>JAPDPM010000002.1:38607500-39857500 GCA_032173925.1 Heritiera fomes | reverse complement strand
TTTAGTTTTGAACTTGAAGCCTTGTAATATTTGAATATGGAATACAGTGTACCCAGTCAAAAAAGACTTATCCTTTGGCTCAAGTGTTAAATTACTCAAACAAGGAGGAATAGGACCAAAAAGCTTATTTTGAGAAAGATCCATGATACTTAATGAGTTCAATTGGCATAACTGACTTGGAATTCCACCCTCCATGTGATTAGCTTTCATAAGAAGGATACTCATTGCGGAAAGGGTGCCAATCCAATATGGAATTTTGCCAGTCAAGTTATTTTGACTAAGATCTAAGGTCACCAATGAAGAGCTATTGAAAAGTGCATGTGTCAGTGGACCGCTTAGTCTATTTCTGCTCAAGTGGACATGTTGTATATTTGATGGATTGAAGCAAGATGGCAGATAGCCAGATAAATTGTTTTGAGAAAGGTCCAAAAATTCAAGCCGATCCAAATTGCACAATTCAAATGGAATGAGACCATCCAAATGATTGTTGGACAAATCTAGTGTGAACAAGTTTGACACATTAGATATCCACCTTGGTATCCTACCAGACAAATAGTTATCACTTAAGTCTATAGTTGAAAGAACAGAAGCATCGGCTATTGAGACACCAATTATAGGTATCTCTCCATCAAAGTTATTGCCATCAAAATATATATCTGATAATGCAATTGAGCTAAATATTGTAGGAATTATTTTCCCGCTCAAGTTGTTATTTGAAAGTCTAAGAGTTTGCAATGAGTTACTCTTAGCTAACTCCCTTAGTCCTCCAGAAATATTATTATATGATAGGTCTAACCAATAAAAAGATATCAAACCACCAAGGCAAGGAGGAATATTACCTTCAAAGGCATTCTGAGACAAGGATAACACCTCTAAATTAGGAAATGTTGTGCATATGTTCATTGGAATTTGCCCTTGAATTTTATTCTGAGACATATTAATTTCATACATGTCAACATTAATATGTCTTGGAAGCTGCAGAGTGCCCGTAAAAGAATTACCTATCAAGAAGAGTTGTTGTAATCTTGTATTATTCTCCGACAGCCAAGATGGAAGCTTTCCACCAAAGTTGTTATATGAAAGCTGAAGAAATCTCAAGTCATATTGGTAATAAAGGAAGTTGGGGAGTGCTTTGGGGAGTTCACTCGTACAATTTGACATACCAAAGGCTTTTAATTGAAACTTTGGGGCTTGGGCCCAAGTTTGAAAGGTAGGCTCTCTCACTAAATTGTTTTGATTGATGAAGAGGAGCTTGAGGCGTGAGAGGTTTGCAAATGATACGAAAGAAGTTGGAACTTCGAAATGATTGTTTGAAATATCCAGAAAACGAAGATATGTTAAGTTATCCAAGCATGAAGGAAAAGTTCCCACAAGTGCATTTTCACTAAGATCCAACTCTTCAAGATTTCGTAAATCACACCAACCTATAAAATAAATTCGTAAAATGTATATAAATCCTTTTAAAGATACTAAAAATATGAGGTATTAGCTAAAGAATTAAGGCTAATTAAAGATGATTGAAGAAATATTCCTTTCACCCCGTAAAAACTGTCGTATATATTTGCATACTTTTAATTGTCATAATAATATGAGACGAGATGATTATTAATTTATTAAAGCATTTATATCAAAGCTTCAAACGGTGGAGTCGTAATTTTAGTCATAATAATTAATTTACCTTTCACAGGTAAGGCGCCGGTCAGCGAACAGTAAGACAACGTCAACGTTTTAAGAGAAGTCAATGCTCCAATGCTTTCAAGAACGTTGTTGCTGAGATAAGAATAATCCAGAAATAATACCTCTACTTTGCTCGATAAATGCAACTCTGTGGAAAATGAGGTAAATTTATAAGATGTATTAGACCATGTTGTCAAAAATATTTAAGTGGAATTAAAGTATCAAACCCACACTCACCTTGAGAAGAAATAGTCTTGTTCAAGTAATTGCCTTCTAAAGAGAGGGTCTTAACTGATGAGAAAGCCTCCACCACTTGTAGTAACGAAACACTTCTATTGATGAAAACCCCATCTAAGTAAGCTACCCTTAACTTTCTGAAACTTCCAGTTTCTGTGAGAGCGAAGAAATAAAAATTTCAAATGTTGTGGATAAGATTATCTGATGTTTATTTAGAGTATTTAAATAGTAGTAGACTAGTAGTCTTTCTTCACCTACTCTGTATGTGAATGAAAAATAATATTCCATTTTCATTGTTTAAATAAATTATTATTTATTGAGAGAATAAAAAAGCAGTCATAGGATATGTTATCTTAAAGGAATAATAGCCAAATAAGCCCTCGACCTTGAGTCCAAAATGGAATTAAGCCCTCAACGTTTTATTTCGTGAAAATCAGTCCATAAACTTTTATTTCAGTGGAAATAAACCCTCAACCTTCTAAAATTATGCAATCAAGTCCAAATCTGTTAAATGACACTAACTGTCGTTAGTGAAAGCTGACGTGGATAGCTTACTTGGCTGCCACGTGGCATGCCACGTGTGCAATACTAACGGCAGTTAGTGTCATTTAACAGATTTGGACTTAATTGCATAATTTTAGAAGGTTGAGGGTTTATTTCCACTGAAATAAAAGTTTATGGACTGATTTCCACGAAATAAAACGTTGAGGGCTTAATTCCATTTTGGGCTCAAGGTCGAGGGCTTATTTGGCTATTTTGCCTATCTTAAAAGACAGAAAATAAAAATAAAATAAGAATAATTAAAAGTCAATTACTTATAAAAGACAAGACAAGAACGTATGGAACCAAATTCTACTTTGAAGGACATGTCTATTAATTATTTATATTTTTGCCATAAATTTCTCAACACAAATATTGTAATGGAGATGAAATTATAACTTAAAATTTCTATCTATTTTTGTACGACCAGAATTTCTAATCAGTTAATTCTCCTTTCCAATAACCTAAAGATAGATATACCTCCTTTTGTAAGGAACTTTCACGGACTTTTTCCATTTTTTTAATAAAAAAGTAACTAAAATCGCTTATAAGCAGAAAAAGTAAATAAAAAGGTAAGTAAAAATTAGCTAACAAGGGTAAAAAATAAAGAAACTAAATTAAAATTTCCATTAATCAATAGTCGTAACTAAGATTTTTCAAGAATTTTGTGAGTAAAACAAATTAATGAAAATAAAGATTAAGCTTTGCTTAAAAAATAAAATCATTATAAAATTTTTACCAAAATTAATGAAAATTAACATGGGTAAGATTTTTTAATTTTTATTGGACAACATTCTAAAAATAAAATCAGAAAGAACATCGTAATAGCTAAAACTTAAGATTTTATCATAAAAATCTCATATCCGATTCTTATATAAGAGAAGACGGAACCTGTGAGACGAGAATGAACTGTCTTTTTCATTTTTCACATATACATGTAAAGAAAGCCAACTTAAATTATTTTCAATCCTTTTAAATTAGCAGCATGAATTTCCTTTTTGCGCTATATAAAAAACCCTTTCCGTAGTGAAAGGATATCTTTTGTCAAAACTCAAAACATCCAACGGTAAATAATAAAAGAATTCTTTATTATAAATTAATACCTTTAAAAGCCAGAAATGATTCGTTCAACTCATTATAGCTGAGATCCAACTCCTCTAAACTGTTCAAAACTTCTAATTCTGTAGAGAGTTACAAACAAAATAAAATCAAATCAAAACAGAGAATATGTTGTCTAAGCAAATTTGGCAACTCAACAAGAATTACTTAATTTGATTGTACAAAAAAGATTAAAATGCAATTCCACCTTTAATATTTATTGATCCTTTCAGATTCAGCTGGTTACTTCTTAAATATAAAGACTTGAGATTGGAAAGCCCACTAATCTGTTCCAATATGCTGTTGTTGAAGAGATTGTAACTCAAATCAAGTTCTTCTAATTTGATCAGCTTCAGTTGTCTTTCACTATCTATAGAGAAGGTTTCGAAAAGTTGATCACTTGATAATACAAGATAAAATTATACTGACATGAACTTACTAGAGGAATAATCAGTACATGATACTTACCTTGAAAAGATCGGAGGCTTTCGATGTTATTGTCACTCATATCCAACTTCTTCAACTTTGTCAAATTATTCAATTCTATCCAAATCAACGAAATACTTTTATGTCAGTCCAGTTAGGTAATTACCCCAAAATAAAAATAGTAAATTTGCTTGAAATAAAAATAGTTTTACCCAGAGACGGAACACGTCACAACAACAAAACCGGTTGGTTTGTTGTTGCGCGGAATCCCATATAAGGAAGACTCACGCACACTGTCCCAGCGATGTGGGATACAACTTGGTTTTTTTCGCTCAGAGACGGAACACGCCACAACAACAAAACCGGTTGGTTTGTTGTTGCGCGGAATCCCATATAAGGAAGACTCACGCACACTGTCCCAGCGATGTGGGATACAACTTGGTTTTTTTCGCTCAGAGACGGAACACGCCACAACAACAAAACCGGTTGGTTTGTTGTTGCGCGGAATCCCATATAAGGAAGACTCACTCACACTGTCCCAGCGATGTGGGATACAACTTGGTTTTTTTCGCTTAGAGACGGAACACGCCACAATAACAAAACCGATTTTGTTGTATCCCACATTGCTGGGACAGTGTGCGTGAGTCTTCCTTATATGGGATTCCGCGTAACAACAAACCAACCGATTTTGTTGTTGTGGCGTGTTCCGTCTCTGAGCGAAAAATAGTTTTACCCATAATTAAAAAAGTTTGCAAAGCAGTCCACCTTTTATATCTATAGATCCTTGCATCTGGTTGGATTTAAAATTCAAGGACTTTAGATTTGACAGGCCACTAATGGCATATGGAAACGTGCTGTTCTGAAAGCGATTGTCACTCAAATCTAGCACCTCCAGATTGACCATGAGCTGTCTTCGACTACCTGTAGAAGATTGACATAATTCGACAAATTAGAAATGAATGCTTAAGAGTGACTAAATATTATTACCATATTAAGAAATTAATTGAGTGAATAACGATTTACACCTTGAAAGGACTGGAAGCTTTCAATTTCATTGTTGCTTAAATCCAAGTTCCTCAAGTTTCTCAAACTACTCAATTCTATAAATAGAAGGGCAACAAAGTAACAATTGCGTTTAAGGAATAAGTGCTAAAATCTTTTTATTCTTCCAAAAAAACCTTAGAGGTAAAGCAAGCTACCTTGAATATCAACAGATCCGTTTAATTGATTGGACCCCAAATTTAAAGTTTTTAAAGATGAAAGACCACCCACATGTAACAGGAAATTGTTCTTCAAATAGTTTCCATATAAATCAAGAGTTTTCAAGTTATTGAGTCCTGAAAACCATTTAAAACCTGCTACCAATAGTAAAAAAGGTTTGATGTTATATCAGTCTCAAAAAAGGCATAATATCAAGGTGATCTTATGTTAATAAAACATCATCTAAAATGAATACAATATTAAAGTTAATAGATTAAACATTATTATTGTTATGCTATTGTTGAAGTAATTACAACTTAAGTCAAAGATCTCCAAATTGTCCAAAACAGATGATAGCTTTGCAAAACCTGCAAAAGAGTTCTTCCAATGTACACAGGTCATCAGGGGCTTTTTAAATTAAAAGATAAAGTAAAATAATAAAATTTTGAAATGAGAAATTGAAGCAAAGAATTGAATTCCATTAAATGGACATTCACTTCGGTTACCGGCGAACAAGCAATAAAGTTGAAACTCGTTTCCAACTTCTTCAACTTTGCCAAATTATATTTAATTCTATCAAAATCAATCAATCAATCAAATACTCTTTATGTCAATCCAGTTAGGTAATTATAAATTGTAATTTTGCTTGAAATGACAAAATAATTTTACTCGTTTTTTTTATTTAAGCATGAAATTTTTAAGAGAAAAAAAATGAACATTAAAAGCAAATTTACCCGACATATCAACGGTTTGATTTAATTCACAATTCCTCAGACTTAAAGATTTTAAAGATGTAAACCGTTTAGATGTGATAGGATTGTGTTTCCAAATATGCCACCACTTAAATCTAGAATCTTCAAATTGTTCAGTTTTGATAGTCGCTTAATACCTGTTCCCAAAAACATTTTAAAAAAATTAGTATTTTCAATATAAATTTATCAGTTGCAAATAAAATTGATTTACTTCAACCTGAAGGTTCATAAAAAAGAAATTACAGGGAGTAACGGGATATTAACTTTACCGTAGTTAGAATTTGATCCTGTGAATTGGTTGTATGCTAAATTTAAAGATTTGAGTGATGAAAATTTACTTAAAGATACTAAAATGCTATCATTGAAATAATTGTCACTCAAGTCAAGGATCTTTAATTTATCCAATTTGGATGACAGCCTCTCAAAACCTACAAGGAAATTGATTTAATATTGGTGTAGTTAGTGGCTTTCCAAAAGGAATATATGGAAAGATTTAATTAAATTAAAATGAACAAGTAATAAAAATTAATTTTTAAATGCCAAAAAGAAAAAAAGTTGCAGTTTGTAACGTGGAAACGAATGAACTTTCATTGTAAACGAAGACTCGAGAGAAAAAGGCTCAGTCAAAGATGATAAAATGATATTATTGAAGCAATTGCAACTTGTCAAAGGATCTCATAAAAATTTGAAATGAGAAATTGAAGCAAAATGAAGCGAATTTCCATTCAGAAGAGATTCATTTGGGTTACTGGCAAACTTGCAATAAGAGAGAGAAATTAAGGCAACAAACCTTCGTTATCAACAAAACCAGCTATGTGATTGTCATTCAGATACAAACTCTTCAATTCCTCAAAGGGGAGAAATAAAGAGGCATTGAGATACCCATATTGACTTTCCTGATGTCTCCATGCTCTTGTATAATTGAGAGAGAGTTGTATCACTCGTCGACTGGTGGTGCTGCACTCAACCCTTTCCCATTGACAACAATCTGAACCCTTCACATCCGCCCAGTTAAGCAAAAAGCGGGGATCATCGAAGAAAGATTTGAGTTGCAAGAGAGCAACTCTCTCATGCTCCAAGCACCCCTTTGACCAACCTTCTAACAACAAAACCGTGAGTAATATCCAAAACCATTTAGACTCCATCAACTCAATATGATCAAATCACTCAACTGCGCTAATACCTCTATGCATTTGCAACAATGAGTCTCGCTTGGAATTTATACACAAGTAGGCACCACTATATTCCTCAAAATTGGACCCACTTGTTAATTTATTTTTGGTCTAACTTCTCGCTGATAAATTGCCAAAATTGTTTCCCTTTTGTAAAAGTAAGTCAGAGGTAGCAATTATTGCGTTGGAACGAAACATGTGGTTTGCACAATTTTTGCTAAGTTTACAATTTTTTTTTTTTTACAATTTCTAGTTTACAATTAAAAGTCTTCTTGGAGTTCTTTTTTTATTTAGTAAATCTCTGGTTAATTTCCTATCAATGATTTTCTTTTTCTTATTTTAATAAACGGTTTTCCTTTGTTCTTATTTCAGTTTGGTATTTGTATTTGTTATTTCCTTACTTTTGTGGATATTAGTATCTTACTATTTGTTTTTCTTTCTATTTAAATTTCTCTATCAATATAAAGAATTGAAATTTGAGAATTCTTCTTCTATAAAAGTCTCAATTTTTTTGGATGTAAAATAGTATATGTTCACCTTCTAATTAAATAATCTTGGAAAACAAACGCTAATATTATCATTGAGCAAAACAAACCTTCACTCCAAGGGAATTTTTTATTAAAAATATTTTTGAATCGGGTCAGGATGGGTTAAGTCCAGTTAACCTTCTAAACGCATTTAAATTAATGCTTACTTTCTTTTTTTTTCCTCAAAGCTTTGGTTTTGCCTCTCTTTTTCTTGAAAATGCTTTTGTTTTTACATTTAGCCTCTTCAATATTCACAAAAACTGAATTATTATATCTACTAGTATTTTTTTTTTTGCCAACCTCGCCGCTGGGGTTGTTGTCAAATTCCATCGCTGGTATTGTAGGTTTCCTATCAATTTCGGAAGAAGGTGGAGTCTGGACTTTTCTCCAATAACGGACTGCAATAGTTAAGAGACCTTGACTATTAAACGTCAACCATGAAATCGACCCTCCTTGTTAAATTTTTTTCACTTGTTGGTATTGGCCGCCTGCTTACTTTTAATGGGAGATTCTACAGTAAAGTCACAAAATATCGATCTTATTGTAAAGTCGTAATATCTCATGAGATATTGAATATCTCATGAGATATTGAATAAAATTTAAAAATTATTTAAATATGTTAATAATTGCTTAACAGGTTAACAGATAAACCAAAATTTAATTAAAAAGATTTAAATTACATATTTATCCTTTTAAAAGGTAAAAAAATATTTATATTTACATCTTTAACCATTAATCAAAATTAAATTACGATATTACCCATAAATATTAAAAAAATATAAGGTAATTTGACCAGAAAAATTTGGGAAGTCGACTTCTCGTGTATAGAAGTCGACTGCCCCAGTTATTTTACTCTACAGATTGATTCTAGCATATGGGCAATCGACTTCTTATAAATGGCAGTCGACTGCCATATGTAATACGTGATTTATTTTACTGTTAATTATCATTTATTTGAACTCTTAGTATTTTTATAATTAATTACTTAAAATTTATCCTGAGTTACATTAATTTTTCTGCTAATTATTATAGATTTTATTAATATAATAAAATTTAAGATGTCATATATTTTATGATAAGTGTTATAAATTTTATGATTAATTAGATAAATTTTACGATATATTACGGTGAATGTAATAAATTTTAAGATAAATCTAATAAATTTTATGTGAATCACATGAATTTACGATGAATCTAATAAATTTTACGATGAATTTCATTTAATTTATGACGAATCTCGTAAAATTTATGATGAATTTCATTGAATTTACGACGAATATCATAAAATTTACGATGAATATCATAAAATTTACGATGAATCGCATTGAATTTACAATTAATATCATAACTTTTGTAATGATTCTAATAGTTTTAAGTTAATTCTAGTAACTTTACACTTATTACTATATTTTTACGGTAATATAATGATTTCATGATTAGTAATCATAATTTTACAATTATTGTTATCAACTGCGCACTACTTGTATTAGTTTAATGCATACTCTAATGTTTGATGTTTAATGATAATAATTTGATGTGTTAATATAAAAATAGGCTTTCGGAATTTACTTTTAGGAAATAAAATAAATAATTTGATTATTTAATTCAACATTCACTTATTATTGAATTTAGAGATTAAGTCCAAGGTAGTTGGCTAAAAAGTCAAGTCGAATTCAATTATCTTAACAATGACTCAAGAAGATCGTAAACCTAATCAAGTTTTACTTAGTTTTTTTTTTAAAAATTAATATCATGATTGCAATTATTATTCTATTCGTTTTGATGGTGGTGGTGGTGATCAATATTATGATGATTATTACTACAATTGTTGTTATTATATTTATGCCGATTCTAATTAAATTTACAGTTAAGCATTATATTTATATGTATATTACATTATTTTTAAGCTGATTATAAAAATTTGTACATATAATTGATAATTTTTTTATGATTATTCTTTTATTTTTATTCTTATTTTTATTAAATTTACATTAATAAATTAAAAAAATATATTAACAAAATATTTAAAAAGATATTTTTCATGGGGAGTCGACTTCCCATGTGCATTCTGGAAACAGAATGCTACTGTCGATGTAGCAGTCCACTGCCTAATTATAGCAGTCGACTGCATTTGAAACAGAAAGCTTTAGTGAATTTTACGACAATGGAAGTCGACTGCCACAATTAAGCAGTCGACTGCGTTTAAAACAGAAAGTTTTTTTGCATTTTACGACAATAGCAGTCGACTGTTTACATTAAGCAGTCGACTGCCATGCGTAACCCTACCAGTATAAAAGCGTCCTTTTCGTTTTTCACCTTATTTCTTCATCTTCTCCAGCCGTTCACTGCGTTTCTCTCTCAAAAAATCCCTAATCCTCTCCACCCAAGTCAATTTTTAGCCAATTCAACCTTCAATACTGAAAACTAATCAATTTTGTAGCGATTAATCTAACTTTCCGCATTCAAAATCATCAAAAACCCATCATTTTTCGGATTTCTCAAAAAAATCATCAAATATGTCGACAAGAGGTGATAAAGGAAAAGGGAAAGTGCAAGCTACTTCTCCAACTCGAAAAAGACAAAGACAAGGGCAAGCTTCGAGCCAAGTATCTCGAGGTCAGATGTTTAGAAATGCTATTCACCCTGAACGTTATGATAGACTAGGAGATAGAAGTTGTATATGTGGTAGAACTGTTAAATGGGCTGAATTTCGTGGTAATTCACTAAGGGCTGTTGAAGAATGGTTAGAATCTGTTGAATGGTTAGGGATAGCCAATATCAATGAAAAGAGATATAGCCCATCTTTAGTTAGAGAATTTTATAGTGGTATTGCCTTGAACAAAAAAGAATTAGGCTCAAGAAATGATTTGAACCATGATTGCTTATACACATATTTGAATGGTGAAGAGGTTGTGTTGACTGTGGGTGAATTAGGGGATTTGTTAGGAATTCCTTTTGAGGGTGTATACATGATGCCCGATGATTTTGATGGAAATTCTGCTTGGTGAAAAAATAGTGGTAGAGATGAACGTCATATTAAGGATGCATCTGCTGCTCGATTTTCATCTACTGCTTATAGATTTTTGCATCATTTTATTGCCACTTCAATAGAGTGCAAAACTAGTAGTTTATCATTTGTTACAATTGAGGAATTGTGGCTAATGGAGTGTGTGACCAGTGGAACAACAATCAATCTAGCACGTTATTTGATATAAAGGATGCAGAATGTGCTAGTTTCCCATTCCAGTAATTTACCTTATGCCAATATAATCACACTTATAGCTCAATCTAAAAATCTTTTGAGTGAAAGGTATATTCGGGATCTTACTGTCAAAGCCACCAAGTATACTAAGAAATCAATTGGGCTTATGGATTGGAAATTGGAAAATAATGAATGGATTAGAAAATCTTCTGAAGCGGCAGAGATTCCAGCACAACAAGAAACACCGTCAGCTCCTTCTCAACCTTCCCTTGAGATGATTGTTCAGATGATTCAAGGACTTGGGCAAAGAATGGATACCTTAGAATCGAATATGAATGAAAGATTCGATTCTATTCATGCTAACATTGCTCAACTGCGGGAGGATTTCCAACCCGGTGAAACTTCTTTAACTAGGACTGGCGGTGGAAGGTTTAAGCACACAGCTAGAAAATCCAACAGTTCGCAACATTATTTACCTTCTTCGGGTTCTCTTTGAATAAATGTTTGAATGGAAGGTGAGCGTTCACACTTAATTTTGTGTTTTTTATTATTTTTTTCTATTTATGTTTGTTGACGATTTTTCAATTTGATTACCAATCGCAGGCAATGGAGGCAATAAGGAGCTACAATGGAATTATTTGAAGAACTTTATATGGGCTTCATATTATTGTTAATGTTAGGATTTGTCTTAGTTAGTTTAAATTGAACAATTGCACTGTTTTTTATGTTAATTTCTTATGCTATGTATTGAGTAGTTATTTACTCATTTGAAGACATTTTGAACCTTTTCCGGTTAATTTAGGTGTGCTTAGAAAAGTTTGATTATTAATTTAATGTGTATTTGATTTATATGTGTGTTAGAAAGTTTGTGAATTATGATGCAGTCAACTGCCTTTTGTAGCAGTTGACTGACATTTGAAATGGTTTTGAATTTACGAGGGAAGTTGAAGAAAATTTAAAATTTCGCGCTCAAAAGCTATCAAGCTTTGGCAGTTGAATGTAATTCAATTTCAGTACACGGGCAGTCGACTGCTTTTTGTTAAGTATATAATTTTTGTTTTGAAGGCAGTCAACTGCCTTAAATAGCAGTCAACTGCATCGTTTCCAGATGTTTTCTGGGTTTAATGAAGTCGACTGCCCTAAATAGCAGTCGACTGCCCTGTGCCACCAGAGCAATACCAAGTAAAGAACAACAAAAAAAAAAACAAAAACAACACCACCAACAACAACAATAATAACTAAATATATCACCCATATCCTATTACCTCAATATTGTCACTATTAGAAGAAAATTTATAATTATAATAGTTAATTCAAATATAAAAGTGACATTTTCATGGTCAAATACAATAAAAAGGTTCAAGAGGTCATACAAATTAAAAAAAGTAAAACATCAATCATTTCTTTCAGACTCTAAAACTTCACATTGAATGTTGTGGTGAAGGTGGTTGACCCGAAGATGAAGGTGGAGGATTTGGCAATGCATTCCAGCGTACAAGAGCCTCTAGTCTTGAATCAACATGATCAAATCTTCCTCCAACATAAGCTTTAAATGCAGCCAGATCTGTCTCGATAGCTCTTAAACTTGAATCAATAGAGAGAGAAAGCTGATCGAGTTTGTTATCCAATCGGCACATATAATCAAGAAGCATGGCATTTGATGGTTGATCAGTGGTACTAGTTGGAGGAGGCACATCAGTTTGAGAGGGATGAATGGCATCATCTTCATCTTGCTCATCTTCCTTAACAGACTGAGCTTTCTTCACCCAAGAACCATTTATTTCTTTGAAACCCATCTTTGCTATGGAACTCAATTTATATTCGACGCCAATTGATAATAAATCATACTTCGGGTTCCCAAAATCATTGGTTCGTCCAATACAGGTAATTAAGTTCACATAGGGGATGGGTATTTTTCCAAGTAACAAAGGATTTTTCTTATTTGTTTCAATCTTGGTTTTAAGAGTAGCTTTCATTTGGTCAATAATATACTGAGGCAAATTGATAGTAACACCACTAACAACACAGTCAAGCATCCATAAATCCTCTCTAGTTACATTGTTAAATGCCCCACTACGACATTGTACAGATGTAACAATGAAATGATGTAAAAACCTATATGTCAAGTTTGAGAATGATGATGCTTTGGCATGCTTATCATGAATATCAGCCCTCCCTGTATATTTTCTCCATGCCGTATTGACATCAAAAGAATTTGGCACTAAGTACAGAGCTTCTTCATTATTACATCCTAAGAGATGACCTAAATAATGTGGTGAAGTATCATGTTCCTGGCCATTAACAAACGTAAATATACTCTCATCCTTCCATTGGAGACAGTTTAATGATGTTTCCTTCCTTTTCAAAGCAATACCCGAGTAAAACTCACATACTAATGCTGGGCAATACTTATCACTAAGATTTGCTAAATTATACCATCTTACTTTTTTCAGATAGTTCTTAATTTCTCTACCAAAATTTATAGAATCAAACTCACTCCAATCAATTGAACGCCCAGTACAAAATTTAGAATCCTTAAAAAGTTCATACCTTTCTTGTTGAATACTATTACAAAAATCTAATTGTCCAGGGGTATCCTCCGACTCACTTATTCTTTGTCGTTTGGATCGTGCGTTTGACTTGCTTGGACCAGCATCTTGCTTCTCTTTCCTCGTTTGGGATGCATTCTTTGATATTCTACGCCTATTCATTTTTAGGTTTTGAAAAGAAATTTTTAAGGATTTTAGTGTAAATGGAACAAATTTGGATTTAGAATAGGATTATGTTGATGAGAATATGTTTGGGATTTGCAAGATTGAATTAGAGAGAAAGATGAAGGAGGAGGAGTGTCTAAGAGAGAAGGTTTGGTTTAGGAATTTTCTGCCTAAAAAATCCCTTATAAAGTCCAAATTTTCATGGGGAGTCGACTTCCAGAGAAAGGAAGTCGACTCCCCATGTGCATTCTGTTTCCAGAATGCTTCTGGCGATGAAGCAGTCGACTTCTACTTATCAGCAGTTGACTGCTTCGTCGCCAGAAGCATTCTGGAAACAGAATGCACATGGGGAGTCGACTTCCTTTCTCGGGAAGTTGACTCCCCATGAAATTTTTTCTAGAAAGCTTGTAATTTATTATTATTTTGGTTGAAATTATTAGTATTATGATGAATCTTATAATTTTTGTGATTATCTTTTTTAAAATTACGAACAATCTACTTAAATTAACTATGAATCCCATTATTTTTACAATTATCCTTATTTAATTTACAAACAATATATCCAAATTTACGATGAATTTCATCATTTTTACGATTATCCTTTTTAAATTTACGAACAATCTACTGAAATTTATGATGAATCTCATCATTTTTACGATTATCCTTATTAAATTTACGATGAATCTTATCATTTTTACGATTAGCCTTATTAAATTTACGAACAATCTACCGAAATTTACGATGAATCTCATAATTTTTACGATTATCCTTATTAAATTTACAAACAATCTACTTAAATTTACGACAAATCTCATCATTTTTACGATGAACATTATTAAAGCTATGAACATCTTCTATTATTTTATGATGATCCTTAGCTAAATTTACATTTAATTTATTTAGTTTTACGATAATTCTAATCTAATTTACGCTAGCTATGTAAGAATTACATTTAAAATACATGGAATGTTGAATTTACAATAATAAAAGTCGACTAAACATAAATAGAATAAGAACAGCGGGCTTAAAAAAATTAGGAAATTGACTGCCCGAGAAAGGTAGTCGACTGCCCAGATGCATTCTGGAAACAGAATGCATCTGCTAACGAAAGCAGTCGACTGCTACTAATTAGCAGTCGACTGCTTTCGTTAGCAGATGCATTCTGTTTCCAGAATGCA
The DNA here is from genome assembly GCA_032173925.1 of Heritiera fomes. Taxonomy (NCBI): domain Eukaryota; kingdom Viridiplantae; phylum Streptophyta; class Magnoliopsida; order Malvales; family Malvaceae; genus Heritiera; species Heritiera fomes. The sequence goes on along the minus strand of JAPDPM010000002.1, from coordinate 39,842,777 downwards.
TCTGGGCAGTCGACTACCTTTCTCGGGCAGTCGACTCCCAGCATGAAACTTTAGGGAATTCGACTGCCCGAAAATATCAGTCGACTTCCCATATGCATTCTGGAAACAGAATGCTTCTGGCTATTTAGGCAGTCGACTTCTTTCATAAGGCAGTCGACTGCTAAATCGTCGGAAGCACTCTGTTTCCATAATGCATATGGGAAGTCGACTGATATTATCGGGAAGTCGACTCACGATTCTGTTTTGCATTCCGATTTCTTTGGCAGTCGACTGCTACATATAGCAGTCGGCTTCCGGTATCTTTTAACTTTAGGGTTTGTCTCATTTTGTATACTTAACAATTATAGACAAACCCTAGCTTTTTTGCCTCCTCCGGTAATAGTTGATTGCTCTGCAAATTAATCACAATCTCTATCAAATATCCTCATAAACAATCTTCCTTTTTACATTCATATACAATAAACAATGCTCTTCATCAGTTCTGTCTCGCATCTATATCAGATTTCTTGATTATGGCAGATGAAAGGTATGTGATATTTCATCTACAGTGATACAGTTGAATTGTATAAATTGTTTTATTTAAATAATTTGTTTTTTAATTTTTGTTTACATTATACAGTATTAATGAGATCTCAGAATCAGAATTGGCTGATACAAAACTGTTGCATGAACTTACCCAAGATGATATACTAGGATTGGAATTTGATGGGGCAGATGAATGTTATGAGTTTTATAAAGCTTATGGTACTGCAATGGGTTTTGGTGTTCGTAAATGTAGCAGTAGGCGTAATAAAGATAGAGAGATTGTCATGAGACAGTTTTCTTGTGCAAAAGAAGGACAGAGGGCTACCAAGTGGGAAAACCTTGAGAATAGAGTCCGTCAGCCCAAAGATCATCTAGAACTGGATGTGGGGCAAATATTCGGTTCATTCTAAAAAGAGATACAGGAAAATGGTGTGTTTCACATTGTCAACTGGAGCATAATCACAAGATGGTCAACCCTTCTCAAATATGTTTTATTCGGTTGAATAGGCATATAAAACCAGCTGATGTTACTGAAGCCAAAGCTTTGAAGACAAGTGGTATACGAACTTGTCACGTGATGAATTACTTTTCTGCGCAAGCCGGCGGAATTGAGAATGTAGGATTTACAAGAAAAGATTTGTATAATCGTTTGGCATCTGAAAGGCGTGCTGAAATTCTTGAAGGTGATGTTCAAGCGACGCTCGTATATTTTACTATGAAAAAGGATCTGGATAATGGATTTTACATGGAGTATACAACTGATGATGAGAAACGAATCAAGAATATCTTTTGGGCTGATTCCACATCAAGATCAGATTATGCTTGTTTTTGCGATGTCTTGATATTTGACACCACCTACAAGAAAAGCACATTTAATTTGCCTCTGTTGGTATTTGTTGGTGTGAACCATCATCATATGACCACAATATTTGGTTTCGCACTTCTTACCAATGAAGATACTGAAAGCTTTATTTGGGCTTTGAAAACTTTTTTAGATTGTATGGCGAACAAGAAGCTGATATCTGTGGTTACTGATGGGGATCGAGCAATGAAAAAGGCACTAAAAGAAGTGCTTCCGGTGTGCGACACAGGTTATGTACATGGCATCTTTGTCGGAATGCAAGCTCAAACATCTCTAATTTAGATTGCGTGAAAGCATTTAATTCCTGCATGATGTCTTGGTGGAGTATTGATAAGTTTGAAAGAGCATGGTTAGACATGGTCGACAAATATGAATTAAAAGATCACCAATGGATAAATGAGATGTATGAAAAGAAGCATATGTGGGCCCAGGCATATTTGATTGGTCATTTTTTCGGAGCAGTGAGGAGTACCTCTCGTTGCGAAGGTATGAATGCATTTATAGCTTCTCTTGCAAAAGAAAGAAAGACGTTATTGGAGTTTGTACGTGCACTTGAAAATGGCATTAAGAGTATTCGCAATAATGAGGTGGGAGAAGATTACATCAGTTCGGACACTGAGCCAATTAAATACCATCCATTCAAGGAGATTGAGTCTCATGCTGCTAGTATGTACACAAAAAAATCCTTCAAAATATTTCGAGAGCAATTGCGTCTACAAGCATTATATCATCATCAAAACATCACCCAGTCAAGCCCATCCACGAAGGTGTACACTTTGAGTAAGTATCGAGAACCTTCAATTCAATTACATGTGGAGTATAATGATGTGGAAAAAAGTATAAATTGTTCATGTCTCAAATTTGAAACCGATGGGATGCCGTGTGCGTATGTTATTCATGTGATGATATTGGAGCAACTTACTAGGATCCCATCTATGCTTATTATGAATAGATGGACGAAAAATGCCAAACTGGATGCACCTATAATTAGTGTTGAGCCCAAGTATGTTTCAATGTTACGTTATGCTTCATTAAGTTCTACCTGTACCAGATTATTTTATGTGACATCTCAAACCGCTGAGGCGTATACCCAAGCTAGGAGCGAATTAGCTAATCTAATAAAGCGGTATGAAGAGATGTGCAAAGTTGATAATAATGCAGGCATTCCACCTATGACAGAGCACGTTGTTGATCCTACTCGAGTTAAAAAAAGGAGCAAACATGAGCCAAAAGTTGAAGCCAAAAGTTGAAGCTCATAAGAAGCCTAGGAAATGTGGCCATTGCAAATTGGAAGGTCATACCAAGAAAAAGTGTCCACGTCTTGAGCTTACACTCTCTACTAATGTTTCATGGAATGATGTTGATGATGATATTGATCAAAATTCAGATGATTGTCTGATGGGCTCTTCTCAGGTAGCCAGAATATCTGGTGATGATTCTTTTGAGGTAATTATTATCATCATCATCATCCCTGCTATGCTTATTATTATTATTAATACTATTCGCCTTTCAATTTGTTAATCAATTTATAAAAAAATTTGTTTATGTATTGTTTTTGCAGGAATAACGAATGAACTATCCGCTGACGGGTGCTATGCTCTTTATTTAGTTGTACAAATAATATTACTAATTTAATATTATTTGATTTAGGGATGAGAAGAACCATAGGGTTTTTAAATTTTATAATATTGTTTCATTATTAACATTTTTGCATAAATATTCGTGAATAATTTTAGAATAATTTTGTTGCGCATCATTATTATATAGCTTCATGTACAACCTAAAATGGCTTTTACAAGTCGACTGCCAGATTTTAGCAGTCGACTGCCAAGTTAAAGCAGTCGATTGCTTTAGAAAAGGGCTTTGGTTGCTTGATAATAGCATCCGACTTCCACCTAGAATGCAAAAATTCTATTGGCAGTTGATTGCCATTACATTAGCAGTCGACTGCCATTTAATTAGCAATAAAAGCGATTTGATTGCTCTATACCCAATTTCCTCTACAAGAACATTCATCCAGAATCCGATTTTCCACCGGAAGTCGACTGCCCATATACAGGCAGCCGACTACCATTATTTTCAGATCAACTAAATGCCTATAAAAAGAGCAATTAGATGCAACTTACACCAATCGGCACATGGTTGTTGATTGTTATGTATAACTTATTACGTTAACTTATTACGTTAATTTAAAAACAAGTAAAACAATAATGTTGACAATTTATTAAAAAGTAAAAAAAATTTGAATATTGCATTTTTAGTATAAAGACAAGCTTCGACTAGAATTGCATGGACGTTTTTTCCCTCTAGTTGACTCCACATAAGTTGCAACACTTTCACATATAAAACTTCGCACTTGATTTTCTTGGTGCCAAACCAACTTTGCCAGCAAATGGTATCGATCTAATTCATTTACACACTGCAAGAAAAATTTTATAAAATTGTATTAGTTTACAAATATCTCAATTTATGCCAATTGATAATTAAAGTTTTAGGGAATGTTAGAAACATACAATATCCTGGTACTTAGTTTGATGCATTTCGATCATAAACTGACATACAAACATTCCACAATCGTATCTGTAAATAATAAAAGACGCAAATAAAAATAAGCACAACATAATATCTAACAAGTTTGTACAATTTATTGCTTATGATTTAAAATAATTGAAAATATATTTTAAACTTACGTATTTGTCTGTTGTGGAACATCATCCGGGAAACATAATTTCCTAATCATTTAAATTTGGTAAATCAACTTCTCCTCTATGTAATGATGGATCATTTAATATATCCTCTAAACCTGAAACCTATTAATGAAAGAGAGAAAAAAAGAAGAAGATATATAATGGCATAAAAAAAGTTGACATCAAGAAAGTTTTAAAAAACTGTAATATAAAAAATACATTACCACTCTTTTAACACCACATAATCTTGCATCATCATATTTCAATGGTAAAGTGTCTAGCACTTTAATAACCTTCTCTTTTAAGTCAATGACGCATAAATACCAATGCATATTTCTATCATTCATTGGGACAAAGATCTGATCAATAAAAAAGGAACAAAGTTTAAAAATTAATAATAAATAAAGGTATAAATTATAAATAAATGCTAAATTCTATAAACTTTTTGTTACCCATTCACACTTTTGCAGGGAACTCATATAGTGTTTGATACTAATATTTCTTAAATCATCCAACTTAATTGCTCTATCATATCTACGAACTGCAGTCTATCACAAAATACAAAAATAAATAAATAACAAAATATGTAACAAAATATTATTCAACATAATAAAATATGAGATTACCTGAAAATGACATGGAAAGTACCACCTAGTCCAAGGAGTAGACTCTTTCATAGCAGTAAAGAAGCACGTATAAACGACCAAATCAATTACCTGAAATCATTATTTAGTGATATTTAGAATGATCATTGTCAATGTAATAAATAAAATTTACCATCAATAGGTTATCCCTTAAGCAACTCATGCTAGAATTAAGCCACTTTGTTGGTTGTAGAGTCATCAAGTCAGACCTTGTTGCAAAAGTATACAAGAAGTGTATAAGCTTATCCTCACTGTATGTGCAAATAGATTATTATGAAGTGATCAAATTTGAAATAAAAAGTAATGAAAAATTTTCAATTGTACCTGCCATTAGTTCGATCACAATTCCATACAAAATTGCAAACATCAATAACTTGTTCAGGCAAGTTAAGAGGTGATGAAACTGATGAACTGCAACTTTTAACCTTTATAATAAAATAGAAACATGTATAATCAGAATTAAATAGTAAATTTATAAGATAATTGTAAATAATATTATACCCTATGAGATTATTATAAAAATAAGGGTTTAAGATTTAAAATTACGTTTTTAGGAGTCTTTTTGGTAATTTTTTTATTTACTTTCTTTTTCACACGAGGGATTTTAGATGTCAAAAGTTCTTTCTTCACAATTTTATTTACTGCAGATACCGCATCAGTTAGATTCTCTTTGGACCCTTTTGTGGAAAGAATGTCAATAACCGTTGCCAATTGTAATGCCTACAAAATAAACATGTAGATACTAATTAATAATATTTGTACACCTAAAAAAATATTTATGAGTATGTAAATGTTACCTTTAGATTTGACATTCGAACAATATCTCTTTGTGCCAGTTCTTTCAAAGGAGACTTTGGATATGGCATATCTTCTTTCATTGAAGATTCATGAAACACTTTTAAACATTCTATTGGAGAATCATGTATACTATTTTCTTTTTCCTTATGATCACCCTTAACAAGAGTCATACAATCCGGCTCTTTCACAGGAGATTTTGGGTATGAGTTATGCCCATGGGGTTGATCATCAGCTAAATCTTTCTCATTATTGTCTGGCTTGTCTGTTTCACGTACAAACTCTCCATTATCCTCCTTACAAATACTATCGGACTTACAACAATGACCAATAGCAGGAGAATAAATTTTTTCTTTTGAAGACTTCAATAATTTCCTCCTTCAATGAACATAACAAATCATCAAAAGATTTTTTGTTTGTATCATTCTCAGCCTTCGGCTCAACCATATCTCTCTGTATGCCAATTTTCTCTTTGATTGACAAAAAAAAATCATTAAAAGATCTTTTCATGTGATCAATCTCAGACTTCAGCTCCATTACATCTTTCTTTAAGCCAACCATGACATTCTGTTGGGTTTCTTTCATACCTTCTTGCATGCTATCAACATATTCACAAAATTTCTATAAAAAAATAATGTTAAAATTATAAATATCATATTTAAAAATATGATCACAAATATATAACTATAATAACATACTTTCCATTGAGAAGGTATATGAGCGTCATATGTGATCTTTCCATCTAACTTCCCATTATAATCCTGTATTGAAACATTATTTATTTTATGAAACTCAAAATATCTAAAAAAACAAATGTGTTTAAGAAATATATTAATTCAAATTACCTTAACAACATGATAATTTTTGAAATCTTTAATATCATCTAAAATTTGATCAATCCTATCTTGGTTCCATACAGCAATCCTAGGTTTTGGATATAATCCATTTCCATAGTGTATTCATGCACCAGATACGTGATCAAAAAAAATAATCTGTGCAATAATATAGAAGTGACATGTATTAGATAATCTACAGTTACAAAAATAAGATTAACAATAATGGTACATATAACTAATTAAACAATACTAACCTGAAGAACCAAAACACATCCACAGAACCATCTTGTTTTTCCTGTCATTGCATGACTTTTGCTGCGAAACTTGCTAACTCCGCTTATCAATGTTTGACATACATATTCAGCCAAATTCAATGGTTTACCAGACTTTATACTACTTAGGCAAGAAAGATATTTTTGTTTCGTTTTTATGCCTGTTGAAGGGCATAGTAAACAACCTAAGGCATATAAAAGGAATTTTGCCTTGAACTCATTTGAATTAGGAGGTAATGATGGAATTTGTTCTTCTAATTTAGTAAGCAACATGGAACCCTTGTGAACATGAAATTGCTTACAGACACTTGATTTTTCTGACTCATCAATTTTAGATCGAACAAGGGAGCCCTCAGTTGAGACGCCAAGAATGACAGATACTATTTCAGGAGTCAATGATATCTCATGACCGTACAAATTCAAACATTGTTTTTTTTAAATCTACCCTTTCAATCAACCACAAGCAAAGATCCCTGTTCAATTTATGCTCCTGAATATGTAGCAAGCCTCCTAAACCGATACTATGGATTGAATTATGGCATTTTGATTTAATATTTACCAATAACTTACAAAATCGATGTGGATTACAACGTGTATCCCAAGAAACCTACATTTAAAAATATTTACCACCAAATTAGTATAATTTTATTAGAAAACTGTTATCTATAAATAATTTTTTAATCATTTATATTATAAAACAATATCACACATTCATTAAAATCACATACCTTGTTCAGTTTGAAATTCATAACTTTCTTTTCTTTACCATACCGCAGGCGATCAGTACGCTCTAATTGATCATAAACTAATTTCGTATCATCAGGAAGAGATAAAAATTCTTTTGCAACTTGTCAAATAATTAAATTTAAATAAAAGATTATATAAACATTTTATATGATTTGATTTACAATGTACATATGAACTGAATTTGACAAAGATTTTCACCTCATTTAAGTTTGTTATCTTCTTTAAATTTTTCTTGTCAGCGCATATTGATTGGCTGTAAATCATAAAGTTAAGAAAATGTTATTCTTAAAAGACAATACTATAAACTGAAATAGCTAAGGAAATATCACACATTCCAATGTAATGCTTTGTAAATGCACATATATAGCAGTCGACTGCTATATTAAGGCAACTGACTGCTATATTACGGAAGTCGAATTCTATTGTAAAGAATTCGATTGCCTATGGGAAAATTCAAAACAGAATGTTACCATAGCAATAGGCAGTCAACTGGGTTATGAAGCAGTCGACTGCCTTACGCATTCTAACGTTCTGCGATAAATTTTCTCTTAGGAAGTCGACTGCTTCAATCGAGCAGTCGACTGCCCCGATAAATTTTATTTCCGAAACACTTATAAAACCAGGCAGTCAACTGCCTGAAAACATGTCAAGAATTAAAAAACTTACTGGTAAAAAATATAATGATTCCTTGGTCGCTTGGGAGGACGTTCTTTGTAAATCATTGGTTCTTCACACTTTTCTTCACAATTTTCATCGTTTATGCAATTTTCTTCCACAAACTTACCCATTGTTAAAAATATAAGAGGGGAATAAAGAAGAACAACTATTTGATTGAGATTAGGCTTAAAGTTTAGGATTTATAAAATAGTGAGACAGCTACAAACTAGATTAAAGGTAAAACAGACAAAAATTGGAATAAAGGGGTTTATGATTTGGGGTTTATGATTTAGGAATTAGGGTTTAAAAACAATAAAAAGATTTATATAAGAAGAAGAATAGTACTACAATTATAACAAAGGTATATTAGTAATATAATAGTATAATTTAAAAAATATTTAGTAAATAATGTTAATTTTAATAATTGGTTTAGCAGGTTACCAGGTTAAAGAGTTTTTTAATTTTTAAAATTTCATCAACAGTTTATATTAGATTTGACTAATCCAATGGTTCTAATTCCATGACCTTAAAATAAGGTTAATTTTTATGACTTTACAGTAGAATTTGCCTACTTTTAATTCCTCTTAGTTTTGAATAGCTATCCTTTATTTATTGCAACTCTTTTGAAGTTAAAAGCTATAATAATAATATATTAAAAATAGTGGTAACTCTAACAATGAAATAAAATTAGAGTTGAAAAATTAAATATAATTAAAAATCAAAAATCAAAAACTTGTATATACGTTTATATCCTACACGTATTTGCAAGTGTAATCGTCATGCTATTCATTTTTTTTTTAAAAAATAATTATATTTTAGCATACAATTAAAACATATCAAAATATATATTTTTAGAAAGCAAACAACAAGTAATAAAATGTAAATAGTGAAAATATTAATTAAATGGAGTCTAAATAATTAAAATATAGTAAATTAATATGAATAATGAGAAGTCTTTGGTGAAAATCGTTTGGAACTTCTAATACTCAAAAGTCCAAACGCTCTTAAACTTTCTATATAACCGCTTATTTCGTGTCACAAATTTAATCATGCATTTTTGTTGTTTATGAAAGCTAAAACTCTCATAGAGACCTACCTTAGTTTCTTTTCTCAATTGCTAATGCAAGGGCTTATTATATTTGTTGGAATTGTTAGAGATAGCCAAAACTTGACCCAGTCAATGGCTTTCCTACCAATGGCATGACGATAAAATTTATGACAGCAGCTAAATAAACTTTTTTTTTTCTTCTCACACCTTATTCCACACTGTACGCTACTGTTCATGTAAGGGAAATAGGGGGTGTGAGAAGAAAAAAAATGGGGTGTATTTAGCATCTCTCTAAATTTATTCATAGGTAGAGGAGGGATTATGGTATAGGCCATCTCGCTTCACTTGCACTATCATTTTGTTTTTAAATAACCCTGACATGTATATATTTAGGGGATTTACCTAGCTATATTCAAATATTTATATTAAAATTTGGAAACTGAAACTTATTATATATGTTGGAATTGTAATTTTAATTTACTTATTATTTGAAGTTTATTCCATTTAAAATTATGAAAATTATAAGCTATTTTGTAAATTACAATGTATTATTCTATTTTCTAAGTTTTGTAGTTATTGACTTCAAGGTAAAAATATGTTACATAAATTTATTATATAAAAATTATTCTTATATATTAAAATATAAAATGAGTGGAGCGGGCCAAATACAGATGTTACGTCCACTTAAAGAGGAGCCCACCGACAGGAGAAATTTAATTTCCCAGGCAGGGATGAGGCAACTTGATTGTCTTCTACCAAAGACTTTGACTCTTCATTTACATCATCATCATCATCATTATTATTATTATTATTATTATTATTATTTATGATGCATTAAAATATACAATCACTATATACTGTCAATGCATTATAGGTTAACAATTCATTAATAAGTAAACTAAAAAAAATTCAAACACTTAAAAATAAATACAAATAATTTTTGGATTTATATACGATGCACTAACAGTATATAGTTTTTATACACTAACGGTGTATAGAAGTTGACACATCATCAATTGGCAAATTAAAAATTATGCCAAGCCCTTAAAAGTAAATATAAATAATTTTTTTAAATTTGCTCATAAGGACTTATTAATGAAGTGTCAACCTTTAGTGCATTGACAATATATAGTTTCTATACACTGTTAGTACATCATATATAAATCCATAATTTTTTTTTACATTTGCTTATAAGAGCTTATTAATGAAATGTCAACCTTGAGTGCATTATATACACTATAAGTGCATCATATATAAATCTTTATTGTTGTTGATTTTCATAAATATGAACTAATAACATGAATTTTTTTTATTTACAACATGATTGATAAGTATATATTTTTAATACTTACCAGCTTATATCTCATGTCATGCACGGATTAATTTTATCTATTTTAATTATGACATATAAATTAATATTATTTAATCATTTATATGTTCTTAATATAATTAAAATATATTAGTACATGCAAGAAGGATGACAATAATATAATATGTCAATTATATCAAAATAATATATATATATATATATATATATACACACACACATTACATTTCCAATATGTAAATAAAACCATTCCATTATTTTCATATTTTACTTGGCACATCTTATTTTTCTCCTGTATTCATCTGTATGTAAATAAATTGTCTTACAGTGTTACTGCCAACAAAAATTAATGCTTACTCTTTTTTTTCCTTAAAGTTTTGCTTTTGCCTTTCTTTTTCTTGAGAATGCTGTTGTCTTTGCATTTTACCGCTTCAGTATTCACAAAAACTGAATTATTATATCTATCGGTATTTTGTTTTTTGCCAACTGGGGTTATTGTCAAATTCCACAGCAGGTATTGTAGCTTTCCTAACAAATTTCGGAGAAGCTGATGTCTAGACTTTTCTCCAATAACAGACTGCAATTGTTAAGAGACCTTGACCATTAAGCGTCAACCATGAAATCGACCCTCTTTGTTAAATTTTTTCCACTTGCTGGTATTGGCCGTGTGCTTAATTTTAATTCCTTTTAGTTTTGAATAGATATCCTTTATTTATTACAATTTTTTTGAAGTTAAAAGCTAATAATTATATATTAAAAATAATGGTAAATTTAAGAATGAAATAAAATTAGAGTTAAACAAATTAAATACATTAAAAATCAAAAATACAAAACTAGTATATAATTTATATCTTAAACATATACGCAAGGGTAATCAACATGCTATTCATTTTTTTTTAAAAAAAATTATAATTTATCATACAATTTACATATATTATCATTCGTAATTAAATGGTCTAAATAATTAAAATATAGTAAATTAATGTGAATAATGAAAAGTCTTTTGTGAAAATCGTTTGGAACTTCTAATTCTGAAAACGCTCTAAAACTTTCTATATAGCCGCTTATTTCGTGTCACAAAACAAATCATGCATATTTGTTGTTCACGAAAGCTAAAACTCTCATAGACACTTACCTTAATTTCTTTTCTCAATTGCTAATGCGAGGGCTTACTATATATGCTGGAATTGTTAGAGATAGCAAAAACTTGACCCAGTCAATGACTTTCCTACCAATAGCATGATGGTTAATTTATTTCATAGGTAGAGGAGGGATTATGCCATTATGGTGTAGGCCATCTCGCACCACTTATTTATCATTTTATTTTTAAATAACCCAAACATGTACATATTTAGGGATTTCTAACTGGTTATATTCAAATATTTATATTAAATGTTGGAAACTGAAACTTATTATATATGTTGGAATTGTAATTGTAATTTACTTATTATTTGAAGTTTATTCCATTTAAAATTATGATAATTATAAGCTATTTTGTAAATTACAATGTATTATTCTATTTTCTAAGTTTTGTAGTTATTGACTTCAAGGTAAAAATATGTTACATAAATTTATTATATAAAATTATTCTTATTAAAATATAATAGGAGTGGCGTGGGACAAATACAGATGTTACATCCACTGAAACAGGAGCTCAACAACACGAGAAATTTAATTTCCAAGCAGGTAGGGATCAGGCAACTTGATTGTCCTCTAGCAAAGACTTTGACTTTTCATTTGCATCTGCATTTTATTATTATTATTATTATTATTATTATTATTATTAGAGTTTATATATGATGTATTGAAAATATATATTCTCTAGACACTGTCAATGCCTTATAGGTTGACATTTCATTAATAAAAAAAAATTAAACCCTTAAAAATAAATATAAATATATATTTTTTCAATTTGCTTATAAAGGCTTATGGATGAGGTATCAATCTCTGGTGTATTCTATACACTGTCAATGTATGATATATAAATCCTTATTATGATTGTTGTTGTTGTTGTTGTTGATTTTCATAAATATGAACAAATTGTTGTAATTAACTAAATCTTACCAAGTCACTAACACGAAATTTAAACGCAGTAAAACTGACCTGGATGCGGGCGAGAGCTCAATCCCGCAATACTATATTACCGTGTTGTTGAAACTCACTCTAATAGCTTCCGTTGACTGCCTTCGAACCTGAAATGGAGATAAAATGAAAGTGAGAGAGAGAGAGGTAGAGAGAGAGGGAGAAACTACTCTCATCCCTCTTCAACGAAAGTTATAAAACTTAATGGGCCAGCCTCATTTATATAGATGTTGAGCCTCATTTATATAGAGGTTGAGAGTAGGGACCTCCCTCCATGGGATTCATGTACAAACCAGTCCCATTATAGGTTTATACACATATATTATATATTTAATATAAATAACTATGGGTCACACTTTATACATAATTATACTACTAATTAAATGTTATATGATGTCAATTACACTTAATTAGTCCACATTAATGGAGTTAATCCAACATTCTCCCACTTGGACAGTTAAGTTAATTAACGAAATCATCATATAACATCATATGTATTCATAAGCCCTCTAAATACATTGTATCGAAAGGGTACAAATGTGTAGACTTACAAATACTTTAACAACAACAAGAAGAAGAAGAAGAAGAAGCATTTATAAGCTTCAGAATGCATCATACCGATAGGGTACAAATGCGTAAACTCATAAAGACTTCAACAAAATAGTAATATAAGTGTGAAATGAAAATGATATGAAAGCATAATCAATATCCATTTTCATTAGGTCCATGCATCTAAACTGAATGATGCATTGCTTCAATGGAAGCATATGAGACTAATACAGAATGTCTCATCCAACAAAATGCCATATTCACTAAAGTGCGCACAAACAGAATATGCATATATGGCTAAGTAGGAATCCATCCACACAACTGCAGTTGATTCCATTACAGAGCTCCCACTAACTTAATGCAGAAAACGGCTCCATATGCTACATACAAGTGCTATGTCGTCAAAGCACTTAAGCAACCAAATTCTTAGTTAGCCAGAATGAGCTCTTTAAACCATGTGCTCTACAATCCAATTAAGCAATGGATTCCATTATTTTCTCTCTATCAAACTGAATGATGATATCTGAATATTTGGAGTGTGAGGAACTCCTAGCATTTTGAGAGAGAAAGTACTTGCTACAACATTACCACAGTACATCTCCAGGACTTCGAAATGGCAACCACGAAAACCAACCCTGAGATGAAATTCTGCAGCCTAAATGGCCCATCAAGTAGCTTTACAACATGCTACATATTTAGCCTCCACAATCAAGGATGCTGTAAGTGTTTGCTTTATACTTTTCAAAGATACAGCTCCTTTATGTCCACAAATATATATAATCAAAATAATTTTCAACAACTGGATAACATGCAAAATCAACATCAGAATATCTGACCAAACTCAGAATGTCAGATTTGTTGATATCCAAATACTTTCTTTTTAGCTTCCAGTTCTCTATTTGCAGGATCGCTCAAGTATCTCTGAAATACACCTATAACATACACAATATCAAAATGTGTATAAACTTGAGCATACACTAATTACCCACAACAAGGCATACACAACACTCGATACAAGCTCTTTCATTATCATCTTGAGGACTTTGAGATTTTCACAGTATGTCACTTTTCAATAAATGGCTCCTTAATAGGAGAACAATATACAATAAACCTATTTAATACCCAAATGTAGGTTTTCTTGAGACTAATAATGTATGCCTATAGATATATCACGAAGAATCTCAATCCTTAAAACAAGATAAGGCCTCACGTAGATTCTTCATCCTGAAGTGACATGACGACATGAAATGTCTCATACAATAGGTCAGTGCCATAGGCTGCTATTTGATATCGTCAATTTAGAACACAAATAACACATAACTGCTCCTACTGACCTTGCAATGGATCCAATTATCAAATGTGTTCTCCTTAAAGTGACAATCTCATTACTTTACATACTACAATCTGGATGCATTTTAATGTTCGCAAATAAACTCCTTGAGTTCACATACTGTATGTTCCATCTTAGAAACTACAAGATTTTAAGTTGCTCAATTTAGACATTTTACTGTCCAAGATGTAGCTCCTAATCAAAATGAGCTTCCAATTGCCATCATGATTCTAAAAGAATCTTAGGTAAAAACAGGAAATAAGGTTTTCACAAAACCAATTCCTTCTCTTTATTTAAAGCTATGGCCAAATTTGGCTTTAAATCATCTACCTAATCTTTAGAGCCTCTTTTGGTCTACAATGATGTGACAACTAAAATTGATCCCATGCATCCTTATGCGGCATGGATGCTTATTCATCCTGCGTGACTAATATCCAACTCTAAGAGTTCGAATCAGTATAGTCTCCTGATAAATATCAGAAACAGAAGACACATGAATTTCATATTCATATTCTTTTGTAAGGTCAGGTGCAAGTTTAGATGTATAATATTGAGATCAACAGTTGGTTCCTTTGATTGTGGCTTTTCATCATCAAAAGATAATGCATATATGGGACTGGCATAACAAAATGTACTTCAATAATGACTTTGTGGAGTTCACAACTCACACTCTTTAAGTCATCCTCTAAATAGATTGTATTGTCAGACTTAATGATTCTAGTGTCACGTAATAAGAAAACAAAATCTAGAATCTTTTTAGCCGATATAATAATCAACAGAATTGCCGCTGATAGTTTTCTCGTCAAGTTTTCTTGACTGTGGGTCATAGCGCTTTTGGCCTTACCTTATAACCCTAAACACGAAAAGCGACACAAACTCGGCTTAGTGTCTGACTACAACTTAAGATGATTTGGGAACTGATTTTGCTTGGATATCATCTTTGAATGTGAGTTGCAATTTTCATAATTTCACTCCACCTAAATTCCGAATATTAAAAGTGATTCAATAAAAATCGTGCCATATCAAAATGTACAAATAACTGCTACTGCAATCTCATTCTGTTTCAATATTCCAAGCACCGTACACTAGGCGTCAATACATAATCCTACAGTGTACTTAATCGAAAATCTGTATATGATTTCGCCTAGCTTCATTATACCGAACATAACATTCATCACTATTGTCTGATCATTGCCTTAAGCAGCGCAGCAGAATTAATCAGAATGTCAAGGCCTCTACAAGATCAGATCTATTACTCCATATGACCTACATCGAAATGGTCTTTAATAAAGTGATGAAACACTTATATCCACTGAATACAATATGTGGAAATAATCTACAAATGTCTGTATATATCAGCTCCTAATCATTTCCATATCTGCTAATCATATCCTTAATATTAGCAGTAAGGTTTCCCTTAATACAATCCTACATGTGCCTCAAAATATCCCTAACTCTTACGCCACAACTTGATAGATTTCTTATTTATTCTATCACAATTAGAATCTACAGTCACATCATTCACAACTGAAGAAAATTTACCCAGAATCAATACGCATGTTGTTACTAAACAAAATACTTTTTTTGTTATCAAAATGAAAAGTATCGACCGACAGCAATTCCAAAACTGTGTACGAAATGTAACAACAAAGTGGCTATGTTTTTAGTATGGATTCTAACTCTATAGCCCCAATTCACAACTATTTTCCCTTATTCGATCTCTGGTTGCTTATAACTTTATCAATAATAGCACCGGTATCCAAACACCAACAGTTGAAGGCATATCTTCTAGATTGGATTCAAATTAAAAGCTAACAAAATGCCTTTTACACATCTCAATCTAGAGGACCCTTGCAATCTACCCTCTTGTGCCCTAGTTTATGACAGAATGGCACACACTAATATTTAAAGGTGTTGGTGAAATTAGAATGGGAATTGGGTTTGGCAAATATCTTCTTCTAAAATGACCTTTTATTTAGACCTCTTAATAATATTTCCCTTTGGCAGTAATACTGGCATATGTCATCATTATGGCTGAATGAGATCTGTTAACCTGAAAGATCTCCCACTCTTGAATGACAATATCAATTTTGATATTAAAATGTCATACTTCCTTCTGCATTAAATGAGATCTACAAACTTAGAAGATCTCCCACTCTCTACTCTAGAATGAAGTAGTACTGAATCTGCCATATATGGAATCAAACTCCTATTGCAACCTTTATCAATCTTATGCGAACTATTTTCTAATGGCACCCATAAATACTTCTTGGTTTTCATTAACTGGGACACTTTCTCTGATATGCTCATTAATGGCATGCCCTACATAATCAGAGGATTCTCACTTGAGTGTTCTCGAAATTCCAAATATTTTGTCCTCAACAAGCTCATACTATTGGGTATAGAAGATTGATCAACTCTCGGGACTACTTTCTAGTTTAATGTGTCTCTAATTGTATAGATCGATTCATACAATCTATCTAATTTGATCCTGCTAGAGATTTTTATATGTGATAGTTGCACAAATAATCAAAATTAATGGAGGCTAGTGGAATAATTCAAACAATATCAAAATTTATTCCACAATACGCTACAGAAGATAAGACAAAACTGGTTGAATATAACCTGAATGATCGCCCATCGACAGGGTAGGAAGCCCATGTCATATCCCAACCAGAATCCTCTCACTCCCAAGCATCTCTAAAAGCAACTAACAATCTGACAAGGAGAGACTAGCCACTTTTAGAGATCTTAGTAAATTATGCAACTGCAATTGTCACTATGCATTGCCTTATTATTATTATTATATCCTTAAAATTATCAGAATAAATCGTCGAAAAATCTTCATGACTAATCTTGCGACAGGCAAGTACTAGTCACTCCAATTAATGATTTATAATTTTAAGAATATTCACGAAATTTGTTGACCAAAATTAACTACATCGAAAATATGCAATTTTTGAAGCATATGTAGTAATTTTAGGCCCAACATTAATTAATTGAATTAATTTCACATAAATGTGAATATTCAAATAATAAGGCAATATCAATTTTAGAGAGTTTATTTGTTTAAATAAATTATTAACGGAATGGATAGATCATAATCCAAAATAGCTCAAACAAAATACCCAAATAATTTATTTAAACCCATTTAATTAGGCCAATTATTAATAATTTATGGGCATGGGTATATATTACAAAATTAAGTGAATTATGAATTAAATGAGTAATTGAATTTCCAAAAATTACCCCAAAATAATTCCTCCAAAAAATTCACTTATACTCCCTTAATTTTGGGCTTAATAATTAATTATGGCTATTAAATAAATTTGATCATAACCAAAATTATCCAAAAAAATAATCAACTAAATGGCCCATAATTAATTAATCAAAATGACCCTTAAAAACATAATCCAAAATGGCTTATTAATTAATTATGCAAAATAGCCAATAATTAATCCAAATTTAATAGCCATATAAAATTAATTATGCAATATGGCCTATAAATTAATTAGGCAAAATGGCCCTAAAATTAACTAATTTTAATTGCCCAAAATTAATTTAATACAATATGGTCAATTAAAATAACCAAATAAATAATACAAATAATATTTAATAAAATAATTTTATCCTAAATTAAGTGATTAAACTAAATAACTAAAACAAGTTACAAAATAAATGGGCCAATTTATAGTCCAAATAAAAAGAAAATGATGGCCCAAATTATAATAAAAGATGCAATAGCCTATAAGCAAAAAAAATTGGCCCAAGAATTATATCCAAAACAGCCCAAAAAAAGAGCCCAAATATTAAAAAAAAAACGGAAGCCCAAACGGGCTGAAATTTTTTTTTTAATTTTCAGGGAATGCACGCGCCAACATGACATACACTGGTGCGTGCATTGCAGACCCGTTTTGCAGAAAACAGGTCGTGAGTCCCGATCCGGCCGAAAATGGGCTCATTTCACATCGTTTTTGCTCCAAATTAAGGGGCTTTTAGCCAAAAAACACTATACAACAAGAATCTAACCATTTTAAGCTCAAAAAAGGGTAAAACGGAATGGTTTTCAAAAAACCCAAAAAATCAAAAAAGCTTAAAATAAGCTTTAATGGAGTTTTCTCTTTAAAACAATAACGGTTAATGACTTTTGGTAAGTCTGGCTCTAATACCAATTGTTGTAATTAACTAAATCTTACCAAGTCACTAATACGAAATTTAAATGCAGTAAAACTGACCTAGATGCGGGCGAGAGCTCAATCCCGCAATACCATGTTACCGTATTGTTGAAGCTCACTCTGATAGCTTCCTGTTAACTACCTTCGAACCTGAAACGGAGATAAAATGAAAGTGAGAGAGAGAGCGGTAGAGAGAGAGGGAGAAACTACTCTCATCCCTCTTCAACGAAAGTTATGAAACTTAATGGGCCAGCTTCATTTATATAGAGGTTGAGAGTAGGGACCTCCCTCCATGGGATTCATGTACAAACCAGTCTCATTATAAGTTTATACCCATATATTATATATTTAATATAAATAATTATGGGTCACACTTTATACATAATTATACTACTAATTAAATGTTATATGATGTCAATTACACTTAATTAATCAACATTAATGGAGTTAATCCAACACAAATTGCTGAAAAATTCTTTAAGTGGATATATATATATATATATATATATATATATATATATAAATATCAATTAATTATACATTACAAACTATCTAATTTGTTTAATCTATCTAAAAGTGATCATATAAATTTTGAGTTATTGAAGGTATCTCATTTAATATGAGTTTTGCAACGTGTAGAGACTCAATATTTTGTTTTTATAATTGGTCAAAATAAAATAAAATATACTACAAATATAAATAAGTTATGGTTCTCGGTTTAAACAGAATGTAATTTTTATTTTATCCCATCAGAGAATAAGCTAAAGTTTTCTCTCAGAAACAAAAGTTTAGACATGAAAAACTACTAACCTCAATCAATCAATTTCAATGGATTCAGGTACGCTTTTGAATTAATTTTCTTGATTATTGAATATAAAATCCTGTATGATTTGTCTGCCAAAGTTTCTTACACCAATAACATGAAGGTTTTTTTTTTATTTACAACATGACTAATAAGTATGTATTTTTATTACTTATTTATTTAGTACGGTTAGTCAATTACTAAAATAAACTAAAGTGTATTATACCAGCATGTGTTATATAATAATATATAATTAAAAAATTTTAAGTGAGCTAGGGCATGATAATAAATTTTTGTTGGCCAAATGCTTGGTAGTTGTTCTGGACCTCCAGGCTTGATAATTATTTAAGTTGGAGAAACAAAATTTGAAAGGATAGTAGTCAAATATTTTTCAAATTTTGTTAAACTGTTTGTCGTGATTTATGCTTTATGATATATCAAGAGACCTCTGACTTGGCGTCAACTAAGACAAAGTGTTTGTCGTGTTTCATGGTTGTGCGTGTTTCATGGTTTATCATCAAGAGACCTTTGACTTGGCGTCAACTAAGACAAAGTGTTTGTCGTGTTTCATGGTTGTGCGTGTTTCATGGTTTATCATCAAGAGACCTTTGACTTGGCGTCAACCAAGATAAATTGTTAGTCGTGTTTCATGGTTGTGCTTGATAAATGTTTTATGCTTTATGTTCAATCAAGAGACCTTTGACTTGAGTCAACTGAGACCTCGTGTTCTTTTTTTGGTGGAAACTGAGACGTTATTTTCGAATGGACAAATTCTACTTCTAGCGTCAGTGCCCACCGCGCAATAGATATTATTTTCGATTTTTTTAAAGACTAGAATTTATCATTGAAAGGTTACATTTAATTGGTATATTATTGTAATGTTGAGTGGTAATAAAAGTTAAATACATATTAATTAATTTTAGGGTATGCTTAGTGCTTAAATCTTTATTTTTATTCTAAACCATGAAGATTAGTCATCTTAGCAACAAGTTTAACCACATAGCAATTTAGGTGTCATTTAATTTCGGTGGGTTATTAAAATTGAAATATTAACGTAACGCTAATGATAAATTAACCGGGAATTTGTGAGTTTCAAAAACTGAAGGTACAAAATTTTGCCACGCTTTTAACATAATTGGGGCGATCGTACCTGACCATTACTTCTATTTATATATATATATATATATATATATATATATGTATGTATGTATGTATATATATATGTATGTATATTCGTTCTTTTAGTCTAATTAATTCTATGTTTTCATGTGGTTAACTCATATATTCTTAATTTTTCCTTTCCTTAAGTTTATAATTTATTTTTACAAGAATATATAACTAATTTATCCAAACAAAACTCTCAAAACTCAATTTTTTTTAACCACAAGTTGTCTTCATACCATATTGTGAGCAAGATTAATTCTCACTCGTACTTCGTGGTTTGTACTCACTCAAGGGAATTTGACCAAGTGACAGTTTGAATACGGGATTTTCCACAATGAATCATCCTCTCTTAGAAATTTAGTGGACCTTACACCATTAAACTAATTTTTTGGGTTCAAAACTCTGTCGCCTTGTAAAATCTATGAATTTCTCAAACAACTTGTTATAACGATTTTGTTTGAGGACTTGTCCACTCAAAAATTTTGAAAATACAAAAGTGATAGTCACCACTGTAGACATCTAATTTTGTTCGGGCTTGACAATTTTGAAAATTTAAAGGTCAAATTTTATAGAATGAAATTGATACAAATTTAATTAAGGTGTATTTTCGTAGTTTAAAGTTCGATAAAATTTGTGTAAATTTGAGTCATGTAAACTTTGTTTGGTTTGTAGACTTAAAAGTCAAATTTAAGTTGAGTCATGTTATGAGTTTGAAGACCCAAATTTTCTATTTCTATTTTTATTTTTACCTTTATTTTCTAATTCTGTTTTTAGCTTAATTTTTATAAATTTAATTAATATGCAGTTGAAAAAAAGTAAAGTAAAAAGAAAAGAAAAAACCAAAAACAGAAAGAGCTGTTGCTGTGCACGACACTAGTTCCTGTCACCTCTCACAGCCTTTCCCGAAACACAACCATCAGCCAACCAAACAGTCTGCAACTCTCATCTTTATGATAGCCATCTCTTATCCCCATAGCAGCCACCTTCGTGACTAATTTTACTGTTAATATCTAGTGGACCGAAAACTGAAAATCGGACAAAAGAACAAATGCTGAAGGACTTAAAATGTAGAACAATTCTATCGAACAAAGAAGGGGAAGAATCCAACAAGCCAACTTCAATCACCAATTAGCAGCCAAAAACTCGGTGACCAAATATCATCGCCTGAGTTAGCTTCTAACACCAACACAACCACTAAGCATCACCGCAGCTCCCACCAGCCAACACCCTAAAACCCATCATACCTGAAACCACCTTGAAACCCATCATACCCGAAACCACACAAACCTTCTGCCACCAGCACAACCACTCAGCATCATCGCAGTTCCCACCAGCCAACAAAACCCATCACATGCTGAACCACCATTCTTGCCCTTTATCTCAAACCCGAAACGTTTGACCACTTCATCATTCTCAAACCCACAACCACTACAACAAATAAGACTTTTAAGTGACGATTTTCTTGTGATCATAAACAATTTGGTCACAAATATGAAGTTTATTGTGACCAAATTTTTGTTTGACACTATTGTCATAAGCATTTGTGATGTATCATTATTTGGTCACTATTATTATATTACTTGTGACAATTTAAGTTTTTTCACAATTAAATCGTCACTATAAGAATATTATTGTGACAGAAAAAAATTTGTCACTATATATTCGACACTAATAAAATACACAAATCGATGCTATTTGATTTTTAATAAAAAGTAATATATTTGTTACAAAAAATAAAGTTGTCACTATTTTTGAACTTTGTTGTGACGACAAAAATTATTCGTCACTTTGAAATTTAGTTTTTTTGTTGCGAATTTTTTGTCACAATTAAACATAATGAATTAATGACGGCTACATGTCGTCACAATAATAAATTTAGCTTTGTGATTACTGAAATCATCACTATTTTAAAAAATAAATAGAAACATATTTTGTTACTGATAAATTTAAACAATTATTATTTATTGCAATTTAGTTTGTTTTAATGTTTTGTACCACAAACAAAATGATTGTTATAAAATCTTTATTGTTTTTATAAAAAGTAGCCATTATCTTAGCCTATTATATTTATAATGACTTTTTTCAATCATTATTTAATTAAACTTGGTTTATTTAGGTATGATTTAATCGTTATTAAATTAATTTTTTATTTTTAAATTTGTATTTATTTATATTTGATATTACCTATTTAACTGATATATAAAGTGATATATATATATATATATATATAATTATAAATAGTAAGTTATAGTTGGAATGAAGATGGAGAAATTTGTGAAAAAATCCCTTACTGCAATGCAATGGTAAAAATATATATTATAACTTTGCACATAAGTTCTATGTGCATACAACGTACCATATTACATGAACTTGGCTAAAAATTTAATTTGTAGTTAGAACCAAATTATTAAAATTTGTGAAAAGTTCTTTTTTAAAGAAAACTTTGTGTGAAGTTAGATATGTTTTCGTTATTGATTAATGATAAATTATTTAGTAGCTTACCTATATAAATATATATTATATGTAAAACTAATGCAGTAAGCTTAGAAAAAATTAATGCAGTAATTTGTATTAATTCTTATATTTTTATGTTGGAAAGAAAAACATTAGTCATACTTACCATAAAAAATTAAAAAAAAAAGAAGAAAACCTGCCCTCTAAATTTTTTTTTGAAAAGAAGACTAAATATTTTAAGAGGCCTTTTTCTCTTAGTATCCTACTATCATTCAAACTTACAAAGTTTAAAACTAGGGCACCAACAAATAAAAAAACAAAATTACAAATACCTAGCCGTCACACTTCTATAACCCTTAGCCTTTGCTTTGCTGCTTTCTTTTTCAACTAACCCTCAAACACTATGGCCATTAATATTTCTTTCTATCTTCCAATTGTCAACCAACACCCATCTCTCAACTTTTCTCACAGGTAATTGATATTTTTTGATTTATCATTTCAAGCATCTTATTTTGTTGGGGATTTGAGTGGTTTTATTGTGATGTTAATCTAAGTTTGATAAATAATTTTGGTTGGGTATTCTGAAAATTTGCTTTACAATAAGATTTAAAGTTTTTGGTATTTTTATTTTGTTAATCCCAACATGTCCGTATCAGATTGAAATTTTAGGTTGGAGAAATAATTATAGAAGTAGTATGAAATCATTTTTTTATTAGTTTTTGTGTGATTATATCATTGTATGGATACTTAATTTTGATTTGGGTTGTATTCAAAAGATTGAATTAATTTGTAATACTCTAATATTTTCTTATGGCGAATGAGTGGATTTGGTTATTGTGAAAGACAAGTAAAAAGAATTCCGAAAATTAATTACACAATGTAAAAAAGAATTCAAAAAATTATTGAGTGAGTGTTTTTATTTAGTCAATTACCTTGTTTTATTGTATTGTATTACAATATAATATATTTTTGCATAGTTTTAATTGACTTATTTCTTTTTTTTCTTGTGTTTGCTCATTTTGCAGGAAACCAAAATTCAAATTACATTTTTCTAGAACCGTGGATGTTATTGTTTACCTTGTATTTTTTTTATTCATTTATTTTCATGTTAATGAATTTAGAATTTGTATAGTATGGGTTTTTACCCGAATATTGTAATTATGTCAATGGAATGTAAATGATATTTTAAATTGTATTTTGAATATTATTTTTATATCCTAATGAATATAAATTGATTGTTTATAAATTAATCTTGTAAATTTTTTACGTTATTAATTTACTTTTCATATAATAATAATAATAATAATAATAATAATAATAATAATAATATTATTATTATTATTATTATTATTATTATTATTATTATTATTATTATTATTATTATTATTATTATTATTATTATTATTATTATTATGATGATGATGATGATGATGATGATGAATACTAGTGACAAGATAATTGTAACTATAAAAAATAACATGAGTGACAATAATTTTTTGTAACTATTATCAATAATTTTATAGTCGATATTGTCATCACATGAACCTGAGTTATAGTGACAATTTTTGTTTGTCACTATTTTAATTTTTTTAGTGTCAAAATATTTGTCACAATTAAATGACTTATTGTGACAACATATTTTTGTCACATATTCTAATATTTTTAGAGACAAAAAATTTGTCACAAAAAAAATTAGATATTGTGACGATTTAACAAAAATTGTCACTAACAAAATAGTGACGGTGTTATTTGTGACGACATGTGACGACTCAAAAATTAGTCACTATAAAGTATAGTGACAAAATTTTATACTTTTAGTGAGTAATTTTTTCTTCACTAAAAATACTTTTTCTTGTAGTGAACAGAAACCAAACCCCGAGAACCCCAACTCCTAAACCACAAAACAGCCTCATTCACACATCACTATCTTCAGCTATCTCCAACTTAGAACCCAAAGACTCGAAAACGCCAACACCACTCAAAAAACCATTCCACCACAGAACACCCTTACAGGCCAACAACCATCACCATCACTGCACCATCAAAACCACCATCCTAGCAACACCCATATGTCACTACCAAACAAAGCCCATTCCAAACACAGCTCTTTCAATCCATACAGACCCAAGAATGCCAAAAACATCATCACAAATGAAAAACACACACACGCCAGCCACCTTCAACCCCAACTTAACCCCTTTGAATGCTTACCAACAGAGTCATAACCAAATAAAAAAGGCTGAATGCTCAAATAAGGATCTAAAGTTTTCGGAAATATTCGATTCAGGATCTAAACTTTTATTTTGCTCAATTCAGGATAAAACGTTTTCGATTTTGCTCAAATAAGGATTTTTTAACGCGCGTGAGTTACACGCGCCGTTAAAATAATAACGGCGTTTATAAAAGCCACGTGGCAGCATGTGGTTGGGCCACGTGGTAGAAGTGGACACGTGGCAGCATAAGAGTGGGACACGTGGCAGTGACATATAATTAATTTTCTTTTAATAGGTAAAAAATACATGGACACGTGGCAGCGTATTAGTGGGACACGTAGCAAGATTGACACGTGGTAGCGTGTGAGTGGGACACGTGGCAGTGACTTATAATCATTAGTGGGACACGTGGCAAAGTTTAGATCCTGAATTGAACATTTCCGAAAACGTTAGATCCTTATTTGAGCATTCAGCCAAATTTTTTTGTTATAAATATTAATAAAAAATTAAAAATTTAAATATTATTTATAATATTATAATTAGTAGTTAATTTTGTTAGTTGATTTTTTAATAAAAAATAACTTTTAAAAATTTATATTACATTTTCAAAAAAAATTGTTAAAAAATAAATTTTTATAAAAAATATTTCTGTATTTTTTTCACTTTGTTTTTCTTTTCTTTCCTTTTTGTTTTTATTTCTTTTATATGATTTAAATTTAAAATAATTTTTTATTTTAAATTAAATATATTTCTTTTTAGAAAATTGAGATTTTTTAGGAAATACGTTTATTTTTTTAATTACATTAATTTTTCTAAAAAGACAATTCTTACATATTTTTCTTTATTTTTATAGTTTCTTTATCTTCCTTCTTTTTTTGTCAATTAGAAGAAAATATAGAAAACAAAAAAAGAAGAAAAATAAAAATTAAATTTAGTAATTTAAAATTTATTCTTTAAAAAATATATAATTTCTAATAATTTTATGGCTAATAGTTTTTTTCCTTTTTTTATGGTAAAAACGAAAAAAATCAAGAAATAAAAAATAATAATTATACTAGTTAAAAAAAGTTTTATAATAATTTTTATGTTTGAGAATTTATTTTTTAAAACAAAATTTAAAAATTTTAATTATTTCAAAAAATAATTTTAAAAAATTTATTCAAGAAAATATTATTTTATGAAAATATATAGTTTTTTTAATAGAAAAAAAAAAGTTAAAAATGCGTGGACACGTGGCAGCGTGTGAGTGAGACACGTGGCAACATGTGAGTGAGACACGTGGCAACATAAGAGTGAGACACGTGGCAGTGATTTTATAATTATTTTCTTTTAATAAGTAAAAATAAAAAGGACACGTGGCGGCGTGTGAGTGTGACACGTGGCGGCGTGTGAGTGTGACACGTGGCAATAATTATCCTTTTATCGTCAGCCACTCTCTTTAACGGCGCGTGTAACTCACGCGCGTTAAAAAATCCTGAATTGAGCAAAATCGAAAACGTTTTATCCTGAATTGAGCAAAATAAAAGTTTAGATCCTGAATCGAATATTTCCGAAAACTTTAGATCCTTATTTGAGCATTCAGCCAATAAAAAATGCATTTCAAATCCAAATTCCTAGCTTTTACTCGAAACCATTAAACAAAAAATAAACACATCTCCATTTTTTTCTTTTTTTCTCTTATTCTTGGTCTGGATGATTGTGGGTAGTTTTGAGACAAAAAATTTGGTGAGAGAGGAATTAGGGAAATGAAGAAGAACATAGTAAGAAGTAGGAGGCGGTTGAGCGGCGGAAGATGACATTTTGGGGTGTTGAAGCCACAGGGTTCTTTGTCAAATTTGGTTGTTTTTAGATGAATTTTCAAAAAAAATAAAGGTTAGAAATAGAAAGAGGAGGTGAAGAAGCATTGGAAAAGAGGAAGCTTTTTGGCACTAGCCGTCAGTAAGTGGCAGCCAACGGTGGTTCGGCAATCCCTACGGTGGTGGCACCGATGAACTCGACGGTGGCTGGCATCTGAAAACAGAGAGAGTTGAGAGAAAAACAGTTTTTTTTAGGAAAAAGTTAAAATCCGAAACAAAAAAGGTACCCAAAACGGCTGTGTTTTGAGCCAAAGTAGAAAGCTCATTTTAGTCCACTCGATCCGACCCGCCAAAAGGGATTTAGCCTTCTTCACTTGCAACTCACTTGGTGTTTACCCTAAAAAGTATCTACACGCAAGTGCACGTGGTCTTCAAGTAATACAGAGGTGAGTTCGGAAATATCGTCCCACAGAGACTGGTAGTGCAAAGCTTAGCTAAATATTAGTTACTGTTGACACCTAATTTTGTCCCATTATTATATATATATATATATTTATTTTTATTATTTCTGTTATTATTATTATATTATTACTATCATTATTATTTCTAGTTTTATTATTTTTATTTTTATTTTTATTTTTAGTTTTATATATTATTATTATTATTATTATTATTATTATTATTATTATTATTATTATTTTGGTCTGTCATTTTCTTGCCACCAGCCTTCCGTAGCCACCCATCAGTCCTATTATCACATTAAATGCTTCAGAATCTACCAGATTTGCCGGCAGACCCATTGCCTCAAGCCACCGGCGACCAACCCTCTCCCTGTCTCGAGCCTCACCCAGCAAAATCATCTTCCCCATCCCGTGAATCCTGCTCCAACAGAAACCTATGGATTTGGTGACTCTGAAAGGCTAGAGGGGAGGCTCCAAAATCATTTTAAGCAGACCCAAGCAAAGAAATGAGAGCATCGGCAAAAAAAAAAGAAAAGAAAAAACACAGAAACCCTTCCCCACTCACCACCGAAACACAAAACACCACCCTCACCACCGAAGCCCTAAATACCACCCTCACCACCGAAACCACAACACCGTCGCATCACCACCATACCTAGCCCTAACCTAAACCGAAACCCAAACCTCCTAGATCTAAACCGTACCTGCAACAAAAAATCAACAACAACAAAACCAACAACAAAACCAGCAACAACAACATGAAGCCCGAAGACTCCAAGCACCAGATCTAAGAAAAAAAGAAAAAAAAATAAAAAAGGGGGGAGGCTCTCGGCCTAAGTCAGATCTATAGGGTTAGACGGATTTTTTGGGTAAACGGAGGTTAGATCGGTGTAGGGGGAAAGAATAGGATTTTTTTTAGGGCTTTGGAAGTACCATCGGTGACCGGCGTATGGCGGCGCACGGTGGCCGGCAACCGTCGGAGGCTAAGGAGCTCAGAGAGTTTTTTGGGATTTTTTTTGGAGGAACCGGTGAAAATAAGGAAAAACAAAAAATTGGGGCTTTTATAGCGAGCAAAACGCTGCGTTTCGGTGAGCCCAAGAGATCCGCGCGTAGCCCTGACCCGACCCGAGATCCGCGCGACCCGTTTCTGCCACCGGCGTGTTGACCCGACTCCACTTTCCCTCGCGACCCGCGTCCACGCCCGACCCGGTACGCAGACCGCGTCCGACCCACGCACCACGACCCTCTTCGGCCTGTTCCCTTGGCAAGCTTGGGCCCTACCGTGGGCTTGGTGCTGGGCCTGTCTTTCTGGGCCGGTTGGAAGGTTTTCTTTGGGTTTTCATGCCCAATCCGTTTTGGTATATTTTTTTACTTTTTTAGTATTTATTTATTTATTCTGTTAAATATATTATTTTATGTATTTTTAATATATTTGCATAACACAAAAAATAAAAATTTATTTATAAAATTCTTTAAGATTTAATAAAATATATATAAGGTACATAAAGTAAATATATAAAAATATATTACATATGTAAATAAAATCACATAAAATAGGTATATTAAATACATATAACCATATAGTTGTTTTTATGAATAAAATAATAAATATATTTTTTAAACAATTAAAATCTTTTTTAGTAAGCTAAGAAATATATATAATTTTGAGATGTACATAAGAAATAAAAAATGTGTAAATAAAATATATAATCATATAGTTTCTCTATGATTTTCTTATTAAACAATTTACCATAAAAGAATATTTTAAGAAGCTAAAAAAAATAAATATAAATAAATAGAGAAATAATAATAATAAATAAAGAACAATAGTAAAATAAATAAAATAAAATAAGTATGAAATCTCGATGATAAGTATTCGTAGAACTCGCAAGTAGCGATTCTTCGAAAAACTTTAGATGAGAGGAATTATATCTAACATTACCAGAGTATTGGGATATTCGATATTATTTCTCAATATCCAATTTCATGCTTATTTATTGTTTAATATATATATATATATATATATATATATATAAATATATATATAATAAAGAGTTTTGACAAATAAAGAGTGTTTAGAGAAATATTAATTAAATGAAAACTAATAAACACAAAAGAGGCAATAAAAACAATTGAGAGAAATAAACAAAAGGGGATTTTTAGAAATACATAAATACACAATAATAAAAATTAATCATAGTAAAGTTTCCAAAAATAAAGAACGATAGTTAAATTAATTAAATAATTAATAATAGAATTTTAATAAAAAGGAATAATTGAAAGAATCAAGATAATAAATCTTAATTTTAAAATAAATGGAATTCTTTCGATGATGGGATGTCATGAAACTCACAAGTAGTGATTTCTTGACTGATCCCTAGGTGAGAAGAATTAGCTAAATGTTACCAGAGTATTGGGATATTTAGTTAAATTTTTCAATAATAAGAGTTTCATTAATAAAAATCAAAATATAAAGTTCTTTTTTTTATAATTCCGCGTGCATCATCTACCATATGTTTGCATCATACGCATAAATATTAATTTTAAAATAAATGGAATTCTTCCGATGATGGGATGTCATGAAACTCACAAGTAGTGATTTCTTGACTGATCCCTAGGTGAGAAGAATTGGCTAAATGTTACCAGAGTATTGGGATATTTAGTTAAATTTTTCAATATTAAGAGTTTCATTAATAAAAATTAAAATATAAAATTCCTTTTATGATCCCACATGTGTCATGTATCAAATGCTAGCATCATCTGCATAAATATTAAAATTTTAAAATAAACGAAATTCTTCCGATGATGGGATGTCATGAAACTCACAAATAGTGATTTCTTGACTGATCCCTAGGTGAGAAGAATTAGCTAAATGTTACCAGAGTATTGGGATATTTAGTTAAATTTTTCAATATTAAGAGTTTCATTAATAAAAATCGAAGTGTAAATTTCTTTTTATAATTCCATACGCATCATGTATTATATGCTTGCATCATGTGCATAAAAAATATTAATCTCAAAATAAATGAAATTCTTTCGATGATGAGATGTCATGAAACTCACAAGTATTGATTTCTTGACTGATCCCTAGGTGAGAGGAATTAGCTAAATGTTACCAGAGTATTGGGATATTTAGTTAAAATTTTCAATATTAAGAGTTTCATTAATAAAAATTAAAGTATAAAGTTTTTTTCATAATTCCGTATGCATCATACATTTTATCAATACTACATGCGTACAAGATTAATTATAAAATAGCATGAGCACCACCAAGGATGAGATTCTATAGAACTCACAAGTAGTGATTCTTAAGAAATCTCTAGGTGAGGGGAATTATTTCAAATGTTACCAGAGTATTGGGATATTTGATCTAATTTTTCAATAAATGGTGTTCATGTTGATTTTCATAATAGAATTTTTTTAAACACATATAATAGTGATATTTAAGCAAACGCACGATTTTTTAATATAATAAACGAATTAAACTTAAGCCAAGACTATTTTATTAAAATCAAAGGATACCGTGTAGTTGGATGGTACCGTTTTTTAACGGGCGTTGTGAGGGTGCTAATCCTTCCTCACACGTAACCGTACCCCCGAACCTAAGTTTTGTTTTCGCAGACCTCAAAAATTATCTTTTAATAAAACTTAATTAATTTTGAGATTTTGTTAAAAAGATAAATATTTTAGGTGACTAATCACACCTAGACAAAAAAGATTGGTGGCGACTCCCTTTTTGTTTTTAAACGTTTTTTCAAAATCGTCGAGCGCGAAGCCATTACGACAGCTTGGCGACTCAACTGGGGACGCTAAGAGGGTCAAACCATTAAATAACCATATGGTATCTTAAATTTTAATTTGATAGTCTTAATTGGCATTTGAATTTAATTTTCCTTTTTAAGAAAGAATAAAAATAAAAATAAATTCTACATAGAACTTAAAATAAAAAAAAACTTCATTTCATCCATTATTTGATTCATTACATTCTTTATGTATAAGGTTGTTGTTGAATAAATAAAGTAGGACATATACTCATTTATTGTTGCATACATAAGTGCATTGGCATAACATGAGCCCTACACCCGGGTTCCGTCCTCCTTAGGAGGGGGTAAAGTAGCTATGCTCTCGTGAGGTAATCACCTCCGCAATGGCAAGTGAAATACTCCCACTCAGATCTGTTCCTTACTAGTCCAGTGTGGACGACAGTACGGAATGATTTGGGAACCTTGTAGATATGTGAAACCTTAAACCAGCATATAGTATGTTGTGAGGAGACCAACCTAAGCTAGAGCCATTCCTTCCCTTTTATAAGAGTGACCTTTGATAGGACATAAATAAGCATCACATTCTTTATCTGCGTTTATTTCCATGTTTATATTGTTTATACACATACTGATTTGTATTTGTTTTTCTGTTCTTTTTGCATGAATCTTCTTGCATCACATAGTCACATAAGGGGGTATTTTAACCATGGCTCTTTGCAACGAGGAATTTTTCACTGAATCCATAGAAAGGCTAGCTTGTTCGTCATCTGTGAATGTTCCATGTGATTCCTATCGGGAGGTACGAATTTGGTCTGAAAAAGTTCAACAAGTGAAAGGAGATTGCTTGACGGGGAATCTCATGTCCTCACTCCCACAATAAGTGAATCTAAACCTCCAACAAAATAATCTAATAGATTTAGCCAACTTATGGGATCAAATCAGTGAAGAAGGGAAGAAGGATTTCCATGAAAAATATGGCCAAATAGAGTCTTTGATTGCTGTAAGAGTCGAAGAACCACTGATCAGAGCTGCTATTCAGTTTTGGGATCCCTCCCATAGGTGCTTCTCTTTCAATGGAATAGACTTGACACCCACAGTAGAGGAGTACTCCGTCCTGTTAGGTATTGACCTGAAAAGTCCGGATAAGATCTATGTTCGAAAGCCAAAATCCGGATACCACAAGAAGCTAGCCAAACTTATGGGAGTCAGACCGGAAGACATAGACTCTCATAAAAAGGAGAAGGGATCCAATGTTTGTATACCCTGGGATTTTCTTCATGCATTTATCAAGGGACATCTTAGTGACCAGCAAGGATTGGCGGCTTTTGCTTTAGCGATCTATGGTTTGATTATCTTTCCTAAGGTGCTAGGGCACATTGAAGTAGCAGTGATCGACTTTTTGGAGCAAATCGAGAATAATGGGAATCCAGCACCTGCCATACTAGCGGAAACCTTCAGGTCATTGAATTATTGTCGGAGGAACGGAGAAGGGCGATTTGTGGGATGTGCACAGCTACTGCATGTTTGGGCTAAAAGTCATTTCAAGTGTGAGGAAAAGGCCTTTAAGAGAACTTTCCTACATCATCGTGCTCCAGTTAAAGAGTTCTGCAATAGTAAGTGGCCGAAGCCGAAGAGCAAGGAAGAATGGGTGGATTTTTTGCAAAGGCTTGGGGAGAAACTGATTGTATGGATGACGCCTTGGATGCCTCATGTGCCGGTCTTGTATCGATGCGGAGAAGAATCATGGGTGCAACTTCTAGGACCATGGGGAGTGGTAAGCTATGCACCACTTATGGTGCTAAGACAGTTTGGAGCTAAACAGTTTATTCCATTAACACATGGGCTTAGTGATTTGGAGTTTTCTTACGGTGAGCCAAAGGCAATGAAAAGGGGAGAGCAAGTGGTTCGATCATGGAAACAAGCACGAAGAATCAACCTTGGTCCCCTCTCTGATAAAGCTACCCCGGAATACCTAATATGGAGGGCAAAGCAAATAAGGGAGGTGGTGTTTCTCTCGAAAGAATATAACATGCCTTTAGAACCGGAAGAAGAAGTATCTGAGGTCGAGATCGCCAGGCAACAATTCAAGATAGATGAGGAAAGGTGGAAACAAGAGAATTTGAGGCTTCGGAAAGAGATGGAACAGCTCAAGTACGAGGCGGAAATGAGAGAAGCCAAGCTCAAGAAGGTCCAACAAGAACACAACGTCACCAACAAGGATCTCAGAAATCTACACCTAGAAAACAAGAAATTGAGATCTGAAATGAGGGTTGGAGGGATCATGCAAACTTCAAATGAAAGAAAAAGAGAATTAGAAGACTTACACAAAAGGGTAGAACACTGGGCGCACAAAGCGAAGAAAAGCGAAGAAGAAGCTGCCTATTTGTCCCAAGAACGACAAAATTGGGAAGGCATGTACTCAGCTAGTGCAAGAAAGTTAGCCCAATGTCAGAAAGAAAATGAGGAACTGAAGGAGAAGTTGAAAAAAGGAAAGCAAGTTGAAGTAGATGACAAAAAAGCTACATTGCAACAAAAGGTTCAAATGTTAGAGGAACAGCTACAAGCACATAAGAACCACATTAAAGTGATAATAGAAGATTGGGAGCGCAGTGAAAACAACTGGAGCTAGGATATGAGATGGCACAAGATGCAAGTATGACGTGGAGAGTGGGGAGTCTGGGGAGACCGCAATATATAGAGCACTTGGCCACTCAAGTTTGCAAAGCTGTGACAAAGGCAAGGGAGATGGTTGATAAAGCTGAAGCTCTGAGACGAGAAATCCTCCCAACAGAAAAATACGGGCAAAGGCTGCTAAACTTTTTAGATGAGGCTAAGGATCAATATCAGCAAGTTAGCCGTTTTTATGGATATAATCAGAATATGATCGGAATGTAACACGTGACTTTTTTAATTAAATGAAAGTTCCCTTTTGTTGAAATCGTCATGGTTTAAATATCCCTCACAGCATCATTCGTTTTACGTCACATTCATTCATCTAACATCACATTCATTCATCTAACATCACATTCATTCATTTCTTCATATAGTTTAAATAAAACGTAATATTTCAAAGATCGCATCATGTAGTAATTAGTTCCTTATTGTGGTAATCAAGATTCAAGGATTGGTCCAACATTCAAGATTTCAACCCAAATTCCTAAACACTCGTACAACACCCGATCACATTCAAGAGCAATGGAGGAAGAACATGGTAATAGGATGGATAGGATGGAGAAAGCACAAGAGGAAATCTGAGGGCAGTTAGCCGCTTTAATGGAAATGATGATAAGGATGAACCGAGAGAAATAAGTGGCTAGAGAAACACCTAACCCAGGGACAGATCAACCCCGGGAAGATGATGATCCCCAATACCCTCCAGGGTTTACCCCATTTCATGTCCAATCCTCGCAAGGCCTACCTCCACCTCCACCTTATGCCCAATCCTCACAAGGCATACCTCCACCTCCTCTACAGCCTATGGGCAGCTATGATTATGTGTATCCGGGAGCACCGAGCGCCTCAGCACAACCTCATATCACAGTGCCTATACCTCCCACTCAAGGGACAAAACCTGCGGATCCAATTCAAGTCCCTGACTTAGATGATCCAAGAGAGCAAGAGAAATTGAAGGGTAGCGTGTCGGACGTAAAAGGCGATTCCGACTCTAAAAAATTCAGCATTATAGAGGAAAGGCTGCGGGCCATCGAGGGCAGTGATTTCTATGGGTCAGTGGATGCAATGGGATTGTGTTTAGTTCCAGATGTGGTGATCCCTCCTAAGTTTAAGACTCCCGAGTTCGAGAAGTACGATGGAACCAAGTGCCCCATTACTCATGTGACAATGTATTGTCGCAAGATGGTCGCTTATAACCATGATGACAAGCTATTGATACACGTGTTTCAGGATAGCCTGACGGGGTCCGCTGCCAGATGGTATGTGCAACTAGATGGTACGCGTATTCATAGTTGGAACGACTTGGCTAGGGCATTTATTGCTCAGTACAAGCATGTCACAGATATGGCCCCAGATAGATTGTCCTTGCTGAACATTGAGAAGAAGGCTAATGAAAGCTTCAAGGAGTATGCTCAGCGTTGGAGAGACTCGGCAGCACAAGTCCAGCCACCTTTGACTGAGAAGGAAATTACAGTGCTATTTGTCAATACATTAAAGGCCCCCTATTATGAACGTATGATAGGGAACGCTACAAAGAATTTCGCGGACATGGTTATCACGGGAGAAATAATAGAAAGCGCAATCAAGTGTGGGAAGTTGGAAGGAAGTGATTCAAAGAAAGGTGGGTTATCCAAGAAGAAAGAGGTTGAAACCCAAGCAGTCACCCATACGACACCTCGATATAGGGGATATGCACCTTACCCACCTCGTTTTCGACCACCGCCTCAACCTTACCCATATTACCAACCCTATTTCCCAACCTCAAACAATATCTCTCCCGCTCCAAACCAAAGCCCATCACAACCACCAACTTTTCGACCGAATTTTCGTCCTCCACCACCGTACTATACACCAACACCTACGGCCCAGCCTTACCAGCCAAACAGTAACCCAATTGCTAACCCAAGGCCTCCCCGAAGAAATGTCGAAAGACCTCCTATTGATCCTGTCCCTATGTCCTATACAGACTTATTCCCACAACTGGTGAAAGGAGACATGCTCGCACCTTTTTACATGGAGCCAATGAAACCACCTTTTCCAAGATGGTATGACCCCAGCGCCCGATGTGACTATCATGGTGGAAACCCGGGTCATTCAACGGAGAATTGCACAGCTCTCAAGTATAAGGTGGAAGATTTGGTCAAGTCAGGAAGGTTAACCTTTTCTAAGGGGGTGGAACCCAGTATCAATGCTAACCCATTTCCCAGTCACGGTGGAGGATCAGTTAGTGCGGCTGAAGCTGGGAGGAAGTGTAGTATAAGGAGACACGTGGAAGAGGTTAAGACTCCGATGAGTCTAGTATTCGATGTTTTATTCAACCTCTACCGTTGGGCTCAGATGTCCGTCAAGATGAATTCAGTTCAAGCCAGACTTGCAAATATCATATGGGACACGTGGGTCACTCTGTCCAAAATTGTCCCTACTTTCGACACGTGGTACAATCAATGATGGATTCATCTTTGATTGAATTCTATACGGAGGAGGAGGAGGGTGTAGTGAGTACTGCTTCAAGTGAACCTTCTGAAAATGATTATCCATGGGGAAAACCAATGACCATGTTTTACAAGGAGAAGCCCAGTCCCGGGAAAGAGGAATCTAGCTTTGTCACTCCTCCGACCATGACAATCAAAGTTCCGAGCTCTTTCCCTTACAAAAACAATAAGGCTATCCCCTAAAAATATGAGTTCAAAGCAGTGATTGGAGGGTCAGGCAATGCGGGCTCAGATAATTCAGATATGCCCGATAATGCAAACATTAGTGGGGTAGGAGGAATTACGCGGAGTGGGAGGTGCTATACTCCGGAGATGTTAGATAGGGCCCGAAAGGGGAAAGGAAAGGAGAAAGAAGAAGACAATCAGGCGGAGAAAGAAGAGGAACAGGCCTCGTTTTCTAAGGACCAAGGAGGAAACTTGCAAAAGCCAGTATCAGAGGACGATGCAAAGGAGTTTTTAAAGTTGATTAAGCACAGTAAATATAGTGTGTTCGAGCAACTGAACAAGATGCCTGCTCGTATTTGATTATTATCTCTGCTGTTAAATTCAGAATCGCATCGGAACACCTTAATGATGGTGTTGAATCAAGCCTATGTGCCTCATGATATTCCGGTCGACAGTATGGACCAGCTGGCGGGAAATATCACAGCGGCAAATTTCATATCTTTTAGTGATGACGAAATTCTGCCGAAAGGGCGAGGGAGTATTAAGGCCTTGAACATCACTACCAGTTGCAAAGGCCACACGATCGCCAAAGTTTTGATCGACAATGGATCGTCGATAAATGTTCTACCTATGGCTACGCTGGCAAAGATGCCCATCGACATTTCTTGCATACAACCAAGCCACATGGTTGTAAGGGCATTTGATGGCTCTAGAAGGGACGTTATAGGTGATATTGAAATCCCTATTGACATCGGGCCGGTCACCTTCAATATCCAATTTCAAGTAATGGATATTTCGCCATCATACAGTTTCTTACTAGGGAGACCATATATCCACACGACGGGTGCTGTTCCTTTATCATTGCATTAGAAAGCGAAGTTTGTTGTCGGTGATAAACAAATTTCTGTCTCCGGAGAAGAAGACTACGTGATCACCAAGCCCTTATCTGTGCCCTACATTGAGGCAGCCGAGGAAGCATTGGAGTGTTCTTTCAGAGCCTTCGAAATTGTGAACGCAACCTATGTAGGAGAAGGATCAAGAATACCCACCCCTCGGTTGTCAACCGCTGCTAAGATGGTTGTTAAACAGACACTGCAAAAGGGCTAGCATGTCGAGAAAGGTTTAGGGAAAAATCTTCAAGGATCTGGGAAACCTGTGAAGATTGTGGAGAACAAAGACAGATTTGGCCTCAGATACAAGGCCACTGGTTCAGAGAGAAAGAGGATTCTGGAAGAAAGAAGGAAGAAAAGAATAGCCCGCCTCTGAGGATACGAAGAAGAATCGGGGAGGATGGTGATCCCGTACCTCTATGATACATTTCGATTTGGCAGATGCTATCACCCCGATTCGTTAGAAGTAGTGGAAGCGAGACCTGTGTTATTGATGAAAGGATTCTCTCGTGGATTCCTAGTCTAAAGGGGTGCATGGAGGAATGGCCACTTTTGTTTTAAGAATGATTATGTTGTGGGGTATAGAGCTGAAAGACTGAATTGTTGAAAGGATACCTTCTATCTTTTTGTTTTTTCTTTTGTAATGTAGTGAGGTAGATTATCAACATCTCGGTCTAGAGAGCTCTAGAAGATTTTTTTGTAAACTTGATCTTCATCATCATTTCAATAAATTAACAAGTTCAATGCATTTCGAGCACTTTCTTTTCATCCATCATCATTTCTATAACTGTTTTTTCTTCCTATTCACTACAATTGGTAAGAACAACCAACCATATCTGTTAAATCTTTACTTTTTCAGGAAAGTGAATAATGAATGTGAAGATAACCTTAACAGCTATTCGAGGTTTGATT
Organism: Heritiera fomes; assembly: GCA_032173925.1. NCBI lineage: Eukaryota > Viridiplantae > Streptophyta > Magnoliopsida > Malvales > Malvaceae > Heritiera > Heritiera fomes. The sequence goes on along the minus strand of JAPDPM010000002.1, from coordinate 39,804,455 downwards.
TTGAAAATTCTATGCATGTTGGTGAACTCGATAACAATGTAGATTCAGACGATGATGCTTTGTCTCCAGATCTTTTGAAAATGATTGAGCAAGAGAAAAAACCAATTGAACCCCACAAAGAGGTAATTGATATGGTCAACCTAGGGGATGATGAGAACGTCAAAGAAGTCAAAGTAGGCACAGCACTTCCATTGGTTGAAACGCAGAGACTAGAGGAATTGCTTCGTGAATACGTGGACGTTTTTGCTTGGTCTTATCAGGACATGCCCGGGTTAAACATCGACGTCGTGGAGCATCGTCTACCTTTGAAAACAGAATGTAAGCCAGTACAACAGAAGCTTAGGCGCATGAAGCCCGAGATGTTGTTAAAGGTGAAGGAAGAAGTAAAGCAATTCGATGCAGGATTCTTAAAGGTAGCCAAGTATCCGGAATGGGTGGCTAACATAGTCCCGGTACCAAAAAAAGATGACAAAGTAAGGATGTGTGTAGATTATCGAGACTTAAACAGAGCTAGCCCTAAGGATAATTTTCCATTGCCTCATATCGATACCTTGGTGGATAATACAGCCCAACACTACATGTTTTCGTTCATGGATGGTTTTTCAGGCTACAATCAGATTAAAATGGCCGAGGATGACATGGAGAAAACCACTTTTGGGACAGTTTGGGGCACATTTTGCTACAAAGTTATGCCTTTCGGTTTAAAGAATGCCGCGGCCACCTACCAAAGGGCGATGGTAACCCTCTTCCATGACATGATGCATAAGGAGATAGAGGTGTATGTGGATGACATGATTGCCAAGTCCCGAGGAGAAGAGGATCATGTAGCCAACCTTCGAAAGCTATTAGAAAGACTACGAAAGTTTCAGCTCAAGTTGAACCCTGCCAAGTGCATTTTTGGCATTAAATCGGGGAAGTTGTTGGGGTTTGTAGTCAGCGAAAAGGGAATTGAAGTGGACCCGGACAAAATCAACGCGATACAAAATCTGTCGCCTCCACGCACACCGAAGGAAGTAAGAGGTTTTTTGGGAAAATTGAACTATATTTCCCGTTTTATCTCGCAACTTACGCTTAAATGCGATCCCATTTTAAAGTTGCTTCGGAAACAAGATCCGGGAGAATGGAACGAGGCATGCCAAGAGGCTTTTGAAAAGGTATAAAGGTACTTGTCAAATCCACCTGTTCTAGTACCGCCGACGGATGGAAGACCCTTGTTGCTATACATGACTGTCAATGAACACTCTATAGGATGCGTACTGGGCCAACATGATGATACGGGCAAGAAAGAATGGGCTATCTACTACTTGAGCAAGAAGTTCATGGATTACGAGGCCAAGTACACTACAATAGAAAAAATGTGTTACGCATTGGCTTGGGTTGCTCGTAGATTGAGAAAGTATATGTTGTATCATTCGACTTGGTTGATAGCTAGGTTGGATCCCCTCAAGTACATCTTTGAGAAACCATCATTGTCAGGCAGACTAGCTAGATGGCAAGTTATGCTTTCTGAATATGACGTCGTGTACGTGTCTCAAAAAGCAGTCAAAGGTGGGGCAATAGCCGACTTCCTCGCAAATCGTGCTACCGACGAATATGAGCCCATCAAGCTAGATTTTCCAGATGAAGATATAATGCCTGTCTTTCAAGCAGAGAAGGAAGAGCCTGACAACAAACCATGGAAAATGTTTTTTGATGGCGCCTCCAACGCCTTAGGACATGGAATCGGGTGTAACATCCCGTTACCACATTTTTAACGTATTTCCATACAACTTTACCGGTTGGGCTATCTACGATGCCATTAACATTCAACAGTAACAGTGATAAATGATAAACATTTATCTATCAATTATGGAATATGAAATTTCTTTTCATTATTCCTTACATCTGACATCCCCTGTTAACCTTTATTTCACAAAGGTAGTACTGTATACATATGTCTGAAATGTAAAAGAGAAGAGATTGTACCTGTCACATTTAACGTGCCATGCCTTAGTGCTTTAAGCATAGCTATACCCATCTGAGAGCTAATTCTCTCAACTCCTTGTACTTCTTATCTGTGGAGTTAAAACAAAGGGGTGAGCGATTCATACGCTCAGTAAAGGAAACATATGCTGCTTTATAAAATAACGACTATACCACTAATTATTTATTTTTTCTAAAATCATATCAAATAGGAAACAGTGGATATAGTAAGCAACACTCTTAACATATCATTCAAACCACGGGTTAAACAGTTTTACTTTAAAATGTAGTAAACAGTAAATAGGATTTTATAAATCCTTTCAATAAACAGAAATCATATAATTGAGACTAGGCATCACCCTATAAATAAATCATGCTATCATCGTTCCCCCTCCCCCTTGCGAGAACGGAATCTGCCGCTATTGGGGTGCACCTGTAGGCCATCGCCCCTCACGGCTATCTTAGATCTATTGCCATAATCTATAGGTGGTCCTCGGGTCCACTTGCCAGGTGACCTAGAGACCTGCTGATGACTTGGCGGGTCCATCAGCCTCATAACTCATAAATAATAATGCATGAAACTAGGGGCCTAAAGTCTCAAAATCACTTTATATCTCATGAAATCATTTCCACCAAATGATTTGATTTCCAAAAGTTTTTATAAAATAGTAAAATAGCCTGCAATCTCAACATTTTTCCGTGTGAGAAAGGCACGGGTTAAATTGGCTCGCCCATGGCTAGTTCGCCTATAGTGAGCTCGCTGATACTCAACTCGCACATTGGTCAACTCGCCCAATGGTCAACTCGCCCAAAAAGGTTTCATATTTCTATTTTGAAAATATTAAAACGTCTTATTTTTCGTATAAGAAATTACACTTTAAAACTGTTCGCCAGAGTCAGCTCGCCCTTCACGGCTCGCCCCTGACAAACTCGACAGGACGGTAAATTAGTATTCGCCCGCCACTTAGCTTTTCAAAACAGAAGTATGTCTCGTTGATAGTGGTTCGCCCGCCTTATATATAAAACAAGGGTCGCCCGCCCAAACAACTTGAAATGAGTTCGCCCTTCATTGGCTCATCCGGATTTCATTAAACAGGGGTCGCCTGCCCCAATTTTATAAGAGATTTTGGTTCGCCCGCCAATACCAGTTCGCCCAAAATAACATAGGGTCGACTATGTAGCTCGCCCAATTCACACCCATTATCATAACTATTATTAAACCAATGCATGTCAGAAAACAAAACATTTATCTCAATATTTTCATAAAATTTACTCCACAGGACATGCATCACTTCACACACATCTCCCTTACCTGGTTCAACGAAGTCTTGCTTCCTTCTCGCCTTCCAAATCGCATTCACCGAGTTCATAATTCTCGGCTGCAAATAATTTATAAATTCTATTATCACTTGGCGAGATTAAGATAAAACAAATTACTACTCGCCCAACAGAGCTCTAACCCGCTCGCCCGACCGAGCTCGCCATTAACCAAATGGCTTACACGTGTGAGCTCGCCCGCCATTACTCGCCATACATTTGTTAACTCGCCCAACATTCAACTCGCCGGGCCTACATTGGCTTAATTGTGGGAGTTCGCCCACAATCCTATTCGCCCAAAGCCTCTGCATTTGAGCTCGCCCATTAATTCACTTCACTAGAGTTGGGCGTTCTCGCCCTTTGAACACAGACTTTACCTTGGCGAGTTCCTTATTACCTACTCGCCTCATTGGCGATTACTAATTTTCAACATGGGCGATCACTGTAGTCGCCATTGTCGTCACTTATTCCATTATTTTCCTTGTTTTCATATTCTTTAAGGATCTAACTAAAAACAAGACTGTATCTATGTTTATTACTTCATAAAACATAGAAATCTATCATTGAGCATCAAGAACAACTCAGAAATATGAAACTCACCTCAACCAACTGCACTTCCAGAGCAGAATTCTTTCTGTCTCCTGTTAGCCTCACTTTGCTTCTTCCTTTAATTCATCAACAATGGAAGAACGTTCTTGCAAACAGATTTTCTTATTTGGCTAACGTAAGGATGAAGCTCAGTAAATCAATCATGATAGAACTGGGTGAAGTCAGAACATAAATTTGCAGGAGGATGGTTTTCGTGAAGAGAATGAAATTTGCTAAATCTGTTTTCCTCAAGCATTTCTTCTTATATAGCCATGCTAAAGCAATCCAAAGCTTCCGCCTGTCCCTTATCCTGTTTCTTTCATCATTTCCACGTCTTTCATGCATTTAATGCATGAAGAAAAGCTGCAGCACAAGTGGCGTGAAAGTCTCCCTTCCACACTCCTTTTTCTGCTTCTATTGACCTTGTTTTATTTCTCAACCAATAAGGTTAATTCCTTACTGACTTCAACATCTTCTCCATTAATTGTCTTCAACCGTACGTCTTACAAGTCAATTTTGGCTGCAATGGTCATGTGCTGATTCCAGTTCCAGTTCGTCTAGTCAACCAGAAACCTCAGCTCGCCCCACTTACTATCATATAACTCACTCATCCATATGGGCGATTACATGTCCTCGCCCATTCGGGCAATCATCTACTCAAGAGACATGGCGAACTCACCTATTCGCCCTTGCTACCATTCAACTTGCCATCACCATTGGCGATCTGCTCGCCTATTGGCGAACATCCTTTCTGGCTCACTCATTGGCGAGCTATTCTGTATACTCGCCCATCATTATTTCACCATAGTTGTTCCATTCACTACTCAATTTAAGGAGCTTTTCACCCAAGTGGAAATCAATACTCCTTATTTATTTCATTTCCATTATCACTTTTATGAAATTAGACTCTACAGTAGTGTAGAATCGGATCTTACATCGGGGTAGTTTTAATATCTCCAAATGGAAAGTATTACCCGTCCACAGCTAGATTAAATTTCAATTGCACCAATAACATGGCTGAATACGAAGCTTGTGCAATAGGCTTAGAAGCTGCAATCGAGAGGGGAATCAAGAGCTTGGAAGTTTATGGAGATTCAGCACTGGTTATTTATCAGTTACGAGGTGAATGGGAAACAAGGGATCAGAAGCTAGTTCAGTACCAGAAGTACATAGCTGACCTGGTACAACAATTTGACGATATCATCTTCCAACATTTATCTCGAGAAGAAAACCAGGTTGCCGATGCCTTGGCAACACTAGCTGCGATGTTTAAAATGGAGACAGAAGCAAATGTTTCACCAATCAAACTGCGCATGAGAGATTCTCCAGTCCATTGTTCTAGTATTGAAGAGGAAGCGGATGGACAACCTTGGTATTATGACATCATGCAATACATTAAGAATCAACAATACCCAGAGCATGCATCGGAGAATGACAAAAAGATCCTCAGAAGATTAGTAATGGGATTCCTTGTTGATGGAGATGTTTTGTATGAGAGAGGTCGGGATCAGATGTTGTTGAGATGTGTAAACGCGTCTGAAGCCAAAAGGATTCTGGAAGAGGTACAAGATGGAACTTATGGGGCACATGCAAATGGTCATTTCATGGCTAGACAGATTATGAGGGCAGGCTATTAATGGACTACACTAGAAAGAGATTGCATAGATTATGCTAGAAAATGCCACAAGTGTCAAATCTATGCTGACAAGATTCAAGTTCCCCCAACATCATTGAATGTCATGGCACCACCGTGGCCTTTTTCTATGTGGGGAATGGATGTGATTGGACCCATCTCTCCCAAGGCATCAAATGGGCACAGATTCATTTTCGTGATGATAGACTATTTTACAAAATGGGTTGAAGCTGCCTCTTATGCGAACGTGACCAAGTCTATTGTTTGTAAGTTTCTAAAGAAGAAGATAATATGTCGGTACGGGCTCCCAGAAAGGATCTTATCAGACAATGCCCTCAACTTGAACAATGACATGATGAAGGAAGTATGTGCACAGTTCAAAATCAAACATCACAACTCAGCCCCGTATCGCCCGAAGATGAATGGAGCAGTTGAGGCTGCCAACAAAAATATTAAGAGAATTGTGGGGAAGATGACCAGCACATACAAAGACTGGCACGAGAAGCTACCATTCGCTTTGCATGCGTATAGAATGCCAGTGCGCACTTCTACTGGGGCAACTCCTTTTTCTTTGGTTTACGGTATGGAAGCAGTGCTACCCGTTGAGGTAGAGATCCCCTCCCTAAGAGTTTTAATGGAATTAAACTTGGATGAGGCTGAATGGGTTTGAAGTCGCTTTGAACAATTAAATCTTATAGAGGAGAAAAGGCTTAGGGCACTATGTCATGGTCAGATGTACCAGAAGAGAATGATGCGAGCCCATGATAAAAAGGTTCGACCCAAGCATTTCTGTGAAGGGGAATTGGTGTTGAAAAAGATTCTCCCAAATCACCATGATAATCGGGGCAAATGGACACCAAATTGGGAAGGACCATACGTGGTGAAAAGAGCGTTCTCAGGTGGAGCGTTGATCTTGACAGAGATGGATGGGAATGATCTGCCTAATCTGATAAATTCCGATGCTGTGAAGAAATACTATGCTTGAAAAAAGAAAAGAGAGAAGAAAACAAACAAAAAAAGAAAAGAAGAAAAGAAAAAACGAAAAAAGAAAAAAAAGAAAAAGAAACGAAAAAAGAAGAAAAAGAAAAAAGAAACAAAAAAGAAAAGGAAAATGAAAGGAGAATTCAAATTGAAAACCCAAAAAGAGCAGTTGAATTAAAGGGGGATATCTAAGTTGAAAACCTGAAAAAGCGGCTTGGATGTAGAAAAGATCAACACCTGGATCGAAATCATACGGAGCATGGCATCTGTCGAATGAACTCAGTGTGACAGGGGGCATCAACGGATTAGTTTTTTCCAAAGAAAGCACCGGTCTGGTTCGTGAAGGGTTATCTAGACATTCATTATTTATTTTGAAATTCACCACTTGACCCTTGTGGCATTCGCTACCCAACTGTACTTTTGCTGTCGTTGTCTCTTATCAGCCTAATAACAAATGCTTTTCTTCTAAATTTGGTTGTACTTTTAGTCAGTCTACGACTAACCGAAAAGGTGCAAGAATGCATGGTGTTTGTTAATCAAATTGAAAGGAAGATGATGATTAAAATGATAATCTACCTGCTACCCTTACTAAAGAAAAGAAAAAAAAAGAGAAAGAAAGAAAAAGGGGAGAAAGGAGGAAAAGAGAGAAATAAGGGAATGAAACAAAGGGAATTGGAAATCATGACAAGTACATGTTATGAACCAGCTCCGATTCGAAATTGGTGACAACTATTTTGTGAACCACGGGTAAAAAAGGGATCAAAAGACGCAAATGACAGTTCTGAGAATTTGATTACCACAATAAGAATTGCATGACTTTGTCAATACATGCATTTGCATTTCATCCACATTATAAGAATTCAAGCACCAAAACAAAACAAAAAAATCAAAGAAAAAAAATCAAAAAAAAAACGTACAAAAAAACGTTCAAAAAAATCATCATCATTGATAAAGAAATGTGCATTGGCATTATTGATATTACATTTGCATTCGCATCAGTGATCATGGCATCTGCCAAACATTGAAAAATGTGAATATAGGAGATTTTGGATAAAAAAAATGATGATGAAAAAATGAAAAGAAAGGAAGAAAAGAAGAAAGAGAAGGAAAAGAAAGAAAGAAAAGAAGAAAAAGAAGGAAAAGAAAGAAAGAAAAGAAAGAAGAGAAAGAAAAAAGAACAAACAAAGGAATTTAAAGTTTCATCGCCTCTGCTGCAAGAGGAGCACATTTCAGAAAAAAGGAATCTAAAGTTTCATTGCCTCTGCTGCAAGAGGAGCACATTTTCAGAAAAAGAATTTAAAGTTTCATCGCCTCTGCTGCAAGAGGAGCACATTTTCAGAAAAAGAATTTTTAAAGTTTCATCGCCTCTGCTGCAAGAGGAGCACATTTTCAGAAAAAGAATTTTTAAAGTTTCATCGCCTCTGCTGCAAAAGGAGCACATTTTCAGAAAAAGAATTTAAAGTTTCATCGCCTCTGCTGCAAGAGGAGCACATTTCAGAAAAAAGGAATCTAAAGTTTCATCGCCTCTGCTGCAAGAGGAACACATTTTCAGAAAAAGAATTTTTAAAGTTTCATAGCCTCTGCTGCAAGAGGAGCACATTTCAGCAAAAAATTTTTTTTAAAGTTTCATCGCCTCTGCTGCAAGAGGAGCACATTTCAGAAAAAAAGAATTTAAAGTTTCATCGCCTCTGCTGCAAGAGGAGCACATTTTCAGAAAAAGAATTTTTAAAGTTTCATAGCCTCTGCTGCAAGAGGAGCACATTTCAGCAAAAAAAAATTTTTTTTAAAGTTTCATCGCCTCTGCTACAAGAGGAGCACATTTCAGAAAAAAAGAATTTAAAGTTTCATCGCCTCTGCTGCAAGAGGAGCACATTTTCAGAAAAGGAATTTAAAGTTTCATCGCCTCTGCTGCAAGAGGAGCACATTTCAGAAAAAAGGAATTTAAAGTTTCATCACCTCTGCAGCAAGAGGAGCACATTTTCAGAAAAAGAATTTTTAAAGTTTCATAGCCTCTGCTGCAAGAGGAGCACATTTCAGCAAAAAATTTAAAGTTTCACAGCCTCTGCTGTAAGAGGAGCACATAAAAAAAAAAGGGGATTAGGTTGTAATTCGGACAAAATTATTGTGTCTATTGTCTTTGCCTTATTCCTGATCCTCAGTATTGAGCAAAGAGGGGCAGCTGTTGACATCTAATTTTTTCCCATTATTATATATTTATATTTATTTTTATTATTTCTGTTATTATTATTATATTATTACTATCATTATTATTTCTAGTTTTATTATTATCATTTTTATTTTTATTTTTAGTTTTATATATTATTATTATTATTATTATTATTATTTTGGTCTGTCATTTTCTTGCCACCAGCCTCCCGTAGCCACCCATCAGTCCTATTATCACATTAAATGCTTAAGAATCTACCAGATTTGCCGGCAGACCCATTGCCTCAAGCCGCCGGCGACCAACCCTCTCCCTGTCTCAAGCCTCACCCAGCAAAATCATCTTCCCCATCCCGTGAATCCCGCTCCAACAGAAACCTATGGATTTGGTGACTCTGAAAGGCTAGAGGGGAGGCTCCAAAATCATTTTAAGCAGACCCAAGCAAAGAAATGAGAGCACCGGCAAAAAAAAAAGAAAAGAAAAAACACAGAAACCCTTCCCCACTCACCACCGAAACACAAAACACCACCCTCACCACCGAAGCCCTAAATACCACCCTCACCACCGAAACCACAACACCGTCGCATCACCACCATACCTAGCCCTAACCTAAACCGAAACCCCAAACCTCCTAGATCTAAACCATACCTGCAACAAAAAATCAACAACAACAAAACCAACAACAAAACCAGCAACAACAACATGAAGCCCGAAGACTCCAAGCACCAGATCTAAAAAAAAAGAAAAAAAATAAAAAAGGGGGAGGCTCTCGGCCTAAGTTAGATCTATAGGGTTAGAGGGATTTTTTGGGTAAACGGAGGTTAGATCGGTGTAGGGGGGAAAGAATAGGATTTTTTTAGGGCTTTGGAAGTACCACCGGCGACCGGCGTACGGCGGCGCACGGTGGCCGGCAACCGTTGGAGGCTAAGGAGCTCAGAGAGTTTTTTGGGATTTTTTTTGGAGGAACCGGTGAAAATAAGGAAAAACAAAAAATTGGGGCTTTTATAGCAAGCAAAACGCTGCGTTTCGGTGAGCCCAGGAGATCCGCGCGTAGCCCCGACCCGACCCGACCCGACCCGAGATCCGCGCGACCCGTTTCTGCCACCCACATGCTGACCCGGCTCCACTTTCCCTCGCGACCCGCGTCCACGCCCGACCCGGTACGCCGACTGCGTCTGACTCGCGCACCGCGACCCGCTTCGGCCCGTTCCCTTGGCAAGCTTGGGCCCTACTGTGGGCTTGGTGCTGTGCCTGTCTTTCTGGGCCGGTTGGAAGGTTTTCTTTGGGTTTTCCGGCCCAATCCGTTTTGGTATATTTTTTTTTACTTATTTAGTATTTATTTATTTATTCTGTTAAATATATTATTTGTAGACATCCCATTTTGTCCGAGGTCTTTTAATATTAGGTAGACGATGAATCTAATTTTTGTATTACTACCTTGTTTATTATTAAAATAAAAAAAAATAATAACAAAAAAATAAAAAAAGAAAAGAAAATGAAAAAAATAAAAAAAAGATAACAAAAAATAATGAAGTGATCAAAGAAGGGAAATTTGGAAAGGAAAATCAAGATCTCAATATAGGGTAAGTCAATGAGAAATCAATGAAACGAATTTGGATAGCATCAACAAAAAATTTTGAGGAAGGATTTGAAGGAAAATTTTGGAAATTAAATCAAATAAGTCAACTCCAAGATTGTGCAATATTGGAAATCAACATCAGAATCAAGAGATTTGATACACAACATTAATAAAGGTTTTCCAAAAAAAAAATCAAGAATAAAAGAGAGAAGAATCCTAAAAGAGAAGAAAGAACCCTAGAGAAACCCTAGAAAGAAAACCTAGAAAAGAGAAAGAGTTTTGGCTACTGTTTTTTTTTCGGGGGGGAGAGAGCCACCACCCTTAGCTGCCCAAACCTCATCACAACACTCATCATCATCATCTTTCTCGCTAGCCTTGAGATCCCGTCACTGCCACCTTGCTTCCGCCCATCATTGCTTTCCTATTTTCGTCCATTGTTCCTGCCTTTCTTGCCGCCTCTGCATATTGCTTTACACTGCACGTTGTTGTACTTTGTCTTCAGCTTTGTCCCACAAGTTACTACAAAAAATCTGCTCCACGTTCCTACCCTCGTACGCGAAACAGATCACTTCTGCAGTCACCTTGCTTCATCACCACCCTTTTGCTGCATCACCTGTCTCAAGCAAACGACAGCTCCTTACTCCCTGTTGCTGCGCGCCACACTTGCCACGGACTGCTTCAATTTGTCCCTTGCTGTTCGAACCATTCCTGTTTTCACCATTGTTTTTTCCTGCATCGCTAAGCCTTCTTCCACTACTTGTATTGCCACGTTCCTGCACCACATAATCGCTGCTATCACCATCAAATCGCACCCCTGCAATTTGCCCCTGCTTATCATCTTCATCACGTTCGCTGCTACTTCCTTGCTGCACTAGCTTTGCCACAGTGTTTCGCCTATCACGCGTCCCTGCACATTACCGCTGGGTATCATCATCGTCGCTCCATTGTCTACTGCCTGCACCGATTTGCTGCCGTTCGTTCGTCCATCGCCTTTGCTGCTGCCGTGCGCGCCTGCTCGCCTTGCTGCTAATTCGCTTCTGTTGCAATACCAAAGAAGCCACGTGAAACCAGAAAAGCAAAAGGAAAAAGCAAAAGGAAAGAACCTGCAGCAACAAAAGAAAGAACGAAAAGAAAGAATAGAAAAAGTGACGCACGTGGAAGAGAACAGGAAGAATAGGGTTTGTATCTGTCAGGTAATTGCATGTTTAATCATTTTTTTATTTTTATTTTAACTAATTTAGCAATTTAGTAACTTGATTTGATAATAAGATTGAATTAATATGAATTTGTATGATTATCTGAGCTAATAAATTGCTTATAAATTGTTTATAAAATACTAATATTATATGTTAATAACTTGTATATTTAATTTGTATGATTTGCATGTTGATTAAAACCGAAATTTAATTAATGAAAACTTGTAAGATAATTAATTTGAGCTAGAAGTCTGTTAATTTTGTTCGCATGATGATATTATTATATGTTAGGATTTGATTAAATAATGTAATTGTATAATTTATATGATATTTTTTTTTTTGTAGAAGTTTAATTTTAGGAAATAAGTTTCTTTAGAAAAATATAATTAAATCTTCAAGTTACAAAATTACAATAAGGGATAAATAAAAAGATGAATCTTCCGACGATAGAACTCTAGAGGCATCACGCTTAAGTGGTACTTTAGAGATCTTGAGGTAAAAAAAAAATCTTATCCAAGGCCTCACCAGCTTAATGAAGGGTTTAGACAGGATTTTTGATAACAAATAATTCATATTCATTTTAAAAGAAAATATATATAAAAATAAATTTATTATAAAATAACACTAAAAATAATTAGTTATAAAATTAGAAAGATGTTAATGATTAATAATAATATAATAAAAATAGTAATGGCAAATAAGGAGGGAAATAAATGAAATAACCAAAGTTAGATATTAAAATAATAAAAGTGAATACGATTACTCCAATGATGAAATATCAAGGGAATTACGCTTAAGTAATTTTCTTGAAAATTTCTTGAAAATTTCTAGGGAAGAAAGTTCTATTCGAGGCCTCACCAGCTCAATGGAAGGTCTAAATAGGGTTTTCAATAAAACGTAATTTATATTCATTTTTTGAAATTAAAATATGAATAATTAGTAGATTTGTTATTGAATTGGAATAAGAATAAGTTATAAAAATTAGAAACGATAATTAATGATCCATGATAATAGAAATAATAATAAGTAACAAAATAAGGAATGAAATGAATAAAGACTAGATATGAAAATTATAATGTAAGTGAATATGAATTACTCCAATGATGAAATATCGAGAGAATTACGCATAAGTGATTTTCTTGAAATTTTCTAGGTAGGAAAATTATTTTCAAGGTCTCACTAGCTTAATGGATGGCCTAGAGATAGTTTTTCAATAATAAGTGATTTTTATTCGTTAATTATAGAATAGGTGATTTTTATCTAAAAAATTAAATTAAAATTAAAAGTAATTAAGAAGATAAAAAATTTTCAATAATTCACGTTAACTATAATAATAAAATAACAATAATAAATGGTAATGAGCAATAAAATGATAAATAGGAGTTATTGAGAGTGAATATTGATTGTTCCTATGATGAGATTCGAAGTAGATTTACACTTAAGTAATGATTTGGAAATCTTTAGGTAAGAAAATTACTTTTGGGTCTCACCAGCTTAATGAAAGATCTAAAAGGAATCTTTGATAAAAATAATTCATATTCATTTTCGCACGAAAATTAGGAATTAATAAATAATAGAATGGTAAGAATAAATTGGGTAGAAGGAGTCAAAGTTAGGAATTTCTCATAAAATATTAAAATGAATCCGACGACGGAGCCTCTTCAAGCAAGTCGCATAGTACTACTTGAATACTCTTGAGGTGAGAAAGATTTTTGAGTAGCCCCACCAGCTTAATGGAGGATACTCAGAAATATTTTTCAATAATAATTATATTGAGATTAAAGATCAACATAAGCAAATTTAGTAGATGACCTAAAACTAAATGGTACCATTTTAGGATGGGCGTTGTGAAGGTGCTAATCCTTTTTCACACGTAACCGTACTCCCGAACCCTAAATTTGAGATGTAGACCAGTCCTTACCCATAGTTTGAATAGGTGACCAATCACACCTAGTTAGAATGGTTGGTGGCGACTCCATAATTTTGTGTCTAGCTATTAGGTTTTCTTTTCCAAAACTTAATATGTTATGACATTATTTTATGTATTTTTAATATATTTGCATAACACAAAAAATAAAAATTTATTTATAAAATTCTTTAAGATTTAATAAAATAAATATAAGGTACATAAAGTAAATATATAAAAATATATTACATATGTAAATAAAATCACATAAAATAGGTATATTAAATACATATAACCATATAGTTGTTTTTATGAATATAATAATAAATATATTTTTTAAACAATTAAAATCTTTTTTAGTAAGCTAAGAAATATATATAATTTTGAGATGTACATAAGAAATAAAAAATGTGTAAATAAAATATATAATCATATAGTTTCTCTATGATTTTCTTATTAAACAATTTACCATAAAAGAATATTTTAAGAAGCTAAAAAAAATAAATATAAATAAATAAAGAGAAATAATAATAATAAATAAAGAACAATAGTAAAATAAGTAAATAAATAAATAAAATAAAATAAGTATGAAATCTCGATGATAAGTTTTCGTAGAACTCGCAAGTAGCGATTCTTCGAAAAACTTTAGATGAGAGGAATTATATCGAACATTACCAGAGTATTGGGATATTCGGTATTATTTCTCAATATCCAATTTCATGCTTATTTATTGTTTAAAATATATATATATATATATATATATATATATATATATATAATAAAGAGTTTTGACAAATAAAGAGTGTTTAGAGAAATATTAATTAAATGAAAACTAATAAATACAAAAGAGGCAATAAAAACAATTGAGAGAAATAAACAAAAGGGGATTTTTAGAAATACATAAATCCACAATAATAAAAATTAATCATAGTAAAGTTTCCAAAAATAAAGAACGATAGTTAAATTAATTAAATAAGTAATAATAGAATTTTAATAAAAAGGAATAATTGAAAGAATCAAGATAATAAATCTTAATTTTAAAATAAATGGAATTCTTCCGATGATGGGATGTCATGAAACTCACAAGTAGTGATTTCTTGACTGATCCCTAGGTGAGAAGAATTAGCTAAATGTTACAAGAGTATTGAGATATTTAGTTAAATTTTTCAATAATAAGAGTTTCATTAATAAAAATCAAAATATAAAGTTCTTTTTTTTATAATTCCGCGTGCATCATCTACCATATGTTTGCATCATACGTATAAATATTAATTTTAAAATAAATGGAATTCTTCCGATGATGGGATGTCATGAAACTCACAAGTAGTGATTTCTTGACTGATCCCTAGGTGAGAAGAATTGGCTAAATGTTACCAAAGTATTGGGATATTTAGTTAAATTTTTCAACATTAAGAGTTTCATTAATAAAAATCGAAGTGTAAATTTCTTTTTATAATTCCATACGCATCATGTATTATATGCTTGCATCATGTGCATAAAAAATATTAATCTCAAAATAAATGAAATTCTTCCGATGATGGGATGTCATGAAACTCACAAGTAGTGATTTCTTAACTGATCCCTAGGTGAGAGGAATTAGCTAAATGTTACCAGAGTATTGGGATATTTAGTTAAAATTTTCAATATTAAGAGTTTCATTAATAAAAATTAAAGTATAAAGTTTTTTTCATAATTCTGTATGCATCATACATTTTATCAATACTACATGCGTACAAGATTAATTATAAAATAGCATGAGCACCACCAAGGATGAGATTCTATAGAACTCACAAGTAGTGATTCTTAAGAAATCTCTAGGTGAGGGGAATTATTTCAAATGTTACCAGAGTATTGGGATATTTGATCTAATTTTTCAATAAATAGTGTTCATGTTGATTTTCATAATGGAATTTTTTTTAAACACATATAATAGTGATATTTAAGCAAACGCACGATTTTTTAATATAATAAACGAATTAAACTTAAGCCAAGACTATTTTATTAAAATCAAAAGATACCGTGTAGCTGGATGGTACCGTTTTTTAATGGGCGTTGTGAGGGTGCTAATCCTTCCTCACACGTAACCGTACCCCCGAACCCAAGTTTTGTTTTCGTAGACCTCAAAAATTATCTTTTAATAAAACTTAATTAATTTTGAGATTTTGTTAAAAAGATAAATATTTTAGGTGACCAATCACACCTAGACAAAAAAGATTGGTGGCGACTCCTTTTTTGTTTTTAAACGTTTTTTCAAAATCGTTGAGCGCGAAGCCGTTACAACAATTACTATTATCTAAGGTATATTCGAGCAAATTATGAAGATTTAGCTTAGGGTGATCCACAAAGGCTAACAAAGCAAAATAAAATAAAATAAAAGTAATTGAAATTAAAAAGCAAATAAGAAATACTTATAGAAGAAATCATGAAAATAAAATAACTGTAAAAGAAAAGAAACAAAAACGCAAATTAGTAAAATAAAAGGGTAAAAATGTAATTTCTTAACTATATGGGTCTAAAATGCAAATAATGAAAATATGCATGAAAATCCTAAAATGAAAATAAAAATACATGAACTTGTAAAAAAAAATTAAATTTAATCAAAACTAATGCAATTGAAAGAAAAATGAATTAATGCATGAAGTTCCTAAACTAATGCATGGAAATGCCTAAGTGAATAAACTTGAAATTAAACTAAACTTTACCTAATCAAAGAACTATATGAATACTACCATAAGACACCTAAAAAGTACCTAAAACAATACCTAAATGCATAGAATTAATGTGAATATAAAACCTGGACAGAATTGAAATTGAATGCTCAATGAACCTAAAAATGCAACTAAATGCTTATGTAAATTAACCAAACTTGTCTTATACTCAAATCACTATCTAAATGCACTTGAATTGACGTAAACTTAATGTGACTTGACCTAAACAACTTCCAAAACAGCAAACTGAAAATTTTTTTTTGAACAAAACACTTAGCTAAGGACGCCTAAATGAAAATAAATGCAAAGTTTATGCTTTAAATGGCATGAAAATGCAACTTAAGTTAGCCCAAAAAATTACCTAATGAATGTATGGTCCTACTATGATCTAATACTATCTAAATGCACCTTAAAATGTCACAAAACAGTAGCCAAAAAAAATGCAAACAGCCCACTAAAACTGATCAGTAAAAATAGTGTACCAATGCATATAAGCTAATGAATATGTAAATATATTTACAAAACCTAAGTACATGTATTGTAAGTGATTAAATAATTAAAAAAATAAATAAATATACACAAATATATATTTTTAATTAATTAAATAAAGAATACAAATATTTAAATTAAATGCGATGTGCACATGAATATAAATAAAAATATATGTATAATAAATAAGAAAAATATATAAATGTTAAGTATAATAAGATAAAATATATATTTAAAATAAGACATGAAATATATATACACACAAGACATAAAACCCCCTATGTTTATATCAAAAAGACACAAACCCCCTTCTAGTTTCAAAATACCAATATTCCCCCCTTTAACAAAGTTTAAGATTTAAAATTTAAGGGTTTTTAGTTTGGGTTTTAGAATTTAAGGGTTATAGTTTATGATTTATGGTCTTTTGGGTTTAAAATCTAAAGTTTAGTGTTTATGATTTTTAGATTTAATGATAGTAAAAGGGGAAAAAATTGGTATTTTGATACTAGAGGAGGATTTGTATCTTTTTGGTATAAACATAGGGGGTTTTATGTATTTCACCCATATATATATTTAAGATAGGAAATATATACATTATATATATAAAGTAAAATAATGGAACCCAAGGGTTGTAGCTCAGTTAGCAACGCAGGCTGAGTTTGTGGAAAGAGCTCTCGAGTTCGACTCCCACTAAATACATTATTGGGGAGGGGTGAAGAGCTTTAACTGTAACTAAACCCCGAACAGGATTAATGCCTGTTTGGCCTAGCTTATTTAAGTGCTTATCTACTACATAAGCAGAAGCCAAGTGTTTGGCTCTCAAAAATTTAAAATTTTTAGCTTATGCGGGAAGCAAATTTTAGCTTTTGGATGAAGCTATAAATTGAAGTTTTTTCAAAAAGTACTAATTTTAATAACATGTACTTTAGTGAAAATTTTAACATTTTCATTTTACTATTCAATAATTCACAAAATTATAAAGAAAATTATATTATTTTGCATTAATTTATTTATTTTGTGCAATTTTTATATTTTTTTAACTGTTTATTTTAATATGTACAGTATTTTTGTTTTATTTATTTATTTCACCTAAAAAGTTTGTGATTAAATCTAATAAAGTTTATTATTTTATTTTAGAATTGATTAAAAATATACAAAAATTCTGTTAAACAATATTTAACGTTCTACTGTACTTTTATATTAAGTTAACCAAACGCTAAATTAATTTTGTTTAACAGCACTTCTAAAAAAGCTCTACTCAAATAGCACTTTTTATAAAAGCTTCAGCTAGGTCAAACAGACCCTTAATCTCAGACCGTTAAAATGGATTAGAATATCTGTGATCTACACAAAAAAAATAAAATAATGGAATATATAAAAAAATGAAAAATGAAGGAACCGATTGGCTTCCTACACCTCGTGGGAGCAGGATTTTGAATTTTAGAAGTCAGCTGCCAAATCAAAACCAAATCAAAAAAATAATAATAATAAAGAAATGAGAAGTTGGAAGGGAACCGAGAGAGGGCAAACTGCAGTGGAAGGAAAGGAAAGGGGACCGACACTGTGAGAAGAGAAGGCTTGTGGAAGAGAAGAGGAGCCTCGGGAAACAGAGTCTTCAATCACTTCTGGTGTTGGTTTGAGCTATTGGTCAGTGGTTTAATGGCTTGAAAAATAGAGTGAAGCAAGGGAAGAAAACAAGCAGGCAACGCACGACAAGGAGAGCCGAACACAGCAAGAGAACGTGTCCTTGCTGGGCAGATTGGTGCGGCTCGGTTGGTTTAGGCACTTCTTGTGGGAGCTGCTGCAGGGCCCGTTTCGGCTGATCTCTAAATGAGGTTTGAGTGGCTGTGTTAGACCAGGACTTTGTTGGTTCAAAGGCTGGTTTGTGCAGGGGCTCGTTAATGGCCATAAATCGTGGCTGAACCAGGCTTTGGTGGCTGCTGGAAACGGCGGCATTGGCACTTAAAAACAGGTCTGAATCGGACTGGTTCAGGGCTGTGAAACAGGGGCTTTCTAGGTGTAGTTCTAGTGGCTAGAATTTTTGCTAGTTCAATGGAGGTTGAGTGGCAATTCTCAGTGGTGTTGCAAGGCTGAGTCGATGACCGGAAAATAGTGAGAAAATGAAAGCTGCTACAGGGAACCACACTCGGTGGAGTTGTGGGCTGTTGTAGGCTAGGTTCGTAGCTTCCTTGTAGTCTGTTGAAGCAGTTGCGTTGCCATTGAAAAGGGTGGTTCAGTGCTGTTTTGGGGCGCCGAAAAACAAGAAATAAAAAAGAAAAAAGGAGGAGGTAGAACAAGGGTTGTTTCGTGCTAGATGAGTGCCCAAAACAAATGCTAGATGAGTGCCCAAAACAAAGAGCTCGAAGCTTGAGAGCCTTAGCTTTTGAAGGTTGAAACAAGTAAGATTAAATTTAAATTTTTTGTGGCTGTTATATATATATATATATATATATATATATATATATATAAAAGGAATGTGTTATTTTTAGGTGAATATATATATATATATATATATATATATATATATATATATATATATATAGACACGTTTGTGGATATGTATAAATACATATCGATTTGGTATGATAAGAATGATTTAAGTGTGTGTGTGTATATATATATATATATATATATATATATATATATATATATATATATATATATACACACACACACACACATATGTAAGTCTAAATAAAGCCTAACATGCTTCTAGACGTTAATGAAACACGTTAAATAAATAATATGCAGAAATCATAGAATCTAACATCCAGCTATTGCACCTCTGTAAATTTGCTGTTGAACGGTTCTTGGACTTGACAGTCTTCTTTAATCATTTTCAGGCCTTCCAAGCACTCAGAACTACCTCTTGATGGTGTCTGGCTAAACTGGTAATGGTGCTCAGGGACTGGGATTGCTCTTTGTTTTATGAACTTAGAGCTTCAATGCACTGACCAAACTCACTTATTCTTACCATCATAAAATTGTGACTAATATAAAAGGCCAGAGAATCGGTTGAAATTAATGTGAAATCATGGACCATAATCTTGACATTAATCATCACTAGCTATATATGGTAATGACCAGATTTTGTTAACTAACAAAATCCGGTCCTATCCTGTGATCAAGGGATATGACAACATTCTCCCACTTGGTCCATGTATTTCACTCAGAAGAAACAAATCACATGAATCATGGAAATAGTTCCTCTAATGGCGAGTATTATCTTCCCTGTATTACTATGTAAAATGTTTCTAAATCAACCCATTTTTAGTTAATGAAAAAACCCCATTTTTATTCTCGATCCAAACAACAAGGATATTTCTCAAATAAAAACTAAAGTGTACACAAATCAAAATGAGAAACATCATATCATTAATGAGAGTCTCAATTACAATCACAATGTGGGACCAAGTCCCATCCGCTTTACATGATCCTTAAATTTAAACAGTGGAATGTCCTTCATCAAAGGATTAGCTAACATCAATTCAGTGCTAACGTGTTCAATGACCACTTTTTTTATCTCTAACACGTTCTCTAATAGCTAAGTACTTAATGTCAATGTGCTTACTTCGATTATGACTCCTATTGTTCTTAGCCATGAATATTGCAGCTGAATTATCACAATACATCATCAATGGCTTAGATATAGAGTCAACAACTTTAAGCTCACCAATGAAACTCTTAAGCCAAACACCATGTGAGGTAGCCTCAAAACATGAAACGAACTTGGCCTCCATAGTGGAAGTGACGGTTAGCGTCTGCTTAGCACTCTTCCAATAAACAGCTCCACTAGCAAACATGAAGATATAACCAGATGTTGATTTTCGAGAATCAACATAGCCAGTAAAGTCTGAATCAAAGTAACCAATAACCTCCAACTCATCAGTCCATCTATACATAAGCATGTAGTTTTTGGTGCCTTGTAGATATCTAAGCACCTTCTTTGCAGCTCTCCAGTGGTCCATCCTCGGGTTACTTTGGTATCTACCCAACATTCCCACAGCAAAAGCAATGTCAGGCTTGGTACAGACCTGTGAATACATAATGCTTCCAACTGCTAAGGCATATGGAATGTTCTTCATCTGTTCTCTCTCAAAATCATTTTTTGGGCACTGGTTCAAATTGAACCTGTCAACATAACGGGAGCTACGCTTGGTGAACAATTTTTCATTCTAAACCTTTGTAGGACTTTATTGATATAGGCTTCCTGCAATAGACCTAATATACCTCTATGTCTGTCTCTATGGACCTTTATGCCAATGACATAAGATGCCTCGCCCATATCTTTCGTATCAAAGTTCTCAGAAAAAAATTGTTTCACCTCATGTATCATCCTGTTATCATTGGCTGCAAGCAATATATCATCCACATATAGCACAAGGAAACAAATCTTGCTCCCACTGACCTTCTGGTATATACAGTGATCCATGATGTTCTCAACGAAACCAAATGAAGAGATGACTTCATGAAATTTTAGATACCATTGGCGGGAAGCTTGTTTCAATCCATATATGGATTTCTTAATCTTACAGACCAAATGCTCACCATTACTAGAGGAAAAACATTCAGGTTGTTTCATGTAAACCTCTTCCTCTAGATTAACATTAAGAAATGTCATTTTCACATCCATTTGTTGCAACGCTAAGTTAAAATGTGCAACTAGAGCCATTATTATGCGGAGAGAATCTTTCTTAGATACAGGAGAGAAAGTCTCCTTGTAATCGATTCCCTCCTTTTGAGTGAATCCTTTGGCTACAAATCTTGCCTTATAATACTCAATGTTGCCTAATGAGTTAGTCTTGGTTTTAAAGACCCATTTACAACTTATAGCCCTGGCCCCATTAGGCAATTCGACAAGATCCCATACTCCATTAGATGCCATCGAATCCATCTCATCCTTCATAGTATCGAACCAAAGTTTTGATTCTTTGTTGTTCATGACTTGTGAAAACGTCTCTGGATCATTAATGCGCCCAACATTGAAATCGAACTCTTGTAGATACACAATAGAATCACTAGAAATAGTTGACTTCCTTTCTCTAGTAGACCTTCTTAATGTTGGTTCAACATTCTCCGAAGGATTATGTTGTTCAACTAGTTGCTCAGTCAATTCTGGTGTATCTAGAGGACCCTCACCTATTGGTAAGTTATCAGTTACTTGTGGATCTTCAATGATTGGTTGTTCAATATCCAGTTGTACAGAAGGGATATTGTTCATGATACCTAATCTTTGACTTGAAGTTAAGGGTTAATCCCTCACAAGAAGTAGGTCCTGAGACTGATCACTCCCATTAACTGAGTCATTTTCATGAAACTTGGCATTCTTTGATTCCACAATTCTAGTGCTATGAGATGGACAATAAAATTTGTAGCCCTTGGATCGTTTGGCATATTCGATGAAATACCCACTTATGGTCCTAGGGTCCAGTTTCTTTTCTTGTGGGTTGTAAACTCTTATCTCAGAAGGGCATCCCCAAAAGTGCATATGATGCAAACTTGGTTTTCAACCTTTGAATAATTTAAAAGGTGTCTTTGGAATAGCCTTGGTTGGAACTCGGTTTAACATATACGCTACTGTTTTAAGAGCTTCAATCCACAAGGACTTAGGCAACTTTGAGCTACTAAGCATACTATGCACCATTTCCATCAAAGTTCAGTTCCTTATTTCTATGACGCCATTCTGATATGGTGAACCAGGCATGGTATATTGGGCAACAATCCTATTTTCTTGAAGGAACTTCGTAATTGGTCCAAGTGCTTGTCCATCTTCAGTATATCTACCGTAATACTCCCCGCCTCTATCAGTTCTTACTATCTATATGGGTTTTCCACATTGTTTCTCTACTTTAGCCTAAAAGATTTTGAAGGCATCTAATGCTTCGTTCTTGTTATGAAGCATGTAGAGATACATAACCCTCGAGTAATTGTCAACAAAAGTGATGAAGTATTTCTGACCATGTGTATGAATGTCTGGACAACATATGTCAGAATGTATGATTTCTAATATGGTTGAACTCCTATTGGCACTTTTCTTAGACCTGTTGGTTTGCTCACCCTTAATGCAATCCACACAAGTGTCGAAATCAGTAAAATCTAGAGTACTTAGTATTCCATCATTTATTAATCTCTTAAAACTATCAATGGAGATGTGACCTAATCTCTTGTGCCATAACTTGGAGGAGTCCTCATTCATAACACATCTTTTAGTGCCAGTTTGGACATGCAAGACGTTATGAGTAGTGTTATTTTGCAAAATAAGAAAGAAAAGAGCATCACATAAGGCACTATTCCCAACAATATCAAATTTAAAATATATCAATAATGATTTATTTGAAAATTGAAAGGAATATCCATACGGTACTAGCCTAGAAATAGAGATTAAATTTCTCGAGAAACTAGGAATATAAAAAGTCTTTTCCAGTTGCAAAACAAAACCACTCCTAAGAACTAGAGTACATGTTCCAATGCTTCCAACACGTGAGCGCATCTTGCTTCATGAATAGATGCTCTCCTTATTTTCCATTGGCTTCCTTAGGTTTGTCATACCTTATAAGGAAGTTAAAATGTGAATTGTAGATCCAGAATCAATCCACCATGCGTTATGACTAACCTCAACCATATTTGATTCAAAACAAATGTAAGAGAGTGGATTACCTTTCTTAACGAGCCATTGCTGAAGCTTGGCACAGTCCTTCTTCATGTATCTCTTCTTTTTACAAAAGAAACACTTGGACTCTTTCTTTTTAATGTCAGCTTGGGCAAGCCTTTTGCTTTTTCTCCTATCTTTAGCTCGATCCTTGTTCTTTCCATGATTTGCTAGAAATGCACTTTCACCCGATTCCATAAGCAGCCTTCCCTTCTCTTGTACATACATAGTCATCAATTCATTGATGGTCCACTTATCCTTATATGTGTTGTAGGATATTTTAAATGGTTCGTACTACTTTGGAAGAGTGTTCAATATATAGTGCACCAGGAAGGATTTGGACATATCCATCGCCAGCTTCTTGAGTTAGGCTGCTATATCTCTCATTGCCATTATGTGCTCGCGCACTTCTTTTACACTGGTGAGCTTCATTAATGAGAACTTCATGATCAGGGTGTTGGCCAACGCTTTGTCTGAAGTGACAAATTGATCATCTATGGCCTTTAGTAAGGTCCTAACGTTGGTATGCTGTTCGACAGAACCACGTATCCCAAAAGATATTTTCATCTTAGTATACATGACACTAAGGCAATTGGATAGCTCCCAGCGTTCATGTAAAGCCACTTAGTAGGAGTGTTGGTTTCAGTCAGTACGTGCTCGTCTTTCCTTATAGCATAATCTATATCCATGCGCCCTAATTGGAGGAGAATTCTCTCCTTCCAAACCTTGTAGTTCTTTCCATCCAATTCAGGAACTTCCAGGTTAAAACTAGCCAGAGGAAACATTGCTTAAAGGAAATCACATGCTTATGTATCTAAAATTTTTTAGGCAAACTTAATTATATCTACCATCGCAAACATATTTTATTAATCAATTATGAATATTAGACATAAAATTTGCCTGTGGGCTAAAGTTCAAATTTAATAGATTCATACCATTATGATAAAACTATCAAATTATATCATTTCCTAATCCCCGTGGGTAAGTTAAGAAACTAATATGATATTTTATCCTAATTAGTTATAAAATTATAAAAAAATTCCTGTGGGATAAAATTTATTATAACTTTATAACCAATCACAATTTATGTCTAATACCATTATGTGATTTTGACAAATATAATTTTATTTAATTAAGGTTGCTGTGACTAAGCTCTAATTAAATAAATTATGAATCACTCAGACATATTGGCAAAATTTTAAGTTTCATTCATATTTAAAAATTACAATTAACATAAGACAATTTTAATTCTTAATAATATGAATGAACTTAGCTCTATGTGCTTAAAGTCAACCGCAGTATAAAATAACAAAATTATACATATTCATAATAAGCACACATAGTATTCAAAATTGCACAAAATTTGCAAATTCCAAATTTAATAGTCAAATAAAATTAATCAATTAATATGACCCCTAAATAAATTAGACAAAATGGCCCCAAATTTAATTAATTTTAATTGCCCAAATAATAAAAATTAAAGGAAATGGCCCTAATTTAAAACACCATAGGACAGCCCAATAAAATCAGCCTAATAGCACAAAAGAATGCCCAGTAAAACTGGCCCAAAATTAAACTTAAAAGAGCATAAAATGGCCCAGCAAAAAGGTCCAGAAAGGGTCGAAATTCCTTTTTTTTTTAACTGTTGTTGCAAACAACGTCGTTTTGTGGTGAAAAGGCAGAATCCCAAAACAATGTCCCTCGCTTTTGTCATCTTCACCTGTCATCTTCTTCACCGGAAAGCCCTGTTTACAACCCAACTCATGACTCGGTTCTAAAACGACCTTCCATACATTGATTCGAGTGATTCTTGATCCCAAATCGATTAAAGTCAAATGAAAACAAGTTTTATGAAATTGGTTTTGGCTAAAAACGGCTTAAAATGCAATTCCAAATTCCCAAAAATTTTTGTTTTCGACCGAAAATACAAAAAGCATTCATAGGTTGTTTGTTCGGTTTTTGATTACTAAATGGCTAGCATTTTGGCAATCTTGACGGATATTACAGCGTACATTTTCTTCACGCAAGACAAAGGTTAATCATGCTCTGATGCCAATTGTGAGTCTAAATAAAGCCTAACATGCTTCTAGACGTTAATACAACACGTTAGACAAATAATATGCGAAAATTACAAAATCTAATCTCCAGCCATTGCACCTCTGTAAATTTGTTGTTGAACAGTTCTTGGACTTGACAGTCTTCTTTAATCACTTCCAAGCCTTCGAAGCACTCAGAACCGCTTCTTGATGGTGTCTAGCTAAACTGGTAATGGTGTTTGGGGACTGAAATTGCTCTTTGTTTTATGAACTTAGAGCTTTAATGCACTGACCAAACTCACTCGTTCCTACCATCATAGAACTATGACTAATATAAAAGGCCAGAGAATTAGTTGAAATTAATGTGAAATCATGGACCATAATCTTAGCATTAATCATCACAAGCTATATATGGTAATGACTAGATTTTGTCAACTAACAAAATTCGATCTTATCCTGTGATCAAGGGATATGCCAACAATACACTCACATATACAATATATATATATATATATATATATATATATATATATAGGTTTCATTCTTAAGATAATGAAAAATGAATTTTCAATGTAGGATTTGATTAGAGATTTTACGGAGAATAGGCAGTACAAGATACGATTAAGGAAGGCTTTTCAAAAGTGAGAAACTGTACTTCAGATTTAGAGTGAGGTGTGTGTATATGTATGTAAATCAATACATATATATATACATACATACATACATATATATATATATATATAAATATATCATTAGTATGACAGTGAAGAATTTAGTCTTGACGTAGAAATTATCTCGATTAATTCTGATTCTACGATATATGTTTCTGGTATATGATTAAGCACAACTAGGATATGTTATTGAGAAGATAATATATTGATTTGTAGTGGCTTGGAGTGATGTAGAAGCTAGACTCTTGAATGGAAATGAGGAGGAAGATAATTTCTAAGCATTAAAGTATGTGGGTTAAGTACATCTTGCTAGTGTTTTCTTGTAAGAGATACTTAAATTTCTAAATAATTAATTTAACTTTTGAAATTAAGTGATGCAATGTTATTGATCGGGTTATCGAGGTCAATAAAGATAAGCGATGAGATCTGATTGAAATGAGATTGTGAATAATGCTGGGGCTGGAATGAAAGCTTGTGTTTGCCTTGTGTGTTAGGGCCTACCAAGCTTGTGTGTTGTGTGAGGTATATTGTATGTGTTAAGTTAATATGTGAACATCCCTTGTAAATATAATATGTAGAAATTAGTCTACATATTGATTGTGATATGACTAGTGAACTATAATTGAGATTGAATGACTGTATTGTAATGAAATGTCTGAATTGTGATTTTGATTAAAATTATGGAATAGAACCTATTTTATCATGTTTTCTGCAGGCTAAGTTAGGTTAAAATATAAGCAATTATGTTGCCAAAATTTCTAGTGATTTGAATAGGAATAAGTGAAATTATAAACCTTGCTCATTTTATGTACAAAATACTGGCTTTGATTTGATTTTCGAAATAAATTGAAAATCTTGAGTATTTGAAACTCAAAACTATTTTAACCAGTGTTTTTATATCTATGAGAGTCACCTTTAGAGTCCTAAGGGACCTATTTGCCACACGAGTTCCTTTGAGACCGTAGAAGTCACTTCTAGAATCCTAATGGAGCTAAGTGCTACATGAGAAATCTATTTTTAATCCATTTTTGACTGCAGACATACTCTTCGAGCTTATTGAGCTTCGCTTTAGGTTTTTGTGAAATCCCCAATTTCAGGAAATTCCTCCATAATTATAAAGTATGTTAACTTAAATGAAAAATAAGTAGATATGAGAATTATGAAGTATGAAGGATGTATGGAACATGGAAGAAGTAATGAGATGAAAGATTAAATAGTCAAGGAAATTAAATTGATGTTATAAGAATAATGGAGGTATGAGCAAAGAATTAATATCAGATTTTCATAATTTAATGAATATGAAGTTTAATGTATGAGTGATGTATGCATGATGTATGGAAGAAATAAGAAAGTGAATGTCAATGAGTCAAATGATTTAATGTTGATATCAGAAAAATATTAAGAGTATGAGACAAGAAACAAAATCAGATTTTTGATTGGCTAATTAAACATATGTGGCTTATGCATGAATGGAAGAATGAAAGAAGAGAATTAATGGGTCAAAGGGGTCAAGGAAAAGCATGGCTGAGATTTGGATGAGATGATTAAGTGATAAGGAAGCATTAAATGAGGCTGCATGAGTCACCACCTCCAGTCATCACCCTACGCCAGCTTCTTTCCAGCTCTCCCTCTCGTTCTCGCCCCCTCCATCTCCAAGTCTTCCATTCCTACTCTCCTTGACAAACACTCTTGTTTAGTAACCAAATCGTTAAGCTTATTAGACGAAAAACGATCCTAGTCACTAGACGAGGCTATATCTGAAGTTTGGTGGATTGATTCCAAGTATTGGAAAAGATCTCAAAGTTTGAGATTTTGGTCACTAGCAAAAGGTAAGAGAAAAAGATGATTTGTTCAAGTATGTTCATGGTATGGTGTTGTACTGAATTAGTATAACATGTTTATGGCAAATTCTTAAAGGTTTGCTTTGATATGATGATTTCAGATTTGAAGAAGAAAAGGATTAGGGTTGGTGAACCAAGTGATTTCATGTTCTCGAAGTAATCGAGGTAAGGAATTTATGTAACGGACGTAAGGCGGCTATGTCCGCATGATTTATGATGTTTTACATGTTTTGGAGAGAAGTATTAGTTGATTTTGTGCAGGAAAAGATGCATTTTCGGACTTGTCTCCTAGTACCAATTAGGCTAGGGGCAGCCGACTGCCATAAAGGGAAGTCGACTGCCTAGAGACAACCAAAACGCCGTTTTCCGAAAACCGATGCAAACCAGTCGACTGCTATGTAAGCCAGTCGACTGCTATTTACCCAGTAAGCATTCTGTTTCAAACCAGTCGACTGCTATATGGGCCAGTCGACTGCTATTTTCCAAAATGCATTCTGTTTGAAACCCAGTCGACTGCCTATTAGACCAGTCGACTGCTAATTTTGAAGAAGCATTCTGTTTTAAAAACAGTCGACTGCTATATGGACCAGTCGACTGCTATATCTTAAGAAGCATTCTGTTTGAAAACCAGTCGACCGCTATATGGACCAGTCGACTGCCCCCATGTATTTTCAAAGATGAAAATATCGGAATTTTAAATGAAAATAATTTCGATAAATGAAAGTATGAAGCAGCAGCCGACTGCCCTATGAGGCCAGTCGACTGCCCTGTTTTGAAAAGAGGCTTTCTAACCTATTTTCAGAAAGTATGAAATGTCATGGCTAGAAGCTATATGGCATATGTTTTGAAATTATGCACTTTCATGTTTCTAGTAGGGGCTCTGATCAAGTCCTGAAATGATGTATGTTATGGGCTGAGGACCATAAGTCAGGCCTCAGTTGCTACAGGGGACACCTGACTAGTGTTAACTGTAGCCACCCGCAGTTGGCCAATCTGTTTATGTTTCATGTTTGGCTAAAGGAGAATTCCTGGCCCTACGGGGTACGCCACATGATTATGATGATGATGATGATGCAGTGCATAACTCCACAAAAGTATGAATAGTTTTCATGTTATCGAAAACTATATGTATATGCGATTTCTAAGAATAAAGAAATCGAAAGTACTTGGTTTACTTGTACAAGAAGTTTTAAAAGAAGTATATGAAGTATGTTTTAAAGAAAGTATAAGATGTTTTAAGAAAAGCATGTATGTATGTAAATGATATTTCAAAGAAGTATTTGAAATATGTTTTGAAGAAGTACACGAAACATGCTATGTTATAAAAGCATGTAAAGTATGTTTTAAAGTAAAGAAGCAAGTTTATGAAGTATGATGTTTTGAAGTATGATTTGAAGCATGATGTTTTAAAGAAAGTATAAGAAGAAGAAGTATAGTGCATGTTTATATGTATGCTATATTTAAAAAGAAGCATACAAAGTATGATTTGAAGCATGATGTTTTCAAGTAAGTATGTTTGCCTACACCATCTAAAAGAAATATGCATGGTTGCAAACAATGCATGAAAGAGGTTTATGATGCATGCTTTATAATGCTTTACATGACATTATAGAGCCAAGTAGGAAAAATGCATATAGAGGCATAGTACGCTCTTTTACATATTTTTCTTACTGAGCGTAAACTCACCCTTTTACGAACATTTTTTATACAGACTATCTGAAGTAATCCCTCGCTCTCGATAGAAGAGTTTACGAGTGGATCTTGAAAGTTTACCTTCGAAAGACGCTTCCCAAGTAATATAGAAGGTATACTTATGTAATTATGAAAAGTAAATTGTAATTCAGTTATGGTACAGTACAACTAACATTAATGTATATAAGATGTCGGGGATTTAAGTTAAGATGATGTATGAGATCCTGTGGAAATGGATGGTACATATATACATGTATCATTAGTCTGTTTTATTGAAATTGAATAAAATTTTATGAGCTATCAGATAATTAGCTTAAGAATAAAGGAAGAATGACACTGGATGAACTACAATCTAAATAAATAAGGAAAAAGTTAAGTGATAAGATGAAGTGGCGGGGACGTCACAGAGTGGTATCAGAGCAATTAGATTGAGGTTTGTCAGTGTCGATAAGTTAGAAGTAGAGTATATCCCCAAGTGTACTGTACTTGTCTGAATGCATATACGATGTATAACTGTTTGAAGTTATACTAAATAGCTCATCTTTGTGATTTTATCGACAGAATGAGCTCAAGTAGAAGTGGTGTTGAGAAAGGAAGAGGAAGGGGTTATGTAGAACAGTCCTCAACACAGTCTCCTCAACCATCTCCACCGCACAGCCCGAACACTAGGTTAGCGAAGATAGAGAAGCATGTGGAGAATATGACCACTATGTTTACGCAGTTTATGGTGAACTTTCCAAATGTGGTCACAAGTGTACCATTCGCTATTCCTATAGTACAACCACCACCATCAGTACAGATAGAGTTACCCCCACCAGTCCTAGTTATTGAAATGAGGAATCTCACAGCTTATTGCAGTATGACCTTAATTAAGGAATATAAGAAGCTGGATCCGCCTATGTTTAAGGGGGATAAGGACACGTTGGCCGCAGTGAATTGGGTGAAGGCGGTCACTAGATCCTTCGAATATATGTCATGTTCCGAAAAGGAAAAGGTGGGTTTGGCTGCGTATCTGTTAGTGGATGATGCAAAGTATTGGTGGCAGTCCACTCAGGCCTTTTTGGAAGCCCAACGTGTTGAGGTTACGTGGGATAGATTTTTAGAGTCCTTTACTGAGCAGTACATCCCACGCACCGATCAGACTAGGTTGAAGATGGAATTTTTGAAATTGACTCAAGGAACAATGTCAGTTAATCAATATGAGTCAAGGTTTATTTCTCTAAGCGGATTCGACCGAGAGACCATCAGGAGTGAAGGATATAAGATATACCGATTTATAGAAGGACTGAAGTCTCCTATCAAATACAAGTTGTATACTATGGGTATCACTACTTATAATGAGACAGTCCGTAAGGCTCAGTTATGTGAGCAGGACTATGAGTTTCACGATGATGATTTTCGAGCCCAAAGTAAAGGTAAGAAATCGATAAAGCGGAAGTCAGAAAGGAAAACATCGAAAGATGGATGCTCATCTGGGAGATGTAGGCCATATAAAAGAGCCTCAATAGGTAAGCAAGTAAATTATAAGAAAATGATGATTGTTTTAATTAAATGGTTATATGGGAATATGTATTAAATTGGGAGTATTATGATGATTATGGTATAGGGAATCCTAGAGCTACTGGGATCAAGATTAATGATGATAGATCCCGACATTCAGCTAGTAGTACTGTTAGCTCACCTAAGAGTACAAGACAAAGGTGTGAACATTGCGGAAAGTTCCACGGATCACAACCATGCCGATTGGCAAGTGGCGCATGTTTCAGATGTGGTGAACAGGGACATATGATCCGGGATTGTCCCAAGAGGGATTTGAGGCCACTCGAGGAATCTGAGGAGACCCCTCAACTACAACACAAGGCCACTACTGAAGAGAAGGGAAAGACACATGTTAACTATGATGTAAATGTTGAAGATGTCTAATGCAAAAGTATGTTGTATGAGCTGACTAAATTGTAAAGAAAGTTAATAGAAGGTATGTATGGTTATATGAAGGATTTTTGCTTACGGTGTTGAGATAGTAAAGAAAAGTTCCGAACTTAATGAAATACAATAATTGATGAGAAATGATAGTTGGAATTCTGAAGTACTCTTTGGTATAAAGTTTTATGATATATAGTGATGTGTGAAAGGAGTTTAAATAAGAATGATGATTGACTTTTATTAGTCTACTTTACTTAAATGTTTTATTCTATGAAAGCATTACTCTGAAAAGAATATGAATTAATATGAGATGGATTGTCTCAACGATGGTAATTATTCCCTATAGTCGCATCTAGGGACTGGAACACGACAGGTACTCTAAAATACCTTCCATACTCTACCCGGTTACCTAGCCGACTATAGTATCCTTCCTATTGGATCCCTAGAATGCCATAAGAGAATGAAGATGTTCATTCATTAGGTATGTTTGATGCTATGAGAAGAGGACATTTTTAGATACGAATTAAAAGAACTATGCTAATAGTTCAAAATGTGATCGATATATGGGTATTTAAAAGAGCAAGAAGAAAGAAATTATAGAAAGCCATTGTGATGGCAAATGCTATGAGTCAGAAGCATGAAGTAATAATGGTTTGTATGATGATAAGAAAGTATGATGTATTTGAGCAATTTACAAGTCTTAAGTTAAACGTTATGTCTTCAAAGTAAATTGGAATGATGGCTAGTATAATGATTAAGCCAGAATTGATGAACGGATCTGCTAAGTCAGCCCACTTCCTACCTAAGAAGTCTATGGACGCACTTAGTGCTTTGGCAGAAATGTAGATGAAAGAACGTCATTAGACTAAGTGGAGTTCCAATGAGCAATTTCATGTGATAGAGATTTCAGGTTCAATTCTCATTTAAGGAGATTAGCAAGGAACCATGGAATCTCAGTTGAAAATTTTGCACAGCTTTTCGTCCGCAGACTGATGAGCAGTCCGAGCGCATGATTTCGACGCTCGAGGACATGTGAAGAGTTGGTGCTATGTATTTTAAAGGCTCATGGGACGACCATCTACCATTGACTGAGTTTATTTTATGAAAATAGCTATTATACAAGTATCTAGATGACACTATATGAAATGTTATAAGAATAGAAAGTGTCAATATTTCGAAAGTATAATCCAGAATTCATCTTATGTGATAAAAGGTGAAACCTTAGAAGTTTAGAAAGACATAAGTCATGTGAGAAAAGCCATTTGGGATTTTGGACGGAAAAGATACGGTATAGAAGTCTATGATGATTCCATTAGTTAAAGATCATTGACAATATCACATTATGGAAGAAGCTACATGAAGCTAAATAGCCTAATGAAGGAAGAGTATCCGGAACCATTTGAGACATGACCTGATTTGAATTTGGAGGACCAAATTCTCTAAGGTGGGAAGAATGTGAAATCCCCAATTTCAGGAAATTCCTCCATAATTATAAAGTATGTTAACTTAAATGAAAAATAAGTAGATATGAGAATTATGAAGTATGAAGGATGTATGGAACATGGAAGAAGTAATGAGATGAAAGATTAAATAGTCAAGGAAATTAAATTGATGTTATAAGAATAATGGAGGTATGAGCAAAGAATTAATATCAGATTTTCATAATTTAATGAATATGAAGTTTAATGTATGAGTGATGTATGCATGATGTATGGAAGAAATAAGAAAGTGAATGTCAATTAGTCAAATGATTTAATGTTGATATCAGAAAAATATTAAGAGTATGAGACAAGAAACAAAATCAGATTTTTGATTGGTTAATTAAACATATGTGGCTTATGCATGAATGGAAGAATGGAAGAAGAGAATTAATGGGTCAAAGGGGTCAAGGAAAAGCATGGCTGAGATTTGGATGAGATGATTAAGTGATAAGGAAGCATTAAATGAGGCTGCATGAGTCACCACCTCCAATCATCACCCTACGCCAGCTTCTTTCCAGCTCTCCCTCTCGTTCTCGCCCCCTCCATCTCCAAGTCTTCCATTCCTACTCTCCTTGACAAACACTCTTGTTTAGTAACCAAATCGTTAAGCTTATTAGACGAAAAACGATCCTAGTCACTAGACGAGGCTATATCTGAAGTTTGGTGGATTGATTCCAAGTATTGGAAAAGATCTCAAAGTTTGAGATTTTGGTCACTAGCAAAAGGTAAGAGAAGAAGATGATTTGTTCAAGTATGTTCATGGTATGGTGTTGTACTGAATTAGTATAACATGTTTATGGCAAATTCTTAAAGGTTTGCTTTGATATGATGATTTCAGATTTGAAGAAGAAAAGGATTAGGGTTGGTGAACCAAGTGATTTCATGTTCTCGAAGTAATCGAGGTAAGGAATTTATGTAACGGACGTAAGGCGGCTATGTCCGCATGATTTATGATGTTTTACATGTTTTGGAGAGAAGTATTAGTTGATTTTGTGCAGGAAAAGATGCATTTTCGGACTTGTCTCCTAGTACCAATTAGGCTAGGGGCAGCCGACTGCCATAAAGGGAAGTCGACTGCCTAGAGACAACCAAAACGCCATTTTCCGAAAACCGATGCAAACCAGTCGACTGCTATGTAAGCCAGTCGACTGCTATGTAAGCCAGTCGACTGCTATTTACCCAGTAAGCATTCTGTTTCAAACCAGTCGACTGCTATATGGGCCAGTCGACTGCTATTTTCCAAAATGCATTCTGTTTGAAACCCAATCGACTGCCTATTAGACCAGTCGACTGCTAATTTTGAAGAAGCATTCTGTTTTAAAAACAGTCGACTGCTATATGGACCAGTCGACTGCTATATCTTAAGAAGCATTCTGTTTGAAAACCAGTCGACCGCTATATGGACCAGTCGACTGCCCCCATGTATTTTCAAAGATGAAAATATCGGAATTTTAAATGAAAATAATTTCGATAAATGAAAGTATGAAGCAGCAGCCGACTGCCCTATGAGGCCAGTCGACTGCCCTGTTTTGAAAAGAGGCTTTCTAACCTATTTTCAGAAAGTATGAAATGTCATGGCTAGAAGCTATATGGCATATGTTTTGAGATTATGCACTTTCATGTTTCTAGTAGGGGCTCTGATCAAGTCCTGAAATGATGTATGTTATGGGCTGAGGACCATAAGTCAGGCCTCAGTTGCTACAGGGGACACCTGACTAGTGTTAACTGTAGCCACCCGCAGTTGGCCAATCTGTTTATGTTTCATGTTTGGCTAAAGGAGAATTCCTGGCCCTACGGGGTACGCCACATGATTATGATGATGATGATGATGCAGTGCATAACTCCACAAAAGTATGAATAGTTTTCATGTTATCGAAAACTATATGTATATGCGATTTCTAAGAATAAAGAAATCGAAAGTACTTGGTTTACTTGTACAAGAAGTTTTAAAAGAAGTATATGAAGTATGTTTTAAAGAAAGTATAAGATGTTTTAAGAAAAGCATGTATGTATGTAAATGATATTTCAAAGAAGTATTTGAAATATGTTTTGAAGAAGTACACGAAACATGCTATGTTATAAAAGCATGTAAAGTATGTTTTAAAGTAAAGAAGCAAGTTTATGAAGTATGATGTTTTGAAGTATGATTTGAAGCATGATGTTTTAAAGAAAGTATAAGAAGAAGAAGTATAGTGCATGTTTATATGTATGCTATATTTAAAAAGAAGCATACAAAGTATGATTTGAAGCATGATGTTTTCAAGTAAGTATGTTTGCCTACACCATCTAAAAGAAATATGCATGGTTGCAAACAATGCATGAAAGAGGTTTATGATGCATGCTTTATAATGCTTTACATGACATTATAGAGCCAAGTAGGAAAAATGCATATAGAGGCATAGTACGCTCTTTTACATATTTTTCTTACTGAGCGTAAACTCACCCTTTTACGAACATTTTTTATACAGACTATCTGAAGTAATCCCTCGCTCTCGATAGAAGAGTTTACGAGTGGATCTTGAAAGTTTACCTTCGAAAGACGCTTCCCAAGTAATATAGAAGGTATACTTATGTAATTATGAAAAGTAAATTGTAATTCAGTTATGGTACAGTACAACTAACATTAATGTATATAAGATGTCGGGGATTTAAGTTAAGATGATGTATGAGATCCTGTGGAAATGGATGGTACATATATACATGTATCATTAGTCTGTTTTATTGAAATTGAATAAAATTTTATGAGCTATCAGATAATTAGCTTAAGAATAAAGGAAGAATGACACTGGATGAACTACAATCTAAATAAAGAAGGAAAAAGTTAAGTGATAAGATGAAGTGACGGGGACGTCACAGTTTTATTGTCACCTATCGAGCTCTATGCTCTAGACTACTAATGGAGTGTTACGCTTAGACCTTCAGGTCACTTTGGTCCTATCGAGCTTCGCTCTAGGTTCTATTACTTGTCTATCGAGCTCTGTGCTCTATACTACTAGTGGAGTGTTACACTCAGACCTTTAGGTCACTTCGAGCCATTGAGCTTCGCTCTAGGTTCTTTTACCTGCCTATTGAGCTGTATGCTCTAGACCAGTGCAATGCATTTTACCTATTGAGCCTAATGCTCTAGGTAAATCGTACTTGTCTGAAAACTAGCAGACAAGTTCTAGCTCTCGACTGTGCAATGAAACTAGAATTAAATCTATGGCCATAGTGTTGTGTCAGTTGCAAAACTTCTTTACCATGAATGTTTAATTGATCGGGGTTTTGCTTAAACTCTCTCAATTATCGTTTTAAGTGATTTAAGGCTTATGCCTAAAGTGATAAGTGATCAGTTTTGAAATCGTTTTTAGTGAATTAAGGCTTACGTCTAAAGTGATAAGTGATTGGTTTTGAAATCATTTTTAGTGATTTAATGCTTATGCCTAAAGTGATAAGTAATCACTTTTAAAATCATTTTCAGCGAATTAAGGCTCACGCCTAAAGTGATAAGTGATCGATTTTGAAATCGTTTTCAACGAATTAAGGTTTTTGCCTAAAAGTGATAATTGATCAGTTTTGAAATATGTTTTTAGTACTTTGAGGCATTTCACCTAACCAAATTGATTTTTGGTTTTCGTAAGTTCATCCATTTTAAAATGAGTGCATAGTCATCATGTTTTAAACCAAGTGCATAGTTATCATGTTTTTGAACCGACTACATAGTCATCATGTTTTTGAACCAAGTGCATAATGATCATGTTTTGAACCATCTGCATAGTAATCATGTTTTGAATCAAGTGCATAGTGAATGTGAATCAAACTAAGTGCATTGTTATAGTATATTGAACTAAGTTCATTGTGATAGTGTATCAAACTAAGTTCATTGTGATTGCGTATCAAATTAAGTGCATAGTGTTTGTGTTCTGAACCAAATGTATAGTGAATTTGTTTGAAATACAATGTATAATAATTTGTTTGACCTAAGCGTATTGACCTTTGTAGTGCTGTGTATATTGTTGGCAGTATAGTATTGTGTCAAGTGATTGTGTTTTTTAGGTATCGTGTTGAGGTTCAAAGAAATGAGGTACCTAGGATATCCTTTCGACTAATACCCCATACAGCCTCCACCTTTAAAGTGTAAGTCCTTATTTGTACTTTTGGCATTACGATATAGTATCATGCATTCATGTCACCTTATTTACTGCTTATGCAGACATGTTCATGTAGATCGACATGAGTTTAGCTTGCACCTACTTAAACTACTTATTGAGCTATGGATTACTCACTCCTTATTTCCACTCCTTGTAGACTATTTGAGCTAAGCTTCGATTGCCAGAGTGTTCGCGTGGGCTCTCGAGAACTATACCTAGTGTTGGTACTTATCGGTGTCCTCTGAGCCTTACTTTTGTTATTTGAGGTATACGAAAGTTATATGCTCTTTTGTTTACATGTATAGACATTATGCAATGCACAGTACACATTTACTTGTAATGTATTGGAATGTAACTTGGGATCATTTTAGATTATTTTGTGAGTGATACGATGACCAAGTGCGATCTTGGAACCTGATTAGTTTAAAGATATAAATGAATGTTATTGGATGTGAGATGATATGGAAATGATTGTTGTGATTAGGATATAAAAAATGCTTATTTGGAGAAATCTCTCATTATAAAAGGGGATATTTTTTATTTGTTTTTAGACTGGATTGTGTGATGGATTAAAAATGATCATTATATGTCTAGGAAAGTTTTGTAACTCACATTTGGAATAAAGAATAAGTTGGATTAAAACAAAGCAAAAGGATAAGTGAAAATCATTTAATGACTATAGTAACACTGAATACAAACCATAAAGTAAAAAGAACAACAAATTAGTTTTAAATTTGATAAGTGAAATAAGTATAAGTATTAAATGCATATCACAACTTTCGGGCGTGACATATAAAATATGTACAATATTATTATCCATATAGAGGAACTTCATTTGCATGGAAACATAAAAGGAATTGGAATTTTTTTTCCTATAAAAAAAAACCAAGTTGGGACTTTTAATCCATATTACATGCCATGGATTATTAGCCGATGCATCACCAAATCACCTTTATTCCATAGCAACAAAGTGATTTTGATTTCCATTACGGAAATAAATCAGAGTGGCCCGTGTTTGATTTAGTAACCCCACACCAAATTTTATTCTTAGGCATATCTTCCAACTGTGTGTATACTTCTAGCTTCTATTAGATGATCATCTATCAGCTCAAAAATTATAGAAGCAGCTTTGGAGTAGAACAGTTTGTTTCCCGTCTTTGTATTACTCTCACAAACTCATCCGATCTTAAATTCTCATCGCGATTTGCATCAAACACATGGAATATCATGTCAACCAAGTTATCGGTATTTCACATAACTTCATCATCCAAATAAAATGCACCATTAGTATTGACACTTGACAGAGGTTAAAATGATTATGATAATTATTAGGGTAGAGAAAGTAAGACTGCTAATAGCACATACTGAAGATGCAGCTCTGTCAACACCCCATTCACTTTTCTATGACTAAAAATAGCCAGATAAAAATATGCCAATTTTTTTCGTAGCTCTGCAAAATTTTTGAATTTTTCAAGTGCAACACGTATGTCTTTAAGATGTGGTTCATTGTTATGTTCCTCAACGCGACCGGGCAGCTTGTTTATGTGGCTAATATCAGCAGAAGCAACCAGTGTCGATGCAAAGTCTTTAGCTGATATTGTACCACGTAATTTGTAGGCGTAATGGGCAAACTCCAACTTCAAAATCTACAAACTTCAAAGATTTAAGTTAGTTTCTCTCAATAATAAAGCAAAGTGAAAAGAAAAAGCGAACTAAGAAATCGAGAACTTGTTGCAAAAATTTAATGAAATAATGTCTTTTGAATAGCCTAGGCCTAGTCCGGATGAAAATCAAGTCATCACTTCAGCTTTCAAACATAGAAAAGGTATGACACAAAGGCAACTCTCCAGAAATAAAATCCCAAGGAGATTAATCACTAATAAAACCGATAAGAGGACTTGATTTGTATGAGATAGATGAAAGCAACAACGAATCACATATTTCATCATGTAAATCTCGTAAAAATTGGACAAAGATGTCAAGCTTTAGACATGTCTTGCCATC
Source organism: Heritiera fomes (assembly GCA_032173925.1). NCBI lineage: Eukaryota > Viridiplantae > Streptophyta > Magnoliopsida > Malvales > Malvaceae > Heritiera > Heritiera fomes. Next base: position 39,765,505 of record JAPDPM010000002.1, on the reverse strand, counting down.
TCTTCAGAAGAAGTACACCAAACTTTGAGGCCAAATGTTCTTCCATCCTGTGGCAAGCCCCTTGTCTATTTTGTATTCTCATCAAAGCCATCACTTTCTTGAATTCTCCCCTATCTATTTCTCTATTAATAATGAAAATATTGTAATTATTTTTTTGTTCAAGTAAACGTATCCTCAGTTAATTATCTAAAACCAAATGGGATAAAAGAAATATGCAGTAAAAATGAGTTAGGAGTATGTGCAAAAAAAACTGTAACAGATAGTGAAGCTAAAAATATAGCTATAAGCTTGTTAATCTTGTCTTCGGAAACCTAGTACCACTTAAATTATTTGTTGTTTAATTAATGGATTTGTTGTTTAATTAATGGAGTGGTTTATAGAGTTATTCCATCTGTTTCTATCCTAATTGTCAAAAAGATTAATTAACTACAAACCTCTATATCAGTAATATATACATATATTTATATGTGTGTATACATACATACATACATACATATATATATATATATATGTATATATATGTATGTATATATATCTTTAGCAGAATTATTTCTATTTAGTCATTGAAAAATCATGGAAGAATCAAGAATGCCCTGCTTTTGTCCGTTGAAGATGAAGAACACACTTTTTTTTTTTGATAATCAGAGAAATTTATTAAGAGATAATTGGAAAACACAGTTATCCCATGAAAACAATAACAAGTAGTACAATTTAACACAAACACCTAACAAAAGCTTGGTAAACAAAATAAAACCTAGGACAGCCAGCAAGCAAAAACAGAGCCTCAACACCAACAAAACCGGAAATAGCAACAAACAGTACAAGGCTACCAGTGAGCAAAACAGAAGCCATTTCGAGCAACTCCAGCTTTAGCAAGGGCATCAACCAACCCATTAGCCTCTCTAAATATGTTGAAAAAGCAAACTTTATCAATAGAAGATAACAGGCCATTAATCTCCTCAAAAGCCTTCCACAATTTCCATGGACGTTTCTCGACTAATTTACACCAAGCAACAGTAGTAGTGGAGTTAGATTCAATCACCAAACCCACAACATCCTGGCAATTAACTCTTCCAAAGAAATCCAGACCATGTCTAATGGTTAAAACCTTTGCCTCATTTGAATCCATCAGACCAAGGGAACCAAAGAAAATAGCCTGAATATTGCTAGCTGAATCTCTAAGAACACCCCCACAACCCGCAAGCCCTGGCTCCTCACGAGCAGGGCCATCCACGTTAAGCTTAAGAAAACTTGAAGTAGGAGGAGACCAGCACACCTTAAGTCTCTCAAAATGAGAGAATGCAGGGGTAGGTGCACAATCTAAAGGATTTAACCACCACATTGACTCATTCAAGGAGCAAGAATCATTGACAGCTTCGACCTAATAAAGAGAGTGAAGCTTAACCAGATAAAGAATTTCTTCAACCATCCATTTCTTCTTCTAAAAAGTAAATTCATTTCTTGCAATCCAAAGAGACCAAAGAGCAGCAGAAAAAGCATAAATCCACCAACTTCTCAGAGCACCTGAAAATAAAGGGTCAAACCACACTTAAGGAATGAATCAAGAGATGCAGGGGAACACCAAAACAGATTCCACCAACTATAAAAACCACTCCAGAAAAGTGAGAGCTAAGGACAGTGGAGAAAAACATGATCAATATCCTCAACAACAATGTTATACAAGAACACAAACTTTGTACATAAGAAAACGAAATGCCCTTACTCAATAGAAACTTTTTTGTAGGAAGCCTGGCTAAGTGAAGTAACTAAAGAAAGCCTTGAACTTTTGGTGGGATCTTGAATTTCCACAGTTTACCAATATCCAAGTTAATAGCAGATTCATTAACCTGTAAAAGAAGATTGGAGAGAGCTTTCACTGAGAAGTGGCCCTTCACATCAGGTTCCCAAACAATACGATCACCTTTACTGGATTAATTATAAAAAAATTCAACTCCAAGAGTAGCTCATCAAGCCAAACCTATTCATGAGATCTAAGAGGTCTTCTAAAGAAAGACTGCCAAACAGAGTGAGAAAAGGATAAATTCCTTGAATAATCCACAATCTTAGCATGTTTATCTAAAGCAAGCAGATAAAGTCTTGGAAAAGATCTGAAAAAAGCAACATTACGACAACATTTATCCAGCCAAAATAGAATATCATGCCCGTTACCTAATAACTATCGACATCCTTCAACTCCAATAAATTTGTTGGTGATCGGATCATCGGCTAGCTTAATAATATCTTCCAAACAATTGACATCTTTTTGGAATTAATTGAAGAGGGAACCCAAGTGAGAACATCAGAGCCATACTTAGTTTTAATAACTTTGCACCAAAGGGAATCAGGTTCGTTACATTACCTCTACCACCACTTAGCAAGCTGTGCCTTATTCTTAATTTGAAGGTCAACCACATCAAGACCACCCAATTTCTTAGGCAAGCACACTTCGGATCATTTAACTTTAGCCAACTTTCTCTTCTGATCATAACATCCCCAAAGAAAGGATCTACAAATACGATCCAATTTTCGCAACACACCTTTAGGAACCGAGTAAACTGACATGTAATAAAAGGGCAAACAAAAGAGAACAGAGTTAATTAGAGTTAACCTGCCAGCAAAAGAAAGCAACCTTTTCTTCCAACAAGAGAGCCTTGCCTTGATCTTTGTAATGATTGGATCCTAAATCGCCAACTTTCTTGGACTAACACCAATTGAGATTCCCAAATAGACAAAAGGAAGTGATCCCAAAATGCTCCCACAAGAAACAGCCAAGTTTGCAACAAGCTCGTCATGAATACCAACAAGATACAAGCAAAGTTAACCTTCAAACTAGAAAAGAGTTCAAAGCATTTTAATAACTTCTTTGCATTTCTCAAATTGTAACTTTCAACCTCAAGAAAAAGCAATGTATCATTTGCAAATTGGAGGTGCGGAAATGAAAATGGTGAGGAGAAACACATGAGACCCTTTACCAAATTATGTTCTTCAGCCTTAACAATCATTAGGTGGAGAGCTTTAGTAACCAAAATAAATAAGAAGGGTGAGAGTGGGTCTCTTTGCCTGAGACCTCTCTGTAAATCAAACTTTTGTGTGGGAGATACGTTGACTAAAATAGAGATCTTGTAGAAGAAATACATTCTTTAATCCAAGCAATCCACCACTCACTAAAACCCATTGAATGCAGAACAAAAAAAGGAAATCCCAGCGAACATAGTTAAACGCCTTCTCAAAGTCTAGCTTAAGAAGAACACCACCAATTTGAAACTTGTTTTTCTTCAGTAACTTAATTGCTTCATTAGCCAAGAGAATACCATCAACAATCTGCTGCCCAGAAATGAAAGAGCTTTGAGTATCACTAACCAAAAGATTAATCACTCTCCTAAGTCTATTAGCAAGGATCTTCGCAATAATCTTGTAAATAGAACCATAAGACTTATAGGGCGGTAGTCTTTAAGAGAGATAGGATTATCTTTTTTAGGAATCCGGGTCATACAAGACAAGGTGAAGCTTTTCACCAATTTACCAGAATTGAAGAATTCAGATAAAATTGCCATAAGATCCTCTTTGATAAAACCCTAGGATTTTCTAAAAAATGCAAAAAATGTAAAGTTGAATCCATCTGGGCCAGGGGCTTTACAACCTTTACCTTCCCAAACCGCAACTTTAAGCTTATCAAAGGAGAAAGGGACCTTCAAGGCATCTGCGTCTTACTGTGAGAGACGGTGAAAAGCCAGACTAGATTCAAATAAAGATTCAGTTCTATCCTCAAGAAAATGATTTTTAAAGTAGTCAAAGATAAAATCTCTAACCACCCTTGGATCAGCATTCCAAACCCCATTAATGTATAAACCGTGAATCCAATTGTCCTGTCCTCTTAACTTTGCAAAGTCGTGGAAAAATCTAGAGTTTTGATCTCCTACTTTGACACATAAGGCTCGAGTTTAATGCCGCCACACCGATTCACTACTTTTGTTGCATACCCAAAGGGCCTGGGTACATTTTTGTTTCTCTTCTAATTCGGCAGAATTTAACGTTCTTCTACATGCTAAAGAGTCAAGATCATCCAACTTAGCATACAGAGAGGAAATTTTTTCATCTAGTTGGCCGAAAACCTCCGTGTTCCACTTTTTAAGAAAAGACTTCGATTTATTTAATTTCAACTTAAAACAAGAGCCAACATCACCACAAGCAGAGACCTTACCCCATTCCACTTCGAGCTTCTTAAGTAGATTATGATCAGAAAACCAGCAATCCAAAGATTTAAAAGGACAAGGCCCCCAGTTTACCAATTCAGATGATAGAAGGATGGGACAGTGATTAGAAAGTAACCTTTTTAAACCCCTTTGACAGAGGTTAACAAAAGTTGATAGCCAAGTAGAGGTCACAAAGAATCGGTCAAGTCTACTGTCTTAATTTGGATACCAAACCAAGTAAATTTTTTCCTCGTTAACGACAAGTCCACCAGTTTACCTTTATTGATAAAAGAATTAAAGTCATCAATACCCACCCCTCTATAAAGGGCAACCTGATCTTTCATTCTCCGAAGTGACTGAATTAAAATCACCTCCAAAACACCAATTGTGAGATTGATCATTTTTTAACAACAAAAGATCATTCCACAAAAGCTTCTTTGAAGATGCATCGCAAGGGGCATCCACATTAAGCAAAGAACATTCAAAATCCCAGTTAGCCCATTTCCCTTCGATCACAATAAATCTTTTTGAGATTAATTCATCTTTCTGAGATGAAGAACACACTGACTATAAGAGTTAAAGGCAAAAATTTATACCAGACAAAATTTCCATTTAATTTGTAACTCTGATTAATATTAATTAGTTTAGATGAAAGAATTATAAGTTGAATCTAATTATTAATGTTAATATCCTACCATAGCCAATTAGTAAACTAAGAAATTAAAATTTTTCAAAAACTTTCTGAACTTAAAAAAAAAAAAGGGCAAAAGCGTTGTGCATTCAAGAGTACTTTTCTTTCTTTTTTTTTTTTTTGGTACTTCGATAGAAGTAAGTCACCCATTATTGTTAAGGTCGAACATTTTGAAAGCCACAGAGAAGATTGAGTCAGGAGTGTTAAGAAGTGTGATAAAGATGTACCTGTTGGAGATGAGTAGAGTGATCGAGGATCCTAATATTTAAGATTCTACAGCTTAATATATAGAGGCTTGAACATGGAGTTAATTGAAAACAGGATTACAAAATTAAGGAAAATTCGTTACAGACAAGTTTCTACTGTTGAACATGAAAAGACAATTGAAACTTACGCTGGAAAAGATATAAGTCCATCATTGTTCGTATTCAAAAGCATGAAAATTGTGAAGGAAGACAACGTGACTCGTCAGGCACCTGCTTCTTCCTTAGAAAACCCTCTCGAACATGATTGGATTCCGAGAGAGGAAATACAGGAACCAATGCTCGCATCAAGTTTGCTAGTGTCATAAGAACATCTCCTGCATGTGTTCTATGGGACGCAAAGTAATGGAAAACCTGATTGATTGAGATAATGCTTAGCTTAATGACTTCTCCGAAAAAGAAACACGGAATGAAATAGTAAAAGCTACACAACGTTAACCACGGAGATTATATATAAATAAATATATATATATATATTTATATATATGAGGGATCCAATTACATATATGTAAAACAAATTTAGTTTTACACACTTTCATATATTTTTATATGATTTATAATTTTTTAATCCGACCGTTAAATTTTATGTTTTATTCACATAGATCGTGCATGCCAAATTTCAAATTAATCAAATACGTCTAACTATTTATTTCATAAAATAAAATTTCAACCGTTGATATATATTAAAAAAATACTATTCTCGATTAAAATGATAGAAATAGCAGATTGATTCAAAAATTTACATACATAATAAATATGAGTAGGTTGTTAAATCTAACGGATGGTTTGCAAAAATATTAATCCTATATGAAGATATAAAACTGTGTAAAATAAATTTGTTTTACACATGTGTAAGAGGATCCCTACTCATATATATATATATATATATATATATATATATATATATATATATATATATATATAGAACTTAATGTTCATTGATGAATTCAGGTAATAGCACTGTTAAGTTAATGTAGCTTTAAAAAAAAGAATTAGAGCTCAAATATGCTAGAAAAGGTACCTCCAAATTCAAGAGAGCCAAATTTTAATTGTCCTCTGAAATTATGTCTAATTAAAATTAAATGGATATATTCATTTCTCATACCATTGTTATGGTAAATTTTATGAAGTCAATATTTATTAAATAATGTTTTGTTTACAATGATTTTGGGTTGCTACAGCTACATGGTTTCATATTTTAACTCGTTAGATGTGTTCTAAAATAACCAGCACTATACCAAGACACCGGAGGAAGTTGCACCAAAAGCAATTTTGGTAGATGACTCCTTATCCTTTATTAAAAGTGAGATATATGTAATCTCTGTTTCATCCAAATTTTAGGTTGTAAAAATTGTTTTTTATATCTGTTGTTACTTGTTTACAACAATGATCTTTGATGACGTACAAATCTTGATCTGCGTCTTAACTTGTCTCCAAGAATTTTGCAAGAAAGAAAATGATCAAAGGGCGTAGGGGCTTTTTCCTGCGCGCGCATTCCGATGCTTAAGTTAGACAAGATCTAAGTAGGGTTTCAATAAGCCAATAGAGATTAAGGTTTAAAAATGATACCTGTGACCTATTTATAGGAGTAATATGGCATGTAATTACAATTAAAACCCATAGCTTAAATGATAATCTAGTGAATTTTTCATGGCCCTTTTTAGTCCTCTTTCCTCTTGGGCTTAGACTACCATTAGCCCCAATATTCTTCAGCATGACTTCTATCAAGGCCCAATGACCTTTAGTAAGACTCTCATCAATTGCTCCTCACTCTTTCGCAGGGTATACCCTGTGAAAGAGTATATATGGTTTTTGTTTTTTAATTAAAATCATTATGGGTCAGAGACTTTTCAAATTCTCTCGCTGCTCCTTTTTTAGGATTATTGCAAGAGACTTTTCATCTTCACTTGAGAGCTCAACTAGTGGACTTCATCATAATTTGTAATAGGAACGTCGTTGTGTAGTGATTTCTTTTGTTAAGTGCCTTTTCAAGGCCCATGGATTCTCTGAGTCAATGACCTATTTTATTTAGAAGGCCTTTTCTTCACTCAAGAGAACATCCTATTTGCTGGTTGAGGCATGGTAGACACTCTTACGAATCCATAAGTCCTCTTTTAGAGCCCAAGGGTCCATTAATCCAAAGTGTTGGGTGTGCTTTTTGCCAGAGGAAGGATATCGAGCACTTCTCCACCTCTCAAGCTAAAATTCCTCATTCTCAGAAAACAAGTTCGCTTTCAAGGGAGTGGTTACAGAAAGCACTTGAGCTTATACTCTTGTCGTGTTCATTATAAGGGATTCAGTTCTTCTTGATCCCTTAACCATGGGAGGAGTAAGCCTGTCGTTAGTGAATCACTAGTGGTCAGTTTTGGTGAACAAGAGGAACTAGAAGTCACCAGGGCAAAATCGAGCCAAGTGCAATATATTCAAGCTCCTCATGAAAAATAAGAGGCAGCTATTCATGGAGCTATCAATAAGAGACATGCATATGCTTCCTAGATTGCTCCTTTTCACGGACATGATTGTTTTAAAAGTGATGAGAGTAAGTTTCAAATCCTTTATTTCACGTTAACGTGAATGTCTTGTGAGTTTACTAACTCGTTTTACTTGTTTGCAAGCCTCGCAACAAATAATTGCTATTAATGCTTAACACTTAGTGTTTAAGGTGAAAGCCATAAGAGAACTCGAGCATACGGAGTTGCTTCATCTTAAAGACGATTTTGAGATAAAAAAGGCCAAGATTGCCTCTTTAGAGCACTACTGGAATACATTTTCCTCCACTTCAACTAAGCTAAATGCTCTTCAAGTGGAGTATGCCACTTTTCTCTTCGGACTCAAGGTCCTAATTGACTAACCAAGAGCTATAAGGAGAAATTACAAGATTATAGAGCCACTGAAGCCTTCTCTTAGCCAAGAGGAACAAAATCAAATTTGGGTTAAGGCCGTGAAGGCACATCATCAAGAAGTGCCATAAAAAGAGGCATATATTCTTAACCGATTTTTATCAAATGTGATTTGCACCTGGCATGCTCTTGATTGGTCAAAGCTTGATCCAAATGCTGAGGATTTCGAACCTTTTCTGAGGATAAGCACTTATAAAGATCTACTTGATCTCACCGACCCTTAGGAGCCTTTTCGTCGACCCGAAGTGGTCGAGGTTCTCACAAGCTTGGATGAAGATGATTTGGGTAATCTAGAGGCAAATTTTTCTAAGGATCAAGCTCTGACATTATAGTGCTTTAGGACGCATACGCCTGGGTGCCTATTAATATTGATATTCTTCTTGTTGTAGAGGTCAATCTAGAATACACTTATTGTAATACAACTCTAGACATTATAGTGCTTTAGGACGCATACGCCTGGGTGCCTATTAATATTGATATTCTTCTTGTTGTAGAGGTCAATCTAGAATACACTTATTGTAATACAACTCTAGAGTTGAATGAATGAAAATTTCCACTTTCTTGCTTTATTTTCATGCTCATATATATATATATATATATATATATATATATATGTATACAGTAAGCACTCCCCAGTTCTTTGTGAAAAAGCCCAGTCTTTTATAAAGAACCCTTCGGCGACTACACATTGCCCTTACACTTATTTAAACTCATCTTAGACTTACTTGCGCACTTTTCGCTTCAAGTCCTTTTATTTCATTCGCGGTTCACCTTGCGCATTTTTCGCTTGAAGCCCATGTGTTGCCCATCTCGCGCATTTTTCGCTTAAGGACTTTTATTTCATTCACGGCTTACCTCGCACATTTTTCGGTTCAAGACCATATGTTGCCACATCTCGCACATTTTTCGCTTAAGGACTTTAGATTTGCCTGTCTCGCACCTTTTGTGCTTAGGGACTTTTGATTTGCTCATCTCGCGCATTTTCGCTTAGGAACTTTTGATTTGCCTGTCTCGCACCTTTTATGCTTAGGGACTTTTGATTTGCCCGTCTCGTGCATTTTTCGCTTAGGGACTTTAGATTTACCCGTCTCGCACCTTTTGTGTTTAGAGATTTTTTATTTGCCCGTCTCGTGCATTTTTCGCTTAAAGACTTTTGATTTTCTTGTCGCACACCTTTTGTGCTTAGGGACTTTTGATTTGCCCGTCTTGTGCATTTTTCACTTAGGGACTTTAGATTTACCCATCTCACACTTTCTGTGCTTAGAGATTTTTTATTTACCCGTCTTGCGCATTTTTCACTTAACGACTTTAGATTTGCCCGTCTTGCACCTTTTGTGCTTAGGGACTTTTGATTTGCCTATCTCGCTCATGTTTTGCTTAAAGACTTTTAATTTGCCTATATCACTCATTTTGTGCTTAAGGACTTTTAATTTGCCCGTCTCATGCATTTTTCGCTTAGGGACTCTAGATTTGCCCGTTTTGTGTATTTTTTACTTAGGGACTTTAGATTTGCCCGTCTCGCACCTTTTGTGCTTAGGGACTTTTGATTTTCCCGTCTCGCACATTTTTCGCTTAGAGACTTTAGATTTGCCTGTCTCACACCTGTTGTGCTTAGGGACTTTTGCTTTGCCCGTCTTGCTCATTTTTTGCTAAGGGACTTTAAATTTGCCCATCTCGCACCTTTTATGCTTAAGGACTTTTGATTTGCCCGTCTCGTGCATTTTTCGCTTAGGGACTTTTAATTTTTCTGTTCTTGCAACATGTCTATCATACATATATCATAGTATAGATAAAGATATGAATAACTGGCCTTCCATTTCATAACATGTAATATTTCCAATCAAATGGAACAAGTAACAAAATAATTGCAATAAATGTTAAAACAAAAATATCATGTGCTTACCTCTAGTATAGTTTCAAGTGATTAGTGTTCCAAGTCTTTGGAACCTTCTTGCACTATAAGGCCTTCAAAGTACAAGTGCTTGGTCCGATCACCTTTCTAATCTTGTAAGGTCTTTCTCAGTTTGCTCGAATTGGCTAGGAGTGAATGTTCATCGACCCAAGGTGATCAAAAGTATGACCTCATCGCTCAAGCTTTGTCTCGAACACTGCTGCAGCTTGCGTACCTACCACCGAAGGGTACCTTGCCGTAGTCTCACACCCTACCACTAAGGGGTACCCTGCCACAGCCTTGCACCTTGCGTACCTACCACCGAAGGGTACCCTGCCGTAGTCTCACACCCTACCACTAAGGGGTACCCTGCCACAGCCTTGCACCTTGTCGTAGCCTTGTACCCTGACGTAGCCTTGCATCCTTCCATCAAGGGGTACCTTGCCGCAGCCTCGCACCCTGCCACCAGTGGTACCTTGTCGCAACCCTGTACCCTGCTGTAGCCTCGCACCCTGCCATCAAGGGTACCCTATCGTAGCCTTCAACCTACTGCAAGCTAAGGCATTCTGTTGCATGCCTATCATGCACCTACCAAATGCCTGCCGAAAGCCTACCACATGCCTGTCATGGGCCTATTGGTTGTTGCGTTCTACCGCACGCCTGACTCCTATTGCACCCTACTATGTGCCTACTGTGAGTTGCACCCTGCCACTCGCCTACTGTGTACCTGTTGCGTGTCTATTGGTAGTTGCACCCTACCACACGCTTGCCGCACATTACACCCTGCCGCACCCCCACCTTATGCTTGCCGCACGTCTATCGGTTGTTGCACCCTACTGCGTGTCTACCACGTGTCACACCCTGCCGCATGCCACTGTGTACCTACTGAGGCCTACTGGTCATTGCATCCTGTAGCATGCTTGATGTGCATTACACCCTGCCGCATGCTTGCCTCATGCCTGCCACACGCCTATTGATCGTTGCACCCTACAGCGTGCCCACCGCACGTCGCACCCTGTCGCATGCCTGCTGTGTACCTACGGAGGCCTACTGGTCGTTGCATCTTGCAACATGCCTCACGTGCGTTACACCTTGCCGCACGCCAACCACATGCCTGTCACACCTATCGCTTGCTAAGGCACCCTACCGCGTGCCTACTGCGCGTCGCACCCTGCCATAGGCCTTATACCGTCAAATACCACCCTGGCACCCTACTACTAGACGTTACCTTGCCGTAGGCCTCCTACCTCGGTTTGCCACCTAATCTGCCATAGGCTTTCACATTCTACCATAGGCCTCCACACCTTTGTAGCAGATTGTGTTCTCGTTATCTGTTATACTTGGCTTTTTGTTTGTTTCCCACAGACGACACCAATTGTTGTTACCTTTTTACAACAATGATTAGAGGGCGCAGAAGCTTTCCCTTGCGCGCGCACTTCAATGCTTAAATTAGACAGGATCTAAGAAGGATTTCAATAAGCCAATAGAGATTAAGGTTTAGAAATGATACCTGTGACCTATTTATAGAAGTAATATGACGTGTAATTACTGCTATATTTCCTCAAGTGAATTTGGCCCCTTAATCTATTGCAAGATAAATCAATTCCGGACATATATTTAAGAATGTTGCCTGAATAAGTGTACAGCCCTTTCTTTGTCATAAACTCAACTTGTTCTTCTACATAAATGCCACGATAAAATTGTCCAGAACTACTTTTGAACTTCAGGTCTTCTAATATTTTAATCCCCGATGAATAAACCCCATTCCAATAAGATTTCACACCATTTGGCTCAAGTGTCAAATTACTCAAACAAGAAGGAATAGGACCATAAAGCTTATTTTGAGAAAGATCCACGATACTTAATGAGCTCAATTGGCATAACTGGCTTGGAATTTCGCCCTCAAAGTGATTAGCTTTCAAAATGAGGATATTCAAAGCTGAAAGGGTGCCAATCCAATGGGGAATTTTGCCAGTCAAGTTATTTTGGCTAAGATCTAAGCTCACCAATAACGAGCTGTTGTAAAGCGCACGTGGCAGTGGACCGCTTAGCCTGTTTCCGCTGACATGGACATGCTGTATGTTTATTTGATTGAAGCAAGATGGCAGAGAGCCAGATAAATTGTTTAGAGAAAGGTCCAAAAATTCGAGCCAATCCAAATTGCACAATTCAAAAGGAGTAACACCCTCTAAATGATTATTGGACAAATCTAGTGTCCGCAAGCCTGACACATTCCATATCCATCTTGGAATCTTACCAGACAAATGGTTATTACTTAAGTGTATAATCGAAAGAACATGAGGAACACCAACGTTGGATATATCAATTTGAGGTATCTCTCCATCAAAGTTATTGCCATCCAAAAATAGCTCTGACAATCCATTTAAGCTAAATATCGCAGGAACTATTTTTCCGCTCAAGTTGTTATTTGAAAGTCTGAGAGTGTTCAATGAGTTACTCTTGGCTAACTCCCTTAGTATTCCTCCAGAAAAATTATTATATGATAGGTCTAACCTTGATAAAGACTTTAAACCACCTAGGCAAGGAGGAATATCACCTTCAAATTCATTCTGAGACAAGGATAACGCCTCTAAATGAGGAAACGTTGAGCATAAGTTCATTGGTACTTGCCCTTGAATTTTATTTTGAGACATATCAATTTCAAACATGTCAGTATTAATATGTCCTGGTAACTGCAGAGGGCCCGTAAAAGAATTACCTATCAAGAAAGTTGTTGTAATCTTGTATTGTTCTCCAATAACCAAGACGGAAGGGTTCCACCAAAGTTGTTATGTGAAAGCTCAAGATATCTCAAATCATATTGGTGATAGAGAAAGTTGGGGAGTTCTTCGTGGAGTCCCTTTGTTGTACAATTTGACATACCGAAGACTTTTAGTTGAAACTTTGGGGTTGGGGCCCAAGTCTGAATGGTAGGCTCTCTCACAATAATGTTTCCTCAAGTGCATTTTTACTAAGATCCAGATATGTTAAGTTATTCACACACGAAGAAGGAAATGTTTCCTCAAGTGCATTTTTACTAAGGAAATGTCCTACTATAGCCAATTAGTAAACTAAGAATTAAAATTTTTCAAAAACTTTCTGAATTGAAAAAAAAAGGGCAAAGGCTTTGTGCATTTAAGAGTTTTTTTTTTTTTGGTACTTTGATAGAAGTAAGTCACCCATTATTGTTAAGGTCGAACATTTTAAAAGCCACAGAGAAGCTTGAGTCAGGATGTTAAGAAGTGTGAGAATGATGTACCTGTTGAAAATGAGAAGAGTGATCGAGGATCTTAATATTTAAGATTCTACAGCTTAATATGTAGAGGCTTGGACATGGAGTTAATTCAAAACAGGTTTACAAAATTAATGAAAATTCGTTGCAGACAAGTTTCTAGTGTTGAATATGGAAGGATTGAAACTTTACTCTGGAAAAGTTATGAGTCGATCATTGTTTGGATCAAAAAGCATGAAAAATTGTGAAGGGAGACAGCGTGACTTGTCAGGCGCCCGCTTCTTTCTTAGAAAACCCTCTTGAACATGATTTGATTCCAAGAGAGGAAATACAGGAACTAATGCTCGCATCAAGTTTGTTGGTGTCATAAGAACATCTCCTGCAGGGGTTCTATGGGACGCAAAGTAATGGAAAACCCGATTGATTGAGATAATGCTTAGCTTAAGGATTTTTCCGAAGAAGAAACATGGAATGAAATGGTAAAAGCTGCACAACGTTAACCACGGAGATTATAAACATAAAAAAACAGAACTTAATGTTCATTGATAAATTCAGGTAATAGCACCGTTAAGTTAATGTAGCTTTAAAAAAAAAAGAATTAGAGCTTAAATATGCTAGAAAAGGTACTTCCAAATTCAAAGAAAGCCGAATTGTATTATCCTCTGAAATTATGTCTAATTAAAATAAAATGGATATATTCATTTCTCATAGCATTCTCAGGGTAAATTTTATGAAGGTCAATATTTATTAAACAGTGTTTTGTTTACAATGATTTTGGGGTTGCTACAGGTACATGGTTTAATATTTTGACTCGTTGGATGTGTTCTAACTTCTAAAATAACCAGCACTACTATACCATGACACCGGAGGAAGCTGCACCCAAAGCAATATTGGTAGATGACTCCTTATCCTTCATTAAAAAATGAGATATATGCAATCTCTGTTTCGTCCAAATTTTAGATTCTAAAAATTGTTTTTTTATATCTTTGTTTATGGTAGTAACTAAAATCCAGGAGAGGGACAAAGATAGTATCTACCTTTTGTTTTTATTGTAACAACAAATTTATCAAAAGACAATTTTTTTTAATTTTTATTTTTTTAGTAAATTAATTTTGTTACATTATTTTGCGTTCTACCTTTTTTTTGTTACAAGGTAATATGGGAAATAATTAGGAATGGGGTACTTGGATTTAAACCTAAAACTTAAGGATGACACAACTTATCTTTAATCACTAAGTCAAAAAGTTCTTGGCATTGTGTTCTATTTATTAATTTTACACTACTTACCAAATATTTAATAGACTACTAAATGCATAGCGCGGATCATACTAGTATATATTAATATTCTTTATTAATCCCCAAGGTCATACTAGAATATGTATTAATATTCTTTATTAACACCAAATTAATGCGCCAAGCCAATTGGGAGATCCTAAATATTAAAACAAACTTATTTTCTTTCATACTGAAATATGCATGACAAAAATAGCCACAAGATGTTGGATCATAGAAATTTTCTATCAACAAACTAGTTAATTGCATATATAAATGGTGTTCCCTACTAAGTATACATTATTCGAGAATTCCCGTCTAGCTTTCGTGCTTTTACAAAAGATCTATTATTAAACATATGTAAAAGAACCAAGGCACTAGGCTAGCTACGAGCTTCTTCTGAACATCAACAATTGATGGAGATTGTCCACAAGGAAAAGGTGGCAGTCTGTGATGCATTGCTCAATGAAATAAAACCATACTTGTCGCCAGTATGGATTTATGTAAAGGACCGTAGCAATTCCAATTAACACAATTCCATAAGAAGCCCAAAAGCTCACCAATAACACATATGTGTCCACCAAACCACCTTCTTTTTCAGTGTCTGAGGCATTGGGCACCGTTGCAGGTGAATCAAATTCACTGCAGCTTCTATTTAATGGAGGTCCACAAAGAAAAGGATTCTCTAAGTAACTGCTTTCATCATAGGTCGCAAATTGAGCTTTATATGGAATGCTACCTGATAAGTTGTTGTATGACACATTGAAGACCGCAATAAAGTTTAGTTCTGTCAATTGAATGGGGATTCCGCCACTTAAGTTGTTGTTAGAAAGATCCAAACTCTCAATCTGCTCAAGCTTTGAGAATGTTAAAGGTATAAATCCAGCCAAATTGTTGTGCGACAAATTTAATGAGTGGAGTTCACTCAAATTTCCTATTTCCAGTGGAATTTGGCCCCTTAATCTATTGCAAGATAAATCAATTCCGGACATATATTTAAGAATGTTGCCTGAATAAGTGTACAGCCCTTTCTTTGTCATAAACTCAACTTGTTCTTCTACATAAATGCCACGATAAAGTTGTCCAGAACTATTTTTGAACTTCAGGTCTTCTAATATTTTAATCCCCGATGAATAAACCCCATTCCAATAAGACTTCGCACCATTTGGCTCAAGTGTCAAATTACTCAAACAAGAAGGAATAGGACCAGAAAGCTTATTTTGAGAAAGATCCACGATACTTAATGAGCTCAATTGGCATAACTGGCTTGGAATTTCGCCCTCAAAGTGATTAGCTTTCAAAATGAGAATATTCAAAGCTGAAAGGGTGCCAATCCAATGGGGAATTTTGCCAGTCAAGTTATTTTGGCTAAGATCCAAGCTCACCAACGACGAGCTGTTGTAAAGCGCACGTGGCAGTGGACCGCTTAGCCTGTTTCCGCTGACATGGACATGCTGTATGTTTATTTGATTGAAGCAAGATGGCAGAGAGCCAGATAAATTGTTTTGAGAAAGGTCAAAAGATTCAAGCCACTCTAAATTGCACAATTCAAAAGGAATGACACCCTCGAAATGATTATTGGACAAATCTAGTGTCCGCAAGCCTGACACATTCCATATCCATCTTGGAATCTTACCAGACAAATGGTTCTTACTTAAGTGTATAATCGAAAGAACATTAGGAGCACCAACGGTGGATATATCAATTTGAGGCAACACTCCATCAAAGTTATTGCCATCCAAATATAACTCTGACAATCCTTTTAAGCTAAATATCGCAGGAACTATTTTTCCGCTCAAGTTATTATTTGAAAGCCTGAGAGTGTTCAATGAGTTACTCCTGGCTAACTCCCTTAGTATTCCTCCAGAAAAATTATTATATGATAGGTCTAACCTTGATAAAGACTTCAAACCACCCAGGCAAGGAGGAATATCACCTTCAAATTCATTCTGAGACAAGGATAACGCCTCTAAATGAGGAAACGTTGAGCATATGTTCATTGGAACTTGCCCTTGAATTTTATTTTGAGACATATCAATTTCAAACATGTCAGCATTAATATGTCGTGGTAACTGCAGAGCCCCCGTAAAAGAATTACCTATCAAGAAGAGTTGTTGTAATCTTGTATTGTTCTCCAATAACCAAGACGGAAGGTTTCCACCAAAGTTGTTATATGAAAGCTCAAGATATCTCAAGTCATATTGGCGATAGAGAAAGTTGGGGAGTTCTTCGTGGAGTCCCTTTGTTGTACAATTTGACATACCGAAGACTTTTAGTTGAAAATTTGGGGTTGGGGCCCAAGTCTGAACGGCAGGCTCTCTCACAATAATGTTTTGATCGATGAAGAGGACCATGAGGTGAGAGTGGTTTGCGAAAGATATGAAAGATTCTGAAACTTCAAATTGGTTGCTTGAAATATCCAGATATGTTAAGTTATTCACACACGAAGAAGGAAATGTTTCCTCAAGTGCATTTTTACTAAGATCTAATTCTTCAAGATTCCATAAATCACACCAACCTGTAAAATAAATTCATATAATTATATATATAAATTTTCTTTGAGATATTAGTAATATGAGAAATTGGCTAAAGAACTGAGGCTAATGAAGGCTGGTCATAGAAATGTTCCCCACAAATATTGTCTTATATATTTGCTTTTTAATTGTTCCACAATAATGTTTTACTTTAAAAGTTTACAAAAAGTCATCATTACTGTCTCTTATTATCCTTAATTATAACCATCCACCTTTTGCACCTTTTTCAATTCAAGGTAATTTCCTTTAAAAAAATTATAAAATCAAGATTCTATTTAAATTTATAAAATTTTAGGTAAATGTGGAATCAAACACTACCTATGAAACAAAAACGTATTATTTTATTTTAAAAAATTCACATCCAAAATTTTAGTCATAATGATTTGTTTACCTCTGGCAGGTAAGGTGCCGGTCAGCCCACAATTAGACAACGTCAACCTTTTAAGAGAAGTCAATGCTCCAATGCTTTCAAGAATGTTCTTGCTGAGATAAGAAGAATCCAGGAATAATTCCTCTACTTTGCTCGATAAATGCAACTCTGTGCAAAATGAGGTAAATTTATAAGAGGTATTAGATCGTAGTTAAGCAAAAAATATTTGAGTGGAATGTAAGTCTCAAACCCTCACCTTGCGTGGAAATCGTCTTGTTCAAGTAATTGCCATTTAAAGAGAGGGTCCTAACTGATGAGAAAGCCTCCACCACTTGTAGCAGCGAAACACTTTCACTGATGAAAACCCCATCTAATTTAGCTACCCTTAACTTTCTGAAACCTCTAATTTCTGTGAGAGCGAACAAAAAAAAATTTCAAATGTTATGGATAATGTTATGAGTTTATATTGGATGTACTAATAGTATATAGTATTTACACTATCATCTCATTAATAAGTAAAGTTTAAAACATATAAAACCTTCAAAATAAAGATAATTATGCAATATACTGTTAGTGGAGTTTTTAGACTCCACAAAGAAAATTAAAATGATTACACATTTCCAACTTTATTTTTTAAATTATTTTTTAAAATATTTTTAAAAAGTATGTGTCATTATCTTAATACCGTTTGTGAAATATAAAAACTTTACTAGTAGTGTATTAATTAATTATTTTAAGAATAAATATTAATAAAGTTTTGATTTATATATTATACATTGACTATATATATTTTTTATATATTGTTATTGCACCAAATATTGATACTTCATTGATGAGCAAACTCAAAAGATACTAAGACCTTTTGAGCAAATTAAAAAAATTATTTGTATTTATTTTTAAATGCTTGGTATCATTTTTAATTTACTTGTCAAAATGAGGTGTTAAACTCTAATGCGTTGACAATTCATATATAAAACAATAAAGTTTTTTAATTTATTTCTATGGACTTACATGCTTTTAAATTTTACTCATTAATGAGATATCATTATGTGATTTGATATAGAGTGCATCAAATATAAACTCTAAATTTATCTCAATTTATTTAGATTAATGAAATAGTAGTAGACTAGTACATAGTCTCTTTTCGCCTACTTGGAAACCAAAAATTTTTTTAAAAAAATTACATTTTCATTGTTTAAATAAATTATTATTTTATTAAGAAGAGAATAAAAAAATAAGGGCAAAGTTCATCTTAGTCCTTGAGATTTGAAATTAATTCAATTTTAATCCATTACTATTAAAAATGGACACTACAGCCTCAATAACTTAATTCTGTTAGTAAAAATTAATAAAATGTGAACAACTACAAAATTACCCCATTTTAAAGTTTTTAATTTAAATAATTTTTCATTTAAAACTAGGACTTTTAATCATCTAATAAAATAAGGAATAAGAATAAATTTTAGGTTAGGATTTAAAATTAAGCTATCTTTTGTTTAAATTAATTCTTTTAAGTTAGATTTTCTTATAAAATTGGATTAGTAGTAAGTTAAAATTATTTGAAATAAAAAAATTAAAAATTAAATTTGTAAACTAAATTCGTAAGTTAGGAATAACTATGAAAGTTACAAGAAAATTATTTGAAAAAATAAATTGTTTTTAAATAAAAATATTTGTAATAATAATTTTAACGAACTATAGGAATGAATGTGAGGTATTCCAATAATCAAATTCCAAGAAAGTAGATTAGTTCTCCATAGAAATTTTTAGGTGATAGAGTTTTCTTTAGATTATATTAGACTGATGGAGGATCTAAGAAGAATGTAAATACAAAATAATTAGCGTTTATTTTAAATAAAACTAAAAATGAAAGATAAAAAATAATAAAATTTAAGAATAATTAGAAAGGTAATAAAATATAATTAGAAAGGTAATAAAAACTGGATAGAGAGTCTAGATTTCAATATTTTCATAAGGCATGTAATTAATTTGATAACGAGGTCTTTTCAAGATTGTCACTTGTTATTACTTGAACGCTCTTGAAATTAAAAAAATTCTTTAAGGTCTAGTTAAACCAAATAGATGGAGGAATCCTATAAATCTGTTCGATATTTAATTATCTAAATTAAAATCAAATAAAACAAATTTCGAATAATCTAAGACTAATTGGTATTTTTTTTGAAATTAGCATCATAAATTTCAATTGCAAATAGAATATAATAACACCTTAAATAGTAATTTTTTTTTAATCATAAATGATCATACCTTTAAGAGCCAGAAGTTCGTGCAATTCATTGTAGCTGAAATCCAACTCCTCTAACTCATTCAAATCTGCTAATTCTGTAAAAAGTTTCAAATCAAATTAAATCAAATCAAATCATACCAATAAAGTAAAATATGTTTGTCCAAGCAAATTACTAGTTTGTTTGATTGTACAAAAAACTTTAAAATGCAATTCCAACCTCTAATATTTGTTGACCCAGCTTTCAGCAGGTTACTTCCTAAATTCAGAGACTTGAGATTGGAAAGCCCACCAAGCTGTTCCAATATGCTGTTGTCGAGGAAATTGTAACTCAAATCAAGTTCTTCTAAATTGATCAACTTCAGTTCACTACTAGAAAATGAACCTTTAGCAACCAAAATTTGCAACGACTAAAAGAGTCGTAACAAAATCTCATGACATTTGTAACGACTTTTTATAGTCGTTGCTTAATTGATTTTTGTTATATTTTATGCAACGATATTTGTTGTTGTTGCAAATTATTATCAAATTAACAGCGATAATAAAAAGTTGTTACGATATCTTATTATATTTGCAACGACTTTTAATTATCGTTGTTTATTTGATTTTTTTATATTTTATACAACGACATTTATTGTTGTTGCTAATTTTTATCAAATTAACAACAATAAAAAAAGGCATTGTAAAAAAAGTCGTTGCGATATCTTATTATGTTTGCAACGACTTTTCATTGTCATTACTTAATTAACATTTTAAATATTTTATACAACTACAAAAAAAATTGTTACCACACACACACACACACACACACACACACACATATATATCATATTCATTGCGAAAAAAAATCGTTTCGAAATCGTATTAGATTTGCAATGACTTTTCATAATTGTTATTAAATTATTGTAATTTAATTTTTACTTTGTATAATTTATAAAAATTAAAAATAAGAGAAATAAAAAATTAATTTCTTTAATTTTAACATTTAGGTTCATTTAATAATTAACCATTAATATTAGGATATAATGTTAAATGATTTATTTTGTGAAGTAATATTAATTAAGATTAATTAAAATAGGATGGACATTATGTAAGAGGTAATATTTGATTACGATTATTATTTAATTATATAATTTAATTATTAAATTAGGATAATCATAACTAGGATAATTTATTAAGATATTTGAGATAATTTGGGAAATAGGTTAATTTTAATTTTAATGACATAATTCTTAGGATTAGGATAGGATAAATTTTAAGATTATAATTAAGATGAGGATTATTATTAGATTTATTAGCTTTATTATTAACATTTATAAAAAAAATAAATCAGGATAAAATTGAAGGTGATTAAACAAATGAGATAATATATACTGTATGTAATACTGACTTTTTAAAAGAAATATTGTTCAATCTTCCTCAGTTTCTAATTTAACACTTTTTTAATCTCAAGTTTGTACTACAATATTATTAAATTATCATCATGTCCATATTACCGAATTGACAATCTTGCAGTGTAACGCCGGCCTAAACACTAGTTTTATTTAAATTATCTAACAAAATGCTTAATTTTAACACACAAGGAATTATTTCAAACGTAAAAAAATAATTGAAATTGAAGATTAATTAAAACTTTATAAATGTATATTATATTTTTAAAATTAACATTTTATAACAAAAATATGCAAAGTTAATTACCTTATGTATACAAATGTTGCAAAAATAAATTATAAATTTTTAAAGTATTAATAAGATGAACAAATAAAACAAAGAACATATATTATTCGATGATGACAATTTTAAATTACTAAATTATTATTTAGCTAGAATGCTTGTTTATTTAAATATTTGATTTTTAAAAGATAATTAAAAATTACTTTATTTTATTTTTACTCCTCATTCCTCAATTCTTTACTCAATAAAAATAGAGTTTACTCAAATTTTAAACAGACCCCACAGTCCCACATCCACTTCCTACACACCCCACACGTTCACTCCCTCTCTCCCCGTCTTGCTCTTTTTCACATTAACCCTAAATTCTACCCTCATCCTATCAGGCGGCCATCATTATCTTCCTCTTCTAATCTTCTCATTTCACTCTTTCCTACACTAAGCAGCAGAATCATGCCTAAGCAACGCACTAAGCAGCCTCCTCTTTCGTGCCTCTGCTCTCCCCTCTCGCTAGCCCCTGCCCCCTAGCAGTAGAATCATGGATCACAGATGACTCTCAATCGCCATACCCAGTTTTTGCAGATTGACTCGACACCCATTCAAGTTCAACATATTCAACAAATTAAAAAGGTAGTTTTCAGTTTTATAGTTGCTTATGATTGAGTCTGGAGGCAAAATGTGGTAGGAAATGGTGATGGTGAGTCTTGTTCTTCAGGAGGCGGCGGTTCCAGCGAAGGAAACTTGAGGTCTTAGGGTTAGACTTTGAGTGGGCTTGGGTTTGAAATGGTTGTTTAAGTTCTAATTGTTTGGTTTGACAATGTTGTTTAATGGTTCTCTATTACTGTTTGGGTGTTTGAGTTCTATTCTCTTTTTTGACTAATGGTTATGATGGGGATTTGCAGTATTTGACTTGTATTTGTTCATGTTGGTATTCATTATTTTGCTCTTACTTCTGCAGCAAAGAAGTATAAGTGCAAAAGCATCCTTGGAGTCAACATAGGTTCTGGTAAGATTCTAATAAAAGCCCAAATTTCATGAGAAGAAAGACATTTTGTCTGTGTTCACTTGCAATTTCGTAGGTAGATTTATTTCTTGCGATTTTTAATTATAATGACACTTTTTGTTTATTTGTTTTTCAGGTACGAAGGTTTACTCCAGTGTTATCAAAAATATGTATTTTAATTTTGTCTTTTTTTTGAAAGTTTATGAGACTCTTGTTGTATTGAATTGTAATTGGTGATAAATGTATTATCTTTCATTTAAATATTATATTTTATTTTTTTTAAAATAATTGTAAGAGTTCTTTTTATTTTTTATCATATTTAAATAAATGTGAAAGCAATATAAAATAAAAACAAAAAATTGGATTCATAATTAGTTTTCACGACCAGAAATAGTTGTAAAACAAATTAATTAAAAACGACAAAAAATGGTTTTCTAATTATTTTTAGTAACAACTATAATAGTAGTAAAATAAATTAGAAACGAGAGATAAGTGGTTTCGTATTTATCTGTTGCAACGATTATAGTCGTTGCTAAACTAATTATTACAACTATTAAAAAACTGTAGCTAAAAAGGAATTGTAACCAAATATATTCCGTTGCTAAAAAAAATATAGACAAAATATTAAGTCGTTGCTAAAATAATAATATATTAGCAACGGAAAAAAGTCGTTGCAACAAATATTTTTTTGCAACGACTTATTATTTGATGAAAGTCGTTGCATATACTTTTAACAACGGAATTATTTGCAACGACCTTGCAACGACTAAAAGTTGTTACCAAAAAGTTTTAGCAACAATAAATTTGCATTTTGCAACGACTTTAAACGTTGCGAAATGCTCATTTTCTAGTAGTGGTTGTGCCTCACTACCTATAGAGAAGGTTTGGAAAAGTTTACCACTTGATAATACAAGATATATATTTATACTGACAAGAACTTACTGAAGGAATAATAATCAGTAAATAATACCTACCTTGAGAAAATCGGAAGCTTTCAATTTTACTGATACTCATATCCAACTTCTTCAACTTTGTCAACTTATTCAATTCTATTCAAATCAATAAATACTCTTTAATTATGTCAGTTCAGTTAGGTAATTACCATAAAAAACAGCACATATGAGTTAAGGGAAAAATTTAAGTGCTAAGATTATTTTATTCATAAAAAAAAGGGAAAAACAAAGAATAAAGCAAACATACATACCTTGAATATCAACAGATCCTGTAAATCGATTGGACCCCAAATGAAAAGTTACTAAAGATGAAAGACCGCCCACATGTAACATGAAATTGTTGTCCAAATAGTTTCCAGTTAAATCAAGAGTTTCCAAGTTATTGAGCACTGAAAACCATTTAAAACCTGCTACCATACCAATAGTCAAATAACTTCAATGTTATCACTCCCACAAAGCGTAATGTCAAGATGATCTTATGCATTTAAAACATCATCTATATGAATATGATATTTAAGTTATTAAGTTTAATATGCTAGATACAAAGATTTGAGAGACAAGCTCAGGCAAAGATGATAAGAGTGCTATCATTGAGAGCAATTGCAGCCTAAGGTACTCCGAATCGTCCAAACAGATTATAGCTTAGCAAAGCCAGCAAAAGAGTTCTTCCAATCTATAGGAGTCATCAGTGGCTCTATAAATCAAAAGAAAAAGGTAAACCATAAAATTTTGAAACGACAAGTTTATACAGACTCATTTGGCTTATTGGCGAACTTGCAAAGAGAGAGCTGAACTTAAGGAAACAAACCTTCAACAAAACCGGCAATTTGATTCGAACTCAAATCCAGACTCTTCAGTTCCTCAAACTCGAGAAATACTGAAGCATTGAGATACCCATACTGGCCTCTCCCATATCTCACTGTTCTTGTGGAATTAAGAGAAAGTCGTATCACTCGTCGACTGGTGATGTTGCACTCAACCCTTTCCCACTGACAGCAATCTGAACTCTTCCCGTCCACCCAGTTGAGCAAAGAGTAGGGATCATCGAAGAAATTAGATTTGAGCTGCAAGAGAGCAACTCTCTCATGCTCCAAGCACCCCTTTGACCACCCTTCCAACAACACAACTGTTATAAGTAATATCCAAAACCATTTAGACTCCATCATCTCTATATGATCAAATCACTCAAATGCGCTAATGCCTCTATGCATTGGGTAAAAATGTGCCTCGGAATTTATACACAAGTAGGCAACCTTATATTCCTCAATATTGGACCCACTTGTTAATTTATTTTTGCTTAACCTCTCGCTCATGCTGAAATTTTCTTTCGTAAAAGTTAATATAGCAATTTTTGCGTATGCGGTCTTCAAACGCTAATGGTATCATTGAGCACAAAGAGTCTTCGTTCAAAGTATTTGTTATTAGAACTCTTCATGAAGTCACGTCAAAAGGACTTTTCATCACTTAGGTCGATTCGGATCAAGCCCAGTTCACACTTCTAAACTCATTTAAACTCAATTTGTTTGGTTTATTTAAAGGAAATAATTTTCTGTTTTTTTTCCTTTATTTCTTGTTTTTAAAAATCTTGTTTTTGATTTGTTTTCAAATTCTGAAAAAAAAAAGTTTGGTTGACAATATTATGTATTGAAAACAAATATGTAAACAAAATCAGATATAATACTTCAATTCACAAAATAAAAATTTTAAAATTAAATAAAAATAATAATATATTTATTAAATAACATTATGTAATAATATTAAATAATATTATTTTATACTATTTAATACTAATATTAAATAAATTCTTTTAATCATATTAAAATTTAATAAAATTTAAATAATATTATAATTAAATATAATATTAAATAAAATAATTACTTAAATATATTTCAATTAAAAATAGTGTAAAATAAATTTTTTAATATTAATTTTTACTAGATAATAATTGAGATTAATAAAATTTTAAATTTTATATATTAAACAATAAAATAAATTAATAAATTATAAATTATATTTAATAATATTATTTAATTTAATTGTAACAATACTAAATTATTAAATAATAAATATTCAACGACTTAAGTTATAATACATTGTATAATTATCAAAATATATTATATTTAATATAAATAATTTAATTTAAAGTTAAGTATTCATTTTTTAATAATATTAAATTAACTAATAGTAATAGTGAAATGTTTTTAATTTAATAAAAAATATAATATTAAATAATAATATTGTTTAGAAATATAATAATTAAATATATTAAATGATAATACTTAATAATATTAGTTATTAACATATCAAAATTATAATAAATGATATTATCCGAAATTCATAATATATTTAATAAATTACTATACAAGTTTAAATTAAAAAAATTATGATATTATAGTTTATATTATTTCTGCTTAATTACTTTTAATATTTTTCAACTTTCTATAATAAAATAAACAATTAAATTTAAACTATTTTAATAAATAATATTTTATATTAAACTTTAATATTATTTTTATTTGAAAAAATTTATTTATTTATTTATTTTATATTTTTGTTGTAAACACTGAATTTTGTCCGAGCAAAAAAAAAATAATAATAAAAACAAATAAAGAAAATAAAAAAAAATATAAAATAAAAAAATAAAAATAATAAAAATAATGGTAAAAAATGTCAATGTTGTTCTGTCACGACCCAAAGACCGCGACTTTCACTCGATTCTTATACTTTTCTTAGTCTACAAATTTATGGACTAAATTTTTCTTTTTCATTTTAAGGTTTGTATTCGGTGTCAGTGTAGTTACTATACTACCTAGGTGACTTATAGTCATTCCATTTAAATATTAAACAAACACGGAAACGGTTCTTAGTTACATCCCGACTTGTTAAACAGAATATGTACTGTGCATCAATTTAAGTCTTACATGTAAACAAGTATTTTATAAAGAACATATAACTCGGAAAACTAGTACCAAGTTCATACACCGTCTCCGATGCCCACTGAGCAGCTCACATGGCAGACGTTAACTTCAATAATCTGAAAGAGATGAAATTTAGTGGGGTGAGCAAAACCACGGCTCAGTAAGATACTAATATAAATACAAGAGTAGGATTAAACTGTCTTAAACTGCAATGCTTAATACTTACAAGGATGCAATTACAGTTAATCCTTTCTCATCGATACATCTCATTATCACTTTTCATTTCATAATCATATTTCTGTATTCTATCATCTCTTATCAATTCTCATATCATCTCTTACCAATTCTCATATCATCTCTTATCAATTCTCGTATTGTAGATCATAATCACGGTGGTACCTAGTCATAATTCTCTTCGTGTATCTCTATATTCGTGGTTCATAACATATCATGACCTCATATAGATGAAATATCGTTACCACCGAGTCATGACATTCCTCATGGAATTCTCATATACTAAGCATATTGTCATATTAGGGTTTAATATGCAATTCATGTAATTTTTCTGTATAAACCGCGATCATTTCAAATCATATCATATATACTTTAGGACATGCTTAACATATGCATTTTCAAAAGTTTGCCTTTAAGGCATAATATAAACATATTCAATTTCAATTCATGTATTCGTTTTCGGAGCATGTCTAAAACATGTGCGGTTTTAAAACATTTTTCATATACTATAAATCATATCAGGTTTAGAGTTCATATCAAATCAATCTATACTCTAAACCGCATGTCGTTTCAAATTCGACACAAAATCGTATATAAATCATGTAAGTGTCGAAATCATTTATCATATACTTTTAAATCATCTACTGTAAATCATATCAGGTCTAGAGTTCATATCAAATCAAACTATACTCTAGACCGCATATCATGCCATGTTCGACACAAAATCACATATAAATCATATAGTGTCGAATTCATATCTTATGGACTTTTAAAACATGTTTAAAACATGTACTGTTTCAAAACATATTTCATTTCAAATCTGTTTCATGTACAGTATAAATCATGTCAAGTCTAGAGTTCATATCAATAAAAATCACACTCTAGACTTCATATCATATTTGTTAGAGACTAGGCTAGATCCCTATCATCTCTCTATCAATAAAGACTTAAATCACTGTAGCTAGCAGTGAAAATCATATCGTCCCCTGGAAACCAACTAGGGCGCTATCTATGGCCATAGACCTCATCTCTCTCAGCCCCACTGATCAGGCGTGACTGAGACCTGTCCACGACTATTGTCGGACAAGCATATCTATCTGCCTAATGAGCAAAGCTCCAATTAGGCGGTTTCCACTATGCTTTATTGAATTTAATTCTTTTAGGGTGCCTACAGTCTCATAAAACATTTAAATCTATAGCTTTCTTTTCAATATCATGTAAGGCATATGGTAAAATTCTGTATGAGACTTCATATATCAAAATATATATATATTTACCATATACTTTCATTTCAAAACAAATCAATACTTTTCAGTATTCATATAAACATTATTAAAATGTTTCAAGTTGCAAGAAGGCATGCTTAAATGCGATGCTGTAAAACATTTCAGTATGCAACTTCGGTAATGTTTCTATCAAATACGCTAAAGCGATTCATTTAACTTTATCACCATCAATTATTCGATTTCAAGACTTTCTTTCTGTCAACCAATAAATCACTATACAATTCATTCACTATTCATCTAATTCAGTATTCAATTTGCTCAGTACTCAATTCATTTGGAAATCGAATCACTTGGTATTCAGACCATTCGGTATTCAATACCCTTTCTTGATCGTCATTGACTATTATAATCATTTATACACTTCATTATCAATATTAGGATCCCATCATTAGTGTGAATCCTCTAAGTTTTGATAAGCATTTAAACATCAATTTCTAAAATAGTCATCAAGTTATCGAATTTATGCAAATAATAATATCATCCTTCAATATCTGTTCCAGAATCGACATCGAGGATAACAGAATCATAAAATCGATAGTCACTTATCAAATCCATTTATGATTTGATCTATTGATACATGTTTATCATTTTCGATTTGAGGTTCAATTTCATTTACTATCACAAAATCGTATCTAAATCCTCAAATCCATTTTCATGTGGCCTTTATGATTTTATCCGAACTCATGCAATTGTCGATCTTATTATTCAAGATCTATTCTAAGGTTATAAGCACAATCATCTTTTCACATATTTATCACTCATTTCTTTGAATCCATAATTGATCGGATTGTGTCGTAATTAAATCTCCATTTCAATCTCTCGAATTTGTTCATATTATCACTTTCGAAATTATTTCAAAATCATGAAACCGGACTCGGTAATTCTGGAAATCATTACTCCGTTAATAACTTCACAATCCAATCATTCGACCATCGAAATTTCAACTGTGATCTTCTCTTCCAAGCTACATCATATAATTATCATCACTTTTATCCGTGATCCGTCTAATTAATAATTCCACCTCAATTTCAACTTGATACCATTCGTGATATTAAAATTACTTGATTTATCGATT
This sequence comes from Heritiera fomes, assembly GCA_032173925.1. Classification (NCBI taxonomy): domain Eukaryota; kingdom Viridiplantae; phylum Streptophyta; class Magnoliopsida; order Malvales; family Malvaceae; genus Heritiera; species Heritiera fomes. The sequence continues at coordinate 39,736,777 of JAPDPM010000002.1, read as the reverse complement.
CTATAAGGTTTTAAACCATGTAATTCACCACATTATCGTTTTCAACGATCTATCTTCTCATCGATTTCAATATCAAACTCTTTCGGTAATACTATAAAATCCTTTCAATATTTATTTTCAATAATTATCTCCAAGATTCCATTTATGTGAGAAACTTAATCTTTTTCCTCAATTATTTTCCTAAAAATTTCGGCAGCATAACGGCTTAATTTTCCCTAACCTCCTGCAAGGGAAACACAATTTATACTTGCAGCCGTTGATTCTCACCAATTTTACCTCTTACTAAGACCCCCACCATCAGTTGTGGGTCCTCTTAGCATTTTTTAGCAAATCTATTTAAATTGATGCATCATATAAAAATCATAATTCCATTTAAAGTCAATTAAATAAATGCATCATAAAAAAATCATAATTCCCATATACAATATAAAGCTACTAATGCTTTATAAAAGTATCTTACTTGTTCGCCAAAGCTTAGCGCACTTTCCGATTTCCGAGCCTTGCCGAACTCCACCATTCGTCTCATTTCCGTTTTGCTTTTCTTCCTTCTTCTTCTTCCTTTTCCTTTTTCCTTTTTCTTTTCTTTTCTTCTTTTTCTTCCTTTTCCTTTTCCTTTTCCTTTTTCTTTTTCTTCTTCTTTTTTTTTTCTTTTCTTTTTTTTTTTTCCTGAACCGGGTCGGGTCGGGTCAAACCGGGTCGGGTCGGGTCGGGTCAAACCGGGTCGGGTCGGGTCAAAGCTTGGCTTGGCCGGTTCAACTTTGGCTGACCGGTTCGGTCACCGGCGACCACCCATTCCGGCGGTTCGGCCACTCCACAGCTTGCCGAGGTTACGAGGATGCCGGATCTGGCCTCGGTTTCGCCCCATCACCGGCGACGGCGTCGGATCTGGTCCGTGGCTCTCGGCTCCTTTCCTTCCTCTTTTCTCCTTCCTCCGTCGGTTTCCCCTTCGCCGGTGGCTCCTCTCACCTTCCCCTGGTCCCCGCCGGTCTCGTGGGGGGAGTGGCGGTGCCCGGATCGGCCGGCACCGTCGATCTCCTCTTCTCTTTTCCTCTCTTTTCCTTCGGTTTCCTCTTCTGTTTTCGCACCGCTTCTTTCTCGTTCCGCCTCGGTCTACCATCATCGGCTTCTTCCTTTGCCGACGACGTCGCTCCTCCCGCTTCTTCCTTTCTCCGGTGGCCGGCGTCGTCCGGCGCTTTTCTCTTTAGTCTCCTCTTTTGTTTTTGCTAACAGAAAAGAAATGTGGGAATCGGGTTCCCCGATTCCCACTGCTCTTCCTTCCTTTTTTTTTTTTTAATATATATATATTTGTATATGTAAATACATATTTCATATAAAAATATATATATATATATATACACACTTTATTTTAAAATATTATACATATATATATTTTATATATGTATATCATATATATACGTAAATGTATAATAAAATACATACGTATTCATTTTATGGTATCAAAGAGTATTTTCAACGTACGATATGTGCATATATTTTATATATATATGAATATATATATTTATTTAAAAATATATTTATATAATAACCTTATATAAATATATAAAATTACATATTTTTATTTCTTATTAAGTTTTGGATTTCTAAATATCCAAAATTATTTTCTTCACTTTCATTCTTATTTAATTTGGATTTCCATTTATCCAAATTAAATTTCCTCCTTCATTTCTTATTTCCAAATTTAATTTTCCTTTTTATTTCTTATTTAATTTGGATTTCACTTTGTCCAAATTAAATTTTTCGGATACCTTATATTTATTTAGAAATTCTCGATCTTCACATGTTCCATGCAATTCCATGCACATCATGCAATCTTCTCTTAAAGAATTAAATCAAAATGTTAACCAAAAGGGATTTGTTGCCAAGAAGAAAATAGAAGAAAGAATCAAGGAAATGATCAAGGAATTAAAGTTAATTACCAAAAATAAAAATAATGAAAAGGAAACAAATAATAAAAAGAAGGAAAGGTCAAATGGAAATAAATAATAAAATCCCATGATTGTGGGATTGATAAACTGATTTTTTTTCTTTTTTTTTTCATTTAAAAGGGATGGGTCGGCTAGGTTTTCAAGAGAGGATTTTTACAAGAGAAAAGAAGAGAAAACCCTGGGAGGAAAAACCCAAGAAGAAAAAACCTAGAGAAAACTTAGAGAAAAGACCCGAAAAAAAAAAGAAAAGCTAGAAAAAGGAGAAAACCCCACTGCCTCAGGGGGATGGTGGCTGTCTTCCCCTCCCTTAGCCGAACCCATTGCTGACCACCATCATCACGGTCATCATCCTCACCCGAGCCACCAACATTATCATCTCTTCTCTACCTGCTGCCACCATCATCTGCAGCACATTGCTCCAGCACAGTCCTACCTGCACAGTTCATCCCTGTTCGTGAAGCCCATGCTTGTAGCTCCACCACTGCCATCTCTCACTACTCCACGATACCGCTGCCATGACGTGTTTCTGTCCATTGTGAAGCAAGCCACAACATCTTCACTGCACCTCTGTACATCGTCATCCTTTGTTTCTTTGCTACACCATCTTCCTGATCTGGCCTTATCACAGCTTCACCGTTCCCTACATCAAAGCCACTGTCCGCGTCTGCCACCGCCCCCTGTTTTGTTGTGTGCACCAGCCCCTGCTAGTCCTGGTCTACTCGCACCCCTCTTCACTACACCGCTCCACACCCAGCATCATCACACTGCTTCACCGTAAGCCACCATCATCATCATCATCATCTTCAAGCCCTGTCCTCATCTCTAAACCAGATCACCTTCAAGCATCCATCCTACATCTATTCTTCACTGCACCACCACCTTCTCACTCCACCATCATCTGTTGCCATTCCTACTGTTGTTACTCGGGACTGTCCACTGCTGCCGCACCTATTGCACACCTATATCGGCTACTAGCATCATCCATCCTGCTTCACTGCCTTGCGTGCTGCGTCTTCTTCCTTGCACTTCACCATCGTTGCTTGCTGCATCGCCCCAAGCCACTCTCGCACTGCTGCACGTTGTTGTTGCACCACCTATCTCTGCTAGCACTCCTCTCCACTGCACCATTCTCGCGTGAAGACCCTGCTCGGTTTTGTTCCTGCCCAACGTCACTTCTGCAAAGCCAGGGAGGTTGCAACCTGCGTGGAGAAGAAAGATAAAGAGACTGAAAATAGGTCATCTTGCCAAGGTATATTCCTTGTCTCATGCTTTGTAAATTCTGTTTGATGCAATAATAGTGATGAATAAAAGGAAAATGTAAATAACAAAAGTTGACAAGTTTATATATATTTTACTTACATGCATCATTGTTTTTACGTATCCATGCACTTAGCTTTAGGATGGATAAAAGAATCTATATAAAAATATATTTCTTTTGAAAAGAGATTGAAAAAAAAAAGGAAGAGTTGTCTTGTAAGTATGTTAAAAATTTCACAAACATAATTTTTCGTTGTTAAGAGAGTTTTTTTTTAAAAAAAAAGTAACAAATAAAGCAATAAAAAATAATAAAACAAATAATAAATTTGGATTTCCGATGATAAGATTTTGAAGAAATCACAAGTAGTGATTCTTCGATAATCTTTAGGATCGAGAAAATTCATTAGATGTTACCAGCGTATTGGAATATCTAATTTGTTTACCTCGACATCAAAGTTCTTTATAAATATAAAAAAAAATAACAAAATAAATAAAAAGGGGTAAAAAGTAAATAAATATAAACTTAAAATAAATAAATTTAAATATAAATTTTTAATAATAAATTTCAAATTTTCGATGATAAAATGTCGAAGAAATCACAAGTAGTGATTCTTCGATAATCTTTAGGGTCGAGATAAAATCTTTAATGTCACCAGTGTATTGGGACATTTAAATAATTTTATTCCGATATAAAGAAAATATTAATAAGATTTCTTAGCATAAAGAATAAATATAAAGATGGTAATAAAAATAATAACATAAAAATAAGTAAATATGAGAAAATAGTAAGCGAATAGAAATTAAAAAAAAGGCTTTTAAATAGGTGAAAATTTAGGAATTAAAATAAATAAATACACATCTTAAATATAAAAGGATCCCCGATGATAGGATTTTTTAGAAATCACAAGTAGTGATTCTTTGATAATCCTTAGGGTCAAAATAAAATACTTGAATATTATCAACATATTGGGGTATTCAAGTAATTTTAGTTCGATGCTGAGATTTCTAATATAATTAATTTGTATGAAATAAACTAATGCTTAAATAATAATAATAATAATAATAATAATAATAATAATAATAATAATAATAATAATAATAATAATAATAATAATAAATAGAAATTTTAAACCAATAAATAAACAAAACTTTAAAATAAAGAGTAAAGCAATTTAAAAATAAATAATGTCCGATGATGAGATGTTACGGAATTCACAAGTAGTGATTCCTAACTGATCTCTAGGTGAGAGAAATATGCTAAATGTTACCAGCGTATTGGAATATTTAGTATGATTTTTCAATAAAAACAAGATTTTATAAATATAAATAAATTACAAAATAATAATATAAGTATAAATGATTTAAAAAATAATAAAATGAAACAATGGATTTCTCATGTGCATCATCTGTATTTTGATTGCATCATTTGCATCCATGAAATTTCAAAATAAGTGTGAATCTCCCAATGATGGGATTCTATAGAAATCGCAAGTAGCGATTCTTAAGAAATCTCTAGGTGAGGGAATTATCCGAAATGCTACCAAAAGTATTGGGGTACTTCGGAATAATTTTCAATACAAAAGATTTTCACTTATTACAAATAAAAAAAATAAAATTTAAATATTTCAAAATAGAATAAATAACAAAATGATTTCGAAATAAATAAAGTTCTTTTAAATATTTAATTAAGACCATTTTATTAAGATCAAAAGATAAGACATGATTAAGTGGTACTGTTCTTTAACAGGCGTTGTGGGGGTGCTAATCCTTCCCCACACGTAACTGAACTCCCGAACCCAAACTTTGTTTTCACAGACCAAGAATTTTCTTTTTAATAAAGTTTAATTAATTTGAAGATTTAATTAAAAAGATAAATGATTTTAGGTGGCCAATCACACCTAGCTAAAAAAGATTGGTGGCGACTCCATTTTGTGTTTTTTTTTTAAAAATAATCTAGCGATCGAGTCCCCGGACGAAAATCGTTACGACAGCTTGGCGACTCCGCTGGGGACACATAGAGAGTCGAACCGTGATTAATCATGTTTTATCCAAAATCTTAGTTAATGGTCTTAATAAATATTTAATAAAACTTTTCATAAAAAATAATTAAAAAAAAACAAAAAAAAACAAAAAAAATAATAAAAAATATGCAAACAAAAAAAATGTGTGAATATCATTTGCATTTTGTTGGGATGCACTTTAAATTTTGTTCCTTTCCGTACATGACATATTCATTGCATACATCAACCCTACACCCGGGTTTGTCCCTTTTAGGAGAGAGTATAGTACCTTTGCTCTCGTGAGGTGATAACATCCGCAATGGCAAGCGAAATACTCTCACTCAAGTTGAACCCTTTCCGTTTGTAACCTGTCATGGGTGAGGATTGGGGTGCCTTACTAGTCTAGTGTAGACGTCAGTAAGGAACAATTTGGGAACCTTTTGTCCTTTAGAGATCCAAACCAAGCATATAGCGAACCATAGAAAAAATTAACCTTAGGTAGAACCTTACCCTTAGAAAATAACCCTATATAAGACATTTGCTGTTACTTTTGTTTTTGTACTAATAAATATTCTATTTTGCATGGATTATTTCCCATCATGAAGGTTGCATAAGAGAGGTATTTTCTCCATGGCATATCACAACCAAGAATCCTTCATGAAATCCAAAGAATGTTGGGCTTGTTCATCAACTGTGACTGTCGTGTGTGATCCATTTAATGAAGTGCAGTTTTGGTCAGAGAAGACTCAGCAAGAGAAAGGGAATTGCTTGATAGAAGGCTTCATATCATCATTACCTAGAGAAGTGAGCTTGGACCTTAAACAGAATGACCTAACAGGTCTGGTTAACATATGGAAGCAAATCAGTAAGGAGAAGAAAGAAGACTTTTGTAGCAAGTATGGCCAAATAGCTTCGTTGATTTCGGTGGTGGTTGAAGAACCTTTGCTGAAAGCTGCTATCCAGTTTTGGGATCCATCCTACAGGTGTTTCACATTTAACGAAGTGGATTTAATGCCCACTATAGAAGAGTACTTTATTTTGATAGGGTTGGATTTAAAGAGTCCTGACAAGGTATATGTGAGAAAGCCGAAGTCTGGGTTTCGTAAGAAGTTGGCTGGGATTATGGGAGTAAAACCGGAAGAAATAGATCCTCATATGAAGCAAAAGGGAGAACACATTTGCCTACCTTGGGATTTTCTCCATGGATTTATTCAAAAGCATTTGAATGATGAGAAGGGGTTAGCTGTTTTTGCTCTGGCAATTTATGGGTTGGTTATTTTTCCTAAGGTTTTGGGGCACATTGAGATGGCTGTGATAGACTTCTTTGAAAAAGTTGTTAATAATGTAAATCCTTCACCAACAATCTTGGCTGAAACCTTCAGATCATTGAGTTATTGCCGACGAAAAGGAGAAGGGCGTTTCATGGGATGCACGCAACTCTTATACATATGGATCAAAAGCCATTTCAACTGTGAAGTGAAAGAATTCTCAAAGCCTTTTTATCATGGGAATACCTCGATCAAAGAGTTTTGTAGAAGTAAATGGCCGAAACCAAAACCTAAAGATGAATGGGTGTTTGTCCTTCAACAGCTTAGAGATGATCAAGTGACTTGGATGGCCCCGTGGATGTATCATGTCCCAGTACTATATAGATGCAGAGAAGAATCTTGGATACCACTATTAGGATTATGGGGGATAACAAGTAGTGCCCCACTTATGGTGCAGAGACAGTTTTGGGCAAAACAGTTTACTCCGGCAACGCATGGGCTTAATTTGATGGAGTATTCCTATGGTGAACCGAAGGCAATGAAAAAGACTGAACAAGCCATTCGAGCGTGGAAACAACCTTGAAGATTTGTGACAGGGCCCTTATCTGATAAAGCTACCCCAAATTACCTAATGTGGAGAGCTAAACGGGTTAAAGATGTTGTATTCGTCTTAAGGGAGTCACTTGTGTATGCACAACCTAAGACAGATATATCCGAAATTGAGATTGTTCGACAGCAATTCAAAGAGGAAGAAAAGAAGATGGAGCAAAAGAATCTAAAGCTTCAAGAGGAGGTAGAGAATTTAAAGGTCAAGTTTGAAGTACAAGAAGCTGCGCTCAAGAGGATGAGAACAGAGCGAGATGTTGCCTACAATGACCTTCAAGAATTGAATCAGGAAAATAAAAGGTTGAGAAGAGAGATGAGGATCGGAGGAATTGTTATAACTTCTAACGAGAGGAAGAAGCAAATAGAAGATCTTCGTGGGAAAGTGGAGTATTGGAGAAACAAAGCAAAGAAAAATGAAGAGGGAGCTGCCATTACTCTTCAAGAGCAACAATATTGGAAACAAATGTATACAGTTAACACTGAAAAATTGATGCAATGTCGAAAGGAGAAAGAAGCTTTGAAAGTTGGACTGAAGGACGAAGACTATGTCAAACTTCAAGATGAAAGGAATCTGTTACAACAAAAAGTTCAGATTTTGGAGGAACAGTTGCAACACTACAAGAATCACATTGCTTTGATCATCCAAGAATGGAAACTCAGGGAGAATGATTAGAGGTATTCATATGACTTGGTCGTAGATGCAAGCATGAAATGGAGAGTAAGGAGTTTTGGAAGACAACAATATATAGAACACTTGGCTACACAGGTCTGCAAAGTTGTGCGCAAGGCAAGAGAGATGGTGGAAAAGGCGGAAGCTCTGAGGCAAGAAATTAACTCGACTGGAGAGTTTGGACAGCGTTTGTTGGATTTTCTCGAGGAAGCTAAAGACCAATATCGGCAAGTCAGTCAGTTTTATGGGTATAATAGGAGAATGTTAGCTATGTAATTTTGAATTCGATAGTCATATAATAAAAGTTCCTTTGAATAAGTGAAAGTCGAATTCAATAGCCATGTAATAAAAGTTCTTTTGAATAAATGAAGGTTCTTTGGTTGAAATTGTTATGGATTAAATACCTCTTACTCCCATGCATGTCACGCATCCATTTCATACACATGCCTACCAATGAAAAGATATTGGTGATCATAAGTAATGACATCATATATCATTGAGGTGAAAAGGAAAAGTTTTAATCTCACCAAAGTATTGGGATGATTTTTGTCTTTTTCTTTTTATGGCAAAAACTAAAAAAATAACATGTAATACCTCTCACTCCTATGCATGTCATGCACACGCCTACCAATGAAAAGATATTGGTGATCATAAGTAATGACATCATATATCATTGAGGTGAAAAGGAAAAGTTTTAATATCTCACCAAAGTATTGGGATGATTTTTGTCTTTTCCTTTTTATGGCAAAAACTAAAAAATAACATGTGATCCCAATTTGCGAGCTCATTTAGGTGTCAGAATAGCGAAGCCACCAAATCTTGAATGTCCAGCACAACATCGATATAATACTCGCTCCCAATCTAAGGTCATGGAGTCTGAACAACAAGCAAGAATGGAAAGAATGGAAAGAGTTCAGCAAGAGCTTATCAAGTCCCAAGAAGAATCTCGGGAGCAAATGTCAAAAATGATGGAGATGATGATGAGCTTAATGAAAGGGAAAGGAGTTGCTGATGATTCAAGGGAGGAACCTCAACTTTCAAGAGAGGATCCAATATTCCCACCTGGGTTTACACCGCCCCAAGCACAAACTACCCAAAGAGCTTATCCCCAAGCTCCAATTTTCCTGAATAACCCACAAAATCAAGGAAAGTACTCAGGATCTAGCCCTGTAGATCCTATTTTTGTGCCTAATTTGGATGACCCAATAGAGCAAGAGAAGTTAAGGAAGGAGAATGAAGAAACAAGAGAGAAGTATGATTTGCTAGAAGAAAGGCTAAGGGCAATTGAAGGAATGGATTTCTTTGGGAGTGTAGATGCCAATGAGCTTAGCCTTGTCCCAGACTTGGTTATACCGCCAAAATTTAAAACCCCGAAATTCGAGAAGTATGATGGGACCACCTGCCCAGCTGCTCATATTACTATGTTTTGTCGGAAGATGTCTGGCTACACGAACAACGATAAGTTGCTCATCCATTGCTTCCAGGATAGCTTGATTGGACCTACTGCTAAATGGTATAATCAGTTGGATCAGAGCCGTATCCATACATGGAAGGATTTGGGAAAAGCATTTATGGCACACTATAAGCATATGACGGATATGGCACCTGATAGGTTATCCTTACAGAACCTAGAGATGAAATCTGGTGAAAGCTTTAAAGAGTATGCCCAAAGGTGGAGGAATTTTGCAGCTCAGGTGCAGCCTCCGTTGACTGAAAAAGAAACAACAACTTTGTTTGTTAGTACTTTGCGACCTCCTTATTATGATAAACTCGTGGGGAGTGCTACTAAAAATTTTGCTGATATGGTCATTTCGAGAGAGATGATTGAAAATTCCATTAAAAGTGGCAAGATTGAAGACACATCAGCCCCAAAAAGGAGTGGAATGAGTAGAAAGAAAGATGGGGAAGTGCAAGCTGTTACCACTGAAAGATGATCGAAGATGAATTCCGCACCCCATTTTTCTTATCCTTCATATCGTCCCTATTATTCACCCGTGAACAATATCTCCCAAAACCCTTACTCATACCAACCTCAACCAACCTACCCCATGAATTTACAGGCACCAATGAGTATTGCTACCCCTTCCTCTGCACAAACCCCAAGACCTACTTATCAACCTAACAACCAAAGAAATAACCAAAGAGCTCCCAAGAATAATAAGGAGAGGCCCCAATTTGACCCAATACCAATATCCTATGCTAAACTATTCCCCCAATTATTGCAAAATCACTTTGTTGCCCCTGTTTTTCTACAACCCCTTAAACCCCCTTATCCAAAATGGTATGATGCAAATGCTCATTGTGATTATCATGCCAAGATCCAAGGCCACTCAATTGAAAATTGTACGGCATTTAAGTACAAAGTTCGAGATCTCATGAAAGCTGGAATCTTGGAATTTGGGAAGGATAATGAGCCAAGTGTAAGTGCGAATCCTCTTCCAAATCACACGGAGGCCCATGTAAACGCAATAATAGGGGATGATGGGTGTTGGATAAAAAGAAATGTCAATGATGTGAAGACACCGATGAGGGTGGTGCTGGAAACAATGAGGAAGGCAAAGATTATTCAATCTAAGAAGGCAAAATTTGGGCTTGAAATGCAAGAAGAAGAGTATTGTGAGTTTCATGGAGGATTGATGGGGCATTCCGTCCAAAGTTGTGAGGAGTTTTGTCGTATAGTACAAAAGATGATGGACTTAGGAGAGATTGAGTTCTCTGAAGCTTTTGAAGGGAAAGTAGTGAATGTTATAGAGCCATCAATGTTTGGGAAGCCGATCAAACCATTGAAGGTCATTTATGGGGATAAAAGTAAAACGGAACCTAGCGTAACTACTGAAAATGCTGGGTCGAAACTAATTATTAAAGTTCCAAGCCCATTCCCGTATAAGAGTGACCATGCAGTCCCGTGGAATTACAATTATAAGGTCATAACTCAAGGATCTCTCAATAATCCCTCTACTTATACTGCTGATACAATAGACATTGCGGGCCCGGGAGGAATGACGAGAAGTGGTAGGTGTTATACCCCAGATATGTTGAAGAAAACTCAGATGGGGAAGGCTAAAGAAGATGAAAAGGGTGAAAACAATAGAGATAGCCAAGCAAAAGAAGTCAGGCCAATAGTTCCAGTAGATTCTGAAAGAAAGAAACCTGTAACGGAGAAAGAAGCTTGTGAGTTTTTGAAGTTTATTAAGCACAGTGAATACAATGTGGTGGAACAATTAAATCGCTTACCAGTAAGGATTTCCTTACTTTCTCTACTCTTGAATTCAGAGCCTCATCGAAATGCTTTGTTGAGAGTGCTCAATGAAGCTTATGTGGCCCACAATGTGTCGGTAGAGAATATAGATCGACTGGTGGGAAATATTGCGGCAGATAACTTCATTTCATTCAATGACGATGAGATCCCACTCGACGGTAGAGGGAGTACTAAAGCCCTTCACATAACCACCACTTGTAAAGATCATATCCTTCCGAAAGTCCTCATTGATAATGGGTCATCCTTGAATGTTATGCCCATGATTACACTGTCTAGGTTGCCTGTAGATAAGTCAAATATGAGGAGAAGTCGCATTGTTGTGAGAGCTTTTGACGGTACTCGTCGAGAAGTGGTTGGGAATATAGAGGTGCCACTCCAGATTGGTCCATGTGTCTATAACATTGAATTTCAAGTTATGGATATCACTCCTTCTTATAATTGTTTACTTGGAAGGCCTTGGATCCATTCAGCGGGTGCAGTTCCTTCAACTCTACATCAAAAGGTCAAATTCGTGGTTGATGGACATTTGGTGAGTATAGAAGGAGAAGAAGACATGATTGCAACTATTACTACAAGTGCCCCATACATAGAAGTTGCTGAAGATGCGGTGGAATGCTCTTTTAGATCTTTAGAACTTGTTAATGCTACATTTGTGGGAGAAGGGATGAAAATACCCGTACCATATTTGTCAAAAGCCACCAGGCTCGGGATCCAACAAACAATGGGAAAGGGATGTCATGTTGGAGCAGGTTTAGGAAAGGAGTTACAAGGAATTAAGAGAGCAGTGTCTGTTACTCCTAAGATGGATAGGTTTGGGTTAGGATATAAACCCACTGGACTTGAAAAGAAAAAGTTCATAGAAAGGAAGAAGAAAAGCAAGTTGGCTAATTTTATGGGGCACGAAATAGAGTTTGAACCAATGGGTTTCCCTCCTCTATATGAGTCTTTCTATTCGGCGGGATACATCTACAATAGCTCTGCAAAAGTTGAAGAAGGCGGGTCTATCCCAGCAATGGCTAGAGCTTTCACAGATCTCTCTATCAATATGGTGGGAATAGAGGAATTTCTAGAAGAGATGGATAGTTCCGGAATTCGTCCTTGTCCTCCCGACTACAAATTGGAGAATTGGCATGCTGTTGAGCTCCCCATCGTTTTCAAATCATGTTCCATGTAATGCAATAAACTTATCCAAGTGCCTTTGCCCAAAGGCATTAGGGTCTTTTATGTATGGGCTTTTATTTAGTCTTTATCATTCAATAAATGACAAGCATGATGCATTTTATCCATTCATCCGTGTTGTTTCTTTTCATTCATTTCTATACCTTCTCCATATCAATCCCATTTTAATTATCTTCAGGTATCCCAATAATGAAAATGAAGACCTTCTCAACAATAATCCAGAACTTAATTTTGAAAAAACTGTTTGTGTTGGTGAACTTAATGATGAAGGAGATGTGGATGATTATGCTTTACCTCAAGATTTGCTACGACTAGTACAGCAAGAAGAGAAACAAATTATGCCCAATCGAGAACCAATAGAAGTCATAAACTTGGGGAATGAAGAAATAAAGAAAGAAGTTAAAGTTGGGACCTCTCTCTCCTTGCCAAATAAACAAAGATTAATAAGCTTGCTCCGCGAATATACAGATGTGTTTGCTTGGTCGTACCAGGACATGCCAGGTTTGAATATTGATATTGTAGTGCATAGATTACCTTTGAAGCCAGGTTGCCAACCAGTTCAGCAGAAATTGAGGAGGATGAAACCAGAAATGTTGTTGAAAATAAAAGAGGAGGTAAAAAAGCAATTCGATGCCGGGTTCCTAGAAGTGGCAAAGTACCCTGAATGGGTAGCAAATATAGTCCCAGTACCTAAAAAGGATGGAAAGGTGAGAATGTGTGTTGATTATCGGGATTTGAATAGAGCTAGCCCTAAAGACAATTTCCCGTTGCCATATATTGATACTCTAGTTGATAATACGGCTAGGCATTCATTATTCTCCTTCATGGATGGCTTTTCGGGATATAACCAAATCAAGATGGCACCAGAAGACATGGAAAAGACCACTTTTGTGACAATGTGGGGAACTTTTTGTTACAAAGTAATGCCATTTGGCTTAAAAAATGTTGGGGCAACCTATCAAAGGGCCATGGTAACTTTATTTCATGATATGATGCATAAGGAGATCGAGATTTATGTAGATGATATGATCGCTAAATCGAGAAGAGCAGAGGACCATGTCGACAATTTAAAAAAGCTCTTTGAAAGATTAAGAAAGTTTCAACTTAAGCTCAACCCGGCTAAATGCACATTCGGGGCTACATCAAGAAAATTATTGGGTTTTGTTGTTAGTGAAGGAGGGATTGAGGTGGATCCGGATAAAATCAAGACTATCCAAGACTTACCGCCACCACGTACTCAGAAGGAAGTGAGGGGTTTCCTCGGACGATTGAATTATATCTCTCGTTTTATATCTCATCTCACTGCTAAATGTGATCCAATTTTCAAGCTTCTACGGAAACATGACTTAGGAGAGTGGGATGAAAATTGTCAACTAGCATTTGATAAAGTGAAAAAAATACCTTTCGAATCCACCAGTTCTAGTTCCTCCTACTCCAGGAAAGCCGCTTATTCTGTATCTTGTAGTTCATGAGCACTCGATGGGTTGTGTATTGGGGCAATACGACGGAGCAAGCAAGAAAGAGCATGCAATCTACTATTTGAGCAAGAAATTCACGGATTGTGAATCCAAGTATTCCTCACTAGAAAAAATGTGTTGTGCACTAGCCTGGACTGCCCAGAGACTTCGGCATTATATGTTGTATCACACTACTTGGTTGATTGCGAAGTTGGATCCCATTAAGTACATTTTTGAAAAGCCTTCATTGTCAGGGAGGTTAGCAAGATGGCAGGTATTACTCTCTGAATATGATATTGTCTATGTAAGTCAAAAGGCCATCAAGGGGAGTGCGATAGCTGAATTCTTGGCAGATCGAGTTGCAGAAGAATATGAGCCTATGAGGTTCGACTTCCCGGACGAAGATTTGATGACTATCCTCAAGATTGATGAAGAGTTAGTAGGAGATAAGGCATGGAAGTTGTACTTTGACGGAGCATCAAATATTCTGGGGCATGGTATTGGTGCAATCTTAATATCTCCAAAAGGGGATCATTATCCATTCACTGCAAGATTGGATTTTAATTGTACCAATAATATGGCTGAATATGAAGCATGTATGATGGGACTACAAGCAGCCATTGAAAAGAAAATTAAGGTGTTAGAAGTATACGGAGATTCTGCATTGGTAATTTACCAATTGCGAGGGGAATGGGAGACAAGAGACTCAAAAATGGTCTTGTATCGTGAATTCATCATCGACTTGATCAAACCATTTGAAAAGGTTTCTTTTGACCATTTACCTCGAGAAGAAAATCAAATGGCAGATGCTTTGGCAACATTGGCAGCCATGTTCAAAGTAAATGCAAATACTGAAGTTCAGCTCATTAAGATGAGTGTACGTGGTTCCCCAGCTCATTGCTTAAATGTGGAGGAAGAAATTGATGATAAGCCTTGGTTTCATGATATTCTACAATATGTCAAGAACCAACAATATCCTAAGCAAGCCACGGAGAACGATAAGAGGACCATAAGAAGATTGGCGACGGGATTCTTTCTCGATGGTGATATCCTGTATAAGAAAGGGAGGGACCAGGTTTTGTTAAGGTGTGTGGATGCTATGCAAGCTAGAAAGATCCTTGAGGAGGTTCACGAAGGAAGTTGTGGGACTCATGCGAATGGGCATATGATGGCTAGAAAAATCATGAGAACAGGCTATTATTGGATGACTATGGAGAGTGATTGCATTAAATATACTCAAAGATGTCACAAGTGTCAAATATATGGGGATAAAATACACGTCCCTCCAACATCTTTGCACGTCATGACAGCTCCTTGGCCTTTCTCAATGTGGGGAATGGATGTAATTGGGCCAATCACTCCAAAAGCGTCGAATGGACATCGTTTTATCTTAGTAATGATTGATTACTTTACAAAATGGGTGGAAGCTGCATCATTTGCCAGTGTGACGAAGTCAGTGGTGTGCAAGTTCATTAAGAAAGAAGTCATATGTAGATTTGGATTCCCTGAGAGGATTATTTCAGACAATGCTATGAATTTTAATAACAAGGTGATAGAGGAGGCTTGTGAGCAATTCAAAATCAAACATCATAATTCGGTGCCATATCGCCCGAAAATGAATGGGGCCGTAGAAGCTGCAAATAAGAATATCAAGAAGATTATTCAAAAAATGACAGACACCTATAAGGACTGGCATGAGAAACTTCCTTTTGCTTTGCATGCTTATCGGACTTCAATGCGTACATCCACCGGAGCCACTCCGTTCTCGTTGGTATATGGAATGGAAGCCGTTTTGCCTATTGAGGTTGAGATTCCTTCCTTACGAGTATTGCTGGAGGTAGAATTGGAAGAAGCAGAATGGATCCGTGCTCGATATGAACAGTTGAATTTGATTGAGGAAAAGAGGCTTAAAGCACTTTGTCATGGCCAATTATATCAAAGGAGAATGATGAGAGCATATGACAAAAAGGTCCGCCCTAGACAATTTCGGGAGGGGGAATTAGTTTTGAAAAGGATTCCATCTAATCAGCATGATCCTCGAGGAAAATGGGCACCAAATTGGGAAGGCCCGTATGTGGTAAAGAAGGCCTTTTCAGGGGGAGCATTGATTTTGACGGAGATGGATGGGTATGAGTTACCAAACCCAGTCAATGGTGATGTGGTGAAAAAGTATTATGCTTGAAATTGGATCTAAGTTGAAAACCTGAAAAGGCGGCTTAGATTCAAAAAAAAAAGAAAAAAAAAGGGATCTAAGTTGAAAACCTGAAAAAGGCGGCTTAGATTCAAAAAAAAAAAAGAAGAGTTGGGGTTTAAGTTGAAAACCTGAAAAGGCAGCTTAAACCCATAGGAGGTATCTAAGTCGAAAACCCGAGAGGGCGGCCTAGATAAAAAGGGGCATCAGTGTTGCAAGTCTAAAGGGGTTAAAGATGATAGGAAACATCTCCCACACATTGGGGTCATCAATCAATGGTTCATACAATAAGGATTCTGGGTTATTCGATAGAGAAAGTCCGAATTTTTCTTATAAGGGAACTTCTGCCACCATACAATTTTATTTTATTTTATTGTCCCTTCTTCGTGAATTCTTAGATATTTTGAGACAAAGCCAAATTGTTCTTCATTGAAATTACCTTGTACATGGACTTGTTTGCCTTACATTCATAATAAATGCATCTTGCTTGGCAATTGTGAATGATTTTGATTCAGTAAATAGTCCCAAATATAAAAGTAGTTTGCATTGCTATGTGAATAATAAAATGGGAATATGAGGGTTTAAACCCAACTCTGCGGGCATATAGACCAGAAGTACAGAAATCATACAAAGAGGCATTGCTTTCAAAAAAAACAAAAAGAGGGAGTCCGATATCTCGTAAGCTCAAAGTTTGGTAGTTTGATTCGAGCATCCAGGGTATGATGAAATATGCGTTTACAGCCAAATGCGTACCCGCAAATTAGGTCACTTGTTATGATTTGCATTCACGTTCATGAATATTGCATCTGCAATTATGCCCTCTGCATTTATATCTTTGATGTGTAACCTATGATTCGGAAAATCTAAACCTTCCATCCTTGGTATGGAGTCAAGGTCTTATGTTTCAAAATCGAATTCACTTTTTTAAAGTGGATCGAGCCTTGGTAGGGAGTTAAGGTATTACGTTTTAAAGTCGAATTCACTTTTTTTTTTTAAAGTGGATCGAGCCTTGGTAAGGAGTCAAGGTATTATGTTTTAAAGTCGAATTCACTTTTTCACAGTGGATCGAGCCTTGGTATGGAGTCAAGGTATCATGTGTTTCAAAATCGAATTCATTTCTCTAAAATGAATCGAGCCTTGGTAGGGAGTCAAGGTATTATATTTTAAAGTTGAATTCACTTTTTCACAGTGGATCGAGCCTTGGTATGGAGTCAAGGTATCATGTGTTTCCAAATCGAATTCATTTCTCTAAAATGGATCGAGCCTTGGTATGGAGTCAAGGTATCATGTGTTTCAAAATCGAATTCATTTCTCTAAAATGGATCGAGCCTTGGTATGGAGTCAAGGTATCATGTGTTTCAAAATCGAATTCATTTCTCTAAAATGAATCGAGCCTTGGTAGGGAGTCAAGGTATTATATTTTAAAGTCGAATTCACTTTTTCACAGTGGATCGAGCCTTGGTATGGAGTCAAGGTATCATGTGTTTCAAAATCGAATTCATTTCTCTAAAATGGATCGAGCCTTGGTATGGAGTCAAGGTATCATGTGTTTCAAAATCGAATTCATTTCTCTAAAATGAATCGAGCCTTGGTAGGGAGTCAATGTATTATATTTTAAAGTCGAATTCACTTTTTCACAGTAGATCGAGCCTTGGTATGGAGTCAAGGTATCAAAATCGAATTCATTTCTCTAAAATGGATCGAGCCTTGGTATGGAGTCAAGGTATCATGTGTTTCAAAATCGAATTCATTTCTCTAAAATGGATCGAGCCTTGGTAGGGAGTCAAGATATTATGTGTTTCAAATCGAATCCATTGTTCTCATGGGTCGAGCCTTGGTATGGAGTCAAGGTATTATTTTCGAGAATCAAAATTGAATTTTCCCAAAAATAAATAAAAAAGAGGTTCGGACAAAATTGTTGTCTATAGTCTCTGCCCTATTCCTGATTCTCAGCAAGGTGCAAAGAGCGGCAGCTGTAAACATCGAATTTTGTCCGAGCAAAAAAAAAATAATAAAAACAAATAAAGAAAATAAAAAAATATAAAATAAAAAATAAAAAAAATAAAAATAATGGTAAAAAATGTCAATGCTGTTCCATGCAATTCCATGCACATCATGCAATCTTCTCTTAAAGAATTAAATCAAAATGTTAACCAAAAGGGATTTGTTGCCAAGAAGAAAATAGAAGAAAGAATCAAGGAAATGATCAAGGAATTAAAGTTAATTACCAAAAATAAAAATAATGAAAAGGAAACAAATAATAAAAAGAAGGAAAGGTCAAATGGAAATAAATAATAAAATCCCATGATTATGGGATTGATAAACTGATTTTTTTTCTTTTTTTTTCATTTAAAAGGGATGGGTCGGCTAGGTTTTCAAGAGAGGATTTTTACAAGAGAAAAGAAGAGAAAACCCTGGGAGGAAAAACCCAAGAAGAAAAAACCTAGAGAAAACCTAGAGAAAAGACCCAAAAAAAAAAAAGAAAAGCTAGAAAAAGGAGGAAACCCTACTGCCTCAGGGGGATGGTGGCTGTCTTCCCCTCCCTTAGTCGAACCCATTGCTGACCACCATCATCACAGTCATCATCCTCACCCGAGCCACCAACATTATCATCTCTTCTCTACCTGCTGCCACCATCCACGCCACCATCATCTGCAGCACATTGCTCCAGCACAGTCCCACCTGCACAGTTCATCCCTGTTCGTGAAGCCCATGCTTGTAGCTCCACCACTGCCATCTCTCACTACTCCACGATACCGCTGCCATGACATGTTTATGTCCATTGTGAAGCAAGCCACAACATCTTCACTGCACCTCTGTACATCGTCATCCTTTGTTTCTTTGCTACACCATCTTCCTGATCTGGCCTCATCACAGCTTCACCGTTCCCTACATCAAAGCCACTGCCCGCGTCTGCTACCGCCCCCTATTCTGTTGTGTGCACCAGCCGCTGCTAGTCCTGGTCTACTCGCACCCCTCTTCACTGCACCGCTCCACACCCAGCATCATCACACTGCTTCACCGTAAGCTACCATCATCATCATCATCATCTTCAAGCCCTGTCCTCATCTCTAAACCAGATCACCTTCAAGCATCCATCCTATATCTATTCTTCACTGCACCACCACCTTCTCACTCCACCATCATCTGTTGCCATTCCTACTGCTGTTAATCGGGACTGTCCACTGCTGCCGCACCTATTGCACACCTATATCGGCTACTGGCATCATCCATCCTGCTTCACTGCCTTGCGTGCTGCGTCTTCTTCCTTGCACTTCACCATCGTTGCTTGCTGCATCGCCCCAAGCCACTCTCGCACTGCTGCACGTTGTTGTTGCACCACCTATCTCTGCTAGCACTCCTCTCCACTGCACCATTCTCGCGTGAAGACCCTGCTCGGTTTTGTTCCTGCCCAACGTCACTTCTGCAAAGCCAGGGAGGTTGCAACCTGCGTGGAGAAGAAAGATAAAGAGACTGAAAATAGGTCATCTTGCCAAGGTATATTCCTTGTCTCATGCTTTGTAAATTCTGTTTGATGCAATAATAGTGATGAATAAAAGGAAAATGTAAATAACAAAAGTTGACAAGTTTATATATATTTTACTTACATGCATCATTGTTTGTACGTATCCATGCACTTAGCTTTAGGATGGATAAAAGAATCTATATAAAAATATATTTCTTTTGAAAAGAGATTGAAAAAAAAAAGGAAGAGTTGTCTTGTAAGTATGTTAAAAATTTCACAAACATAATTTTTCGTTGTTAAGAGAGTTTTTTTTTAAAAAAAAAGTAACAAATAAAGCAATAAAAAATAATAAAACAAATAAATAAAAGATAAATACAAATAATAAATTTGGATTTCCGATGATAAGATTTTGAAGAAATCACAAGTAGTGATTCTTCGATAATCTTTAGGATCGAGAAAATTCATTAGATGTTACCAGCGTATTGGAATATCTAATTTGTTTACCTCGACATCAAAGTTCTTTATAAATATAAAAAAAATAACAAAATAAATAAAAAGGGGTAAAAAGTAAATAAATATAAACTTAAAATAAATAAATTTAAATATAAATTTTTAATAATAAATTTCAAATTTCCGATGATAAGATGTCGAAGAAATCACAAGTAGTGATTCTTCGATAATCTTTAGGGTCGAGATAAAATCTTTAATGTCACCAGCGTATTGGGACATTTAAATAATTTTATTCCGATATAAAGAAAATATTAATAAGATTTCTTAGAATAAAAAATAAATATAAAGATGGTAATAAAAATAATAACATAAAAATAAGTAAATATGAGAAAATAGTAAGCGAATAGAAATTAAAAAAAAAGGCTTTTAAATAGGTAAAAATTTAGGAATTAAAATAAATAAATACACATCTTAAATATAAAAGGATCCCCGATGATAGGATTTTTTAGAAATCATAAGTAGTGATTCTTTGATAATCCTTAGGGTCGAAATAAAATACTTGAATATTATCAGCATATTGGGGTATTCAAGTAATTTTAGTTCGATGCTGAGATTTCTAATATAATTAATTTGTATGAAATAAACTAATGCTTAAATAATAATAATAATAATAATAATAATAATAATAATAATAATAATAATAATAATAATAATAAAATAGAAATTTTAAACCAATAAATAAACAAAACTTCAAAATAAAGAGTAAAGCAATTTAAAAATAAATAATGTCCGATGATAAGATGTTACAGAATTCACAAGTAGTGATTCCTAACTGATCTCTAGGTGAGAGAAATATGCTAAATGTTACCAGCGTATTGGAATATTTAGTATGATTTTTCAATAAAAACAAGATTTTATAAATATAAATAAATTACAAAATAATAATATAAGTATAAATGATTTAAAAAATAATAAAATGAAACAATGGATTTCTCATGTGCATCATCTGTATTTTGATTGCATCATTTGCATCCATGAAATTTCAAAATAAGTGTGAATTTCCCAATGATGGGATTCTATAGAAATCGCAAGTAGCGATTCTTAAGAAATCTCTAGGTGAGGGAATTATCCGAAATGCTACCAAAAGTATTGGGGTACTTCGGAATAATTTTCAATACAAAAGATTTTCACTTATTACAAATAAAAAAAATAAAATTTAAATATTTCAAAATAGAATAAATAACAAAATGATTTCGAAATAAATAAAGTTCTTTTAAATATTTAATTAAGACCATTTTATTAAGATCAAAAGATAAGACATGATTAAGTGGTACCGTTCTTTAACGGGCGTTGTGGGGGTGCTAATCCTTCCCCAGGCGTAACTAAACTCCCGAACCCAAACTTTGTTTTCGCAGACCAATAATTTTCTTTTTAATAAAGTTTAATTAATTTGAAGATTTAATTAAAAAGATAAATGATTTTAGGTGGCCAATCACACCTAGCCAAAAAAGATTGGTGGCCATTTTGTGTTTTTTTTTAAAAATCGTCTAGCGACCGAGTCCCCGGACGAAAATCGTTACGACATTTGTTATGAAAATATATTAATATTATATTAATATATAGATATTGTTCACTTATGAGCAATAATAAAAATGAAAACATTTCTTTGAAAACAATAGAAACATGAAAATTTTGTTTTCAACAATTTTAAAAATTCTTATTTTCATTTTTTGTTTTTATTTTTTGAAATTTGAAACACATTACCAAATATATTTTCTCTTGTTGCTTTCAAAAAACAATAACAGAAAATATAAAAAAAATGATATCAAAATGACCCATTAACTAACATAAGAAAATCATTCAATCCAGACAAAAATTTGATGAACATGATTGATTTCACAAATCTAATCTAATTGGATGGATATTTTTCTTTTTGCTTTAATACCTTCCATTTCCGAGTCAGATTCCAAAAGTATATAGCCCTTGTCTCAATATATTAAGACCGTGATGTATATTTACCCAGAGTTCAACCCTAAGACTATTAGATTTCATATGTATAAAAAAAGTTGAATAGAATTTTGAAACACGTCTAGATATATATTGGGATTAAAAAAACAAAACAGCCAATGAAGATTGATACAAGTGGTTAATATTTAATTTTTTTAGTGTAAAGTATTAAGCTTCAAAACCCCACGATCTTCCATTGACAGGCAATACAAGTGGTTAATATTTGATTTTTTAGTGTAAAGTATTAAGCTTCAAAACCCCACGATCTTTCATTAATAAGCAATTTATAAATTCTAAAAAATTTAAAAGTTCGATAAATATAAATCCAAATAATGAATTGACAACATGTCTTAAATCACTTGAAAATAAGTTTACTTTCACTACTTTTAAATTTTTTGTAAAAGAAAAAAAAACCCATAAAAACAGAAGTGATTAGAAAAGACCTCTACTTAGCACCAATTTAGCCAAACTATTACTTTGTTCACGAGACATTATTTAATGCAGAGGGAGTTTGTATATTATTTCTTTGGTCACGAGACATGATATATTAATGATAGTTAACATTTGTAAATATTAATTTTATAAAAAATAGTTTTTTTGGGCAAAAAAAAATACTTCATTTATTGCTACAAAAAGACGGAGTAACAAACACAATCATTAGAAACGAATATATATAAGAACTTTATGTAAATAAGTTCATATATCTATCCTGTACAAAAACCATATTACAATGGAGGAGCCGGAGCCCCACCCTTATAAAAAATCCCAACCAAAGATAATGAAAAAAAAAAAAATTTTATTTACCAACATTGGTTGAGATTGAGTGGTAAGAGACTTATTTCCTCTTAGGTATGATCCAGGTTCGAGTCATGCGTATAGAACAAACCGTACTGAGAGGGGTGCTCCACTTCTATGTGGCCTAACAGTTCTCCGACTCCGGAATAGTCGCATAAAACAAATACCAAGAGGTCAAAAACAAAAAAAAATTTATTTAATATATTATTTTTATCAACGATTGTATCCATTATCAGCTTTCACATTGTGAGAGCATTGTGTTTTGAGTTGTTTTTTTATTATATTTTCATCAAATTAAAAAAAATTGCATTTTTCTCACCAAATTCAAAAAATCCTTACATTAAATACAAATTTTTTTGAAAACTTGCTTTCTATAAATATTATTAGAGACACTGATTGACATACACCCCTTTAATAAATAAAACTCTAAGACTGTGTTTAGACGAAGGATTTTAAAATTTTGAAGCATTTCAAAATTAAAATATTTCAAAATTCATCATTTTAAAATACTAACATTTATAATTATCTTGTTAGGATAAATTTTTTAAGAATGAATATTTGAATTCTAAAATTTGATGAAATAAAAAAATTATAAAAGAAAAATAATGATATGATATATTAGAAAAGAATATGAAATAAAATATACAATATGGATATCATTAGATTCATAAAAAATGTAAAAATTATTAATAATATATAAAAGCTAAAATATATATTATATTTAAACAAAATAATATGTTTTTGTTTTTAATTTCATATTCAATAGTGAGCCTTATCTAAATAAAGAAGGAAAATTACGAAGAATTTTGAAAAATCATTTTTTAGTTGGATTTTCAAAAAAATTTTAAGTATCTCAAATTCTCTTATGAATTTTTTCAAAAATTTTAAAATTTTTTACATTATTTGACAAACAAAAAAAATTAAATTTTAGACTTTTAAATATTTTAATTAAAATAAAATTTTCTCTTAAAATTTCTCATTCAAATACAACATAACGGTTGATTTGGATTGAAAACGTGGAGTTTTGGTTAATTTCATTTGAAAAATTCCGTAGTGTCTTATTCACAGAAAAAGAAAATCCACAAATTCTTGTGGAAATCGAATATGCAGAAATTCCGTTGGTTAAACCTGCCGGCTACTGATCAGTCCATTCCAAGCATCACATCAAAATTGCGTCGTCTGAAGATCTAGATCTTGTCTTTGACGTCAACCCTAAAACAAAATTTCTGTGTTTAGAAGATTCCTTTATTAGTTCGATAGTCTTGGTTTGGTGCCTTTTTCTCGACGTTTCAGAGCCGGCATCCATGATTTATTTTCCACAAGCTACGAGGTTCTAGTGGATTGAAATATTATTTTCACAAGCTATAAGGTTAATGGCCCGACGTCAACTCTTTGAAATTTTTTTGCTAAATAAGAATACTTTTAATTTTTTTCCTTGAATAAGATACATAAAATCACGTCAGATAGTAAAAAACAAAATGTCCCCGTCAACCACTAGAACTTGTCCAAAACTTTAAACACGCAAGAAGCTTTCACCAAGAGCTTTTTCTTTCATTCCATTCAAAAGAAAGGCCAAGGCACCGAAAAACTCATCTCAGCAAATCAAAAGGTCCACTGTTTTGAGAACTTCACTATTCTTTGATGCACAGTTGCCCTTTTGGCATTGCTTGATAGAGTGAAAAAAATGGTTTAACAGCCAAATATATTATCAATCTTCTGCACAATATGAATGTAAGATGTAAACTTCTAATTTTATTGTAAAAGTTCATAAACTTTTATTTTTATTATAAATAAGCTTTCAACCCTTTAAAATAATGCAATTAAGTAAAATAAATAAGATGTTAAAGTCTTATAAGCCTTCACATTTTTATTTTACTGTAGAAATTTATAACTGATTTGGACTTAATTATATTATTTTAAAAGGTTATAGAATTATATAGTAAAATTAAAAGTTGAAGGTTTATTTTCATTTTTTTTTTACAAAAGATTGAGAGTATATTTAGCTATTAAGCCACAAAATGTAAAGATAGAAAATTGAAATGAAAGAAAAATAAAAAATGAAAAATATATTTTATTTTCAATGATGTATTTGGTAGGAAAGATGGAAAATGTGAAAAAATATTTAATTTTCTTTTCATCTATTGATTGATAAAATCAAAATGAAAGAAGTAAATGAAGTTATATTAATTTATCATTATACTTCTAAACTCATTAAAACTCAATTTGTTTGTTTATTTAAATTTATTATATTTTAAAATTTAAATAAAAATATTTATTTAATATTAAAATGTTTTCACAAACGGGTTGGATCAATCCCTAGGTTGAAAATTCTTCTTCATAACTTGAGTGGAGTTAATGTTGGATTTATCTCATTTAGTGGACTAACAAAGTCAATTTTGACTTGGGCTTAATTTCTATTAATGTCAAATTAATGAATATTTTAGTAATTCCGATAATATTTCCAAATTAAGTAGTATGATTTCGGTTAAGTGTGACCTTATATTGTATATATATTATACATGTAACAAACCTATAATGGGATGTGTTTACACATGATAACATGAAAAGAGGTTCCCACTCTTTGTCTGTATATATGAAGCTGGCCATTCAGCTTCATAACTTCAGAAATGGGAATGAAAGTTGAAACTCTCTTCTCTCTTTTTCTTCCTCTCACCCTTTCTCATTCTCTCACCTGTCCAAGCCCAAGAATAGTCAGCAGAAAGCATTTGGAGTGTGCTTCAACAATGCAGTGGTTTGGTATAGGGGATTGAGCTTTTGCTTGCATCCAAATCTATTTTACTACGTTTCAATATCGTGTTAGTAATTTGGTAAGGTTTGGGTTAGTTTCAACAATTAAACCCAAGTATATATTGTTTGACTTGTGGACAAAGGTCTAGATAACTTAGCTAACATAAGAAACTCTTTAAATCCACAAAAAATTTTGATGAACATGATTAATTTGACAAACCCAATCTATCTGAATATAATTCTTACATGCCTATCAAACTAGAACATGAATCAAACTTAATTGGATGAATTTGTTTTTTTAGCTTCAATACTTGCCATTTTCAAGTCAAATTCCAAAAGTATATAGTCCTTGTCTGGATATATTAAGACCATAATGTATATTTACCCAAAGTTCAACCATGAGACTATTAGATTTCATATATATAAAATAAGTTGAATAGAATTTTGAAACAGGTCTAGAAATGTATTGGGATTAAAAAAGAACAAAACAGCTAAGAAAAAGGTTGGCACATGTGGTTAAGATATGATTTTTCAATGCAAAGCATTAAGATTCAAATTCCAAACTCTTTTGTTGATAGGTAATTTGCAAATTTAAAAAATTCAAATTAAAGTTCAATAAACATGTGAGATTCACATTTTCTTTTATCTTATTTATTGTTAAAGAAGTTAGAAAGATAAGATTTCTCACAACTACTTAAATGCCTCAAGCGTTGTAGGTAAAAAGGAGATTTGATATGTGGGCCCTAATGAGACTTCTACTATCCTAAATGAGATGAAACATGATAGTGTCGAAATTTGGAGTGAAATACTGAGATGGTAAGAATCTACATCTCAAAATTTATTTGTTTGTGTATGTTCTGGGAAGCATGCAACAATTTGAGAAAAAACAATTAAATCCATAGGCCGGTAAAACTTTTGTGAATAACGGTTAACCTAATTTAACTTTTGACCAACTGACAACCATGGATGAGCCCTCGAGTGAAGAAATCTCGTACAATTCCAATTTGCAGATTGAATTACATAAAAAAGCTAAAAAGACTATGTGAATGGACATTTCGAGCTATTTCAGTAATTTCAATGTTTTGACCGATCAAACCCTATCAAAAGTCAATATAAGATTAGAATATGTTAAGTCAAGATATAGATTAGAATATGTTAAATAAATATATTTATGACTAAATAAAATATTTTGGCAGTTAAATTAAATATTTAAATAGTTAATAAATAGTTAGGACATGATTGGTTTTATTGAAATCTTATAAGGGTATTTTGTCATTTGCCATAAATGATAATTTTTAATAGAACTTTCTAGTCTTCTCTCCCATATTGGTCGGCCATCATCTTCCACCATAGTCTTCTCACACTAATGGTGTGTTTGCTTGGGGGTAATTGATTTTCCGTTCCCTTATTATTCCAACTGGGCCCACAATTCATAAGTTTGGTTCAAATTAACAAAAATAATAGCTTTTTTTGCATGGAAAAGCTTTGGCTAGTGGAGAGGAAAATCTAATCTTCTCCCTCAGCAAAGAATGGGTTTTCTGTTCAGATAAAAAAGAAATTAGACAAGCATGTCCTTCAACTACTGCTACCCAAAATCATTTTCTTCGACTACTTCTACTCAAAATCATTTTCTAGCTTCATCTCTTCTCTTTTTTTTTTCATTTTCAATTTACTTGTTTTTATTTAAATTACAAAGATGAAGATCATTAGTCAGTTTTTCTTGCAAATTTTCAACCATTTGTTTCTTTTTGGCTTGAGAAGGATTTGCTGAAATAAAGCATTTGAAGGATTCTTCGTTCTAGTTGGTCTTGTAGGCATGATTAGTGTAAAATTTGTGAAAAATTGATGATTGAAGACTGAAAATAGGATTAGGTTAATGAAACATTGAGTTGGGAATAAAGACGGTAATGGGTTAGGGTTACTATTGATGGCGTTTTTATTATACCTGTCGCATGGGTATTCGAATGCCCATGATGGGGCATTCAAATGTTCCAAGATATTTTGCAAACAGAAAACCTTTCAATAGAGGGCATTCGAATGACTTGCACAGGGCATTCGAATGCCCTATGCTGAAATACATTTTTCCAAATAAAAATTAATAAAATTTATATATATTTTATAAACATATTTGTAAATTGATATATTTCATAAATAAATTTTAATTATGTAGAAAATAATAATTCTAAATATTTTATAAATATACTTGTAAATTTATAGATTTTATAAATAAATTTTAATTATTTAGAAAATAATAATTATTAATATTTAAATAATATAATTATAGTTTACTTTATATTTTTTAGTTTAGATAATAAAATATTTTTTAAATAAATAAAATTACTATTATTTATTTTATATGTAATATAGATAATAAATTTTTTAATTTTAATTTTTTAAATAGATAATATTAAAATTATATATTTTAAATATGTACTTTAGTAGTCAGTTGGCAAAAATAAATTTAAATACATGGGTAATTCAATATATATCAAAATGAGAACAAAATTATAATCAATTTTAAGAAATTTATATTAAAGGGTATTTTGGTCATCTTTTCCATATTCCTACCTTATTCCTATCCCAAACCAAAAAAAAAAAAAATATTCCTTTCCACCAACCAAACAACATAATACATATTCCACCTATTTTCTATTCTCTCATAATACATTTTTCATTCATTCTCTATTTCATTCCACGAACCAAACGCCACCTAAAGCTTAAGTTAAAGAGAGAAAAGCCATTATAACACAACCTTAAACACCTTAAAACCGAAAACTACCTTAAGTATACTTGTTCATCTCTCTTAGCTCTACAACATACCGCCAAATCAACTTGTTTAAAGGCCACTTTCATAGTGTTTTGGTCCCTCAAGAATTCGGCCAAGGTGAAAGGTGAGAGAAAGCTTATACAACCTTGATTTCTTTTAATGTATTTTAGTGTTTTAAAGTTGTATAACATGTATTTGATGTTAGAATTAATCAAAACCAATTGCATGGGCATCTTAGGGTTTCAGTTAAGAGGGGATATGCATGAGAATGGTGTTGTTTCAATGCAAAAATGATGTAGAATTAGTATAGAAAATGAGATAAGCATGAATTTGGTGTTAGATTTTCAAAAAAACAAGTATAGTGAGAGAGGAAGCATTCGGCCAAAGATGAAAGAGAGGATTACCATGCTCAATTTCTTAGATAAATGGTTATAGAATACTATTGGTGAAGTCAGAATTGAAAAAGGAATAAATGAATACAAGACTATTGGTGAAGTCAGAGCTGAAAAAGGAGGTGTTTTGACGAAAGTTGCAGTTGTAGGCACTAATATGAAGTAGACCAGATTTACAGTTGTATTAGGAAATATAGTAGACCTCAAAGAATTATACATTTTATATAACTACAATGTTGAGAATTGATTGTGTTTGTGTAGTGTTTTGCAGGTCGAAAGTGAGGAGTATAAACTGGTGCTATTGAACAGCACTGTGCAATTCGAGTAGCAAGAGATATGTATAAAAAGCATAGGGATACTATGTTTGCATTGAAACTGTCAGGATTGAATTCTTAAGTGATTGAATATTGGATTGGACTAGAATTGCGAAACTGGAATTTTGGCTATTGAACTATGTTTTAGTGCAAGTGGGTTAAGATAGATAATACCATCATGCTGCCGAAATTTCATAAAACGAACTAAAAAACCATAAACCACAAATGAGAGACTATTAGTGTACAAGGGAATGAAAAGGAGTCATTAAGTTAGGTTTGTATATAGGCTTATAGGTGTGCGTGTATTTTTAACTCTATTTTTAAAGGGATTTTTCATGTTTTTCATACTTTTCAAGATACCCATAAGTTTTAGGGCTATTTTTATACATAAATAAAATATTTTGAACACTTTTATTTCACTAAGAATATTTTCTAAATTTTTATACTTCAAATGCAATTGTTACTGATTTTAAATATTTGGACTAACTGAAGATATACTTTATTGAATTGCTCTTTGTAAAGTGTTTTCAACTATTTCATTAACTGTTTTGAGACTGTTGGCTCCCTATAGTTGCTTTCGAGTAAATCATGCCGTACTAAGTAAGTGCACTGTACTGTTACTATTTGTTGATTGATCCTAATCACGTTATCAACAGTCCCAATTGTCACCTAATCAATGTATACTGAGGACACCATTACGACTATGGCCATATGTCTTACTATTATTGTTACTCCTTCCTTAGGATTTTGAAACCCCATGATTCTATTGGGCATTACCTTGTCTCCACTGTATCGTTTACTGAATTGTTTTATGGAATTACTTATTATACTGCTTCTGATACTATTTACCAAACTATTTACTGAACTGCTTACTGAATTGCTTACCGAACTATTTATTAAATTATTCATCGATTTGGTCATTTAACTATTTACTGAATCATTTATTGAACTGATTTCTAAATGGTTTACGAAACTGCACTGAAACTTTATTACTGAAATGTCAACTCCTTATAGTTAGACCTAGGGATTGAGACAAGTGAAGTGCTTTAAAACATTTCTGTACTCAGCTTGGCACCCTAATTGATTATAGTACCCATTCGAATCAGGGTCCTTTATTACTATTAAATACTAATAGTGGTTCTGAGTGTAAAAGCATGTTTAAGATACATGTGATAATCGTTAATTTTCTAAAATTAATATTAAGTATTTGTAAATTTAATATTAAAGCAAATAGAGAAACGTAAGTAAATAAATAAAATTACTTACGAGACTTGAATAATTGAAATTTTATAATTGATGAAGTGAGGAAATTGAAGAAATTAAATTTGGATATAAAGAAATCCAAATATAAAGAAATCCAAATTAAATAAGAAATGGAAATATGTACAGATAAATGTATATAAAAGTACATATGTACATCTATAAATATATATTTATATACTATGTAGGACATATGTATATTGTTATCTATTATGCATATATATAAAAGTATATATGAACATATATAAATATGAATACTATTTTAAAACTAAAGTGTATATATATAAATATATATTATTAATAAAAGATATGTATATATATTATATACATATATGAGTATATTTATATTTTCATATAAGTGTGTATATATATATATTTATAAAGTAAATATATATATATACATTGTAAATAATTATATTTATAATATATTTATAAATATAAATAAAAAAATGGAACATTCTTCTCTATTAGAAAATAGAGAAGAAACAGACACTAGCCGACTGCTGTCGGCGGCGAGAAAAAAAGAAAGATGGAAGGGAAGGAGACTTCGCCAGTGAGAGAGAAAGGGGGAGGCTTGCCGGCGACGAAAAAAGAAAAGAGAAAGGAAGAAAGAATCGCGAAACCGAAAAGAGAAAAAGAGAGAAAGGAGAAAAAGAAAAACGACGGTGCTGGCCAATCCGGGCACCGCCACGCAGCCTCCATTGCCGGCAAAGGCTGAGCAAGGGAAGAGGATGGCTGACAGTGAAGGGAGGAGGAGAAAAGAGGGAGAAAAGAGGAGGAAAAGAGGTCGAAAACCACCCCTCCAGATTCACCCTCATCGCCGCCGATCTGGGGAAACGGAGGCCAGATCCGGCATCGTGGCAACCTTGGCGAGCTTTGGAGTGGCAAAGCCAGCAGAGAACCGGCCCACGAAGGGTCGAACCGGCTGAACCGACGAAGGAAGGTCGAACCAGTCTAAACCGAAAAAGGAAAAAGAAAAAGAAAAGAAAAGGAAAAAGGAAAGGAAAAAGAAAAGAAGAAAAGAAAAGAAAAGAAAAGAAAAAGAAAAAGAAGGAAAAGAAAAAGAAAAAGGAAAACAAGAAGAAGAAGAAGAAGAAGAAGAATAAGAATAAAAAGAGGAAAAAATGGTAAGAAAATAATAATAATTTTATTATTATTTATTGAATAATTATGATTATTTATAAATTCATTTTATACGAGTCTAAAATGTACGAATTTGGACTTGTAGAATCGTACACGATGGTGTGAGATGATGGAATCGGGAATACCGGCCTACAGGCGCTACTGTAGTGAGGAAGTCGCCGACCCGGAACAAGTAAGGGACGCATATGCAGCCTGTAAGGATATTCAATCTGCATGGTTTTAATTACGAATTATTTTATGAAAATGTTGTGATGATTCAACAGTTGGAAATTTGTGGATATTGGCTGGCTGTGAAATATAAAATGTAGTTTTGTGCAGGGAGGCTAGTCAATCGGCAGCCGTTATGCTGCCGAAAAATTTTAGAAAATTACGTGAAATTATAATGAGTTTATGGCACGAAAAAACGATTTTTGACCACAAAAATTGAGAAAATGATTAGTTTTCATAAAAACATGAATAGAACGAAATTAATTTTAAAATACTCATGTTTTCGAAATCGGTGATAATGAGATCACCGAAAATTCTCCCGGTATGTAAATTACACGTGATACGAGAGGAAAAATAAAATGACATAAAGTGAATATTTTATAAATGTTTTCTTAAATATTTTCTTAAATATTCACTAAATGATTATATAACTTTTATGGTTTCAATTATGAAATTAATTATTTTTATAAATTCCATAAAGGTTTATTGATGATGAAAAACTCGGTTTTGAGACTAGTTGGCCCCTCTATCATGCTCATACGTGATATGTGATATGTAAAATGTGATATGTGATAAGTTAGTCCCGGTCGACACCTGATCAGTGATCCACCGAGGATGATTATAGACTGTTAGCTTTAAATTGCCATATATATTTTGAAATGACAAAAACTTAAGTAAGTTTTAATGTTTTAATTCATATTGTAAATTTGCCTTATCACACATGATTTTCTCAATACATTTTAAGTGATCATATCAAACATTAAGACCATGATTTAATGATACATCCTTATTGGTCTTAATTCTTTATAAATGTTTTGAATATTTTAGAAAATCACTTAATGAATTTTTAGACAATGTTTTCATCAAAGAAAGTCAAGAAAAACTCCCACAGAAGTGCCAATATGTTTTGGGTTGAATTAGGATCAAAGACCACATCATTTCTAACCCAAAAGTGTAGGAAAAATTCATTCTGGAAGAAAAGGATCGATCCCTTAAGGAAAGGGATTGATCCCTTTTTGGCAGAATGCCCTGGAAGCCTAGAATGAAGCATGGGATCGATCCATTTTGTAAAAGGATCGATCCCTTTATGTCAGAAAGTCCCCAACGGCTAGTTTCTGTGAGATACAACGGCTAGTTTCTGTTTTGGCTCCAACCAACATCCACAAACCATCCAAGGGACTATAAATAGAGGCTTAGAAGCTAAAGGAAGGAAGAGGAACTACTCAATCAACTCCAATACTCATTTTCCTCAAATCCTCAAGCCTCAACAACAAATCAAGAAATAAAAAGTCTTCATCTTCTATCATTCATCTATTTCTTGTAGTGCTTAGCACAAATCTTGTATAGGCTTTTACTTGTGCTTAATCTTTGTAATCACTTGCCTATCGAGAGGCCTTCTTTTATTGCTTCTCTTGTAAACCAATTCATTCCTTGTAAAAAGGGGAGGTTTCTCTTGAGCCTTGAAAAAGAGGGAGGTTTCTCTTGAGCTTAGAAAAAGAGAGAGGTTTCTCTTTAGCCTAAGAAAAAGAGGGAGTGTAACAAATTCAAGGATAGTAAATTTGGGAAAATCCTTGGGAGCATCTCAAGGTAGAGGACGTAGGCAAGGTTGCCGAACCTCTATAAATCGCTTGCGTACATTTCTCTATCCTTACTCTCTTTATTTACTTGCGATTATATTGTGTTTATTGCATTGAACTTGAATTGCATGCTTGCCTAGCTTAGAGAACTTAGAAAATATCAATCTAAGCTAGAGAATTTAGAAGAACCGAAAAACGAACTTAAGGTTAGCGAAAAATCGATTCACCCCCCTCTCGATATAGCCTATAGACCCAACAATTGGTATCAGAGATTGGGCTCGAGATTGATTTAGACTAACCTCTATCGAGCAAAACGATCATAAATGGCTCACTTGAATGTAGGCATACCCCTAAGAGAAGAGGGACAATCATTAGTTAGACTTCCACTCTTCGATGGTGAGAATTATTCATATTGGAAAACTAGAATGATGCTATTTGTACAATCTAATGATTATTAAGTGTGGAGAATTATAGTGAATGATCCTAGATTTCCATGAAGAAAGTAGATGGAAAAGATGTCCCTAAGAGTGAGGATGAGTAGGACACAAATGACATGAGAGTCGCACAATTGAATGCCAAGGCTATGCACACTCTCTTTTGTACATTAGGTCCCAATAAGTATAATAGAGTCTCCTTATGTGAAAATGCCAAATAAATATGGGATAAACTAGCCATCACACATGAAGGGACAAATCAAGTTAGAGAAACCAAAGTAGGAATGCTCACACATGATTACGAGCTATTTAGGATTGAAGAAAATGAGTCCATTAGCGAAATGTTCACTAGGTTTAATGATATAATTAATGGACTTAAGGCATTAGGCAAGAGCTATTCCAATGTAGAAATGGTTAAGAAAATTTTGAATAGCTTGCTAAAATCTTGGGAGGCAAAGGTAACCGCAATAGAAGAGTCTAAAGATCCAAATACCTTGTCTCTAGATGAACTTATGGGCTCTCTACTTACTCATGAAATGAAATTAAAGAGAAATGAAGAGCTTTCAAAGAAAGTAGGAGTAGCACTTAAGTCTTCCACTCATGAGGATGATAGTGATGAGTGTGGAAATGAGGAAGAAAAGGAAATTGTAATGTTTGCCAAAAGATTCAATAGATTTATGAGAATGAAAGAGAGAGAGAGTAATAGGAGACATCAAAGGGGAGAGTCAAGTAGAAGAGAAAAGGACCCCTTAGTATGTTATGAGTGCAATGAACCGGGGCATACGAAGTTAGATTGCCCCTTACTTAGGAAGGAAAAGGATAGGAAGCCTAGGAAGAAAGCATTTGTGGCTGCATGGAGCAATAGTGATAGCTCCGATGAGGAAAATGTAGATGAAGAGGTAGCCTACTCATGCTTTATGGCTATTAGTGATGATGAGGCTAGTAGTAGTTCTAGTGAAGATAATGATTATACCTTTAGTGAACTACAAAATGCCTTTAATGATTTAGCAAATGAATTTCAATGCATGAACTCCAAATATAAGAAAATCATTGCTAAATTAAAAATAGAAATTGAAGCCTTGACTAAGACTAAGCTAGAATTTGAAAAGAAATTAGAAGAGGCTAACTTAGAGATAAATGAGTTGAATGAAAAGAATACAAATTTGCATAACTCATTTATTAGGTTTTATATGGGTTAACAAAAGCTAAATCATATGTTAGAGACTCAAAGAGCTTTCTTTGACATAGATGGGTTAGGCTACAATGCTAAACAAAAAGAAACTCATCTTAAGAATTTCTTAGTGAGCAAAAATTCTATGCATGATTTATCTCTTACATGCTCACTATGCAATAGAATAGGACACACCTCACAAGCATGCACTAATAGAAAAACTACATTTAGAGGAAGAGTTGTTAGAAAAATGTGGGTGCCAAAGCATGCAATAAATAATGATGATTTGTGCTTGAAATGGATCCCAAAAGGATCAAAAATTATTTGCACTAACTGTCATTGACCCAAGAAAATTTGGGTACCAAAGCATGTTTGAACTTGTTTGTTGTAGGAGTGTTAAAGCATGAGAATACAAAGAAGCAATGGAGATAAAATGCTCTACACACCTCTATGGAGATTGCTTGTGCCAACATGAAAAAGGAAAAGCTTGAGGATCCATCACAACAATTCTTCAAAGGATAGCTCAAGGTGGACTCAACAATTCAAGGCAAAGCATACTCAAGCAAAGGAGTTTTGTAAGCTTAATTCTTTACTCCTTAAAACTATTATTTGATTATTTGTGCTTTGATGAGAAAGTAGGTTGATGATTCTTGATGCATTGTGAGTTGAATAATTGAACAAAAAGGCATGGCAATGATCTTTGAATGTTTGATGAATAGTACTTGATGCATTGAATGAAAAGCATGATTTATGATTTTGAAATGATTATTGGATTTCTGCATTTTGAGCAAGTTTTCTATGTGTCGATAATGTATTTACTTGCCTCAAATTGCCAAATATGTCATATATACAAAATGTTATGTCATGAGCATTAATGAAGAACTTGTATGTTGTAAATCATGGCATGTTGTTCACAAGATGTATGTTTTAATGATATATATGCTTAAAATCTATGTGAACAAGTTTGTTTTGACATATTTGTGGTATCCAATGCTTTGGTTTAGTGAAAATATGCATAATGCTTAAAATGACCTCCTTTGAGACCAAAAATGCATTTTTTTGTGTAAATTCTTCCAAAATTGCAAAATCTTTTGTAAAATGGTTTTTCATTCATGCTTTTCATTCAAACAAGTCCAAAATCATGTTTTACAAATGTTTAAACCCTTACTTGGACTTAAATTACTCAAAAACGAAGTTTTGGTACCTCATAAGTTCAATTTTATGTCAAAACAACTGCAGAATCTGCAAGAAACATATGAGGGATCGATCCCCCTCCTAAAGGGATCGATCCCCTCCAAGCTAGAAAAGGCTCTCCTGCATGTTTTCAACCGAAATTGAGAAGAACTTTTCATTGTTTTGATACTTTCTCTCTTCTCAACTTAAAATTCATTGTCTTAACTTCTTTTTTATGATCTTTAATATATGAAAACTCATTTTTCATTGATATCATGCCTCAACTTCATCAATTAATATCATTTCCAACAAATGGTATCACTTTCAACAATCTATATCATTTTTCTTGAGCTCACAAGTGCAAAATCAGTTTTCTCATTGAAAATGGTCATGAATTGCATAAAACTTGAAATAATCTTGAAAGATATTTTCAATGAATGCTTAAACATAATTTTGAGATTTATTTCAATGATTTATGGATATATTTGAGAATTTGATAAACTTATGCATAATGAGTATTCTTCATATTTTTTGTCCATCTTAGTCAAGCATGCTTATAGGATTATGTCTCTTAGCTTGACTTATCAATTCCACACTAGGTTTCATGATAATTATACATCTAGTGGATTGATTTCAAATGTAAATTCAACAATTGGTAATGGTCATTGGCCTATAATTAGTGATGATAAATGAATCCTAAATGTTGAGTTACATGAAAATTTATCATCCATGTACTTAAATTTTTCTTATGGCCAAACTATTAAAGAACTTGAGCTTTAATGACAACACCAATAATTGATCTACATGCATTGAATCTTGATTGTTTTGAACATGCAAGTTTACTTAAGTTGAATCAATAATCATGCATATGAGATGAGAATAGTTGTTTTCATGATATTATGTGCTTAACCTCACTCATAGTTTGTGGATTTTAATGATAAAATATATTTTAGCTTGATAATATTGATTCACTTAGGTGAAGCCATTTTAGTTAAAATAGCATATACCCTCTAGAATGTTAAATGATGATAACAACTAGGGATATGGATCTTAATTGATTAAAATGGTAATTTTGAATCTTTCCTTGCTCATAATTGGTTAAGGACTTGAATTGAAAAATGAGCATAGGATTTTTGTGCTTGAAACCATGGAAGAAAATGTGTTTGCTTGAATACCTTGATTTTATGAATCTTCCATATGGTATAACTTTGTGAATATGAATATGAATTACTGCTTTATGATAGCATGCTAATGTTTTATTAATCCATATGCATATTTGATGATGTGTGATTGTGTTCTTGCATATTTAGAATGATTATTTTCTTGACATGAACACACTACACATAAATATTGGATTCATGCAAAATATCAAAGTCAACCATTAGTAACAATTGGTATTTAGATTGAAATAACAATTAGTATCATTGGCAACCATATTTTCAATAATTGGTAAGCCAAAACTAAATTACCAATTGGTTTGAGCTTTCAATTGACAATTCTTCTTGTGCACTTTAGTTTGAAATGACAAATAGAGAAGAATCCATTTAGGACACTTTTGCATGAAACACTTTTGTGCTAGAATTTGTGATTAATTGATGTATGATTTAATTCTAGACACAATATTTCTTGAGAATGATTTATGAGCACATGCATATGATATGTTATATAATTTCAGCTCATAATCATGATGTATTGTCATGCACCTTAGTTAGACTTAAGAGAACAATTGATATACTTAGGTGCTTGCTTAATTTATTACCAATTGAGAACTTCTTGCAAAATTATTTATAAACAATTAGTATAGGATCTTAAGTCATATTCTTTGCATGAATATTTCACACTTTTTGTGAATATTGACTTATTTATTTGTGCAATGAGTCCCATGTACTAACACGTTTCTTGTTGGATGGAGCATATTTATCTTTTCTCACATAGCCATGATTTTAGGGGGAGCATATTTTTTATTATTTTTTCCTCTTTTTGCTATGACAAAAAGGGGGAGATATAGATATTAAAAGGGAGAGATAGATAATGGGGGAGAAATAGTTTGAAAATTCATTTTCAAAACTCATGCTTATATTAAGGGGGAGCTTTATAAAATACTGCTTTATTTGAGGGGGAGTATTTTATCAAAGAATTTTCAAAGCAAATTTACATTAAGTTTTGTCATATCAAAAAAGGGGAGATTGTTAGCTTTAAATTGTCATATATATTTTGAACTGACAAAAACTTAATTAAGCTTTAATGTTTTAATTCATATTGTAAATTTGCCTTATCACACATGATTTTCTCAATACATTTTAAGTGATCATATCAAACATTAAGACCATGATTTAATGATACATCCTTATTGGTCTTAATTCTTTATCAATGTTTTGAATATTTTAGAAAATCACTTAATGAATTTTTAGACAATGTTTTCATCAAAGAAAGTCAAGAAAAACTCCCACAAAAGTGTCAATATGTTTTAGGTTGAATTAGGATTAAAGACCACATCATTTCTAACCCAAAAGTGTAGGAAAAACTCATTCTGGAAGAAAAGGATCGATCCCCTAAGGAAAGGGATCGATCCGTTTTTGGCAAAATGCCCTGGAAGCCTAGAATGAAGCATGGGATCAATTCCTTTTGTAAAAGGATCGATCCCTTTATGTCAGAAAGTCACCAACGGCTAGTTTCTGTGAGATACAACGGCTAGTTTCTGTTTTGGCTCCAACCAACGTCCACAAACCATCTAAGGGACTATAAATAGAGGCTTAGAAGCTAAAGGAAGGAAGAGGAACTACTCAATCAACTCCAATACTCATTTTCCTCAAATCCTCAAGCCTCAACAACAAATCAAGAAATAAAAAGTCTTCATCTTCGATCATTCATCTATTTCTTGTAATGCTTAGCACAAATCTTGTATAGGCTTTTACTTGTGCTTAATCTTTATAATCACTTGCCTATCTAGAGGCCTTCTTTGATTACTTCTCTTGTAAACCAATTCATTCCTTGTAAAAAGGGGAGGTTTCTCTTGAGCCTTGAAAAAGAGGGAGGTTTCTCTTGAGCCTAGAAAAAGAGAGAGGTTTCTCTTTAGCCTAAGAAAAAGAGGGAGTGTAACAAATTCAAGGATAGTAAATTTAGGAAAATCCTTGGGAGCGTCTCAAGGTAGAGGACGTAAGCAAGGTTGCCGAACCTCTATAAATCGCTTGCGTACATTTCTCTATCCTTACTCTCTTTATTTACTTGCGATTATATTGTGTTTATTGCATTGAACTTGAATTGCATGCTTGCCTAGCTTAGAGAACTTAGAAAATATCAATCTAAGCTAAAGAATTTAGAAGAACCGAAAAACAAACTTAAGGTTAGCGAAAAACCGATTCACCCCCCCTCTCGGTATAGCCTATAGAGCTAACATAGACTATGGCCATAGGTCTGACATGATTATTTTCTATCTTCGGGTATTATAGCATGATAGGATTCGGTGATTGCCTCAGTCTCCATATAGGATATGTGATATGTAAAATGAAAATGTTTTATATGATATATGATATGAAAAAGGAAAATGTTTTATATGACACGTGACATGAAAAGAAAATTAAATGATTTACTGCATTTTTACATAATACCTATTACGGTACTGATTACAGTGTTGTATGATGATTTTTCAAAAGACATGTGATATGAATATGTGATATGTTTTCAAAGAGGAAGAGTTTATAAATCTAATATTCTTACTATGATTTCAAACGGAATATTAGATTACATGGGACATGGAAATGTAATATTTTTTCATAAAGGAAAGCGGAAGAAAATAAATCTAATATTCTTATTTTACCTTTTTATTAAATATTAGATTTAAACGATAGATATGTTAGACGGAAATGATTTTAATAGCTTATTTTGCTATTTAAAATACTGTACTAATTTTGAATCGTATAGTAAAATGGGAAAGGAATTTAAATAAGAATGATGATAGTTTAAACTAATATTTTTCTAAAAGAATAAATAAATATTAGTTATTTTATTTAAATGCTTTAAATTCATAAAAGCATAAGATGAAAATGATACGAAATGAGAGGAAAAGGATTTTAAATTCCAAACGAAAATTTTACTCTCTACAGTTGCTTTTAGGTTCCGAGACAAGACATGTATTTTAAAATACTTGCCTTACTCCATCCGAATCCCTAGTCGACTGTAGTATCCTTCCTACATGTGAGCCTAGTACACTTCTAGGAAAACGGAAAAGTTTTTCAGCATATAGATAGCTAAATATCAAGAGTTGCATATAACTCCTTTACTGAATCGTGGATTGCTCACTCTCTCTTTTTAACATTTCATATTTTTGGTGACTGTGAGATCGGGCATCAAGGATTTTGGGCTGCACATTTGAAGACACAACGACAGCTCGATTTATTACACGAGGTACAATCATTTATTTTCTGTATTTAGACTTATTTACAGTACTACTTTCTTGTGAATTAAGATAGGAGATGTGAAAGATATTATAATTTTATATAAAATAGTTTATATGTAAAAGAATAGTAAAGTATCATAGACAGACCAACCGAATAAGATGTATAGAAAAACGTGA
Source organism: Heritiera fomes (assembly GCA_032173925.1). NCBI lineage: Eukaryota > Viridiplantae > Streptophyta > Magnoliopsida > Malvales > Malvaceae > Heritiera > Heritiera fomes. Next base: position 39,696,467 of record JAPDPM010000002.1, on the reverse strand, counting down.
AAAATGTGATCACAAGCTGTGACAGATTTAATGGTATTAGAGCAAAATTGGCCTGATATCTGTCGATACCTTTGGAGAGGAAATGTGTCAAAAAATGTTAACATTCCCTGTAGTACTGTGTAGTCTAAATGCATAAAGAAAATAAGTGATTGCAAATTAAGTCAAATGATTTGAAGGGAGTGAGAATTTTGAAGAAAGGATGTTAAAGAGGGGAAGACGGCTCTAGAATTTTACCTGAAATTAGTGATCTTATAATCTTAAATAAAAGTCGGTTCGGTAAGGAACAGAAAGGGACTTGGTGTAGGCCTTACCAGTACTTTTCTGTCCGGATCGAATTGGGACCTTACATTGATGATATAAAGGAGAGGAATGAGACATCATCAGTAAATAAATCTTAAGATCACCGGTTGAATGTATTTTGGAAAAGAGATAAATGTCCTAACGTTTCCTAGGGCTAGGTCGCTAGACATTAAACAAATGGAGTCGCCATCAATCTTTTTTTTTAACTTAGGTGTGATTGGCCACCTAATGACTCTAAGGACTGGTCTATATTTTAAGTTTTGGGTTCGGGAGTTCATTTACGTGTAGGGAAGGTTATAGCACCCCTACAACGCCCAATATTGGTACCATTTTAATCTTATGTTATTTTGACTTAGTCTTAATTATGTAGTCTTTTAATATTTCTTTCTATTGTTTAAATCGAAAATTCTTTTAAGAATCCTCTATCATTCTGGATGAACTCTTAAAAGACTCTTCTCACCTCAAGAGTATTCAAGGGGTACCATTCGACTCCCTCGAAGAGGCTCCGTCGTCGGAAGTATTTTAAAATTTTATTATTCCCAAATTTATTATTTTTATTTATTTATTTATTTTGAATATTATTTTTTATATATTATTTTTTATTATATTTAGGATTTTGGTATTTAATATTGAGAATATCTCTTAAATTTTCCATCATTCTGGATAAACTTAGGGGAACCCTCTCGCCTAAGAATTCCTCAAGTGTTACTCATTCGCAATCACCTTGAAGATTCCATTATCGAAATTAATTAATAATTTATTATTATCTTAGAGCGTAACTTTTATTATTATTATTATCTTTATTTTTATTTTATTTTTTATTATTTGAAGAACAAAGTATTAACTTTTATTTTGAAAATACCATTTAAATTTTTCATCGTTCTGGATAAATTTAAAAGGATCCTCTCACCTAGGAACTCCTCAAGTGTTACTCATTTGCAATCGCCTTGAGGATTCCATCATCAGAATAATTTTTTAATTTTATTCTTGACACCTATAATAATTGTAAATTCTGAAATTTATTTACTTAAAGTTTATATTCATTTTTTATCCACTAATTAACAAAATTATTATTTTTTACTTTAAATATTGTATTGCTATTTATTATCATGTTTTATTATTATTATATACTTCTTTTATTATTCATTAAGAAACTAAAGCACAAGTCTAGCAAAGGAAGCATAGAAAAGTAAAACAATACAGGAGAACATACCTATTTACTTTAGAAAATACTCCACGTAATCCCAATTTCACCAACAATAAAACAAAACCTCTAAGCTTCAAAATTTGCTTCACGTGGGTCTTCAAATGTGGCCAAATATTCTGAAACTCTTCTGGAAAATCCAACAAAGGTTGTTGCTGGGTATTGTCACCGTTCCAACTCAGTCCAAGATAGCTACCAACCGCCAATCCCAAATTTTCCTCTGTAAGTTGCCACAGTAATCTACACCGCCATTACTCGTTTGCCTTGGATATCGCTCGGTCGAGACACCTCACTGTATCTCCACGTGCTTTTCCTTTTTAATCTTTCTTTCTTTGTGTTCCTTTTGTAGATGGCAGCAGCAAATGCAGATGGACCTGTGTGGTGTAGATCGGCGGTAATGTTCGATGCTATGTAACCAATAAGTGCAGCAACAATCCAAGGGCTGTTCCATGTGCTTTCCTCTGTTCCAATATTTCTTTCTTAATTCTTGCAACAACTCTTTCATCCTTCTCGTTTTCTACTGTTGTGGTAGTCCACGTTCCTTTCTTTTCTGTTAGTCTCACGTGGCTTATGAAGGTGACGCTAAGAACAAGCAGCAATGGTGATGAAGCCGAATAGAAACGCAGCAGCAAGGGAGCGTAGCGAGATGATGCAGCCGCAGTAGAGCAATTGATGAAGATGATGAGTGGAGTGGCAGCAAAGGCGATGGCGTTCTAGTGGTGCAAGACAGGGCAAGAGTGGTGCGAAGCGATGGAATAAGTATACAAGGGATGCAACAAACGATGGCCGCAGTGAGGGCTGTGACAGCAACGATGGAAGCTGTGCTGGGCGATGCAAGAATGGGATACAGGCAGACGTTGGTTTCCAAGCTGTTTAAGAGCAGGGAAGTGCGGCAGTTTTGGCGTTGTTTGGTGCAGGAGTTGCAACGCAGCAGGGTGTGTGGCAAGAATGCAGGTCGGTGATAATGGGGACTGGTGATGAAGGTTAGGAGATGGTTGTTATCAGGGACACGACAAGGTGGTGAGGTGCGGGGAGAAACGATGGAACTGATGGTGCGGGGAGAAACGATGGAGATGTGCTAGATATGGGTCGAAGGAAATGGCTTTGAATATGAAAGATGAAGTTTCTGTAAGGCTGAGTGGTTGATTCTGTATCTGATTCTCTGTCTCCCCCTTAAGTTATAGTGTTTAACTCTTTTTATAGTCATAAACTTGTTAGAATCCTAATACAACTCAACCTATTCTATTAATTATCTCTTATTTTTAATATTTTATTTATTTAATTCTTATGTTAATCCTAATTTAACTCTATCAACATTAATATTAATTTAAATAATTATCCTAAAAAATCTAATTATCCTATCCTAAAATTAATTTTTATTTTCTTTTCTTATCCCTTCTTTTTTTTATTATCATTCATAAATCCTATTTTAATTTTAATTTCCTAATTAATGTTAATTCCAAAATCTAAAAAATTCTCATTTAATTCTAGCCTAATTCAAAATTAAAATACAATGTCACCTAATCCAATTAATTATTTTTATAAATTAAGACTCCGGACAAAATAAGGTGTCTACAGCCACCCCTCTTTGCACATTTTCTGAAAATCAGGAATTTTACAAAGACAATTAGACAACTATTTTGTCCGGATTTTTTTTGTTTTTTCCTTTTTACAAAATATTTACAATTTTTAAGAAACATTTAGTTCCTCTCACCAGAGGCTATAAGACTTTGAAAAATAACCTTGTGCTTCTCTCACCAGAGGCATTGGAACTTTGAAACATAACCTTGTGCTCCTCTCACCAGAGGCATTGGAACTTTGAAGAATAACCTTGTGCTCCTTTCACCAGAGGCATTGAAACTTTGAAAAATAACCTGGTGCTCCTCTCACCAGAGGCATTGGAACTTTGAAAAATAATCTTGTGCTTCTCTCACCAGAGGCAGTGAAACTTTGAAAACTAATCTTGTGCTCCTCTCACCAGAGGCATTGGAACTTTGAAGAATAACCTTGTGCTCCTCTCACCAGAGGCATTGAGACTTTGAAAAAAAATAACTTTGTGCTCTTCTCACTAAAGGCATTGAAACTTTGAAAAATAATCTTGTGCTCCTCTCACCAGAGGCATTGGAACTTTGAAAAATAATCTTGTGCTCCTCTCACTAGAGGCATTGAAACTTTTTGAAAATAAAGAACTCCTCTCAACAGAGGCATTGAGACTTTTGAAAATAAAGAGCTCCTCTCAACAGAGGCATTGAGACTTTTGAAAATAAAGAGCTCCTCTCAACAGAAGCAGTGAAATTTTTGAAAATAAAATTTTCATTTCAGAATGCCAACTTACATGGGTTTGACTAGGCTTAACTTTCATTTTGATGCCAACAATATTAGGCTCCATCCTCCTCTAAGGTGCCAGCTAAACTGGGCTTCATTCTTATCTAAGGTTTTTCAAAAAATGTTTCCTCATCATCTTCTCATACCTCATTATTATTTCAAATTACCATCTCTTATATTTTCATCCTATCCATGGTATTCTTACACTTTCTCTTTTCTTCAAAATTTTCATCATTTAAAACTTCTTATCCTAATGTCTTAACAAATAGTTCAATGTCAAAATGCAGTAATGAAACGTCATGCATGTCATGAATATAATGAATGCCATGAATACCACAATGCTATGAATGTTATGCACATGTCAATGTCATGCCCCCTGAATTATTCCATGAATGTATGTAAATGCAATCTCCATTGTGGTAACAAGATTCTCAAGCTCATCTCATTTTTCTCAAGTCCACTTAATTTGTTGGATTCTTCTTATTTAAATCTTCTATCTTCACTTCTTATCCCATCTCCTATTAAGTCTTGGTCCAATTATACTCGAAGACTTGCCATCATGCTTTCAAGTTTATATTTTTATCATTTTTTATTGTTGTTTCTTTCTCTCTCTTAGTAATGCAAGATTTCTCAAAAGAATATATTTTTTTCAAAACATTACCCAAAAAGGTTACCGACATTTATTTATTTTCCTTCCAACTCGACCACCAACGTAATGCACTCATACATCTTCTCAATTTATTATAGGGGTGGAATGAATTTAAAATAATCATGAGAGATATGGGTATTCATTCTTAGAAAAGGAACCTGAAATCAAGAAAAATCAATGGGACAGTTTGGAATAGGGTTTTCAGTATCCATTTAATAAACATTCTGACAATTTCAATCAAGTCAGTCTAAAATTCTTTTTCAAAAGCCCACCCTTATTGATATGTTCTTTCATGTAGCATCTGCCGATCTTACCATCGTATCAGAACTTTTTTATGCTGATATTTTCCTAAGTCGCATTTTCAGGTTTTCAACTTAGGTACCCCTTATTTGATTCAAACTGCCCTTTTTGGGTTTTCAATTTTGAATCCCCCTTTTTCTTTTTCTTTTTCTCTTTTTTCCTTTTTTTTTCATATTTTTATTTTTTTCCCTTCATTTTCAACTTCATTTGCTTTGACAAACTTCAACCTTCAGTGCTCAATCCAAATTCATGCCCCTAATAGGCGTTCTTGATTTCGATCCAAGATATCTTCTAAAGCTTATGGGTTTCTTTTCTTTTCATTATACAAATATGTCTTCATTCAATACATGATTCTTCAATTTAAGCATTTACATATGATCAAAATAGGCTTTTAAAGGCATGTAATGTAGGCTCAGGTGAGGGTTTATGAAAGAAAGGGATAAAGAAGGCCCAAAATGTGTTTCAGGGTTTATAAACCAAAGGATCACTTTTATTTAACAAGTAAAACACTCAAGCATTTAGTACCTTTCTAGTTCACTCATTTCTTTTCTTGCTTCTTCTTCCTCTTCTTCTTTTTGGGTTTTCTTTTGAATTTAAACCCTTTTTTTCTTCTTTTTTTTGTTTCACAAAACTGGGTTTTTTTCTCCTCGATTCATCATGAACACTTTCATCTTTGCCCCCAAAATTTTTTTATAAATGATTTTCATCTTCCTTGCCCCCAGTGTGGAGGGTGATCCTTGGTAGGTTATAATACAAAAATATAATAGGCTTAAAAGGGGTAATCAAAGGATAATTTTACTCATGCTTGAAGGATAGTGAAAGAAGGCCATTTATCATTTCAAATGTAAATACTCTCATTAAAAATTGTTTATTGAACAATGACAAACTTGTTAGAAGCTTCTGTAAGAGATTTACCTTTCTTGTACCATCTATCAAGTGCGGATGGTGAACAACCTTTCCTTCATTTTCTTGCTTTCGCAACATTAGTAGACTAGTAATTCATCAACAATAGTAGTTCTTTCAAAATTGAATCCCAGATTTATTGACATCATTATCATCATGTTCATTATTTAGACACTTGTGAATAAAAGGTAAGGTGAGTATGCGGGAAATGGCAAATGAACAGAGAAAATGAGAAAATGACAGTGCATCACACTAATCGCTTTATTAAAAAGGGAATAAATAAAAGTTAGCCCATACATAAAACTTTATCTTGTGCTTATGGGCTTAAGCACTTTCAAAAACTATCTTGCATTACTTAAAGAAAAGAAAGCAAAAGCAAAACTAGAATTTATAAATCTTCAAAATCGCTAGGCTCGAACCCTTTATGCCCCCACGAAACTCATCCCTTATTGGTATGGTTAGGCAATGGGTTTGCATCCGTAGCCGGTTCCCCTTTCGTTTCAAAATTCAACATGCCAGCTTTTATCAGTCCTTGCACTCTATACTTTAGCACAGTGTAATTCTATAGAGAGTGACCCATCTTCCTGAAGTGATACTCGCATCGAGCATTCTCATCATACCACTTCGAATATGAAGGCTTGAAAGGTTCCGCATAGACGAGTGCGATGAGTTGTCCTTTGATCAATTTTGGATACAACTCAGTGTAGGTCATGGGGATTGGATCAATGGGAGTCCTTTCTCTTTGCGGCCATGATCCTTTAAGATTGCCCTCATGTTTATTGAACTGCGTAGCTGATTGAGTAACTGGTGCAGGTGTCTGAGGAATAGGTTGAACATTAACCTTGGGGTATGAATGGTAAGGATTCTGAGTAGGATAGTAAGGTTGTGGCATGTGATAAGGGTGTTGTGGGACATAGCCTCCATATTGCCTTCCATATGCAACAGCATGGACTTCTTCTTCCCTCTTTTTGTTAGCTCCTCCTTTCTTCTCAATATTGTTGGGAGCCTCAATCTTTCCACTCTTGATTGCATTCTCAATTATCTCACCAGATAATACCATATCAGCAAAATTCTTAGTGGCATTACCGATCATCCTATCGTAATATGGAGCCTTCAAAGTATTAACGAACATAATGGTAAGCTCCTTCTCTGAAAGCGGAGGTTGCACCTCCGCAGCCATGTCACGCCACCTTTGGGCATATTGCTTGAAACTCTTATTAGTTCTCTTTTCCATGCTTTGGAGTGACAGACGATCAGGGGCCAAATTAGCAACATGTCGATATTGAGCCATAAATGCTCTTGCCAAGTCATTCCAAGTGGTGATTCGAGTTCCATCCAATTGATTATACCACTTCGCTGCAGACCCAGTAAGGCTTTCTTGAAAGATGTGAATAAGAAGTTTATCATCTTGAGCATAGGCAGCCATCTTTCGACAATACATAATGAGATGAGACTTAAAGCAAGAAGTCCCATTGTATTTTTCAAACTTCGGGCCTTAAATTTGGGTGGGATGATTAAATTAGACACCAAACACAACCCCATAGCATCCATGGGACCATATAGATCCAAGCCTTTAATAGCTCAAAGTCTTTCCTCCAACATATCGATCTTTTGTTGTGACTTCACCTCATCTTTCTCTTCTACTTGTTTGACTTTTATCTTTTCAACTTCCCTCGGGTCATCCAAGTTAGGTACTTCAATTGGATCAGCAAATTTTGCCTCTTGAGGAGGAAAAGTTTGCCCTTGAGCTAGGCTAAACATTTGAGGTATGGCTGTATGTGCAAATGGATATCCTCCTACTTGAGATGTTTAATTTGGATGAGGACCAAATCCAGGAGGGTATATGAGATCTTCCATGCTACGTTGTTGGACCTCTTCTTGGACAATAGCTTCTTCCATTACTCCTTTGCCCTTGCTCAAGTTCTTCAATAATTCAGTTATTTGGGCCAATTGCCCCCTCATTTCCTCTTGGGCCTTTTCCATCTTCTCAATACGGACACTTTGCTCTTCTTCCATGATTCTATCTTGATAACGAGTGTGATATGAATGGACTTTTGGTCGAGCTATCTTTGAACCTTTATTACCACAATTAGAGTCAATTATTTTTTGTGTGGTGATACTTGAAAAAGTTTGAAAATGCTTTGTTTGAAAACAATGATTGAAGATGAACAAAATGAGATGATGCTACATGTGTATGAATGGGATGGTATGGTAAAAAGTTGTCATGTAATAATAATGGATGATTGATGCATGAAAATGTTTGGTGAAGAAACATGGTGCCCTTTTTGTGTCTCATGTATAAATCAAAATCAAACAAACTTGATAAAAAATGTGTCATAAGTAATGGGTATTTTCTATAGCATAGGTTGATATGGCTCTATCTTACAGTTGGTCTTCCTAATTTCATTATATGCATGACTTTAGATAAAAGGGCTAAAGGTTCCCAAACTGTTCCTCACTATCATCCACTATGGACTAGTAAGGCACCCTAATCCTCACCCATGACAGGCTATAAACAGAAAAGGTTCAACTTGAGTGGGAGTATTTTGCTAGCCCATGCGGAGGTTATCGCCTCATGAGAGTGGTAGGTACTCTACTTCACCCTAGAAAGGACTTAGCTCGGGTCGAGAGCTTTATGCATACAAATGCAAAGTGTGGTGTGTGAGAAGGAACTTCATCTTATGAATTTCCACAAAACACTTAAGAAATCAACAAAAGAGCATCAAACAACATCAGAACTTTCCAAATTTAGACCATCAAACTTAGACTTAGTATAACACAAGATTAAATTATGGCTTGACTATCTTAATTATCCCTAGCGGAGTCGCCAAGCTGTCCTAACATTTCCTAGGGCTAGGTTGCTAGACATTAAACAAATGGAGTCGCCACCAATCTTTTTTTTTAACTTAGGTGTGATTGGCCACCTAGTGACTCTAAGGACTGGTCTACATTTTAAGTTTTGGGTTCGGGAGTTCATTTACGTGTAGGGAAGGTTATAGCACCCCTACAACGCCCAATATTGGTACCATTTTAATCTTATGTTATTTTGACTTAGTCTTAATTATGTGGTCTTTTAATATTTCTTTCTATTGTTTAAATCGAAAATTCTTTTAAGAATCCTCCATAATTCTAGATGAACTCTTAAAAGACTCTTCTCACCTAAGAGTATTTAAGGGGTACCATTCGACTCCCTCGAAGAGGCTCCGTCGTCGGAAGTATTTTAAAATTTTATTATTCCCAAATTTATTATTTTTATTTATTTATTTATTTTGAATATTATTTTTTATATATTATTTTTTTATTATATTTAGGATTTTGGTATTTAATATTGAGAATATCTCTTAAATTTTCCATCATTCTGGATAAACTTAGGAGAACCCTCTCACCTAGGAATTCCTCAAGTGTTACTCATTCACAATCACCTTGAAGATTCCATCATCGGAATTAATTAATAATTTATTATTATCTTAGAGCATAACTTTTATTATTATTATTATCTTTATTTTTTATTATTTGAAGAACAAAGTATCAACTTTTATTTTGAAAATACCATTTAAATTTTCCATCGTTCTGGATAAATTTAAAAGAATCCTCTCACCTAGGAACTTCTCAAGTGTTACTCATTCGCAATTCCCTTGAGGATTCCATCATCGGAATAATTTTTTAATTTTATTCTTGACACCTATAATAATTGTAAATTCTGATATTTATTTACTTAAAGTTTATATTCATTTTTTATCCACTAGTTAACAAAATTATTATTTTTTACTTTAAATATTGTACTACTATTTATTATCATGTTTTATTATTATTATATACTTCTTTTATTATTCATTAAGAAACTAAAGCATAAGTCTAGCAAAGGAAGCATAGAAAAGTAAAGCAATATAGGAGAACATACCTATTTACTTTAGAAAATACTCCAGGTAATCCCAATTTCACTAATAATAAAACAAAACCTCTAAGCTTCAAAATTTGCTTCACGTGGGTCTTCAAATGTGGCCAAATATTCTGAAACTCTTCTGGAAAATCTGACAAAGGTTGTTGCTGGGTATTGTCACTGTTCCAACTCAGTCCAAGATAGCTACCAACCACCAATCCCAAATTTTCCTCTGTAAGTTGCCACAGTAATCTACACCACCACTACTCGTTTGCCTTGGATATCGCTCGGTCGAGACACCTCACTGTATCTCCACGTGCTTTTCCTTTTTAATCTTTCTTTCTTTGTGTTCCTTTTGTAGATGGCAGCAACAAGTGCAGATGGGACCTGCGTGGTGTAGTTCGGCGGTGATGTTCGATGCTATGTAACCAACAAGTGCAGCAACAATCTAAGGGCTATTCCACTTGCTTTCCTCTGTTCCAATATTTCTTTCTTGATTCTTGCAATAACTCTTTCTTCCTTCTCGTTTTCTATTGTTGTGGCAGTCCACGTTCCTTTCTTTTCTATTAGTTCTGTTCCAATATTTCTTTCTTGATTCTTGCAATAACTCTTTCTTCCTTCTCGTTTTCTATTGTTGTGGCAGTCCACGTTCCTTTCTTTTCTATTAGTCTCACGTGGCTTATGAAGGTGACGCTAAGAACAAGCAACAATGGTGATGAAGCCGAACAGAAACGCAGTAGCAAGGGAGCGTAGCGAGATGATGTAGCCGCAATAGAGCAATTGATGAAGATGATGAGTGGAGTGGCAGCAAAGGCGATGGCGTTCTAATGGTGCAAGACAGGGCAAGAGTGGTGTGAAGCGATGGAATAAGTATGCAAGGGACGCAGCAAACGACGGTCGCAGTGAGGGCTGTGACAGCAATGATGGAAGCTGTGTTGGGCGATGCAAGAATGGGTACAGGCAGACGTTGGTTTCCAAGCTGTTTAAGAGCAGGGAAGTGCGGTAGTTTTGGCGTTGTTTGGTGCAGGAGTTGCAACACAGCAGAGTGTGTGGCAGGAATGCAGGTCGGTGATAATGGGGACTGGTGATGAAGGTTACGAGATGGTTGTTATCAGGGACGCGGCAAAGTGGTGAGGTGCGGGGAGAAACGATGGAACTGGTGGTGCGGGGAGAAACGATGGAGATGTGCTAGATATAAGTCGAAGGAAATGGCTTTGAATATGAAAGATGAAGTTTCTGTAAGGCTGAGTGGTTGATTCTGTATCTGATTCTCTGTCTCCCCCTTAAGTTATAGTGTTTAACTCTTTTTATAGTCATAAACTTGTTAGAATCCTAATACAACTCAACTTATTCTATTAATTCTCTTATTTTTAATATTTTATCTATTTAATTCTTATGTTAATCCTAATCTAACTCTATCAACATTAATATTAATTTAAATAATTATCCTAAAAAATCTAATTATCCTATCCTAAAATTAATTTTTATTTTCTTTTCTTATCCTTTCTTTTTTTATTATCAGTCCTAAATTCTATTTTAATTTTAATTTCCTAATTAATGTTAATTCCAAAATCTAAAAAATTCTCATTTAATTATAGCCTAATTCTAAATTAAAATACAATGTCACCTAATCTAATTAATTATTTTTATAAATTAAGACTTTGGACAAAATAAGGTGTCTACAATAAATTTTTGGCAAAATGACCAAAATACCCCTACATTGAAAAATTTCTTCGGAGTCATAATAGACCAATATGAATTGGAATTGATTGATTTGATAGAGTAATTGTTGGTGTAAGAATGCATTTCGAGTAAAATGACCCAGCTATTAACACTATCAGGATTTCTCTGTCTAAATCGAACAAGATCTTAAAATGTTGATATTAGTATGAGAAAGGGTATTATCAACAAATAGATGTTAAGATCATTAATTTAAATGTATATTGAGGAGAAAGAAATAAATTTTGAAATGACGAATATATCCCTATGTTGGACTATGTTCTGAATGGTGATAAAACCAATTTAATTTTGAATCTATTGATAGTAATGGAGCCATTAATGGTATAAAGGATGTAATATGTGTATAACGGTCCCGATTATTATTCCCACTTGCAAGTAGATTACGGAAGCGACCCGAAATGTTTATAGTAGACAGTCGCAGGATGAGCGGCTCTGCTATTGATTCTTAAGGGTCTAAATACAAGTGTATTGACGGGATGTTTATTACGGGATCCTTGGATATGATGAAAAGTGAGATGATTACTGAAGATAACTAAGAAAGTGATCATTATGGTTGATGAAATCCATAGCAGTATGGTCAATTCTGGTCTTATACATTCATACTGTTTTGGAAGTATCAAATAAATATTTATAGAACCGAAATATTTTGAGATATGTTTTATAGAATGATGTAATATATGGAATATTGTAAAGTTGAAAAACATGTATAAGAACGGTAAAGTGATGATAAGAGACGAGGAAGATGACAGCTAACTGGAGGTTATTAACTGAAAATGATTGCAAAGTGAATAACTATAATAAATCGGTTAGCTAAAAATGTGATAGTTAAATTATTATACTGGATACAGCATACTAGTTAAGATTAATAGTGCTGTGAAGTATAAGTGGATCAAGGTGGAGTATATGTTAAAATGAATTGAATAGTAAATGTGGTGTTTTGAGAATATATAGTGAAAAAGGATAGGACATAATGAGGAAATGTCCAAAACAGTAAAAGATTTGTAGTAAAAAAGCATCGGATGTTATTTCCGATAGATTTTCAAAGTAATATAGATTTAGAAATCGAGTTAACATTAACTCGATTATTGATACAGAATCGATCTCTAAGCTTATAGCGGAGATCGTAGAAAGAGTTCAAAAGCTTTACGACAACTCTGAAAAATATGTGGGTAATGAAATTCAGTTGTATAGATGTAACTGATGGAAAATATAAATGATGTGATTGAGGATGAATTAAATGAGGTATTAAACTCCTATTAATTAATAGAGTTCTTATGAAGAACAAATAATCATCTGTATGAAATGGACGCTTTATTTGATTTAATCAGAGATATACGAGGAGTCCATAAGACCAATCTCTATATACGGCGTCATTAAATAAAAGCTGGAGACTGATGTCCATAAAATAATGATTAGAACTCGATAAAATTTTTACGAGTTCATATTGAGGTTTACAAGGTTAATGAAATACCTTGTGATATATATAAGCCTAATGAATGAGGCATCCATATAAGGATAAAGTGGTGAGGTTACGATATAGTCTAAGACATTAATGGAATATGAGCAGCAGGTTGTATGACCTTGCAGACTCTCAAAGACTGTGAACTATATGTTAAGTTCGCCAAATAGGAGAATGGGCTAAACTGTATCTCTTTCTAAGATATAAGATCTCGCATAATAGAATGACGGTGAATCTGTCTATGATTGAAAGATAGTGATTAAGATACGAAATGTACTGGGTCTAGCTAAATATTACTGCCAGTCTAGAGAAGAGTTATGGGGTTAGCTGCTCTACAGATGTGACTAATAAGTAAAGAAGTTGAGGTCGGTGAGTAAATAAGAGTAAATATAGTATTCAAAATGTTAAAAGAAAAGAAAGGAGAAAGGAAAAAGAAGGAAAGGAGAAAGAAAAAGAAAGGGGAAAGAAGAAAAGAAAAGAAAAGAAAAGAAAAGGAAAAAAAAGGAAAAGGAAAAAGAAAGAAAAGAAGAAGAAAAGAAAGAAAGGGTAAGGAAAATTAAGGAAAATAAATTGATTAATATTTATTGAATAACTTTATTGTTAAGGATTGATGTAAGTGCATTTGGTGTTGTTGAAAATTTAGCGGAAGTGACAGACGCAATTTGGTGTTCGATAAAGCTTGGAGCTCTTCAAAGCGCTAAGTTTCAGCGCCAGGTAAGATACTTTTATAAAGCATTAGTAGCATTATATTGTATGATTTGGAATTATGATTTTTGATCCTGATGATGAATGATTATTGAAATGATTTTTTTATGCTAAAAGGACCTACAATTGGTGGTAGGGGTCTTAGTATAAGATAAATAAATTGTGAGAATCAACGGCTGGATTATAAATTGTGTTTCCTTGCAGGAGGTTTTAATAAAAATTAAGCAGTTATGCTGCCAAATTTTATACGAAAATGTTGATGCAAAATGTTAAATTTTCTCGTATAAATGGAACCTTGAAAAGAATTATCGAAAGATAAGCCTTGAAAAGGACTTTGTCGTATTGTCAGAAAAATTTGATTTTTGGAATAAATTGAGGAGATGAATAGTTGAACGATTGAATTATGGAACTATCGACGGAGTGATGATTTTGAAATCAATTAACCTCGTAATTCTTGATTTGGGAGTAATTTTCAAACATGGTAACACAGATATTCAAGAGGTTGACATGGAGATGATTTTATTGTATTACCGGAAAAGTTGATATTGAAATCGAGGAGAAGATATATCATTGAGCACGATAACGTGATGAATTATATGGTTTAAGCCTTATAAAATCGATAAATCAAGTCATCTTAATATCACAAAATGGTTATCAAGTTGAGATTGAGGTGGAATAATCTATTGGACGGATCACGGATAAAAGTTATGATGATTATACGATATACCTTAAAAGAGAAAATCGAAGTTGTAATTTAGATGGTCGAATGACTGAATTGCAAAATGATCAATCGAGTGATGATTTTAGAATTGATAGATTCACATAAATGGGCGTCACACATGTGATTATGCGGATTTGATTATAACCTTGGAATAGGTTTCGAAAAAAAATAATATTCTCTCACATTTGAGTGACTTGGAGAAATTTGGAGTACATGATGAATGGTCCGTCTTAGTGGTATGATTGAGACGATGATAATAAGAAAGTAGATCGTGACGTTGTATGGGCATTTGATAGAACATACATCTACATAAAAATATACTTGTATATATCGATAATAAATAGACGTGAACTGGGATTTTTGCAATAACATGGATAGTCGCAAGGTGACTTAAATGATTGAAAAACACTGTTGATAGTAGAAATTGGCAAATTCTCTTAAGTAGGTAAATTACCAATCAAAAATTGAATTAATGATGCCTTTATAGATAATTCTAGCATGGTATTACATTCTACAGGCCACATGAAAAGTAAATTGAGGATTGTGATATGATTTTATGATAGTGAATAAAATTGAACCTCAAGTCGGAAATTTTGAACGTATGCCAATAGGTCAAACCATAAATGGATTTGATAAGTGACTATTGAACTTGTGATTCTGTGATCCTTGATGTCGACTCTGGAATAGATATCGAATGAGGGTATCGGTATTTGCATAATTTCAGTATCTTGATGGCTATATAGAAACTTGGTATTTAAATACTTATAGATATTAAGAGGATTCATACTAATGATGTGGTCCTAGTATCGATAATGAAATGGACAAATGAATTGTTATAGTCGATAACTATTGAGAAAGGTTAATGGATACCGAATTGTTTGAATACCAAGTGATTTGATCACTGAATAATTTAATACTGAGCAAATTGAATACTGAATGAAATGAATATTGAATGATTTGAATATTGATTTACTAATTAGATAGGAAGAAAGTTTGAAAACGAATAATTGATGGTGATAAATTTAGATGAATTGCTTCACTGTATTAGACGAAAATATTGCTTATATCGATATTTGAAAATAGTATCGAAGTTGCATATTGAAAAGGTTTTATAGGATCACCTTTAAGCATGACTTGCTACAACTTGAGATGTTATAACAACATTTATATGAATGCTATAAAGTATAGATTATTTTAAAAAGAAAGCATATGGTACATAAATATTTTTATACATGAAATCTCTTAAAGAATCTTACCATATACTTTACGTGATTTTGACAAGAAAAGCTAAAGATTTAAATGTTTTATGAGACTGTAAGCACCCTAAAAGAATTAAATTCAATAAAGCATAGTAGAAACAGCCTAATTGGAGATTTACTCATTAGGCAGAGATGTTTGTCCGACAATAGTCGTGGACAGGTCTCAGTCACGCCTGATTAATGGAGCTGAGAGAGATGAGGTCTATGGCCATAGATAGCGCCCTAGTTGGTTTCTAGGGGACGATGACATGATTTTCACTGCTAGCTACAGTGATTTAAGTCTTTATTGATAGAGCTGTAGGGATCTAGCCTAGTCTCAAACCGATATGATATGAAGTCTAGAGTATGATTTTATTGACATGAACTCTAGACTTGTCATGATTTATACAGTATATGAGACATGTTTGAAATGAGATATATTTTGAAACTATACATGTTTTAAACATGTTTTAAAAGTACATGTGATATGATTTCGACACTTATATGACTCATATATGATTTTGTGTCGAACTTGACATGATATGCGGTCTAGAGTATAGTTTGATTTGATATGAACTCTAGACCTGATATGACTTATAGTATATGAAAAATGTTTTAAAACCGCACATGTTTTAGACATGCTCTAAAAACAAAGATATGATTTGCAATTATGCAGGCTCCGATCATGTCTTAAAAGTAAATATGAAATGAATTGAAAATTTATATGTTAAGCATGTTCTAAAGTATACATGATATGATTTGAAATGGCAGCGGTTTATATAGTGAAGTTTACATAAGCTGCCTACTAAATCATGACATAATAGAATGCTATTTACATGAGATATGTCATGACCTTATATTGTACACGAACATGAGAATTATATGAGGAGTGTCATGACTCGATATTAACGATATTCCATCTACATGATGTCATGATATGATACGATACATGAATATAGAATTTATACGAAGAGAATTATGACTTCGTACCACCGTGATCATTATTCTCCATATGGAAAGTGATGTGAGATGATAGAATACATGAGTATAATTGTTAAATGTAAAGTGACCTAATATGGTATCACAATTAAACATGATATACGATGATATTGATGTGAGTATGGATTAATAGTATATGATATTCAAATTATACACGATCTATTGTTGTGTGATGCAATGTAGTATAAGGACAAGAAGATCGAAAGTGATTAAGTTGATCTATTTAGAGGTTTAAATGATAGACAGATGACAGGAATTGAGATAACAAGATGTTATCGATGAAAAAGGTGAACCGAAATTGCAAACTTGCAGGTTTTAAGCATTACAGTTTAAGACAGTATAATTCTACTCCTGCATTTATATTAGTATCTTACTGAGCTGTGGTTTTGCTCACCCCACTAAATTTCATCTCTTTTCAGACTATTGAAGTTAAAATCTACCATGAGAGCTTTAAGTGGGCCTTCGGAGACGATATACAGGTTTGGTACTGGCCATTATCCTGCGAATCCACTTCGTTACTTTTGAGGTATACATTTTTGTAAATCTCTTATTTATATGTACAGACTTTAATTAATACACAGTACGTATGTTGCTCAGTGAGTCGGAATGTAACCTAAAGATGTGATAAAGCATTGTATAGAGGATCAATGAAATTAGAGTAGTAACTACACTGACACCGAATACAAACCTTAAATGAAAAAGAAAAATTTAGTCCATAAATTTGTAAACTAAGAAAAAGTATGAGTACCAAGTGAATGTCGTGACCTTCGGGTCGTGACCTGGGACAATTACACACTACTGATTAAAACGTATAAACGATAGTTATCAAATTATATTGACTTTGCACCAAGTGAGAAAAATGGATGATGAATAGTATGAATTAGCTATTATGTGAAAAGGGGTGGAAATTGATAACTCCCTAATTGATAAGAAATTTTAGGGAGTATAAATATATGGTGAAAGACGATATGTAGTGGTCTAAAAGTGATTTTGATGTTGAAAAATATGCTTGTAGTACTATTTAAAAGATGATATAGAGGACAGGAATCATAAGTATACGGAACAGTACCACCTTTTAATTTAAGTTAAATTCGGAAGATCGAATTTCTTAAAGTATTGAGAATGTGATAACCGTTAATTTTTTAAAATTAATATTAAATATTTGTAAATTTAATATTAAAGCAAATAGAGAAATGTAAGTAAATAAATAAAATTACTTATGAGACTTGAATAATTGAAATTTTATAATTGATGAAGTGAGGAAATTGAGGAAATTAAATTTGGATATAAAGAAATCTAAATTAAATAAGAAATGGAAATATGTACAAATAAATGTATATAAAAGTACATATGTACATCTATAAATATATATTTTTATATACTATGTAGTACATATGTATATTATTATATATTATGTATATATATAAAAGTATATATGTACATATATGAATATGAATACTATTTTAAAACTAAAGTGTGTGTATATATATATATATATATATATATATATATATATATATATTATTAATAAAAGATATGTATATATATTATATACATATATGAGTATATTTATATTTTCATATAAGTGTATATATATATTTATAAAATAAAAATAAATATATATCTATATACATTGTAAATAATTATATTTATAATATATTTATAAATATAATTTAAAAAATGGAACAGAAACGGGATCGGGATATAACCCGATCCCCGTTTCTTCTCTGTTAAAAAACAAAGAAGAAACACACGCCAGCCGATTGCTGTCGGCAGTGAGAAAGAAAGAGAGAGGGAAGGGAAGGAGATGTCGTCGGCAAGAGAGAAAGGGGGAGGCTTGCCGGCGACGGAAAAAGAAAAGAGAAAGGAAGAAAGAATCGTGAAATAGAAAAGAGAAAAAGAGAGAAAGGAGAAAAAGAAAAACGGCAGTGCCGGCCGATCCGGGCACCACCATGCCGCCTCCATCACCGAAGAAGGCCAAGCAAGGGAAGAGGATGGCCGACGATGAAGGGAGGAGGAGAAAAGTGGGAGAAAAGAGGAGGAGAAGAGGCTGAAAACCATCCCTCCAAATTCCCCGCCGTCGCCGCTGATTTGGGGAAACGGAGGCCAGATCCGGCATCGTGGCAACCTCGACGAGCTTAAGAGTGGCAAAGCCGGTGGAGAATCGGTCGAGGAGGGGTCGAACCGGCTGAACCGGCGGAGGAAGGCCGAACCGGTCTGAATCGGTCTGAACCGGTTCAGAGCAGAAAAGGAAAAAGGAAAAAGAAAAAGAAAAGGAAAGGAAAAAGGAAAGGAAAAAGAAAAGAAGAAAAGAAAAGAAAAGAAAAAGAAAAAGAAGGAAAAGAAAAAGAAAAAGAAAAAAGGAAAAAGAAGAAGAAGAAGAAGAAGAAGAAGAAAAAGAAGAGGAGAAAAAATGGTAGGAAAATAATAATAATAATTTTATTATTTATTGAATAATTATGATTATTTATAAATTCATTTTATACGAGTCTAAAATGTAGGAATTTGGACTTGTAGAATCGTACACGATGGTGTGAGATGATGGAATTGGGAATACCGGACTACGGGCGTGACAGTAGTGAGGAAGTCGCTGACTCGGAATAGGTAAGGAAGGCATGTGCAGCCTGTAAGGATATTCAGTCTGCAGGGTTTAATTACGAATTATTTTATGAAAATGTTGTGATGATTCAACGGTTGGAAATTTTTCTATATTGGCTGGCTGTGAAATATAAACTGTCGTTTTGTGTAGGGAGGCTAGTCAATCAGCAGCCGTTATGCTACCGAAAATTTTTAGAAAATTACGTGAAATCATAATGAGTTTATGACACGAAAAAACGATTTTTGACCAGGAAAATCGAGAAAATGATTAGTTTTCATTAGAACGAAATTAATTTTAAATTTTCATGTTTTCGAAATCGGTGATAATGAGATCACCAAAAATTCTCTCGATATGTAAATTACACATGATACGAGAGGATAAATAAAATGACATAAAGTGAATATTTTATAAATGTTTTATTAATTATTCACTAAATGATTATATAACTTTTATGGTTTCAATTATGAAATTAACTATTTTTATAAATTCCATAAAGGTTTATTGATTATGAAAAACTCGGTTTTGGGACTTGTTGGCCCCTCTATCATGCTCATACGTGATATGCGATATGTAATATGTGATAAGTGATATGTTAGTCCCAGTCGACACCTGATCAGTGATCCACCGAGGACGATTATAGACTATGGCCATAGGTCTGACATGATTATTTTCTACCTTCGGGTATTATAACTGTTGGATTATGCCCTTAGAACCATTCATTAGATGATTGACTTTGGCATTTTTATGTATCATGACATTTTATTATAGCTCATTATTATATTTGTCTTATAACTGCGTAATGTAATCTTATATGATAATGTCCTTAGAATAGTAATAACACACTATTCTTAAAATATCCCTAGTCAAGTATTATTGTGAACAAGGATAACAATGATACGATAAGACTAGTATGTGGTTGACTGATGACCATTGTCATGGATATAGGATATCAAGTCATCACATAGGTACATTTTAGAGAACTATGTACTGGATCGACCCTCCATGAGAACGCTACATGGATTGTTATATGAGTGTCATAAGCGATTCTCATAGTGATGATGGTGTATGTGATCCTTTGACTTGAGATCATTAGAGATCCCAACATAGAGAATTGCATACTTTAATGCTGCTAGATGTCATTCGTAATAGGATGGACTATAAAGGTAGTAATTGGGTATGCCTTGATCTATGTAGAGGGATGTTGAGTGATCAAGATAGGATTTATCCCTCTTATATAACAAGAGTGATGTCTTGGGCCCTTTGATAGAGTGAGACTAAGAAATGCATGGCCGTGCTCGAATAAGTCAATATGAGATATTGATTTTATTTGTTTAATTAGTCTACTCAGGAATCAAGAAACGCTGATTAGACTATACAAGTGTGACACATTCCATGACTTGTGTCTAATCAAGACATCAAAGGATAAAGGGATTAGACTACACAGTAACATCTATCACGAGTAAGGTTATGTCGAGTCATTGACATTCTCGTTACATGGGTAGCAATGATGTGTTGCTAGATACCGCTCATTGCCTGTGACAATTTTGTCATTACCATTGTTTTGATAACCTATTGGGTCGCACACTTAGAACAGATCAATGAGGAGCTTAATTAATCCTATTCTGAATTGGATTAAGGATATAACTAATCCTATTCTGAATTGGATTAGGGATATAACTAATCCTATTCTAAGTAGGATTAGAGTTCTGTTTGGCAGTAAATTTTAGGGTAAAATTTACTGCCTATAAAAGGATGTTTTCTGAAACATAGCCGTATAACACTTTTTAAAACAGAAAACAAAAACATTCCTTTTAATCGAAGCTAGCAATTCGGTTATAAGGAATCAAAAGCTCTTTAAGGCTTCTGATCGTGAGACATTCAAGAGTCGTGAGATCCGTTCGTGTGGATACCGTAGAGGCAGGAACGAAAAGTTGTTGCTTGTGACTCGACCAACGAAAGAAAAATCAGAGAAAAACGTTAGGTAAAATCTCAAAACCCTAATCAGGCAACTCTCTGAATCGATCCTGGTGGAGGCCGAATGATTTATTTCCGCTGCGTGTTTGTTTCGGTTTCCTTCAATAACATGATAGGATTCGGTGATTACCTCAGTCTCCATATAGGATATGTGATATGTAAAATAAAAATGTTTTATATGATATATGATATGAAAAAGGAAAATGTTTTATATGACACGTGACATGAGAAGAAAATTAAATGATTTACAGCATTTTTACATAATACCTATTACGGTACTGATTACAGTATTGTATGATGATTTTTCAAAAGACATGTGATATGAATATGTTATATGTTTTCAAAGAGGAAGAGTTTATAAATCTAATATTCTTACTATGATTTCAAGCGGAATATTAGATTACGTGGGACATGAAAATGTAATATGTTTTCAAAAAGGAAAAAGAAAGAAAATAAATCTAATATTCTTATTTTATCTTTTTATTGAATATTAGATTTAAACGATAGATATGTTATACGGAAATGATTTTAATAGCTTATTTTGCTATTTAAAATACTGTACTAATTTTGAATCGTATAGTAAAATGTGAAAGGAATTTAAATAAGAATGATGATAGTTTAAACTAATATTTTTCTAAAGGAATAAATAAATATTAGTTATTTTATTTAAATGCTTTAAATTCATAAAAGCATAAGATGAAAATGATACGAAATGAGAGGAAAAGGATTTTAAATTCCAAACGAAAATTTTACTCTCTACAGTTGCTTCTAGGTTCCGGGACAAAACAGGTATTTTAAAATACTTGCCTTACTCCGTCCAGATCCCTAGTCGACTGTAGTATCCTTCCTACATGTGAGCCTAGTACACTTCTAGGAAAACGAAAAAGTTTTTCAGCATATAGATAGCTGAATATCAAGAGTTGCATATAACTCCTTTACTGAGCCATGGATTGCTCACTCCCTCGTTTTAACATTTCAGATTTTTGGTGACTGTGAGATCGGACATCTAAAGATTTTGGGCTCCGCATTTGGAGACACAGCGACAGCTCGATTTATTACATGAGGTACGATCATTTATTTTCTGTATTTAGACTTATCTACAGTACTACTTTCTTGTGAATTAAGATAGGGGATGTGAAAGATATTATATTTTTATATAAAATAGTTTATATGTAAAAGAAAAGTAAAGTATCACAGACAACCCAACAAAATAAGATGTATAGAAAAACGTAAAAAATGTGGTCACGGGCTGTGACAATACACGCTTTTAGGTACGCATTTAGGTATGCATAGTATCAGCTCTTTTATATATATTTTTTACTGGACGTAAGCTCACCCTCTATTTTCCTTATAGATTATTTGCAGTAGTTTTCATCTCAATATGGGAAGACTTTTGCTACAGTATTCCTCTAGCAGTTCTTCGAATAATGTAGAGGTATTTTTTGTACTTTTATATTGCAAACTACATATGTACAGTACTATTTGTATGAATTATCGTATATGGGATGTAAACTAAATTGTATTATATTGAATGTAAATTGTAGTTTAAAATTAGTAGTAATCCGATGTAAATTTCATATTACATAAATGTTTTTTGAGATTGCTTAGGCATTTAGTTTTAAATTGAACAATCGAATATGGATATGAACTGTAATATAGATTGTTATGAACCGAACGAATATGAAATATTAACTGCTTGAGAAATAAAGCAATGAGTGAGGACACAACATACAGCCCAACAAATCATACTAAAAAGAAAAAAGTTAGTTCTAATTTTCGATAATTGGAACATTACAAAACATAAAATCCAAATAATAAATAAGCGGTATGCCTTAAAATTGAAACTAGATTTACCTCCTCTACCCCAAACTTTTTGTAAGAACTAAATAAAAAAAAGTGGTTAAAAACAACTTCTAGTGTGAAAATCCTAAATTCTCGTGCCCTAAATTTGTATTCAAGTGTAATTTGTATAGGCACTAAGTGTGATTAAATGAATTTGGGAATTTGAATATACTTACCTTACCCCAATACTCAAGAATGAAATTTTGAATATTTATAATTAAGCTGAGAATGCAAGAGAGATGTATATGTATGCCATGTATATATTGTACCTTGTTTCATATGAACGTTGACACATGCGCCGACTAATGCATGCAACATACATGCCTGCATGCATACATAGATAAATATATATTCTTATATTATAAGATAATTGAATAAATATAAAATATAAATAATTCTCTCACACACATAAGTGTGTTTATATATATACATATATATTGGCAATTAAGATATATGCATATAAGATAATTAACATATGATAAATATATATACAATTATCATAAGATAATATATATATATTAAGATGTATTTATAAATAAGATAAATAAGATGTGATAAATATATATTTATCATTAGAAAATATATAATAATGAAATAAAGTTTTTAAATGTAATTATAAACATAAAGATCAAGACAAATAAGAAAAAATATATATATTTAAGCATATAGTAATATGTATAAAAGGAAACAAATATGTGTAAGTGTATATTTAGATAAAATATAAGTATATAAATGAAAATAAATATATAGAGCACCATGCCCACCATCATCATTCTCTCACCATCTCTCACGCCTCTCATCATTGTCTTCACCTCTTGCAATAACCAAGATTTTCCCAACATTGATTTAAATAATTTATTATTTAGTTCTAGACACCTGCTTGATAATTGGATAATAATATCGGATATTTGTGCAAGGACTCGACGTAATGGACTAACGAGTAAACGAGCTTTTGGCACGAATCCCAAGGTAATTTATCAAGCCGACTCTAAAGTGGAAATTGAAACGCTTATGTCAATACATGAACCCCATCTTGTTTAAAAAGGATAGGCTATTTGACACTAAAAGGGAATGGACTCCAACAACTCAAATTAATTTAATATGGCTAAATAAAATTGCCAAAGTAAAATTAAATATTGTAAGAATTAACAAAGATGTAATGGTACTTCACTTAGCTATGTGAGGTAAGGGTACGATTAAAGTTAGCTATAAAAGGGTAAATAATGTATAAGGTATAAACACTTAGATACATGTATAGCTAATAAATAACATAAATAATACATGTGTGTGGATATATATTAGTATAACAAATATGATAAAATAATTATAATATATAGTATTAACACAAATATACATTCAGCAAATAAATATCTATTTAACAATGAATAAACATGTAACAAAAATATATAATATCTTCAAGAAGCCAAGATTTACCACCTACCTCCACTATCTTTGACATATATCAGGTGGAAGAAAGTGAAGCAAGAAAGCAGTGGTAGCTGTGAACCGAAGTTGCCCTGGAAATTGTGAAAGGCCGACAGAGTTAAGGGAGAAAGGAAGGCCGCATTTCAACACAAAATACGGAGGCAATAAGCACTCCTCTTGGTTGAAGAATGGTAAGGCAGACCACGATGAGGAGCTGCTGCGTTGAGGTGGAACGGAGATTAGAAGCTGTTGAACAGAGAAAGATCAAACAGTAGCAGGAGTTTGGAAGTGACGAATAGGGGACTAGCAGTAGGAAAACATGGGAAGGCAGGGCAGAACCTGTCGTAGAACAGGAGCTGGTTTGGGGTTCAAAACAGGGGACGTGAAGTTTCATACTTGTAGCCCAATGGTTTAAGGCTGAAAAACCGGGATAAGAGTGAAGGAAAGAAGCTTGAGCAACTACCACCAGCAAGGAGGATTGAATCGAGAGGCAATATGAGAGGTTGAACAGAGAGCAAGAGAGAAAAAGAAACAGGGATCTCATAGAAACAGTAGAGCAAGGAAGCATGAACCACTAAGAGGTTGTTTACCATTTCTTTCCTTGGTGCACATTAGGTAAGGGAAGTATCCCAAGTTGTGTTAGAATTATTGTGCTATATTAAAATCATGCATTGGAATATAGGATTAAATGTAATTAATTATATATATATATATATATTTAAATATATATATACACACACATAATTAAAAATAAATAAATATATAAAGTATCTAATTGAAAAATATATATCCCTATAACCCTAGTCAATATATATAAATATATATAATATATATGTCTACTTGAATTCAAATATAAATATTTCGAGTGGAATATATATGTTTTTAAATATATATATATATATATATATGTGTGTGAAATCTCCAATTTCCATGTATTCCTCTATGTTTGTAAAGTAATTCAATCTAATATGATTAAATGAATATGAAGTTGATGTGTAATTAAGGTATGAATGCTGTATGCATGATGTATGGAGTATGAAAGAAATAAGAAAATTGATAGTCAAATAAATCAAAGAGTTTATTTTATTGTTATGGAAATGAATGGAGTATAAAGAAAATTATATCAGAATTTTGATTGGAGTTAAGTAGATGAGTCATAGAAGAAAGGGAGGAAGAGAAATTAAATGGTCAAGAGTCAAGGGAAGGGTCAAAGGCTGAGATGAACTAAATGGATGAACAAGCATTTAATGCACATTGCATGACTCACCAGCCCCATCAGCCATCACCAACGTCAGCCAGTATTCCAGCCCTCTCCCTCTCGTTCTCTCCACTTCTCCAAGCTTCCAAGTCTTCCTCCATAGCTACCTTGACAAGCTACCTTATTCCTCCATCGATCTCTTTAGCTAGTTGAACGAAAATTGATCCTTGTCACTAGACTAAGTGATATCCGAAGTTTGGTAGATTGAATCCAAGTATTGGAGGAGATCACAAAGTTTGAGATTTTGGTCACTAGCAAAAGGTAAGAGAAGAAGATGATTTGTTCAATTATGTTCATGGTATGGTGTTGTACTGAATTAGTATAACATGTTTATGGCAAATTCTTAAAGGTTTGCTTTGATATGATGATTTCAGATTTTAAGAAGAAAAAGGTTAGGGTTGGTGAACCAAGTGATTTCATGTTCTCGAAGTAATCGAGGTAAGAAATTTATGTAACGGACGTAAGGCGGCTATCTCCGCATGTTTTATGATGATTTTATGTGGTTTGGAAAGAAACATCAGTTGGTTTTGTATAGGAAAAGATGCATTTTCAGACTTGTTTCCTAGTACCAATTAGGCTAGGGGCAGCCGACTGCCATAAAGGGAAGTCGACTGCCTAGAGACAACCAAAACGTCGTTTTCTGAAAACCGATGCAAACCAGTCGACTGCTATGTAAGCCAGTCGACTGCTATTTACCCAGAAGCATTCTGTTTCAAACCAGTCGACTGCTATATGGGACAGTCGACTGCTATTTGCCAAATTGCATTCTGTTTCAAAAACAGTCGACTGCTATATGTACCAGTCGACTGCTATATGTACCAGTCGACTGCTATTTCTTAAGAAGCATTCTGTTTGAAAACCAGTCGGCTGCTATATGGACCAGTCGACTGCCCTTATATGTTTTCAAAGATGAAAATATCGAAATTTTTAAATGAAAATAATTTCGATAAATGAAAGTATGAAGCAGCAGCTGACTGCCCTATTAAGCCAATCGACTGCCCTATTTTGAAAAGAGGTTTTCAAACCTAGTTCAAGAAAGTATGAAATGTCATGGCAAAAGGCCATATGGCATATGTTTTGAGATTATGCACTTTCATGTTTCTAGTAGGGGCTCTGATCAAGTCCTGAAATGATGTATGTTATGGGTTGAGGAACCATAAGTCAGGCCTCAGTCGCTACAGAAGGACACCTGACTAGTGTTAACTGTAGCCACCAACAGTTGGCCAATCTGTCTATATTTCATGTTCGGCTAAGGGAGAATTCCTGGCCCTACGGGGTACACCACATGATGATGATGATGATGATGCAGTGCATAGCCTCCATAAAAGTACAAATAGTTTTTTTTATGTTATCAAAAACTATATGTATATGCGATTTCAAAGAATAAAGAAATCGAAAATACTTGGTGTATTTGTATAAGAAGTTTTAAAAGAAGTATTTGATGTATGGTTTCAAGAAGGCATAAGATGTTTTAAGAGAAGTATGTATGTATGTAAATGATGATTTAAAAGAAGTATACGATGTATGTTTTAAAGTATGTATGAAGTATGAAGTATGATGTTTTAAAGAAAGAAGTTTATGCATGATGTTTTAAAGAAAGTATAAGAAGAAGAAGTATGTGATGCATGCTTTATAATGATTTTACATGACATTATAGAGCCAAGTAGGAAAACTGCATATAGAGGCATAGTACGCTCTTTTACATATTTTTCTTACTGAGCGTAAACTCACCCTTTTACGAACATTTTTCATACAGACTATCTGAAGTAATCCCTCGCTCTCGATAGAAGAGCCTACGAGTGGATCTTGAAAGTTTACCTTCGAGAGACGCTTCCCAAGTAGTATAGAAGGTATACTTATGTAATTATGCAAAGTAAATTGTAATTCAGTTATGGTACAGTACAATTAACATTAATGTATATAAGATGTCGGAGATTTAAGTTAAGATGATGTATGAGATCCTGTGGAAACGGATGATACATATATACATGTATCATTAGTCTGTTTTATTGAAATTGAATAAAATTTTATGAGCTATTAGATAATTAGCTTAAGAATAAAGGAAGAATGACACTGGATAAACTAAATCTAAATAAAAAAGGAAAAAGATAAGTGATAAGATGAAGTGACGGGGACGTCACAATATATCTCTAGTTTAATGAGAAAATGCATTGTGGTTGTTTTGTTGATACTTATTCTTGCATAAGGTAGAGATGTAACTTAGGCTATGATTAAATGAGATTAGACTTATATAAATATTGCATAACATGTATTGAGAACTTTGGATGATAATGCAAGTTGAGTATGTCTGTGTGAATAGGATATTGGGGACAGTTAATGTTGCGTTGTTATAATGCCAAATTTTTGGCTGGTGGTTACCGTAGGCATACTTCATAGAGTTAGCTTAAGTTGGTAGTATATGTTATTATTATCATACATTTCATAAATTAAACTCTACATCGAGATCTGCATGCTTTGCAAAAATGTTATTTTATTGAAGTATCGAGTCGATTTATATGAGTCAAAAATAGGTTTACTCTGACAACTTTACTAAAGTAGTTTCACTTGCAAGGATTAAGTGTTAAATATTCCAAAGCATGTTCAATTACTTCAATGTTTCCAAGTGCACCTGTTTTAAAATGGTACACATATTTTGGTCATACAACTGCGTTTTGAAAAGTTGTCTTTGTACAGATTTTGATACGTGAGATGCCTTTGTTATTTCGTGAGATGTCTTCGAGACTTCGTGAGATGCCTTTGTGGTATCGTGAGATGTCTTTGTGACATTGTGAGATGAAATGTCATTAAGACATCATGAGATGCCTTCGTGGTATCGTAGTGAGATGTCTTCGTGAGATGCCTTCATGGTATCATGAGATGTCTTCGTGACATTGTGAGATACCTTCTTGGAATTGTGAGATGTCTTTGTGGTATTGTGAGATGTCTTCATGACATCGTGAGATGCCTTTAGGGTATTGTTTATGTCGGCATGGCCAATAGGCACCTATATGAAAGAACCACTGCTAGCTATAGTGAATGTTTCGTCTGAATGTTTCATGGTTACATTACCATTTCTGGGTTACTTTACCATATTATATAAAAAGACATACCACATTTCAAAGATTTCTTATTTAAACTGTGGTATGTTTATATTTTTAACAAGTGAAATATGTATTTGAATTGAGTATACAAGATCTCGATTTTATATCTAATTTGAGTTCTGCTTTTGGTCTAATTGACTTTGCACCATTAAGTATATTTTACACTGAACATATGTTTTGGATCTCAGTGTCTAATGTGAATTACATGCTACGAATGATTTTGGTATATTGATTTTATTAAGTATATTGTTTACCAATATTACTCGGTTTTAGCATGCATCTTCAGGCACATAGTACAGTAGGTGCTTAACATCACTTGGTATATATTTCTCCTACAGGGCTTTAGCTCACCCCTTCTTTTTCCTCACAAATTACTTTCGATAGACTTGCATGCAAGTGCAATGCTCTAAGAGCTCGCTATACATACATAGGGTTGAGCACTTTTGAGTTGAGGTATAATCTCTTATTCTTTTATTTATATCCTAGACACTTAGTTTCTTTTTTACACACATAGTGTGTAAAATTTGGGAATGTAAGTACTAGGACTATATCGAGAATTGTATTTAATTATAATTTGTAATGAATAGTAACTCAATAGAATGTTTAGATGAAAATGCATTATTCTAAATGGTATATTGAGATGTCGGCTGTGCCACAAGATGAAATATTGTTGTGTTATAGTGTGAGGTTGGACAATAGGTATAGATGTAGGGATGAAATTTTTTCAATTCCAAATTTGGCACACATTACGTCAGAATTAAATGAGACCTTAGACAATTAGTCTTAATCAAATAAACAAGTAGTAATCTACTTGTTCGATTATAGCTACACTAAGTTAGTGACAAGATAATAAGGAAAGGAAAAAGTTAGCTCGAAAATCCTTACTTTTGAGGATGTTACACCTCCCATCACTCCTTTCATCTGGCACTTTCAAAAGAAAAAGAGAAAGGAAAAGAAAGAGTGAACTGCAGAGTGAAACTAAAATAAGGCTATCAACAAAGAGAGGGCTTTCGTGAGAAACAGGGGACTGAATGGTGGCTAATTTTCAATGTCATTTTTTCTGGTCTAAAATAGTGGCACAAGATGTTGTTTATGGAGCTTTCATTTGGGTTTTTGAAGCTAAAATAGAGGTATGAAGAGTAGCTAAACCCGAGGAAGTAAAGCTGAAGCATTGGCATTGCTGACGCTTAGCGTTTTACTGACTGTGAAGGCTAATTCTCAACTGGATTGAGAAGCTATTATAGACTTAAGCCTGGGGTTATTAGGCATCGTTCAAGGGCTAAGCAAAGGCTCGGAACAGTGGTGTTGAGGTTGAGGTTGAGTTTGGGTTACGGTTTGGTGGCTGATCAAGAATGTGATTTGAAGCTTAAACGAAGGTGAGAAGAAACGAACATGGGGAATGTTTGAGCTGCTGATCAGGTTCGCACCCTAGCTCTTTCCTTTATTCTTTGGGCTACTATTTAGTTGTGACATTCAAGTGGAACAAGTAGCAAGAATTGAATGGGAATATAAGAAACCTTCAGCTGAAGTAGAGGGTGTTAGGAGCCGAAGGAATCAACATATTGACTTAAGAAAGAAGGTATGGATAGAAAGGGAGTTTGGCTAGGAAACTGATTGAACTGAGAGCCATATACAAGAGTTTTAAAAAGGGTTGAAGAAAGAAACTGAAGCTAGAATTTTGAAGGTGCAGAATCAGTCGATTAAGGTTGGAAAAAGAGTATTTTTAGGCATGAATAGTGACTTAAAGGCTATCTTCTTCGAACTAAAAACCGGTTTGGATAGAGGAAGAGAGTGAGGCTTCATTTCAATTTTCAAGAGCAAAAAATAGGGGTTGTTAGCAAGGTTGAGAGCCATGAACATTAGTAGTCAAGGCAGGTTTGAGAGAGCTTAACATCTAGTTAAAATGAACTAAATAAGGAGGATAAGGCTGATATAAGAGAGAGATAAATACATGGAAACAGTAGGCATGTGCTGGACAATAGTAGCACTCAGTTTGAAACAAAGATAGGGTTGCTTAAGACTTGGTTTTGGCGGCAGAATAAGTATATTAGCTATAAAGCGAAAGCTAAGACAAAACAAAAGTGAGAAAATAAAACAATAGGGAGAATCAAGCAAATTAAGGGAGCCGTTATTCTTGGCTAAGCAAGTGTACTATAAGGGTCATTTCTTTGCTATATTTGAGTTTAAAGGATGTATATGTATGGATGCACACAAATATATATATATATATATATATATATAGATATACACACACACACACACATATCATGAGCTTGATTATGACAAGAAATATAGGGTTTGATTTAAAATAAATGCTTTCATGGAAATATATATAAACATATGTTTATAGATGCATAAGTATTATTGGTACGGTATTGAAGGAAGAAATAAATCCATGGAGTAGGACTTGGTTGCAAACCTTGAGAGTAAATGACAAGTATAAATTAATAAATCTTTTGTTATCCTATAAGCAATATAGGGTAAGGGTTATATTAAATTGAATGAAAAGTGCTATGGTAAAAATTCATGAAGAATTTAATATTGATGAAGTGAACTCGAGTAATTGTAGTTCTAAAACTATATGTTTGGTAGGTGAACAAGTGTAATTAAGATATGTAACGGAGGCATAAATGAATTGACTATAGAGACAGAGAGCAATGAAGGAGCTTGAATCGCGTTTTGGACAACTCGAGGAAGTAAATTACCAAGCGATGAGATGGTGGGTTAAGTAAATTCTTGCTATTACCATCTCGTATGTCTAACTTTGAGTTAAACGATGCAGTATTATTGTTTTGGTTGTTAAGGTAAGTGAAGGTAAGTTAATGGTTCAAAATATAGTATACATCCTACCTTGTAATTGTACTTGGTAGAAGTTAGATAAATAATGATTGATTCTATATGTATATGTGATTGATTGTGATGAGAATGTAAATCTCTATACATGATTGGATTGGGATAAGATTAGTGAATTGTGATTGAGATGAAAATTGCATAATGAACCTATGATATTGCGTTTTCTGTAGGCTGGGTTAGGCTAAAATATAAGTCATTATGCTGTCGAAATTTCTAGTGATACAAATAGGAATAAGTAAAATTATGAACTCTGTTAGCAAGTAGAATAGGTAACACAAGACATGAACTCTATTATCGGGTATAACAGGTAACAGGAGACATAAACTCTATTACTGGGCATAACAAGTAACACGAGACATGAACCTTGTTATCGAATAGAATAGGTAACATGAGACATGAACCTTGCTATCGAGTATAATAGGAACACGAGACATGAACCCTGCTACTAGGGATAATAGGTAACACAAGACAAGAACCCTACTACCGGGTAGAATAGGTAACACAAGACATGAACCCTGCTACCAAGTAGAATAGGCAACAAAAACATGAACCCTGCTGCAAGGTACAATAAGTAACACAAGACATGAACCTTACTGCTAGGTATAATAGATAACACAAGACATGAACCTTACTGTTAAGTACAATAGGTAATGCGAGACGTGAACCTTGCTATCGAGTATAATATTTAACAGGAGATATGAACTGTGCTACTGGTTATAATAGGTAACGCAAGACATGAACCCTGCTACTGAGTATAATAAGTAATACCAGACATGAATCCTATTATTAGATATAATAAGTAACAAATGAACTCTGCTATCGGGTATAATATGTAACACATGAACCCTGTAATATTGTGATAGTGTATCGAATTAAGTGCATTGTGATAGTATGTTGGACTAAGTGCACTGTGACAGTGTATTGGATTAAGTGCATTGTAATAGTGTATCAAATTAAATGCATAGTATTTGTGTATGAACTAATTGCATAGTAAATCTATTTGAAACACAGTGTATAGTAATTTGTTTGAGCTAAGCATATTGATCATTGTAGTGTTGTGTATATTGTTGGCAATGTAGTTATGTGTCACAGGATTGTGTCTTTTATGCATCGTGTTGAGACTCGAGAAAATTAGGTACTTAAGGTATTTTTTTGACTAATTCCCTATATAGCCTCAACCTTTAAAGTGTGAATCTCTATTGGTACTTTTGGCATTAGGACATGATATCACAAACCCATGTCACAATATGTATTGTAAAAACTATAAACCTTGTACCACATTAGTGAATAAATGAAAGACATAGAATAAGCTTGGTATTATGATTTCACCTTGTAATTTCCATTATTCCACGTAATGAGAATGAAGTTACAAGTTTAGGCAAGTTAGCAACAAATGGTCTTTAAGATAAATTAGAAATCTTATATAAGTTCAAAAATTTTATAAGAACAAATAAGTGCTTGAATTCCATAATATAAAAGTGTATTTGTTTAAAATGAAATAAGGACACAAGTATACTAAGAGAAATGTAGTATACTTGAATATTAAAATAGTCAAAATAAAATAAACAAGAAATACCTATATATGTGTGTATTGAGTGTTAAATATGTATACATATAGATATGCAAATTTTAAAAGAATGGAAAAAGAAAATATATATATATATGAGTAAATGGATATATGGATATATATATATATATATATATATATATATATGTTAATGTCTAAAATATAAGTACAAATATATATTACATGTAAGTAGTATAACAAATAAATAAATATATATATGAATACATATATTAGACATATACATGTATAAATATAGATCATTATTATATAAAGATAATAATAATTATCATGAATATACGTAAAATGAAATAAAAATAAAAGAATATAAAACAATATATATATATATAATAAATAAAATTTAAATAAACATAAATGGAGTTAGTGGAGTTTGATGGGACCTTTCCCATCAAAATCCACTAACCATTCTCGGGTAGAAAGAACAAGAGAACCAAAAAGGTTCTTGAGGAAGCTCAGGAAAAGTCCAAAGAAAAGAAAGTGTAAAGGAAATGGGAGGCTCGGGTGGAACCGAGAAAGAGGGAAAAGAGGCTGTAGCCGAGAGGGAAGGAAAGAAAGAAAAGAAAGAGCAGCCCAAGGAAAAACCGAGAAGGAAGAAAAAGGAAGTTCCAGCCGAGAGAGGGGAAAGAAGAAAAAAGAAAGGAAAGGAGGAAGAGTAAGGCTGGAAGTGGCGTGGAACAAGGCACCTTGGGCTGGAAATTTTCCAAGCCGTGAGGAGCATTTTAAAGGGGTGATTTCACAGCCAAATTTGGAGATACTGAATAGGGGATTTGAACGTGGTTTTGGAATGAGAGCTACTGCTTCAGAAAAATAAGGAAGAGCTGCTGGAAAAATTAGGTAATTGAAATATTCTTCTAACTTTACAATGTTTATTTATTAAGTATGAAAATGAAATTATGATCAATTGAATC
Organism: Heritiera fomes; assembly: GCA_032173925.1. Lineage (NCBI taxonomy): Eukaryota > Viridiplantae > Streptophyta > Magnoliopsida > Malvales > Malvaceae > Heritiera > Heritiera fomes. The sequence goes on along the minus strand of JAPDPM010000002.1, from coordinate 39,662,499 downwards.
AAATGGGCACTTTATGGATGATGGATTGATTTAATTCTGACTAGATGTTCAAATCTGAAATTGATGTCCTGTTCTAGGTTGTAATTAAAATGATCAGTTTAATTGTTCTACATGGAGAAAAATTCTGGAAACATTATGATTAATAGCCCTTTAAGTTACAAGAAAGTCGGTTTTGGAATTTCTTGATTTGGATTTCTATAACTTGAGATATGTACAAGTAAGTGTAGGATACTATGTCCAGAAACGTGAATCATGAGTCTGACTTTGAAAAAATTGTAGAAGATAGCCTACAATGAATTAGGTTGCAAGCCTTACATTTCTAGAAAAGTAATTAAGTTAGGATTGTGATGGTTCTGGGTTTGCACCAATTGGACATGTGTATAGTTAAATATGAAGTATTTTGTGCAAGTAGGTCAGTGTAACCCTGTGCTTGAATACTGCTGGAAGATAGTGCAACTTTGAAAAATTGCTAATGTTGACATAGGAAGAATTAAATCATGAACCTTATATTTCTAGATAAGGAAATGAGTTAGCTTTCATCTAGTTTTGGAAATTGTGGATTTGGAATTATGTAGCTTAAGCTATGTACATATGAATGCAGGATACTCACTGCAAGGTACAAACAACCTAGTGTCAACTTCAAAAATTTCTAGAAAATAATTCAGATGGAGTTTGATTTCAAACTTTACATTTTCAGAAAGGTAAATGAGTCAGGATTGATATGGTTTTGGCTTTGTACAAATTGCATAACCCTACAATTAGTAATCTAAATTTTAATGAATAGAGGTCAGGAAATTATCTTACCTGATGTGCCAGATTTGGACCAAAGTTTGGAAAATTATTGGAAATGGCACAAGATGAATTAAGAAGTAAGCCTTATACTTCCGAATAGGGAACTGAGTTAGAAGTAATATAAAAATTTATGGCTTGACGATTAAATTCTGAAATTTTTACAAAAGGCTAACAAAGATGCTTAAAATATATATATATATATATATGTATATAAGGACTTGTATCCATGAATACGTCATAATTGACGATAAGGAGGTAGCTTTAAATTAATAGTTACTCGAAATTAATAGCGTTTAAGGTCCTTATTTTAAATACGTGATTAAGCACGATGATGTAAACTTATCGAAAAGTTAATGGATTATGTGTAGCGAAGCGGAACGGTGTAGAAGTTTGAGTACAGACTTGGAAGCGCGATGAGGATAATTACTAAGCCTCGAGGTAAGTGGGTTAAATAAGCCTTATTAGTGTCATCTCGTAAGAGATGAAAGAAATCTTAATAAATACTTATTTAAATTATATCAAACTTGGTGGGATATCATGGATAAAACTAATAGAGTAAGTATGGTAAGATATAAGTTGAACATGATGTAATCGTGAATAATACTTGTTTACAGAGAAATCTTAGTTGTGACTTGCGTGCTATGTGTTATAGTTCATTTATGTTTATTGAGCACGCTGATGTATTATAATACTTTGAGAATGAATGTGTGAAATAATGTGCAATATATATATGCTATTTACAACATTGAATTTATGGACCTCGATTATTACCTAGTCGTGTTTGTCGAAAACTAGGAAAGAGGCCAACCCAAGTAAAGACTCGATCTTTGTACCGTGTGAGCCACCTCTAGAAAACTCAAGGGACCTAAGTGCTACATAGGTTCTTCGGAAACTATGGGAGCCACCTCTAGAATCCTTTGAGAACTAAGTGCTCCACGAGTTCCGATAAGATAGTGGAAAGTATATGTCATAATGGCCAACCCGAGAAAAGACTCGATCTTTGTACCTTGTGAGCCACCTCTAGAAAACTCAAGGGACCTAAGTGCTACATAGGTTCTTCGGAAACTATGGGAGCCACCTCTAGAATCCTTTGAGAACTAAGTACTACACGAGTTTCGATGATGTAGTGGAAAGTATATGTCATAAAGGCCAACCCGAGTAAAGACTCGATCTTTGTACCATGGGAGCCACCTCTAGAAAACTCAAAGGACTTAAGTGCTACATAGGTTCTTCAGAAACTATGGGAGCCACCTCTAGAATCCTTTGAGAGGTAAGTGCTACACGTGTTTTGATGAAATATGAGGAATCGTAGGTTATTGTGACAATAAATAAATGATTGTGATTTGTGAGTGTGGTGAATGTTAGTATATGGAATATATCTTATACATAAGACAGAAAATGTGTATAATCATGTATTATACTTATATATGCAATATAAACATGTACTATTTAAATGTTTGTCTTCTTTCACACTCAACCATGCTGATAAAAAGTATGATAAATTGTGAATTTAAGAATGGAAGGAAAGCATGAGTAAGCTTATGAAATCTGTGTACATACGAATTGGTAGTAAATCTTGATATAATCCATACATGCTATTTTATAGAACTCAAGCATGTATGATCGTGTTTTACGATATGAGCCTAGTATGTACTTATTTAAACTACTTACTGAGCCATGGATTGCTCACCCCTTAATTTAACATCTATAGATCATACGAGTTGATAGCCGGCCCAGGCTTCGTATAGGCTCCCGGGAAACTGTACCTAGTAGTGGTACTCGTTTACGTTCTCCGGGCCTAGCTTTTGTATTTTTGAGGTATACTACTCGTGTACCATCTTGATAGCCATATGTATTTTAATTTCACAGTACTAGGAAAGTTTATGGGATGTAGCTTTGGATCACACTAGATGATTATGTGAGTCTAGGTGATTATCGAGTTCGATTCGGGTTCTGATGTATATTTTGAATGATATATAAAGTGATAGATGTGAACTTATTAATGGTTAAACTCTTGAGAAGCTTGAGATATTTGATTGTATGAACTGTGGGGAAACAATAGCTGTTGTGTTGTGTGGTTTAAAGTGTGTTTTAATGCAGAAAATTCTACCTGGGGAAATTGATAAAATACAAAGGGGAGGTTTTCAACCCATTTCATTTGAAATAGTAAATAAGGTTAAATTCATAAGAATCACTTGAGAAGGATGACATAGCTCAAGAAATAAAATTAATAGGACAAGATTTGATCTAGATACTGCACTAACACCGAATACAAACCGTAAATAGAGAAAGAAAAATTTGGTTCGTAATTTTTTCAAAAGTGATAAGTGTATGTTAAGTGGACGTCATTGGACTTCGGGTCGTGACATGTATAGCTCATGCGTACATGTGCATGTAGATTGTTATGAGCTAACCATACATTTATTTAAACTACTTATTGAGTTGTGGATTTGTTCACCCCTTATTTCCACTCCCTGCAAATTATTTGAATTGTGCTCCAGTTGTCAAAGTATTCGAGTGGGCTCTTGGTGATCGTACAAAGCCACAATATTTATCTATGTCCTCCGAGCTCTGCTTTTCATTTTTTTTGAGGTATATGAGAAATGCCTAATTTTGTTTACATGTATAGACAACTATGAAATGCACAATACACATTTACTTGTAGGGTATTGGTATGTAACTTAGGATGGTTTTAGAATTATTTTGTAAGCAATATGACAACCGAGTGTGATCCTGGATTTGATATGTATGTGACAAGTAGTGGTGGTTATTAGGATTTTTGACATGACAATTTTTTGATGATTTGTATTATGTTGTGAATGTGTGGATAGTGGAATTGATTGGTATGATTGGGTTATGATGAATGATAATGTCTTATAGATTTTTTATCTGAAGAAATCTTAAAATACAATGGTAGATATTTTCAATCTATTTTCTAGGCAAAAATATTTGATTGATCAAAAATGATAAATTACAAGCTTATAAAATTATTTCACTCACCTTTAGTGAAAGAATAAATTAATTAAGTTGAATGAGATTAAGAGGATAAGTGACTATCGTTAAGTGACTTTACTCTTACCAAATACAAACCATAAAGTGAAAAGAAGAATTTAATTTGTAAATTTGTAAGTTGTATAAGTATTAAGCATACGTCATGACTTTCGGGTTATCATATATTTAATAGTATCAGAGCAAAGTTTATTTAATACGTGTCAGTATAGTTGAGATTATAGATAGTGTTACATATCATGTACTGTGTAATGTCAGCATGTAAACTTATTGTTATTGAGCTATATCAAGATTGGTTTGCTCTTTATATAGGCTTCTAGTATGATTGAACTTAAAAATGAGGGGGACTAGGCATAGAAGTAAGCTTGAGAGCTGGCTTGAAAGACAATCGATCTCACTTCCAACCCATTACTTGCATCACCTCAATCACTATTACTTTCAACTCCTTTGCATCTAGATAGTATAGAGGTGAGGATGGCTAATATGGGGTAGAATCATCAGATAATAATGGCTAATCAAGCTAGTGCACCAAAGTCAACTCATTTATTTATCTCACAAACAGTTGCAAGTAGGCTGCATATAAAGTCAGAACCTCGAAGTTATCAGTTGAATACTAGCACTCCTTTCAAGGAATCTCATATGAACGTTTGTATCGTTAGTGTAAAGTGAAAGTGGGAGATAGGGATCTAATAGCAAATATCTACAACCTAGGTGTTTTTTTGGGTATGGACTAGTTAGTCACCCATCGTGCTAGTGTACACTACTATAGGAAAATTGTAACATTCTCCCTACCTAATCCGTATATGATATGTTTTGATAAGTAACGAAGAGATAAGTGTTTATTTGATTTATTCTGGACGTATTAAAATGATACTAGTATAGGCATAATGGCTTTATAGATTTTTGATTTAGAGGGATTAGTCATTCTTAATGAGCCTCCATAAAGTATTATTTGACTAGGTCTATTGGATTTTACCAATAAGAGTTTATATCTGTCCACCATGTGCAACAAGAAGTGGACATTATTGATGTGTCCCCAAGAGGAATTATTACTTGACTTTCCTTCAAACTTGAAAAGTGTATTGGATCATGAGTATTTTGGAAACGTATTTTTAGAAGTCCATATACTTTGAAAACTATGTGACCCCAAAAACCATGTAGGTCAGGAAGTATTTGATCAAAAAATTATGTGAACATTTGAAATTATATAGTTTTAACTACAAAGACTTTGAAAGCTCAACAATTTAAAATATATGGTTTTTAACTATAGGAATAAAAAACATGTGAAATTAGAAAAACTAAAAGACCCTTCTAAATTTTCCTTTGGTACAATTGAGGTTAAACATGGCATGCTATAGAAAGCTAATCTTGAAAAGAATTTTTAGAGACTTTTTAGACATTCCAAATGGATGTGGAAATTAAAGTTTTATGAAATAAGACACTCTAGATCGTCTTATCATGACAATTAATGTTTGCGCAATATGATAACTTTTAAGGTGTTGAGGAGGTATCACCACATTGTGGGAAATAATGACATATATTCGAGTTCGGGTTGAATCGAAGTGTTGAAATTGAGGTTAGTATGAAATAGATATCATCTTCAATATAAATTGTGGTATATGAATTAGAATTTGAGAATTATCAATTTTGGATTATATGAGTGTAAAGAATATAATAAGAGGAGCACCCTCACATGCTAATATAACTTAGATCAATTTGGAGGACCAAATTCTTTAAGATGAGGAGGATGTGAAAACGCTAAATTCTCCTACCCTAATTTTGTATTCAAATGTAATTTGTTTAGGTACTAAGTGTGATTAAGTGAATTTGGGAATTTGAATGTACCTACCTTACCCCAATACTCGATAATGAAATTTTGAATATTTATAGTTAAGTTGCGATTGCAAGGGAAATATATATTTATGCCATATATACACTATACTGAGTTTCATATGAACGTTGACACATGCGTCAACTAATGCATGCATGCGTATGTAGATAAATATATATATTCTTATATTATAAGAGATTGAGTAAATATAAAATATAAATAATACTCTCGCACACATAAGTGTGTGTGCATATTGGTAATTAAGATATATGCGTATAAGATAATTAACATATGATAAATATATATACAATTATCATAAGATAATAGATATTAAGATGTATATATAAATAAGATAAATAAGATGTGATAAATATATATTTATCATAAGAAAATATATAATAAGGAAATAAAGTTTTTAAATGTAATTATAACTATAAAGATCAAGACAAATAAGAATATATATATATATATATATATTTAAGTATATAGTAATATATATAAAAGGAAACAAATATGTATAAGTGTATATTTATATAAAATATAAGTATAAAAATGAAAATAAATATATATTATATATTAAAAAGGTAATTACAATAATAAATAAATAAAAATAATATAATATAATAATTGAGTTAATGGAAATGTCCCACCAACTCATGGTGCTCTGTCAGGAGACAAAGCACCATGCTTGAACCCCCATAATCATTTCCTCTATATCTCTCGCCTCTCAACATTGTCTTGACCTCCCCTCACTCCTCTCATCTGGCATTTTCAAAAGAAAAGGAGAAAGGAAACGAAAGAGTGAATTGGAGAGTGAAACTGAAATAGCGCTTTAAGACAAGGGGAGGATTTTCGCAAGAAACAGGGGACCGAATGGTGGCTGGTTTTCAATGGCATTTTTCTGGTCCAAAACAGTGGCACGAGATGCTCTTTATGGAGCTTCCATTCGGGTTTTTGGAGCTAAAATAGAGGCGTGAAGAGCAGCTGAACATGAGGAAGAAAAGCTGAAGCACTGGCGTTGCTGAAGCTTTGCGTTTTACTGACTGTGAAGGCCAATTCTCAGTTGGATTGAGAAGCTGTTGTAGGCATAGTCTTGGGGTTATTAAGCATGGTTCAGGGGCTGAGCAAGGGCTCGGAACAGTGGTGTTGAGGCTTTTTTAGGTTACGGTTTGGTGGCTGATCAAGTATGTGATTTGAAGCTTAAACAAAGGTAAGAAGAAACGAACATGGGGAGTGTTCGAGCTGCTGATCAGGTTCGCACCCTAGCTCCTTTTTTTTTTTTGTGGGAGGGTGGGGGGGTGGGGTGGGCGCTGTTGTTTGGGTGGCATTCGGCTGGGACAAGCAGCAAGAATTGAATGGGGAACATAGGAAACCTTCAGCTGAAGTAGTGGGTGTTAGGAGCCGAAGGGTTCAACATACTGACTTTAGAAAGAAGGCGTGGATTGAACCGAGAGCCATATACAAGGATTTTAAAAAGGGCTGAAGAAAGAAACTGAAGCTGGAATTCTGAAGGTGCAGAACCGATCCACTAAGGTTGCAAAGAGAGTGTTTTTGGGCACTAAATAGTGAGCTTAATGGCTGTCTTCTTCGGACTAATGACTGGTTTGGAAAGGAGGGAGAGAGTGGAGCTTCATTTCGATTTTCAAGAGCAAAAAACAGGGGTTGTCAGCAAGGTTGAGAACCATGAACATTAGTAGTCGAGGCAGGTTTGAGAGAGCTTAACATCTAGCTAAAATGAGCTAAATAAGGAGGATAGAGCTGAATAGGAGAGAGATAAATACATGGAAACAGTAGCCATGTGCTGGACAACAGTAGCTCTCGGTTTGGAGGGAAGATAGGGTTGCTTGAGACTTTGTTTTGACGGTTGAATAAGTACATTAGCAACAAAGTGAAAGCTGTGACAAAACAAAAGTGAGAAACTAAAACAGTAGGGAGAATCAAGCAAATGCTTTCATGCAAAAATATATAAATATATATATATATATATATATATATATATTTATAGATGTATAAGTACCATTGGGACGGTATTGAAGGAAGAAATAAATCCTTAGAGTAGGACTTGGTTGCAAACCTTGAGAGTAAATAACAAGTATAAGTTAATATATCTTTTGCTATCCTATAAGCAATATAGGGTAAGGGTTATATTAAATTGAATGAAAAGTGCTTTGGTAAAAATTCATGAAGAATTTAATTTTGGTGAAGTGAACTTGAGTAATAGTAGTTCTAAAACTTTATGTTTGGTAGGTGAACAACTGTAATTAAGTTATGTAACTGAGGCAGAAATGAATCGATGTAAAGACACGAAGTGAAGGAGCTTGAATCGTGATTTGGACAGCTCAAGGAAGTAAATTACAAAGCAATGAGGTAAGTAGGTTAAGTAAATTCTTGCTAGTAACATCTCGTAGGAGATGCGTAAATTTTGTTTTTTAAATTGTCTAACTTCAAGTTAAACGATGCAATACTATTGTTTAAGTTGTTAAGGTAAGTGAAGGTAACTTAATGATTCAAAATACAATTTACATTTGTAGACGTCTTATTTTGTCTGGAATCTTAATTTATAAAAATAATTAATTGGATTAGGTGACATTGTATTTTAATTTAGAATTAGGCTAGAATTAAGTTAGGATTTTTTAGATTTTAGAATTAATGTTAATTAGGAAATTAAAATTAAAATAGGATTTAGGAATGATAATAAAAAAAAAAGAGATAAGAAGAGAAAATAAAATTAATTTTAGTATAGGATAATTAGATTTTTTAGGATAATTATTTAGATTAAAATTATATTTGATAAAGTTAGATTGGGATTAACATAAGAATTAAATAGATAAAATATTAAAAATAAGAGATAATTAATAGAATAAGTTGAGTTGTATTAGGACTTTAACAAGTTTATGACTATAAAAAGGGGTTAAACCCCATAACTTGAAAAAGGAGAAGAGGAGAACGAATTTTCAGAGAGAACAACAAAAATACACAAGCAGAAACAGAAATAAAAAAACACAGTGACGAGGCGGCACCAATCTGCGACAAGCAACAGGTAGCAGGCTCCACCGGTGGTAACTCCCGCAAAGACACATTGATATTATAACTTACGGCTGTTGATAGCGGAGGAAAGCTCGCACACTTAGAAACCCAATCCGACCAAGCTTTTCGAAGTTTAATGCCAAATTTTCAGTTTCCATCCTAGACGCGCATCAACCATCTTTAAGCCTATGTTTGGATTGAGGGTGGGGAAGGGAAAGGAAAGGAAAGCAATGTAAAAAAAAGAAAGGTTGTAAACCTTTCCTTTGTTTAGGAAGATTTTTTAGCTAGGGAAAGGAAAGAGAGGGGAAGTGAGCACCCCTTGCTTTCCCTTGACTTACCTAGTTTTTTTAAAACCCCAATTTGGGGTACAAGGAAAGGAAAGGAAACTTGAAAAAAATTTTAACATGTAGAATGTCAAATTTAACCTTATTATCTTATAAAATTTAAAACAAAAAAATGTTATAATTGGAAAAAAAACATTACAATAAATCATTTCCTTTCATTTTTATTGTTTAACCAAACAAGGGTTATTAGGATTACTTTTCTTTTCTTTCCTTTATTAATTTTAGCTATCCAAACAAGGGGTACATATACCCTTTCCTTTCTTCTCCTTTCCTCTAGTTTACATTCCTTTCCTTTACTAATGTTTATCCAAACATAGCGTAAAAGCCCAAACCAACTAATGTTTTGTGAGCCTTGCATTCATTATTAAGGTAAGCATTCGTACTCCACTTTGCTTTTTGTTTCCATTTGATATTTTTATATTTGAATATTACTTGAGTTGTTTTTTTAGAGTAAGAGTGGGAATATTAAGAAATAAAATATAGGAGTAATAAATCAAAGATAAGACAATTAAGTCAATAAGTGTAGGAGGATAAGTAAACCTTAAAATTAAGTAACTAAAATAACAAATGATAGAATGAGTAAAAAGTAAGAAACAAAATAATTAAAGAGATGATTAAAAATTTTTTTAGATGTTTAATTAAATAATGGCATAATAAACGTTGAGGATGAGCTAGACCCTTCCGATGATGGAATCTTCGAGGCGATTACGAATGAGTAACACTAGAAGAATTCCTAGGTGAGAGGATCTTTTTAAGTTTATCCAGAATGATGGAAGATTTAAAGGATATTTTCAAAAATAAAGGTTGACACTTTATTCTTCAAATAATAAAAAATAAAATAAAAAATGAAGATAATAATAATAAAAGTTATGCTCTAAGATAATAATAAATAATAAAAATAAATTATTTATTAATTCCGATGATGGAATCCTTGAGGTGATTGCGAACGAGTAACACTCGAGAAATTCCTAGGTGAAAGAATCCTTTTAAGTTTATCCAGAACGATGGAAGATTTAGAAGGTATTTTCAAAATAAACAAATAATAAATAAGATAAAAACATAACAAATAATAAAATTTATATTCTAATAAAGATAAAATAATAAATAATAAATAAAATTAATAAATAATAAAATAATAATTTCGATAATGGAAACCTCAAGGCGATTGCAAATGAGTAACACTTGAGGAATTCCTAGGTGAAAGGGTTCTTCTAAGTTTATCCAGAATGATGGAAAATTTAGAAGATATTCTCAATATTAAAATCCTAAATATAATAATAAATAAAAAAATAATATTTCCAAAAATATTATTAAATATTTTTAGTACATCATTGGTGTTTATCCTAGCCTCAAAAGTGATAAATTAATTATTTTTCATAAATGGTGGAATTACCGAAAAGTAGTGATTAAATATTCATGATACCGATTTCGGTAAAGGTTTCACTACTGAAAATTCATCCCACGTGTTTTATAGTGAAATGTGTGATTGGTGAAGTGAAATGGTGAATAGTTAATATTTTATAATTATTTTCAGTATGATATTCACTATTTTAATTATGATTTTCCTTTATGGAATAAATAAATGTTTATCATGTGTAATGATTTCCATAAATGCTTTATCACTGTGTAAATATTGTTTTGAGACTGGAATGTCTTTACACATGTTTATGGTGGAAAATGTGTTGGCGGAATTATCGAATTTGGAAAATTAAATATTTTATTTTATTTTTCCATAAATCATGAAAAATATTGAAATTGATTTCTAACAACTTTGAATTTCATGTTTTGGAAAGAAAGCATGGAAACATGTGTGTATGTGCTCTATGGCGAAAAGAAACAATTACGAGATTTTATTTCACATGAAATTATTTTATAAATTGTTTTCACCATATGATACTGTGATTTATACCTTTATGGATTTTCTAAAAGATGTTATTGATTTTACTTAATTCCATAAAGGTAATGAAAATTCACATATACTGTTTTGAGACTATTAGGCCCCATATCATACTCGCGTGTTCATGTGTACCTTCTCATGTGTTGTGCTGTTGACATTGAGCCATCTTCAGCGGTCCTAGTGTCACCCGCTCAGTTTACGACCGAAGGCACTTATAGACTATGGCCATAGATCTCACGTGTTTATTATACTATCCCTACAGGGATCTCATGTGTACCCTATTATTCCCTACGAGACTTATAACATGATATCATCGGGGGTGTTGCCTGGTCTCCACTATTATTCCACGTGTTATTATTGGTTTTGGTGATAACTATCGAAAGATACTATTTATTGTGATCCTTTATCACTGACTGGTGAAATATGTGAACGGGTGTTTTATTGCTACATGCGTTTTAAGTGATTGATTTCAATGGTGGAAATCAAATAATTTTCAAGTGTTGTTCACATGATTTAATAAATTATTTTATTTAAACATGTGATATTTTATATACAGTAAATATTTTAGTGAGTTTATATTAAAATAAATTTTTACTCCCTATAGTCGCTCTGGGTTTTCAGGACAAGACAGGTATTTCAAAATACCTTCCATGCTCCATCTGAATTTCTCGGCCGACTATAGTATCACTCCCTTATAGAGTGCCAGTTTATAAATAGGAAACTAAAGGTTTTACTGCATGTAGTTTTCGAGGTATCGAAAATTACATACAAATCTCTTACTGAGCCGTGGTTTTGCTCACCCCAATTTTTTATCTCCCTAGATATTTTGCAGTGACCAGTTGAGTATATCATCAGAGGATTAGAGGCTGCACACTGAGCACCACGAGGCAGCATTTATAGATCCGGAGGTATATTTATTTTACATTATATGTTCAGACTTCTGATTTACAGTACTATAGTGTTAAATTAAATTAGGGGATGTAAGTATTGATTAAAAGACAACTTGTAAATATTTATTTCTGTTAATTATATTAAATTACGAAAATTGTGTTTTCAGTGAATTAAATGTGGAAATTAAGATATCACAGACAGCCCAACTTGTTCATGTGTAGTGAAAATGTGTAAAAAGTGTAAAATACTGTGTACTTGGGATGTGACATAGACATTAATCAAAGAGTGTTTTATTAAAAAAGTGTTTTATTGAACAATGAAATGGTTTATCGAATATTGATTTCAAAGATCCCACATAATTTGATAATGCACCTTGCATATCTTGTTACCATGTAATAGCGCAGACAAGTAAACTTTGCTAAAGTTTTATTTTTAGATCTTTGATCTATGATATGACACGATAGGTAATTATGTATTGATTTTGAAACTATGATATATAGATGTTTTATGCATAGTGCACCTTGAGCTTGAGCAAAGTCTCAGCCCTTGTAATTGATTTTGATTATTTTTTACAGCATTACTAATTTATGAATTATTTTCATATTGTTTTGAGTATGTCGAACTTAAAAACAAAGAGATTAACTATTATACCTTTACTCGTTTAGTATGCGTTATACTCACTGCATAAGGGTTTAAAACTGCTATGTATATGTTGCATTGGATCGATATTGAATATGTAATAAATAGTGTGGATCGATATTGGATATGTAATAAATAATGTGGATTGATATTGGATACGTAATGAATAGTGTGCATTGATATTAGATATGTAACGGATATTGTGAATTGATATCAAGAAAAGTGAAATATATTGTTAATAAAAGTTTTGTTGATAGATGCCAGAGACGAGGACAATGAGTTACTTCAAAGTACCCTTCCATCACTGCCTCAAAACCCCGATCCACCTAGAGTCCTTAGGACATAATCTTGTTACAATTATGAGACGTTATCGATTGAAATGGTAAATTATGATTTGCAAACTTGCAGTTTCATACATTGCATTTAGAACAATATAATTCTACTTCTGCACTTATATAAATGACTTATTGAGTTCTCGCTCATTAAAATATACTCTAATCCTTTTCAAATAGAGCACAAAGTTGGGGAAATATTTTGGATCTATCCGCAATCCTTCGAGGCTTGAAATATCATCCCAACTCCCCAAAAAGATTATTTTGCATATTTCGGTAAAGTAATATTTTTGTATGTAATGATAATTTTAGGCTATTTTTATTACAGTACTACATGACAAGATGTAGATTGAATGAATGAAATAATGCTATCTAGATTAGGCATCTTATAATATAAAATTAATGATTTGTGATAGACTTTAAGATTATCCAATATGATATATCTATAATGAGTAGTTACGGATATTTTCAATTTATTTTCTAGACCAAAAAATTAGTGAGTATCATTTAGTAACTATACTGATATTAAATACAAACCATAATATTAAAAAAAATTAGTTTGTAAATTTATAAGATAGTAAAAGTGTAAGATCACAAATATTTGTCACAGCCTTCAAGTCATGACAATAATAGCTATGGGAGAAGGTCCCCAAATATCAGTATGCACAAGGTCAGAAATAGCAGAAGAAACAGAATTGCTATTATTAAAAGGTAAAGCATGAAATTTTCTATGTTCACAAGAAACATAATCAAAATTTTCATGTTAGATCCGTTAAAAACCACTAGAACATAAGGACTTCAATTTAAAGGAGGAAACATGACCAAGACAAGAATGCCAAGTAGAATAGGACACAGAGACAGCATATTTTGACACATTGGGTGGCATAGATGTAAGTTTTAAAGGTAGTTGAAGAGATGTTAGTTCAAACAGACGATTAACTTTACGCCTGGTCCCAAGGATCTTTCTCATATGTGGATCCTACACATAACAACCATGACACTAAAAGTGTATGTCAAGGCCAAGATCACATAATTGTCCAATATAAATAAGATTTAGTGAGAGTTTGGCAACAAGAAAGGCATCAAATAAAGATAAAGTGGAAGTGGAAATATTACCAATATGAGCAACAGACAAATATGAGTTATCAGTAGTATGAATAATAGGAGAGTGAGATATAATGTTTTTAGTTTCAAAAAGATGAGAATCAATAGTCATATGATTACAACATGTAGGTTCAAAATACCAAGATGAAGATTTACCTGGGGTGACAAATAAAATTGAAGAAGTGGAGGTGCCAGTGATAGATTGGGTTAAGGCTTGTTTTAGAATATCAATATTTACTTGATTAAGAAGCTCATTTAAGGTAAAGGAGTAACTAGAAGACAAACCCTCAATCATAGCAGCAATTGTGTTGTAGGCAAAAGCCTTACTAGACTTAGACTTGGTTTGATTGTACAATCTAGTTCCTTGATTGGATTGCAACTTGGCAGTCAGAGATGATATGTCCCGGTTTGTGATAGTACCAACAAGTTACCTTTCACTGTGATGAGATAAAGGTGAGGGAAATATCTATTTTCTACATGGAAGGAAAAAAATCCTTGGTTAAAGGAAAATTGTTTTCTAATGGTTTATTGTGCAACGGATGAAAAAAATGAACCAGTGTTTGATACCAAGAAAACAATAGGAACCAAAGAAGAAGGAGAAAAAATGGACCAACAAAGATTATAAACGAAAAAGTATCAAAATTTAGAAAACCTAAGTTCTTGATACTGTGATAACCACAAATTCTCCTATTTTTGAAGTTAGATATGTGTAAATTTAATTTCAGATGTTGATAGACTGGTTTAAATAAATAAATAAATTTATTGAAGGATTGGACTATATCGAAATTATAATACTTGATCAATTGATAAATTAAAAATTTAATAATTAGGAATTTAATTCGAGTATTAAGAGGAAAAAAATGTGTGTATATATATATGTGATTATATATATGTACAAATATAAAAGTATATATACATATAAATAATAAATATTATTTTGAATTAATATATATTAATAAATAATAAAATGGATAAATATATGTTTTAAGGCTTATATATAATATATAAATTATATATAATTATGTTTTTAATATAAAATAATTATATTTTAGAATATAAAGTTTAATATATAGAAATATATGTGTATATATATAGTATATGTTAAGAATATAATTATATATATATAAGTGTTAATATAAAAGTGTATATTATTGATATTATTGTTAATAGAAAATATAATTATGATATATTGATATTATGTATTTATAAATAAATAAATAAATAAATAAAAGGGGAAATCGCAGGCAGCAACCTCGTGGAAGCTTGCTGCTGCAGACCCGATTTGCACAAAAGAAAAAAAAATAGAAAAGAAAAGAAACAGGGGAGAAAATAGAAGAAATTAAATTAGTGGACTATGTGGCATAATTTCATTGGATGGGATGGTAATAAAACAAGACAAATGGGGCTTTCTGGAACTTGCTTCAGTCGGCCAAAGAAATTATCTTCACCAGCCGACCTCCCCTGCTGCACCGACATAAAATTCTCCATGAAACTCCATTCCACCTTCATCGAATCAACTACCATCCTTAATAAAAAAAAATCATTCATCACTCCAAGGACTCTTTGAAATCAAAAAAAAAAATTGGTGGCGGAATTTCAGTTTATGAGGGCTGGAATTTCTGCTGGCAGCATCGATTTTCCTCTGCACTTCTGTCTCGTTTCCTGCAGTTTCTGTTCTTTCTATCTTTCACGTTCTCCTCCCTTCTTTTAGCCAAACTATCAGTTGTCTTCATTAAGACACTAAATACCTTCTACAAATCGGTTCTGTACGATAGCAAACCCAAAAGTTAGAATAATTGCAGAGCAGAATCGAAGAAAACTGGAGCTGTTTTTGGACTGTATTGCTCGGCTAAATAAGGTAATATGGTTTGGATGATGTTTTGTTTAGTCTTAGCCATAATATTTACATGTTTTAAGCTTGGATGGTGTGATTAGAACACTAGATTAAATTAAATAAGAAAGTAGAAAAAGAAGACAGATTTGGTCAGTAAAGAAAAGTGGGAAAAATGTGGGTAATTTTGATGTTATTAGTTATGGCTTGAATAGATGGGATGAGGTGAACAAAATTATAATGATAGAAATTCTAAGATTGTGAGTGGTATGAAATAGGCCATTCGGCCAAGATGCAAATGAGATGATGAGGATGTGTTTAGCATGCAGGGGAAGCATTCGGCCACAAATATATATATATATATATATATATATATATATATATATATATATATATATATATATATGGTGATAGTGGAATTTTAATGTAGATGTAGTATTTGATGATAGTATAAAATGAAATGGAAAATAGAAATTCACAAAAATGTTTATTATAGTTATGTATGGGATTTTAATTATAAGAATTTGGAATTATTAGTGACAATAGACTTAGAGAGAGAATGGAAATTAATGGAAATTATGTTTTGGTAATTGATAGAAAATAAAATAAATAAATTATTGGAGATTTTAAATTTGCAACGAGAATTAATAAAACAAATAGTATAGTTGGAATAGGGAATTTTAATATATATTTGGGAACTATTGTGCAGTATTAGGAAATTGGAAGATAAAGGAGGCGTAAATGGCATTACAGGATTTTATACTGCATGGAAGTAAAGGTAAGGAACATGCACAGGAGTTGCATAAGATAATCTTTACTTGCATCTAGAAATTTTCGTATACCAAATCATAATCGTTTATTCGCTTAATCTTCCCAAATAAAAGATAGAAATTTATCTTAAATAGTTACAATTTAAATATTGCCTTACATGAAATGATTTACATGAATCGAATTACATGAAACGATATACATGAATTTAATTGCATGAAATGATTTATATGGAATGATTTATATGAATAGCATTATATAAATTGAATTACATGAAGTGATTTATATAAATTGATTTACATGAATTGAATTACATGACACGATTTACATGAAATGAATTACATGACATGAGTTGCATGACATGATTTTTATTAAGGGATTTACATGAGAAGATTTATATGAAATGTTTAAATTGCATAAATTATTATTTTACTTGATTTTCGACTGACTGAAGATAATTGCTATTTAAAATGATTTCTACTATTGAATTATATGATTTAAGGAAATGTTTTGAGACGGTCGTTCCTTAGTGATCATGCATACTGTTACCGACTGCGAGACCTTGATCAAGTCCGCAGGTTACCGACATATTGATTACCTGTTGTGGGATTATTATGTTCAAACCCACAGATTTACACAGCTAGCACCTGACCAGTGCGAACTGTGACCGACCGACGATGGCCATTCGTTACCGATCGTCCCTTCGGGGATACCGATATTGTTTTATGCATGATTCTATTAGATGTGACTGTCTCCACTGAATTGTATTTGAATGATTTGAATACCGAATTGAGTGAGGTGATGAATGACCCGTAAGATACTTCGGGCCCTCACAGTAAATACCAAATACTTTGAATACTGAATGAATTGATTTCTAAACGATTTGAATACCGAATGATTTGATTTCTAACTGATTTGAATACTGAATACTTTAAGTACCGAATGATTTGAATACTGAATGGTTTGAATACTGTACGATTTAAATACCAAATGATTTGGATACTGAATTATTTGAATACTGATTTACTGAATTGACAGAAAGAAAGAAAGGTTTGAAATTAAATGATTGAAGGTGATAAACTTAAATGAATAATTACTGTATAAGATGAAAATCTTGCTTATATTGACATTTAAAACTGTTACCGAAGTTGCATACTGAAATTTGTTTTATAGCATCGCCTACATAAATGGCTTTTATATTGATTAATGATTTAAAAGTGCATCGTATAAATTATAAAATGTTTTATACGAATTATTGATTTGAAATAGCATCACATGGATTATTAATTGTTTTATGTTGATAAATGAATTGAAATTGCGTTGTATAAAATGTTAAGCCTGTATTTAACATGCTTTTCTCTTAATTAGTAAAATAAGTTATTTTATTTAACTGCATTTTATACGCGCTTTTATATATGTTTCTTATTGGGCTTTTCCCAAAGCTCACCCCCTTACTCACTATCCCAGATAGCCCATCAGTGTATAGGATATCCGCTACCTTCGGGTTAGTTGAAGAATGCACTAGAAGTTTAAGGTATAAAAGTGAACAAGTATATGTCTAGAATTTTATATTTATATTTGGATTTATAAATGCACAGTAGATGTGTTTGTGATGGGATGTAAATAGTGTGATATTAAGTTAAAGCATGTTTATGAATTGTAATAAAAATTGTGAAATGAACTTACGCTGATACCGAATGCAAACCGATTGATACTGACTAATTGAATGGGAAAGATAGTAATTAAAAGAAAAAAGTTGGTCCGAATTTCATAATTTTGGATGTTAAAAAAGTGGTATCAGAGCAAGGTTTGTCTAGTACGTGTCGGTGTAAATAGATCGAAATTGGTTTACATCCCACACTACTGTGGATAGTCTGAATATAAGTTGTGAAAATTAGTTAGAAAATAAAAAAAACGAAATGTCGATCAGTAGAGGGATATCAATGATTGAAAGAAAAAGTGATAAATATGAATATTGTACGAAAATGTTAGAACATGTGTATTGAATGATTGATGATGATTAATGGAGTTAAAATGATCAGAAGTGATTAATGGACTATGAGTAATTGAAGATGATGGAGTGATTATAATGGAGATGAAGAGGAATGAGAATTTCTAGTGAATGATACAGAGATAATATGAAAATACGATACAAATGGATGAGATAGGTAGTGAATGATTGAAAAAGATTAATTGAGATATTTATTGTTCAGAGGACAATATAATGATTTTATGGAAAATAACTGATCTGGAAATCAATATGAATTAACAAAGGTAAGTGAATTGATAGAAAATGGTGTAAACCTGGTATGAGAATACTGATATGAATGAGTGATAGGATTGATTGCAATGAGTAGTTATGAAAATGATAAGTCTCCAGGTACTGAATTGTCGGATTTCTTGTATCGAATTTGGAGGACCCCAAATTTCCTTATATTCAATATAAACTACAAAGTGGAGGAATTTAAAAAAAAAAGAAAATTTATTTTTAAAATATTTAATGAAGGGTCTGTTCGATAAAATTCGGAGAGGTACTTGGTGAGGGTCCCACCAGGACTTTCTCTGTCCAGATCGAAGTGAGACCCTAAAATTAAGATGGTTGAGGTGAAATATGAATATAGAAAAATTTATAAGAGTATGGTTGTCAGTAAATTGAAAGAAGATAAATTTTGTGAATAAGGAGGGGTACAGTTTAAGTGTAATAATATAATTGTGATTGTTTGGAAGTGATAAAATGATTGTAAAAGATATGAGTACTATGGAGATTGATGAGAATAGAAGGGATGCAATAAGATAGTTGATGAATGGTATAGACATTGTATAGAAAATCGTGTATCACTGTAAAGAAATAATATAGATAGCGAATAATCGAGATTGATTTATTGAAGTATGTAATTATTTGAGGATAATAAGACGATTGTATATGATGTAATTGATGTGGAAATTGATACAAATCAACAAAAGTAGGAGAATTGTTAGTAAATTGTGTAATTATTGTATGAAAGTATTGATAAGAATAAATGAAATGAGTGACTGTTAAGAGTAAGTATGAGAAATTGATAAGTCTCAATGTACTGAATCAGTGGAGTACGTGTGTTGAATTTGGAGGATCAAATTCTTTAAACGTGGGGAAGATGTGATAACCACAAATTTTCCTATTTTGAAGTTAGATATGTGTAAATTTAATTTCAGATGTTGATAGACTGGTTAAAATAAATAAATAAATTTATTGAAGGATTGGACTATATCGAAATTATAATATTTGATCAATTGATAAATTAAAAATTTAATAATTAGGAATTTAATTCGAGTATTAAGAGGAAAAAAATGTGTGTATATATATATGTGATTATATATATGTACAAAAATAAAATATATATACATATAAATAATAAATATTATTTTGAATTAATATATATTAATAAATAATAAAATGGATAAATATATGTTTTAAGGCTTATATATAATATATAAATTATATATAATTATGTTTTTAATATAAAATAATTATATTTTAGAATATAAAGTTTAATATATAGAAATATATGTGTATATATATAGTATATGTTAAGAATATAATTATATATATAAAAGTGTTAATATAAAAGTGTATATTATTGATATTATTGTTAATAGAAAATATAATTATGATATATTGATATTATGTATTTATAAATAAATAAATAAATAAATAAATAAAAGGGGAAATCGCAGGCAGCAACCTCGTGGAAGCTTGCTGCTGCAGACCCGATTTGCACAAAAGAAAAAAAATAGAAAAGAAAAGAAACAGGGGAGAAAATAGAAGAAATTAAATTAGTGGACTATGTGGCATAATTTCATTGGATGGGATGGTAATAAAACAAGACAAATGGGGCTTTCTGGAACTTGCTTCAGTCGGCCAAAGAAATTATCTTCACCAGCCGACCTCCCCTGCTGCACCGACATAAAATTCTCCATGAAACTCCATTCCACCTTCATCGAATCAACTACCATCCTTAATAAAAAAAAATCATTCATCACTCCAAGGACTCTTTGAAATCAAAAAAAAAAATTGGTGGCGGAATTTCAGTTTATGAGGGCTGGAATTTCTGCTGGCAGCATCGATTTTCCTCTGCACTTCTGTCTCGTTTCCTGCAGTTTCTGTTCTTTCTATCTTTCACGTTCTCCTCCCTTCTTTTAGCCAAACTATCAGTTGTCTTCATTAAGACACTAAATACCTTCTACAAATCGGTTCTGTACGATAGCAAACCCAAAAGTTAGAATAATTGCAGAGCAGAATCGAAGAAAACTGGAGCTGTTTTTGGACTGTATTGCTCGGCTAAATAAGGTAATATGGTTTGGATGATGTTTTGTTTAGTCTTAGCCATAATATTTACATGTTTTAAGCTTGGATGGTGTGATTAGAACACTAGATTAAATTAAATAAGAAAGTAGAAAAAGAAGACAGATTTGGTCAGTAAAGAAAAGTGGGAAAAACGTGGGTAATTTTGATGTTATTAGTTATGGCTTGAATAGATGGGATGAGGTGAACAAAATTATAATGATAGAAATTCTAAGATTGTGAGTGGTATGAAATAGGCCATTCGGCCAAGATGCAAATGAGATGATGAGGATGTGTTTAGCATGCAGGGGAAGCATTCGGCCACAAATATATATATATATATATATATATATATATATATATGGTGATAGTGGAATTTTAATGTAGATGTAGTATTTGATGATAGTATAAAATGAAATGGAAAATAGAAATTCACAAAAATGTTTATTATAGTTATGTATGGGATTTTGATTATAAGAATTTGGAATTATTAGTGACAATAGAATTAGAGAGAGAATGGAAATTAATGGAAATTATGTTTTGGTAATTGATAGAAAATAAATTAAATAAATTATTGGAGATTTTAAATTTGCAGCTAGAATTAATAAAACAAATAGTATAGTTGGAATAGGGAATTTTAATATGTATTTGGGAACTATTGTGCAGTATTAGGAAATTGGAAGATAAAGGAGGCGAAAATGGCATTACAGGATTTTATACTACACGGAAGTAAAGGTTAGGAACATGTATAGGAGTTACATAAAATAATCTTTACTTGCATCTAGAAATTTTCGTATACCAAATCATAATCGTTTATTCGCTTAATCTTCCCAAATAAAAGATAGAAATTTATCTTAAATAGTTACAATTTAAATATTGCCTTACATGAAATGATTTACATGAATCGAATTACATGAAACGATATACATGAATTTAATTGCATGAAATGATTTATATGGAATGATTTATATGAATAGCATTATATAAATTGAATTACATGAAGTGATTTATATAAATTGATTTACATGAATTGAATTACATGACACGATTTACATGAAATGAATTACATGACATGAGTTGCATGACATGATTTTTATTAAGGGATTTACATGAGAAGATTTATATGAAATGTTTGAATTGCATAAATTATTATTTTAATTGATTTTCGATTGACTGAAGATAATTGCTATTTAAAATGATTTCTACTATTGAATTATATGATTTAAGGAAATGTTTTGAGACGGTCGTTCCTTAGTGATCATGCATACTGTTACCGACTGCGAGACCTTGATCAAGTCCACAGGTTACCGACATATTGATTACCGGCTGTGGGATTATTATGGTCAAACCCACAGATTTACACAGCTAGCACCTGATCAGTGCGAACTGTGACCGACCGACGATGGCCATTCGTTACCGATCGTCCCTTCGGGGATACCGATATTGTTTTATACATGATTCTATTTGATGTGACTGTCTCCACTGAATTGTATTTGAATGATTTGAATACCGAATTGAGTGAGGTGATGAATGACCCGTAAGGTACTTCGAGCCCTCACAATAAATACCAAATACTTTGAATACTGAATGAATTGATTTCTAAACGATTTGAATATCGAATGATTTGATTTCTGACTGATTTGAATACTGAACGATTTGAATACCGAATACTTTGAGTACCGAATGATTTGAATACTGAATGGTTTGAATACTGAACGATTTAAATACCAAATGATTTGGATACTGAATTATTTGAATACTGATTTACTGAATTGACAGAAAGAAAGAAAGGTTTGAAATTAAATGATTGAAGGTGATAAACTTAAATGAATAGTTTTACTGTATAAGATGAAAATCTTGCTTATATTGACATTTAAAACTGTTACCGAAGTTGCATACTGAAATTTGTTTTATAGCATCGCCTACATAAATGGCTTTTATATTGATTAATGATTTAAAAGTGCATCACATAAATTATAAAATGTTTTATACGAATTATTGATTTGAAATAGCATCACATGGATTATTAATTGTTTTATGTTGATAAATGAATTGAAATTGCGTTGCATAAAATGTTAAGCCTGTATTTAACATGTTTTTCTCTTAATTAGTAAAATATGTTATTTTTATTTAATTGCATTTTATACGCGCTTTTATATGTGTTTCTTACTGGGCTTTCTCCAAAGCTCACCCCCTTACTCACTATCCCAGATAGCCCATCAGTGTATAGGATATCCGCTGCCTTCGGGTTAGTTGAAGAACGCACTAGAAGTTTAAAGTATCAAGTGAACAGGTATATGTCTAGAAGTTTATATTTATATTCGGATTTATAAATGCACAGTAAATGTGTTTGTGATGGGATGTAAATAGTGTGATATTAAGTTAAAGCATGTTTATGAATTGTAATAAAAATTGTAAAATGAACTTACGCTGATACCGAATGCAAACCGATTGATACTGACTAATTGAATGGGAAAGATAGTAATTAAAAGAAAAAAGTTGGTCCGAATTTCATAATTTTGGATGCTACAGATACCATGTTAGATATCCATCCTAAAACCAATTGGCAATAGGTGGAAGGTTCTAACTTGAATATAAGGCCGAAAGAATTTAGTATTTAATAGATATGAGATGATACCACTTTAACACATGAATTTTCCCTAAAAAAATTACAATAGGTTGAGGGGTCTAACTTGAATATAAGGCCACAGAGAATTTAGTATTTAACAGATATGGGATGATACCACTTTAACACATATGAATTTTCCCTAATAAAATTATTCGTCTTTATTTTTAAAACTAAATGAGAATACATATATTTAAAAATTATACTAAATATTTCAATACCTTAGGTAACATTTAGTTGATTTTTCTCATCTAAAGATAATTTAGGAATTACTACTTATGATTTTCGTAAAGTTCTATCATTAGAAGAATTTTTATTTAAATTAAAACTTTATAATATTTTTCTTTAGGCAATGGAAATTTGCAAACTTACGTTATGATTTTAATATTGTAAATCTGCTTTTGTGAATTAAATAATCATTAATTATATTTAAATGATTATTTTTAGTATGACAACTAATTAAATATATTTCAAAAATTACAAATGAACCAACTAACAAGTAAGGATAAATCACATGCATCTGCACAAAAGCATGCAATTAGTCACAACAATCATTTACCAACACAAAAGCAAGTTAAATAACATAAATGCAAAAGCAAGCATCTATAACGTTGAATAGTCAAAGCAAAGATTTAAACATATTCATAGCAACAATCAAACTACTCAGAAGGCAAGTTAAAATAATGAATTTAACAAAAGCCACCTGCACCAAAAACTCTTCTTGCCCTTCTCTTTCTGCTGACAAACCGACCTTTGCTCTTTTCTCACCCGCATGAAGATTCACAAGCTTTGACTTTTCAAAGGGAATCTCCATATGCTTAGCATCATGGTGAATCTGCATCGACTTCGAATTTAGAGGAGTTGTTTTGCAATGAGGATACTCGAACTTACCAACAATTGATTGGCGTGAGTGGCTAGCGGCTCTCGCTCCTTAAGCAAGGCCAGGGTTCGAATCCTGACTTGTGTATAGAATGTCAATGTTGGGAGGGGGACTGCCTAACTATGCTCTGTCTCTCCCGACTCTGGAATAGTCACCGAAGGTGGATACCGGAGGGTTTCGACCAAAAAAAGGATACTCAAACTTGGTTTGTCCTCCATTGTCGGTTTTCGTTAGTAGTTCAGTCTATTTTTTTTTCAATTTAATTTCTACCAAAATAATTGAAATTCATCTGAAATTTATTTATTTTGAATTTAATAAATTAATAAATTAATTAATAAATTCATGGAAGAATTAATAATAATTAATCAATTAAGCATAAAGTAACTTTATGAATTCTATTTTCATAGAGTTATCAGTAAAAAGTTAAATATTAACTAAAAATATAAATATTAAGTTAAGTATCTCAGGTATAATTGTGTTTCACCTCCTCACGAAATGTCAAGTTTTAAAATTTGTAAAACCCTCCAAAACATTTTTTTTGATTTGTTTTTTTCTTCTTCTTTTTTTTGGTGTTACTTCTCTGTTAGGATAATGTTGAAATCTTCTTTTTTTTCCATCTTTGTTTTAGTTTTTTGTGATATTTCTAAATGATAAAAATTCTTAAAACCTAATCTAAATATAAATTATATATATGACATACCTAATTTCAGAAAAAAAATAATTTGAAGAAATCTTGAAAGAAGAGAATGTACTATTTTTTTAAGATTAATTTTTAACCAACAAAACAAGGATATGCTATTGCAAAAAAATAATAATTGAAAGATTACAAAGTGTTAAAAAAATTTGAATATTACTAACAATACGATATGAGATTCCAATAAATCTCAAAAGATAATATATGATAAAAGAAATATGGCCGTTGTGTTCTTAAATTTATTACTAAAATATTAGAATACAAGTGTACAAGATAATTGGGAAAAAAAGACAAATAAATTTCAGATATAAGGGAAAGATCACATAGCCTTAGCAACATAATATTAACAGAATCAGAAATTTCCTTCCGAACCAAAACAAAACCAACCTTCTTAACAACATGCAAGTCCCGATTAGATTGCAACATCACCATAGCTTGGCTAACAGGCACACCATCACTCAAACTCTTCAAATACTCCAAGCGAACCCTCAATTTCCCTATGTCTCAATTATCAATTCCCATGTACCTCAACGCCAATTTGTCCTACCAAATATAGTGGCTTGGTTGGCTCCTTCGCTGCCTGCAAGAGTAGGAATTTCATCCAAAATCAATGAAGTTAAGCCCACCATTGGCCTAATTCACAAAGTATCTAAGCCAATAAAATTCATTTTATCTTTGACCAAATTCACAAACCCAATCCATAAATATGAATAGATGACAATCATTAAGACTAAAAGGGGCATGTAAAGTATAAATTATGTGTGTGTGTGTGTCTATATATATATATATATATATATATATATATATATATATTATTATCATATCCACTGTTAGTTGAGTTTTTTAACTCCACAAGTGGGATTAGGATGATGACATGTGTCTTTTAAAAATATTAAGAAAATAAAAAATAAATAAAATGAGACATATATCATCATCTTAACCCTACTTATGGAGTTAAAAAACTCCACTTATTGTATATAAGATAATTTTCCTCCACATATATATATATATATATATATATAAAAAAAATATAGATTTCGGGTCTGATAAAATTGGGCTTTCTTTGTTGTGCAGATAACTTGTATTACTTATTTACTTTTGAGTTGCAACTCAACTAAATAGTAAATAGTTAAAAGGAAATTGTCAAATGCATATTTCATGGGGATTTTTTTAGTGTAGGTTACAGATTTGTTTTTCATTTTTAATATTTAATAATCTTATCTTCTTATATTTGATAGTATTATTTCTATTCTTTTCTTACTTTTAGGTATAATATACAAAAAATTTAAACTATTTAAGTCAAACATACGCATATATTGTGAGAATTGTAAATTTTTTTAGATCGATCATGTACTCAAGTGTAAGTATACATGAATATAATGTAATAATGTAATTTTGGAATTTGCAATTGTAAGATCATGGTCACATTTGCAAGATCGAAATCTTCGTGAATAATGGAAAACATGCACTAATATGATGTATGCAATGTACGTTAAATGGATTTGAGAGGAGTCGTAGTTATATGTATGTATGTATATATGTGTGTATACGTGTATATATAGATATATATGATTACGTTCATGCATAAGTCAAACTAAAAACACGCAATGTGCATACATGCAATGCGCACGCACGTGTACGTAAACGTGCATGCATGCAATGTGCATGCGAGCAACGTATGTACGTACGTATATAAATACATATATAAATAAAAAAAGATCAAATGAAGTGAAAATAAATCAAAAAATAAGAAAATAAATTAAATACGTATAATTAGATACATATAAATATATATATGCATATATTTATATTTATACACATAGGGTTAATTACATATACATACAAATAAATAAAAATGTAAATCTAAAAGTATATAAATGACATATATATATATATATGTATATATATGTATAATGAAAGATATACATATATATATATATATATATATCTTATATACAAATAGGAATATACAATTTTATATATATATATATATATTTATATATATATATATATATACATGTAAAAATATAGGTATAACAAAATGAATAAAGAATTATATAAGTATACACATGTATATAATTGAGTAGAGGTGTATAGGGATAAATACAAGTATACATTCATGAAATAAAATAAAGTAAAATTAAAAGTATAGATATAGATATAAATATACCTGATCATGGGTTGGGCCCATGACAGGTAATAATAAGTTTTCGATATGCCCTACCCCGGCTCAAAAATTCGGGTATGAATTTTTGTTCAAGTCCGTTTTCATTTTTATATTACAAGCTCGAGCCCAACTTGAAAATAATTTTTTTATATTTTAATTTTTTTATTTATTTGTTTTTTATTATTTTATACCCTTTAAAATTTGTATATTAATTTTCATATTAAATATTTATAATCATGTTTATCAATTAATAATGTTTTATATACATATAATTATCTTATATTTGTAAATATATATAAAAAATTTAATTAATATTAAAAAAGAAATATAAAAAAATAAAAAATAATTTCGGGCCTCATGTCCAGGCCCGAATTTTAAACAAGTCTAAAAATTTTGCTCAAGCCTAATTACTGCATCAGATATTTTTATTTAAATCCGATCAAATATCGAACAAATTTTCGGGCTTGGACTGGTAACCTAACCTTTGAATAGGTCTAGATATAGATATGTTTAGAAATATATATCTATAAAAATTATATATTTTAA
Source organism: Heritiera fomes (assembly GCA_032173925.1). NCBI lineage: Eukaryota > Viridiplantae > Streptophyta > Magnoliopsida > Malvales > Malvaceae > Heritiera > Heritiera fomes. The sequence goes on along the minus strand of JAPDPM010000002.1, from coordinate 39,634,800 downwards.
GATAAATATAAATAATTATAAAAATTATATATATTTTAAGAAAAATATAAATAATATAAAAAAGGGGATTTTGGTGGGAAAACATCCCACCAAACCGAGGCAGAGTTGCCGTACCCTCCTTGGCACCTATCTCCATTTTTTTTTTATTTCAATTCCTTTAATTTGAAATCACTCAGCCCCCTCTTTATTTCGCCTCTCTTCTGTTTTCTCTCATTCCATATCTCGCACAAACGCTTCCTCTCTGTCATATCCTTCTCCTTGTCGCCATTTTTATCACCTACGCTGTGTGTAGCCGGGAGTGGTGTGATTCAGTACAGGGGACAGAGGAGCTCAACCATGGGCAACGCGTGAGGCAGTGGAACTCATTGGAGGCTTATTGAATGTCATGCGGGTTGCTGAATGGTAGTGCAAAGTAGGGCTGTTGTGTGAGGAGGTGTGACACGGGAGCTGCATAACAGTGGATGAAACAGGGGGCTGGAATGATTTCATTTGGGGCTACCTTTTTGGGTCAGTTTAGGTTGGCATTTAAGGGTCTAACAGCAGCTGTCCAACGCTAAAAAGGGGATGCTGTTGAGGAGGCATTATGACCTTCTGTTCAGGGGCACCGAATAGGGGCTACGAAGTGTGAAGCCAAGAAAGAGAGGCAGCACGTTGAAGCGAGGCGAACTGAAGCAGTTGGGGTGGCTGAAGGCGTGATTGAGGCACCTGAATAGTGGCATTTTGGGGCTTGAGACAATACGAGAAAGAAGCTGGATGTACTGGTTTTCAGCCTGGCTCGGCAAAGGAAAAAGGGGCGTTGATCTGGGCGTTTTTGTGGCTGTGTGAAATGGTTTGGGTGGCGAAGCAGGATAGAGCAGGGGTGTCTCGTGAGGCTACTGGACAAGGAAAGATAAGGGGGCCATTCGGTGGCCTTTTAATCACTGAGTTGGTACTGGACTGAGCACCAAACAATGGTGCTAAAATGACTCAGAATAAGGGTTGAAAGTAGGCGCCTAGTGTTGGGACGATTGGTTGGAACAAGGGGCTGGTCACAAGGCTGAAAACCGGCACTGAAAGGAGTCAAAGTCTGCTTATTTTTGGTGCCAAATTGGAGTTGGAATACAAGGGCAAGCGGGGGAGAATGCGAGGTGTCGAACTGATGAAGAGCATAGCCAATACAAGGGAAAACCGTGACTGTTAAGCAAGGGGTTTTAAGAGTAGTGCTATAGCTGAAATTTGAGAGAGAAATATATATATATATATATATATATATATATATATATATATATAAGGATAAGGAAAGAAAATAAAAGAAAAGATATAGGAATTTAGGGTTAGTGCTTGTATTTGCTCAACGTTAAAGCGACGAACACGAACCTAGCTAAGCTTAGGGCACTAACCTAGTGTTTCAGTTTTAAAAAATTGGTAAGAGGTTGGGTAGTGCCATACTAATTGTAAATATACATATATTTAGAATTTATGTACTTTATTAGTAAATCACTTAACGACGTTTAAAGGTGTAGAAGCATGAAGCTCAGTATACACATGCGAAACCCGAGTTTGCGCACACACTAAACGTTGAGTCGGTAAGACAATTTTGAGGTGTCATATATTATAAAATTAAATTAGAAAATAAGTTCATGTAAATTGGCACTAATCCGATAATATCATGTTTAAAAGTGTAGCACGGCAATAAAGCGACAATCGAACCCGGACTATAGGTTCAAGCATGAGCCTTGATCATAAGAGTCGGTAAGACGTTTATATAATAAAGAAGTAGAGTTATATTGTATAAGTCGATATATAATTTCTTTTGATGAATTGAGTAGTTAGAGTTTTCGATTTCACTAGTAGATACCAAACAGTATAAATCATGGTAGTTGATATGACATAGTTTAATGGTGGATGTTAAGTCTGTGACAATCACGATTTTCAACCTCGATTAGTAAACAAATTTATTTTAGACTTGTGTAAGTCAAGAAGAAGTATTTAAGACTTGCAAGAATCTATTCAATTATAAGAAAATATCCATATATATATATATATGTATATATAATGTAAATGTACATTTATTAAATAAGAGATGTAATTACCGTAAAACAAAGGTGATAAACATACATATACATATATACACACACATGTATATAAAAGAGAAAATACATATAATTAAGTATCTAATGTGTGTATATGTATATACATATATATATATATATATCTATGATTAAAATTTAAAAGACAATTATACCTATAAGTATAATTAAGATAAAAATATATAAAAATATTATTTATATTGGTCCCGATTGGCTTCTTAAGGACACCAATCAAGACCACCTACTCCCACTAACGTGGAAGTAGTTAGAAAATAGAGGACTATGACTACAAAAAAAGAGACTTTCAGCGATGGAATTAGCGACGGAATTTTCCGTCGCTAAAAGTCTGAATCCATCGCTGAAGCCTTTTAGCGACGGATTAGCGACGGAAAATTTCTGTTGGAAAAATCAATGTCGCTGATGCTCATTCCGTCACTGAAAGTACACTCCGTCGCTAATTCCATCGCTAATTAGCAACAGAATTTGTTCTTATCAGCGACGGAAATTTTCTGTCGCTAAAATGAAAATCTGTCATTAGTAATCCATAGGTAAAATTTTCAGCTACGGAATTTTCCGTCACTAATTTTATTTTTAATTTTAAATTTTATTAAAATATTTCGTCACTAAAAACTTTACCGACAGAATATTCTGTCGCTAATACTAAATTTTTTTCGTCGCTGAATGTTATCAGCGACGGAATATTCCGTTGCTAATAATAGAAAATTTCCGTTGCTAATGGTATTAGCAACAGAAAATTCCGTCGCTAATGCTATTATTTCCGTCACTAATTTCTTTGAATTCTTTCGCTAATAATATATTTTTTCATCATCATCTATTATTTGTGCATTTCGTTACCAAAATATTAAATTCCAAAATTCTTTCTAAAAGTTTTCCGAAATATATTTAAATTTAAGCTTAAAACCCTAAATTCTTGACTATAGCAATATTTAAAAGACCTTAATACATAAACATAAAATATCGATAAAATTCATACATAATCATAAAACATGGTTAAAATTCATAAAATTCATAACATCTCTCAACAACCATGAAATTCTTAAAACATAAAAAGAACAAAGTACTTAAATTTCTTACATTAAAACAAAGATTTATGAAAAAGGCCCATCTCCGAGGTTCGGTGTGTGTCTATCATCGGGATTTGAAGGGCCTCCTTTGCTACTCTTCCATGCATTAGTCATCTCAGCCATCCATTGGTGCATTTGCGGTAAATATTTGAGAACTTCATCAATTTTCTCTTTTATAACTCCAAAACACTCCTTATTAATATTAAATAACCTACAAAAGCATAAAAACTACATATTAAAAATTAAATATTATTTTCTTTTAATAGAAAATAAAAAAATAATGATTACAATACATACAACTTTCGTTACAATACATATTAAAACTATTAATACAACAATATATACATTTAAACAAAGAAAATATATATATATAAATATATATATATATATATATATATATATATAAAACAATGTGTATATCTCACATTAATCCCAAAATTAATAATACTAATTCAATGAATCTATTAATATCATATAATTAGATACACTAAAACAACAATAAATTTTCATAATTAATAATATTATGACCAAATTAAATTTGCATAAATAAATTTATATATTTAAAATCTAACAAAAATAACTTTAAACATTTAAATACAAATTTCCTACTAATATTATTATAAATACAAGTAAATATATACTATTAAATGTGTGTGTGTGTGTGTGTGTGTGTGTGTATCAACAACATTAAAAGCAATAGTAACTAATTAAACAAATAAATAACAACAAAGTATATATATATATATACACACAAAAATAAATAAATAAAAATTTATGCAAAAAAACAAATATATATATATATATATATAGACAACTAACTTTGACAGATACAAATAAATAAATACACACAAAAAATTAAAAATATATACAAATAACTAAATATATTAAAACTATTAATACAACAATATATACATTTATTCAAAGAAAGAAAAAAAGATTTTATATATATATATATATATATATATATATATATATATATATAAAACAATGTGTATATCTCACATTAAAAAAAATTAATAATACTTTCTGAACAAAAAAAAAAATTAATAACACTAATTCAATCAATCTATTAATGTCATATAATTAGATACACAAAAACAAAAATAAATTTTCATAATTAAAAATATTATAACCAAATTATAATTAAAAAAATAAATTTATATATTTAAAAGCTAACAAAAATAAATATAACTCTTTAAATACAAATTTCCTAATAATATTCTTATATATACAAATAAATATATACTATTAAATGTGTGTGTGTGTATATATATATCAACAATATTAAAATCATTAGTAACTAATTAAACAAATAACAACAACAATATATATATATATATATATATATACACAAATAAATAAATAGATATATACAAATTAATAAATATATACACACAACAAATTAAACATACATATATATATATATATATAAAACTAAATAATATATACAAAGAAATAATAATCTATAAACAAATAAATAACAAACTAACAATATATAAAAAGAGAATAAACACAAAAATAAAACAAAGTAACAACATAAACAAATAAATAAATATTTTTAAATGTAAAAATAAAAAATATATATAATACCACTGTGTAAGTTGATCGGCGGTGAGGGGCGATCGACGGCAGGCATGTGGTTGGCAGGCGATGGCGGCAGCGGTGGAGTCGTTAGGGGTAGTGGTAGTGGCGGGGGACTGTTTTGCTTCTATTTTTATTTTACACAGTAGGAGGAGGGACCGGCGGCAAGGAGAGGAGGGAGGGTGACCGGCTGTGGGTGGAAGGGCAAGGGACCGACGACGCACAGGGGAGAGGAAGGAGAAAAAAAGAATGAGGAGAAGAAAAAATGGGTTTCACGGGTGGGAAGGATAGAAAAATAAGAGGGAATCATGAATTTCGATAAATTAGCAACGGAAAAATTCCGTCGCTAAATAGATCTAACACACTTCGCAAGGTTTTAGCGACGGAATTTTTTCCGTCGCTAATCACATGAAAATTCCGTTGCTAATTTCATAAAAGATTTAATATAAAAAGAAAAATATAAATATTTTACAACGGATTTTTTTTATCGTTAATTCCGTCGCTAAAGCTTATTAGCGATGGAATTAGCGAAGGAAAAAATCCGTCGCTAATTTCATAAAGAGTTTTTAACATAAAAAATAAAAATATGTATAAATATTTTGCAACGGAATTTTTCCGTCGCTAATTCTGTCGCTAATGACCTTTAGCAACGGAAAAATTTCGTCGCTAATTACATGAACATTTAACATAGAAAAATAAAAAATATGTATAAATATTTTGCGACAGAATTTTTTCATCGCTAATGAGCTTTAGCGACGGAAAAATTCCGTCGCTAATTACATGAACGTTCAACATAGAAAAATAAAAAATATGTATAACTATTTTACGATGGAATTTTTCTGTCGCTAATTCTGTCACTAATGAGCTTTAGCAACGGAAAAATTTCGTTGCTAATTACATGAACATTTCACATAGAAAAGTAAAAAATATGTATAAATATTTTGCGACAGAATTTTTTTGTCGCTAAAGCTCATTAGCGACGGAAAAATTCCTTCGCTAATTACATGAACGTTTCACATAGAAAATATTTACGGGTCTTTTGCGACGGAATTTTTCCGTCGCTAATTCCGTCGCTAAAGCTAATTAGCGACGGAATTGTCGACGGAAAAATTCTGTCGCTAACTCCTATGACTAATTTCGGATTTAGCGACATAAATTTCTGTCTATAATATTTGGCGCTATTGCACAGTACCTCCAGCCATAATTAGTGACAAAATTAGCGACGGAAAATATTCCATCGCTAATTATCGACAGATTTTCGTCGTTAATTCTGTCACTAATTTCAACATATATTCCATCGCTAATCTGTCGCTAATACCATTTTTCAGCGATGGAAAAATTTCGTAGCTAAATTTCTGTCGCTGAAAGTTAATTTTCTTGTAGTGTATGTCCTCTTCAAATGGAAAACCGAGGGCGAGAAAGAGAGTAAAGAAATAGGAAAAAAGAAAAGAAATAAATGAAATGAATTGAAATGAAATGAAATGAAAATGAAAATGAAAATGAAAGATGATAGGCAGAGGAGAGACACGTGAGAGAGATAAGAAGATTGAAATGAAAGGAAATAAAGAAAGGAAGAAAACCAAAGATGAGGGAAGGCTCGATTTCAGAGAGAGGAAATCGTGTCAAGGAAGAGTGAACTGGGAAAGCTAAAATGTGAGAGAAGGAGAGACAACTGAAACTAAGAAGGAAGTTGGAAGTGGGAAGAGACGTGAGTGGATGACAAAAGTAGTGGTGAAGAAAAGAGAGGAAGTGATGGGCTGTAATACCCAATGAGGAAAGAAAACTGAAGCTAGTTAAGTGAAGAGATGGGTCAAGAGGGAGAAGAAGCTCTTTCTCTGCAAAGAAACTGAATCGAAAATGAGTGAAGGAGAGGGAGATCCAGAGAGCTAGAGACAGATGAGGGCATAAAAGAGATTGAAGGAAAAAGAGGGAAATAAGGGGCAAAAATGTGGAAAAGGGGTTGAAACTATGGGTCATTTTGGTTACTGTTTGGGTGATCTTGAATGCTTAAAACAAAGGCCAAAGCATGGGATTTCGAGAGTTTCTTTAGGTTCAAAACAGGAGCTCGACAAAGGCTAAGTTATGGCTGTTCGAAGTACGTTTCAGGTGGCGTAAATAGTGGCTTCTGAAGGTGAGAATAAGGTGGAAATATCAAGCTGTATGAAGGGCAAAACAGGGGGCTTTATTCACGTCTGATCAAGGAAGGAAAAAGGAGAGATATAAGGCTGAAAAATGAGAGGGTTATTACACGTTTTCAGTTTTAAAAAGGTTGGTCATTGTGGTTGAACAGGTGGTGCATATTTGGCTAAATGATGGTGAAGCAAGGCTTGCAAATAAATGAGGCATTGGCATTGCTGAAGCTCGGCATTTTGGTGGCTGTAAAGGCCAATTCTCAGTTGGGTTGAGTAGCTGTTGTAGGCTGAAGCTTGGGGTTTTGGGCTGTGCATTTGTGGTTTGAAACAAAGGAGAAACAACAGCTTCTTGGTGGTATTTAAAAGCTGGAAATGCAAGGTAAAAGAGGGAGAAGCCAACTGCTTTAAGGTCTGAAAACGAATGGATAGAGGCTGGATTCTTTGGGTATCTTGAAGGTTGAAGGAAGGGATGGCTCGACATGGAGAAAGGACTTAAAGCAGGGGTTGTCCAAGGTATTCAAGGCTGAGTTTTGGTGCTCCAAAATTAAACACTTAAGGGCTATGTTGAGAGGTTTTAGGCCAAAGAACAAGGTTGTACGGGGGTTGTTTTAAAGCTGAAAAGTAGTGGATAATCGGGATGGAAAAGCCCTCCTTAAATTTCAGCCACGTGGGTATGTACAAGCTTGTGATTTTGTTTTAATTTCTTTAAATTTATGTTAGTGTTCTTGATGTATTTAGCTTGTGAATACCGTTGGATTGATAAAAACCATTAGGATCTCACCCTAGGGAATTCGACTAAATGGGGTTTCATTGACTTGATGCCTTATTTGATTTGATTCTAATATATATTAGTGTAGAGAATGTGAAAAACATGAATATGGTGTCAAGTTAGCAAAAACAATATGTGAAATCTATAAAGGTGTTCCAGCCAAGTAAAGGGGCATATGAATCATGCCTAATTTGATACAAAATGGGCTCTAAAATAATTTATGGGATAATAGAAGACTGGTGGTGAAGTTGGATTCGAAAACGGAGATAATTTGCTAGCGGATATAGTTTTAGCACTAGTTAGGAGATAAATCGAATTACTATCGTATTAGGAATTTTCAGAGATCTCTAAGATTTATGATACTACGTAAAGGTGATTTTGGATATTAAAAATATTTAAATGACTTTTCTGCAGTTCGAGAGTGAGTTGGTGATTGGATTTTACAAGCTTGATTTTAAATATTGATTGCCGGATTGCTTGGCTTTGCTACGACTGTGCTCGATTGAGGTAAAAGATATATATCGAAACGTAGGTGATACTAAATAAATTTTTAAAATCAACTGCCTTGTATTTTATAAACTGTATTTTCCTTGTAGGGGGTTTTTAATAAAATTAAGTCGTTATGCTATCTGATTTTTGAAAAAATATTGATTTGTGAAATGAGCTAGAGTTACGATAACGATTTGATAATAACAATTCTCTAGCAAGTTTTGTTTTGAAAAAGAATACGAAATTGCATGATTTTGACTACTTATGGAAACTTTATCCAAAACATCCATTTTCATAGAAATTATCAAAGTTTTGTATTTTTAGAATATATATATATATATATATATATATATATATATGAAAATGTTTTGAGACATGACTAACAGTCACTGCAGTATTGTTTTGGACTACTGTGTGACCCTAATCCAGTCCACAGTAGGTATTGTTTTGGGCTAGTGTATGACCCTCATCCAGTCTAAGTAGAGTTTCTTGGTTGTGTGATCTTGATCTAGTCTATAATAGGCCCAGTTGACACCTGATCAGTGCTCACTGTGGACCCTTTTTGGAATATGGCCATATGTCAGCTGCACTTTCCCTCACGGGAATATTTGAACTGCATGATTATTGTTTAGTCGTTATATCTCCAGCTTATTATATATATGCCTCTTTTTTGTACTTACGCCGTTTATGGATTCTGAATGTTTTTGTTGAGAACTATTTTTCGAATTATAATGCTTATATATAGTTTTGAATGAATTATTTTCTGATACATTGCATAAGCATGATTTGGTTTCCGAAATGTATAAATTTCGATTTCAAGCTTTAATAAATGTTTTAGAAGCTTGCATATAGAAATTTGGTATTTGTCTCTTATATATATTTCTCATTGGGCTTTATAAGCTCACCCCCCCCCCCTCTCCACCTTTCAGATAACATGTAGTAAGAGCATGTACGAGGGGTTCTACGCATCCTTCGAGGATTTTGTCTTCCCTTGAAGGTATGTGATGTACAGTATTCCCTTTTATATTTAGACTTGTAATTTCAGTACTTTTATAGTATGTGGATGTAATTAAAAGAAGTATAGGATATATTTATGGTTTGTAACAATGCATGCAACTTGGGTGGAGATATATTTAGTCAAGTAGAATGATTCGAAATTGTAAATGCATGCTTAGTGAGAGAATTTGACTAGGACCTAAGGTAATTAAAGGATATTGACTTAGCTAATATAAAGTTAGCTTAAGAATTGATTAATGACACTACGTACAGTCCAACCAAGTAAGTGAAAATGAAAAAAATTTGGTTTCTATTTTCGGTATAAAGGATTATTACAAAAGTTGGTATCAGAGCAAGGTTGGTCTGATGTACGTTAGTGTCGATAGGTCAAGAACTGTTTATATCCCCTAAGTACTATACATGTATGAATATATATTATATATTTTTGTTTAAAATGGCACTAAATGTGTTTATTCCATATGGATAATTATAGTTTTTTCCCACCTAATCCATATATGATATGATTTGATAAGTAATGAAGTGGTAAATGTTATTTGTTTGGTTTTTAACATATTGGAGTGATGTTAGTAGAGGCACAATGGCCTATGTGATTTAAATATTGATGTAGTGTACTTATCAAAACTCATGAATAAGGAATGAAATTATGTTTGGTGGGGATGATAATGTATAACCTAGCATTATTGGCCTAAGATAGGTTATGCAATGATCTGAAACGATTGATTAGAATGCGTTTTGCTTTGAAAGAGATAGAATTATTGTATCTTATATGATTGATGCAGAAATAGATAATGATTGAAAGATGCAAAAGGACTTAGTTAATATGAAATTGTAAGAACATATGTTGGGTACTATGAGGTTTTTGATGGAACAATGATAAAAATTTATGCTAAGATAAGGACAAGAGACTATGAAAATTGTGGAATGAAGCTTGGATACATGGGAATTGTGTTGGAATATAAATTTAAGTTATGTTAATGCGTCCTGAGAATGGCATGTGGTGAACATGCTTAATTGCATATTGAATTCATTTACACAACTGCGAACCTTAAGGATTTCAACACGTGCCTTGATATAACATATGGACATATTTAGCATAAGCTTTGAGCTTTTGGAATCGTTTTGGTTTCGATTATGCATGGATTTAAGAGTTAATGTATTTGGAAATCTTAAAAATGTGGGCTACTTTGAATGACTGGAAAGAAATCGAACTGTGCATTAAGCTTTTTGTTTATAGAGCCATTCGAACCTAAAGTCTTATGTCAACATTATTTTCCTACGAAGAGAGTATAAGATTTGATTGAATACATGATTTGGCTTTTGTTTTTAGAACTATATGAAATTTAGGATTGCAATTTTAAACTATGAAACTTGAAATTTTGGGGATTAGGTATCCTTGATGAGCTTTAGTAGAGTCTCAACAATTGGTGTGATTTTGATTATGCTTATTGGATTTGACCAATAGGGTTTGGACCTGTCTACAATAATAGCAAGAAACTATTGTTTGAACCTATTCATCGTGCATGAAAAAAATAGACTTTCTGATATGTCTAAAAAAATAAAAAAAATATTAAATAAATAAATAAAATAAAAATAATAAAATTGATTGAACTTCATGATTTTGTGAACTCTATGAATTTTGAAAAGTCCTTGGTCTTCAACCTCTTCTAATGGAGAAGTTTTTAATAGAGTTGATATTGAATTTATTGATTATAGAGATTATGAATCTTTGAGTATTACTGGAGACCTTTTAGGAATATCAAGCAAGGTGGTAAATTGATTTGAAGGTTTAGGTTTTGTGAGATAAAACATTCAAGATCATCTTAAAATGACATTAATCTTAACTTAACTTGAGGGTTATGGATCTATAAAATGATGTATGTTCATAATGTATAAACTAATGAGATACACACGATTTGTGACTTGATTGAATACTGAGATTTAAGGTCTAATGTAAAATGAATTTGATTTATGGATAAACGGTAACATATGAATTGGACTTGGAATTCCCCAGTTATGGATCAAAAGGATAAGATATTGAGGTCCAAGGTGATTTTCCTGGTAAAAATATTTTGGCAACATTACTCTTCGCAAGAAGCTATATGGGAATTGGAAAGTTAATGAAAGCAAAGTAACCTCACCTATTCTAAGATAATCATGATCAAATTTGAAAGGCAATTACTGAATATGGGGTTATCTCGAGTACTACGAGTTTACCTTCCTAAAATGTTTATATTCAAATCTTGTGTAGTGTGAAATTGTGGATAAAATCTACTGTAGTGGCCTGATATTTATTAAAGCTTTATGATGTTTTAGTAAAAGAGAAAAATTTTGATAGCTAATGTGGAGGAAATTGAAATTAATATATGATACCTTTGTGGCAACTGAGTTATTGACTACTAATGAATTAGAAACTTTATTTTAAGTGCTGTTATGGACAAGAGATTTTGTTAGTGCAAAGGATAGTGGATATACAATTGGTGTTTTAGGGTTATATTAAAATGAGATATCAAGAGTGTGCAGCAAAAGTATGAGTTAAGTTACGGATTTAGAGATTGAAAAGTTGGAACGTTACTTTCTTAGACTATATAGAATTTGAAATAAAATTTTTATTGATTTCATTATCTGATAAAAGACAGTTAAGAGTTTTGATTGAAGCTTATTAGATAAAGTTTCATGGATCCGTAAGAGAAGAACTACATATTAGATTTGTCTAAAAGATGGAGAAGATTTGGAGTTCATAAAATTTTAATTCTAAGTTTGCCTTTTTGAAATCTGCATTAAGGATTTAAGTGTAGATTTTGTTATTTTGCATCGAAATTTATATTGACTTGATTAACTATATGGACTCTTAAAATTGTACAGTTGAACTACAAGGATTTTAAAAGCTCAATGACGTAAAATATATAGTTTAGAACTATGCGAAATCAAAAACATGTGGAATTTGAAAATCAAAAGGACTCTTCAAGCTTCTATTGGTAAAGTCAAGATTGAACGTGACATATTATACACCTTGAATCTTTAGCGACTATTGGAGATTATTAATGCGTGTCATATAATGTAATAAATCAAGGTGAAAGTTAAGATTGTGTGAAATAAGAAACTCGAGATCATCATGTCTTGGCAATGATTAGGACTCAATTTGATAGTTTCTGAATTATAAGAGGATATATGGTCACAAGGTGTGAAATAAATAGATGCACCCAAGCTAAGGATGGATCAAATAGTTGAATTTCGAATGTTAATGTGAATTAGAGACGATCTTCAAGACAAATGGTAATTTATGAATTGGGATTTGAGAATTATCAGACTACGTATTATTTGGGACTGAAGAATATAATAAAGAAAAGCATCCACTAATGTTTATGTAACTTGGAGAAATTTGGAGGACCAAATTTTCTAAGTTAGGGAAGATGTGACAATCATGATTTTCAACCCCGATTAGTAAACAGATTTATTTGACTTGTTTAAGTCAAGAAGAAGTATTTAAAACTTGCAAGAATCTATTCAATTATAAGAAAATATTCATATATATATATATATGTATATATAATGTAAATGTAGAGATGTAATTACCTTAAACAAAGGGGATAAACATACATATACATATATACACACACACATATGTATATAAAAGAGAATATACATATAATTAAGTATCTAATGTGTGTATATGTATATATATATATATATATATATATATATATATATATCTATGATTAAAATTTAAAAGACAATTATATCTATAAGTATAATTAAGATAAAAATATATATAATAATATTATTTATATTGGTCCTGATTGGCAATCAGGACCACCTACTCCCACTAACGTGGGAGTAGTTGTTAGAAAATAGAGGACTATGTCCACTACAAATGGAAAACAGGGGGCGAGAAAGAGAGTAAAGAAATAGGAAAAAAAAGAAAAGAAATGAATGAAATGAAAATGAAAGATGATAGGCAGAGGTAGAGTTGCTTATTAGGCCGGGTTGGCCCGACTCGGTTTGTAACCGGATCGGGTCAATCCGGCTCAATATCCGAATCGGTACAGTACAGTTTCGGAACCGACCCAGCCCGGTAACATACCGTGCTAGGCCGATTTTAAATAACTGGAACCGGGCCCGCAAAGGGCCAGGTCCATTGAGGACCGGGACTGTCTGGTCCCGGTCCAGAACCGGACCGGTTCCGGTTGAACTGGTCTAGTTAAAAAAAACAAAAAAAAAAATCAAGGCTGCCACTGCGCAGCCTCTTTGATGGGCAACGGCCATTTGGCCTTTACCCATCAATCTTTCTTTTTTTTTTTAATTTTTTTAAATTTTTTTATTCTATTTTTTTCCTATAAATACCTCTATTTATCTTCTATTTTTCTTTACATTTCTTCTATATTTTCTCTCAAATCTACTATCTATATTCATCTACTCTTATTCTCTTCACTCACATACTCTCTCAATATTCACTCATACTCTCTCAATATTCACTTAAATTCCCTTATTCCAAATTTATAATATCATCATTTCCTTTCTAAATTTCATTTTTCTTTTTATTTTATAATTTTGCAAATTTTACTTTTAATTTTCAAATTCTAATATATTATATATATCCCTTATTCCAAATTTATAATCTCATCATTTTCTTTCTAAATTTCATTTTTCTTTTTATTTTGTAATTTTGCAAATTTTACTTTAAATTTTCAAGTTTCAATTTTCAAATTCTAATATTATATATATGTATGTATATATATATATATATATATATATATATATATATATATATATATCATACATCTATTTTTTTTAATTCTTAACATATATTTATTTTCAAAAAAAATAAAAAAATGTCAAATTTCTTTCGTCGTTCATGCTCTGTTTCTCGACCTTTTGGTTCCACTGAAATTCCTAATTTGGGTGACGAATCATTTAATGAAATCGAACCCGATATTCATCTGGAGGAGGAGCTTCCTTTGGCACCATCGTTTGGTCGTGGTCGTGGAGGAGGTCATGCTCAAACACAATCATCAGCTGCCACCACTGCTGCTACTGCTACATCATCAAGACCGAAGTTTAGTAAAAAAAAAAACAAGCAAGGAATGGGAGTATTTCGACATTGCAGCAAAAGAAGGTGAGACGAACAAATATTGTGCCATCTGTAAATTGTGCAAAGGCGTTTACTCTTATAACTCCGGTGGAGGTGATGGCGGTACAGTTACGTATAAAAGACATTTAATTACTATACATAAAATTAATCCTGATACCGAAGAAAATGAAATTTTAAAAGGTAAATAATCTCAAATTAATACACATGATGATGGAAAAAATTTTAATTTTGATAATGTTCAAGCTAGACGTGGTTTAGTTAGATTTGTAGTTAGGATTGAACAACCATTCACAATTTGTGAAAAAACAGGATATTTAGAATTTGTTTGTAAATATTTACAACCCACATATAAATCTGTTTCTAGACATACATTAAAAAGAGATTGCATGGATATATTTAAAGAATATAGACAAGCTTTAATTGATAAACTTAGTAATATTTCATCTAGGGTTAGTTTAACTAGTGATATATGGACTAGTACTAATGGTATAAGTTATCTTGTTATAACTTATCATTGGATAGATGAAGATTGGTCCATGCAAAAACGAATTTTATCTTTAGATGTAATAGAAGAAGCACATAATTCGTATACTATTCATAAATATATTAGTAAAGTTTGTAAATTATATGGACTAGAAAATAATAGAGTTTTTGCTATTACTTTTGATAATGCTTCGAGTAATACTGAAGCTATTCCTCATTTAATTAAAAGTTTAAACCCTATTATGCAAGGCATATTTTTTCATGCAAGATGTGCATGTCATGTTATAAATTTATGTGTTCAAAGTGGTTTTAGTTCTAGTGGTACTAGTAGTGGCATAGGTCCAATTGATAAAATTAAAATTTTAGCAAAATGGATTCGCACACCAAGTAATAAATGTGAATGGAAGCAAATTTGTATAACAAATAATATACCTGTTAAAGCGTTTCCACTTCCCGTGGAAATAAGATGGAATTCACTTCATCGTTTGCTTTCTTCTATTTTACCTTATAAAGAATTTGTTACTCTTTTTTATAACAATTATACAAGTAGCACACATTTAGTACTTTTCGAAGAAGATTGGACTTTTATTGAATATTGTGTTGATTTATTATCTACTTTTAAAGATGCAACCGAAAGATTTTCAACTCAATTTTATCCAATTACACCGTATTTTGTTCCTATTATATACACAATGTTTGACAAATTTGTAAAATTTAGGAATCATGAAACTTTAAGTTCTTTTGTATATGATATGGAGGAAAAATTTTAAAAATATTGGGAAATAATTCCTCCTATTTATTGTATTGCAACTTTACTAGATCATTGTCAAGGTGAGGTAAATATAGAAAATTTTTTTAATTGTTATAAAGAATTTCTTGGTCTTGATTCTATTGAGGATCAAAAGTCCTCAATTAACAATCTTTTTCGAGAATTGTTTAATGTTTATGAAACAGAAAGGGAGCAACTCAACTTTAATCGAGGAGAAGAAGATTCATACGAAGAAACCGAAAGTAGCAAAAAAGGAAAAGGAATTTTAAATGCAATTAATGAAGCAGCAAAGAAGAGAATGAAGCTAAAAGGAAAAGCAAGCGGATCAGGATCGGGATCAACAACTCGACGAAGTTCTAGCTTCAATGAGTTAGGATTTTTCTTAAGTCAAGATTTTTCTGTATATGAAAACTTTGATCTTCTCCAATGGTAGAAAGAAAACCAAAAACAATTTCCAATTTTAGCTTCCATGGCCCGAGATGTTTTTGCGGTGCAAGTTTCTTCTGTTGCTTCGGAATCTGCATTCTCGACGTGTGGAAGAATTATTGGAGACCATCAAACTACTCTTAATCCGGATTCATTGTGCATGTTAACATGCCTTAAAGATTGGTTTGATGCAGAATCACGCAATGTCAAACTTGGAATGGCCAATGAATTCGCTGATAATAATTCAGAAGAGGAGGAAGAAATTCCCAAGGCAATCCATATAAATTATGAAGAGTAGAGAATAATCTTTTTTTTTTGTAAATTGTATGTAAAATTGTAAATAAGTTTAGCCATAGTGAATATTTTTATGGACTACGGTCCCGTGGTTTTTACCCTTCTAACTTTTGAAGAGGTTTTCCACGTAAAAAATCTTTGGTCTCCTACTCTCTCATTTTTCTCCTTTGTTGTTGTTGTTGTTGTTGTTGTTGTTGTTGTTGTTGTTGTTGTTGTTATTATTATTACTATTATTATTATTATTATTATTATTATTATTATTATTATTATTACATACCAAATTAATTAATGTTATACTTATCTATGTTTAAAATAAATAAATATTTAAAATACAACATGAATTAATATTTTAAAAACATATTAAATAAATGAATAAATAAATAAATGAATAAATATTAAGTAAATGATATTTCAAATATAATAAATTATTTTAAATGCAAAATGAATATAATAAATGAATATAAATAAAGATATGCAAAATGAACATAATAATAATATTCATAATATCATTATTTGTATTTTGAATCAAATATCATTTTATCATAATAACTTTATTATAATATTATATTCATAATATAACTTTATTTTATTATAACAATAATTTTATTAGATAATTTTATAATTTATAGTAGTTTATTTTTACATTATTGTTACATTAATTAAATAAATTATAATATAACTTTATAATAAATTATTGTTAAATTAAACTATTAACATTATTTATTATAAAAATAAATTATATTAGATTAAATTATTAAAATATATTAATATATATTAAAATAAATTAATATAAATTTTAAAAAATAAAAATTTTAAATGTAAAAAAAAAAATTGGACTGAACCGGTTTAAACTGGTTCGGTTCGGTTTTTGGGCGAACCGGCCAAAAAATATAGAATCAGTCCGAACCGGACTGGTTCCCTATCGGTTCAGACCGGTTCTTGTTTGGTTAGGGCCGGAACCGGTGAAAACTGACCCGAAACCGGCCTGGTCCGGCCCGTAACCAGCTCTAGGTAGAGGAGAGACACGTGAGAGAGATAAGAAAATTGAAATTAAAGGAAATAAAGAAAGGAAGAAAAACCAAAGATGAGGGAAGGCTCGGTTTTAGAGAGAGGAAATCGTGTCAAGGAAGAGTGAACTGGGAAAGCTGAAACGTGAGAGAAGGAGAGACAACTAAAACTAAGAAGGAAGCTGGAAGTGAGAAGAGACGTGAGTGGACGACAGAAGCAGTGGTGAAGAAAAGAGAGCAAGTGATGGGCTGTAATACTCGATGAGGAAAGAAAAGTGAAGCTAGGTCAGTGACAAGATGGGTAACAAGGGAGAAGAAGCTCTTTCTCTGTAGAGAAACTGAATCGAAAATGAGTGAAGGAGAGGGAGATCGAGAGAGCTAGAGATAGATGAGGGCATAAAAGAGATTGAAGGAAAGAGTGGGAAAAGAGGGGAAAAATGTAGAAAAGGGGTTGAAACGATGGGTCATTTTGGTTACTGTTTGGGTGATCTTGAAAGCTTAAAACAGAGGCCAAAGCATGGGATTTCGAGAGTTTCTTTAGGTTCAAAATAGGAGCTCGACAGAGGCTAAGTTATGGCTATTCGAAGGAGGTTTCAAGTGGCATAAATAATGGCTTCTGAAGGTGAGAATAAGGTGGAAATATCAGGCTATATGAAGGACAAAACCGGGGGCTTTATTCATGTCTAATCAAGGAAGGAACAAGGAGAGATATAATTCTGAAAAATGAAAGGCTTATTGCACGTTTTCAGTTTCAAAAAGGTTGGTCATTGTGGCTGAACAGGTGGTGCATATTTGGCTAAATGATGGTGAAGCAAGGCTTGCAAATAAATGAGGCATTGGCATTGCTGAAGCTCGGCATTTTGGTGGCTGTAAAGGCCAATTCTCAGCTGGGTTGAAAGCTGTTCTAGGCTGAAGCTTAGGGTTTTAGGTTGTGCATTTGTGGTTTGAAACAGAGGAGAAATAGCAGCTTTTTGGTGGTATCTAAAAGCTAGAAATTCAAGGTGAAAGAGGGAGAAGCCAGCTGCTTTAAGGTTTGAAAACGAGTGGATGGAGGCTAGATTTTTTGGGTATCTTGAAGGTTGAAGGCAAGGATGGCTCGACATGGAGCAAGGACTTAGAGCAGGGGTTGTCCAAGGTATTCAAGGCTGAGTTTTGGTGCTCCAAAATTAAACACTTAAGGGCTGTGTTGAGAGGTTTTAGGCCAAAGAACAAGGCTGTACGGGGGCTGTTTTAAAGCTGAAAAGTAGTGGATAATCAAGATGGAAAAGCCCTCCCTAGGTTTCGGCCACTTGGGTATGTACAAGCTTGTGATTTTGTTTTAATTTCTTTAAATTTATGTTAGTGTTCTTGATGTATTTAGCTTGTGAATGTCGTTGGATTGATAAAAACCATTAGGATCTCACCTTAGGGAATTCGGCTAAATGGGGTTTCATTGACATGATGCCTTATTTGATTTGATTCTAATATATATTAGTGTAGAGAATGTGTGAATATGGTGTCAAGTTAGCAAAAACAATATGTGAGATGTATGAAGGTGTTTTGGCCAAGTAAAGGGGCATATGAAATTATGCCTAATTTGATACAAAATGGGTTCTAAAATAATGTATGGGATAATAGAAGACTGGTGGTGAAGTTGGATTTGAAAACTGAGATGATTTGGTAGCGAATGCAATTTTAGCACTAGGTAGGAGACAGACTGAATTACTACCGTATTAGGAATTTTGAGAGATCTCTAAGATTTATAATATTACGTAAAGGTGATTTTGGATATTAAAAATATTTAAATGACTTTTCTGCAGTTCGGGAGTGAGTTGGTGATTGGATTTTACGAGCTTGATTTTAAATATTGACTGTCGGGTTGCTTGGCTTTGCTACGACTATGCTCAATTGAGGTAAGAGATATATATTGGAACGTAAGGGATACTAAATAAATTTTTAAAATCAACTGCCTTGTGTTTTATAAACTATATTTTCTTTGCAGGGGGTTTTTAATAAAATTGAGTCGTTTTGCTGCCAGATTTTTATAAAAATATTGGCTTGCGAAATGAGCTAGAGTTAAGAAAACGATTTGAAAATAACAATTCTCTAGCATGTTTTGTTTTGAAAAAGAATACAAAATTGCATAATTTTGACTACTTATGGAAACTTTAACCGAAACACCTATTTTCATAGAAATTATCAAAGTTTCATATTTTTAGAATATATATATATATATATATATATATATATATATGAAAATGTTTTGAGACATGACTAACAGTCACTGCAATATTGTTTTGGACTATTGTGTGATCCTGATTTAGTCCACAGTAGGTATTGTTTTGGGCTACTGTATGACCCTGATCCAATCTATAGTAGAGTTTTCAGGCTATGTGACCTTGATCCAGTCCACAACGGGCCCAATTGACACCTTATCAGTGCTCACTCTGGACCCCCTTTGGACTATAGCCATATGTCAACTGCACTTTCCCTTACAGGAATATTTGAATTGCATGATTATTGTTTAGTCATTATGTCTCTAGCTTATTATATTATGCTTCTTTTCGTACTTACGCCATTTATGGATTCTGAATGTTTATGTTGAGAATTATGTTCGAATTATAATGTTTATATATAGTTTTGAATGAATTATTTTTTGATGCATTGCATAAGCATGATTTGGTTTTCGAAATCTATAAATTTCTATTTCAAGCTTTAATAAATGTTTTAGAACTTGCATATAGAAATTTGGTATCTGTCTCTTATATATATTTCTTATTGGGCTTTATAAGCTCACCCTCCTCTCTCCACCTTCTAGATAACATGCAGTAAGAGCTTGTATGAGGGGTTTTACACATCCTCCGAGGTTTTTGTCTTCCCTTGAAGGTATGCGATGTACAAATTCCCCTTTATATTCAGATTTGTAATTTCAATACTTTTATAGTATGAGGATGTAATTAAAGGAAGTATAGGATATATTTATAGTTTATAACAATGCACGCAACTTGGGTGGAGATATGTTTAGTCAAGTAGAGTGATTCGAAATTGTAAATGCATGCTTAGTGAGAGAATCTGACTGGGACCTAAGGTAATTAAAGGATATTGACTTAGCTAATATAAAGTTAGCTTAAGAATTGATTAATGACACTACGTACAGCCCAACCAAGTAAGTGAAAAAGGAAAAAAATTGGTTCATATTTTCGGTATAAAGGATCGTTACAAAGTCAAATGCCCACGTACAATATGTGAATAGATGATACTATGGACTTACGATTAAACGAAGTGAAGTGCAGGTATGGCATTGAGCTCGATAGAGGTACATATTGATTCAATTTCAAGATATATGATCTAATATGTTATTGAAGCTATAGGCATCCCTAGGCCGAAATAACATTACATTGATGCACTTCATGGACATTTTGTTTTATTGTTTTAAACTCATGCTTTGGATTTGCATCACCTCTAAGCACATTTTCTTTACGATTTGAGATTTCATAAGAATTCATCCATTTAATGCTTATGTACTTATCTTAGATTATTGATTTGTTTTTGAAAGAAAGAGTGTAAACTGTACATGTATTTCCATATATAAATGATTTTAAAGAAAGATATTATATACCTTACACTACTTTCATGAGAAAAGTTAAAAGTTTAAACGTTTAATGAGACTATAGGCACCCTAAAAGAGTTAAATTCAATAAAGTATAATGGAAACTGCCTTATTGGAAATTTCTCAATAGGCAGAGATGATTGTTTGCCAAAGTTATGGACAAGGCTCAGTCACACTTGATTTGTGGGGCTGATAGATATGAGGTCTATGGCCATAGATAGTGCCATAGTTGGTTTCTAGGGGATGATGACATGATTTTCACTGTACAGTAATCCACGTCTTTATTGACAGAGTATTAGGATCTAGCCTAATATGTGGTCTAGACTATGATTTTATTTGATATGAACTCTAAACTTAACATGATTTTTAAAGTATATGAGATATGTTTTGAGACTTTACATGTTTTAGACATGCAATAAAAGATGAATATGAGATATGTTTTAAAATCATATATGTTGTCATAACGTATTAAGTTTTGGAGAAAACCTAATAGCTAGACACAAAACTACGGAGTTGCCACTAACCATTCTAACCTAGGTGTGATTGGTCACCTATTCAAACTAAGGATAAGGCTTGGTCTACGTTAAGAGTTCTAAGTTCGGGAGTACGGTTACGTGTGAGGAAGGATTAGCACCCTCACAACGCCCATCCTAAAATGGTATCAATAATCTAAGGTTATCCTAATTTTGCCTTTTTACTTTAATCTCGATATAATTAAATATTGAAAAATCTTTTAAGTCTCCTCCATCAAGCTGGTTGGATAACCTAAAAGTTTTTCTCACCTCAAGAGTATTCAAGTAGGACCAATCGCCTTTCTTGAAGAGGCTCCGTCGTCGGATATTTAAATAAATTATGCAATCCCTATTTAGGCTCCTATCCAATTTCTATTGATTTTATACTATTTATTTTATCTTATTTTATTCTATTATTATTATTTTCTTATATAAATTATTATTTCATATATTTTTATATCTTTAAATAAACATGAATTATCTGATATTGAAGATTTTCTTAAAGGCCTTCCATCAAGCTGGTAAGACCTTAAAGAAACTTTCTCACCTTAGGAATTTTTAAAGAAATTACTCAAGCGCAATTCCATTTAAATTCTATCCTCGGAATAATTCACATTTATTAAAATATTTAAATTAAATTAATTTCTATTTATTTTAATTACTTTCTAATTTTAATTCTAATTTATGAATTTGATCTTTATTCTTTATTATAATAAACTTAATTTTAATATACTATTTTTTTAATCTAATCTAATCTAATTTAATTTTTATTTTTATAATTTAATTTATTAAATCTTGAAAATGTCCTATAAATCTTCCATTAAGCTGGCAAGACTTAAAGAACTCTCCTCACCTCAAGACATCTAAAAGTACTACTCAAGCGCAGTCCCTTTAGAATTCCATCGTCGGATAATTTGTATTTTTATGATTTTATTCTATTTTATTTCTAAATATATTAATTTTTTATAATTCTTTATTTCTAATTTGATTATTTATTCTTTTAATTGCAATTAATTTTAATTGATTCTTATTTCAATTTTTAATAATAAATTTGAATTTTAAATATCGAAAATATCTTTTTAAATCTTCCATCAAGCTGGTAAGACTTAAAAAGAACCTCCTCACCTCAAGATATTTAAAAGTACTACTCAAGCGCAGTACTTTTAAAATTCCATCGTCGAATGATTCTATTTATTTTAATTTATTTATATTAAAATTTTATAGTTGCTTCACTCGTAAAACTAATTTTAATTTACCATTTGGTTTTGGTTTTAATTTACTTTGCGTTATTAACAATTACAAACCTTATATTTTTAGATTTACTTCTAAAACATAGCACAAAATTGAACCTTCCTCAAATATTTCAGTTGCAAATAATTAAATAAACAAGACAAGGACATTCCACATGAGACACGTACAAGCAAACCACTAACTATTAATTTATTAGCCAAGTAAAACAAATCATTCAATAGCCAAGTAAACCATGGCACTATGTAATACCTTTTACAAATATTGTAAGTGATTAAAAGCGAATAGTTAAGTCAACATGTAAAGCATAAACATACGCCACATGTTACCAAGTAAATCAATCCGGCTAAAGCAAATAAAAATGAAATGAAAGCTAACCTGTAAACCAAGTTTTCTTCCTTTGTCTTTTTACCTTTTAACCTTCACGTGTGCTCCTTTACTAACTTTGCTGTGTAGAGGTTGTGATTATGATAACCGGCTAGTGAAGGATGAACAGGGACACCAAAATCGAATCCGCAGCAAAGGAGCAGCATACAGCAAAGTGGTGATGGCAAAGAACAGCCGTCGAACCTTGAGCAATCCTCGCCCCCATAATTGATTTAAGCTTTTCATCGTTCATCTTCATTCAATCAACTGAACTCTCTTAACTAGCCGACCACGTGGGGGTTGAGCTGCCTCACGCTAAACATCTAAATACCTGAAACTTAGTCCAGAATTTTCTCACCGGTTGAAAAGAGGTTCCAGATCACAGTTCCAACCAAGTATAGCCCAACTGAAACCTTGAAGACATCATCCCAAGAACCATGTTGTAGGATGTAACCAGTTGCTGCAGTTCCGAATACCCCTGCGAGAACTCCAGCAGTGTTTGATAAGCCAAGTAATACTCCAGAATATCGAGGGGCAAATCTTGATGGTTTGAATACAGGCCAGACTGTGAAAATGCATCAGTTCCCTGCCAACCAATAACGTTGCAGCCCTTTTGGTTTCTTCCTTGTTCTTTTTATTCTTTTTATTCCTGTTTCTTTGTTCAGGCAGCAAATATTTGGATAGTGGGCAGCAACGATGATGAATGATGGTGAGGCGGCAATGGCACAACAACTTAGCGATGGCCGCAACTGGGAAGCTATGAAGCAGAGCAGCAAGGTTGGATGCGGCAAGGGTAGTGGCGGTGCAGTGTTGTACTGCCTGTAATGAAGGAAAGAACGCAGGGTAGGGCTCAGCAGCAGGGATTCGACGATGGGAGCAGCGACGGTAGGGCTTGGCAGTGATAGTGATGAAGCAAGATGACGGTGGTGATGATATTCTGATCTTTTTTTTCTTCTCCCTTTTCTTTCTAGGGTTTTTTTTCCTCCCCTTTAATACTTGTCAAAATTTTATGGAAAGAAATAAAATATTTATAATTAATCCCATGATTATGAGATTTTTCATTTATTTTGTTTGACTTTCTCCTTTTTTTTTAATTTATTTCCTTTTTATTTTTTATTTTTTGGCAATAAATTTTCAGATTTAATTTTAATCAATTTCCTTCCTTTTGTTGATTTATTCATTGATTTAATGGTTGATTATTCTTTTTCTTTCTAAGCAACAAATTTCTTTTATTTTTGGCAACAATACCAACTTTAGTCAACTCTTGAAGGTGTAAATTTTGCATGTGCTTCACATGAGATTTTCAAATTTGAAATTTTTAATTTTAGAGTTTGCATGGGATGCATGGGGTTCCAACTTAAGATTTGACCAAAATTGACTTGTTTATTTTTATCATTTTTTATTTTTTTATTTTTTTAATTTAGAGAAATTGTTCGGACAAAATTAGGTGTCTACAGTTGCCCCTCCTTGCACATTTTCTGAAAATCTGGAATTGTGCAAAGATAATTAGACAACTATTTTGTCCGGATTTTTATTTATTTTTTTTCTTTTTTTTCTTTTTTTTTTTGCAAAATATTTACAATTTTTAAGAAACATTTAGTTCCTCTCACCAGAGGCTATAAGACTTTGAAAAATAATCTTGTGCTCCTCTCACTAGAGGCATTGAGACTTTTGAAAAATAACCTTGTGCTCCTCTCACCAGAGGCATTGGAACTTTGTGAAAAATAACCTTGTGCTCCTCTCACCAGAGGCATTGAGACTTTTGAAAAATAAATTTTGTGCTCCTCTCACTAGAGGCATTGAGACTTTTGAAAAATAACCTTGTGCTCTTCTCACCAGAGGCATTGAAACTTTGAAAAATAAACTTGTGCTCCTCTCACCAGAGGCATTGGAACTTTGAAAAATGAACTTGTGCTCCTCTCACCAGAGGCATTGGAACTTTGAAAACAAGAGCTCCTCTCAACAGAGGTAATGAGACTTTGAAAACAAAGAGCTCCTCTCAACAGAGGCAATGAGACTTTTTTGAAAAATAACCTTTCATTTCAGAATGCCAGTTAACATGGGTTTGACTGGGCTTAACTTTCATTTTGATACCAACAAAATTGGATTTCATCCTCCTCTAAGGTGTCAGCTAAACTGGACTTTTGCTCTCATCTAAGGTTTTTCCAAAAAAAGTATTTTCCTCATCATCTTCTCATACCTTATTATTTTTTTCCAAATTTTCATCTCTTACATGTTCATCCTATCCATTGTGTTTTTACACTGTCTCTTTTTTTCAAAATTTTTCATCATTCAAAATTTCTTATCCCAATATCTTAAATAGTTCAATGTCAAAATGCACTAATGAAATGTCATGCATGTCATGGATATAATGAATGCCATGAATACCATAGATGCTATGAATGTTATGTTAATGTCATGCCCCCTGAATTATTCCATGAATGTATGTAAATGCAATCTCAATTGTGGTAACAAGATTCTCAAGCTCATCTTGTCTTTCTCAAGTCCACTCTATTTATTTGATTCTTCTTATTTAAATCTTCTATCTTCATTTCCCATCCTATCTTCTAATGAGTCTTAGTCCAATTACGCCCAAAGACTTGCCATCATGCTTTCAAATTTATATTTTCTTTCTCTCTCTTAGTAATGCAAGATTTCTCAAAAAAAATATTTTTTTTCAAAAATTTACCCAAAAAAAAGGTTATCAACATTTATTTATTTTCCTTCCAACTCGACCACCAATGTAATGCACTTATGCATATTCTCAATTTGTTATATGGGTGGTATAAATTTAAAATGATCAAGGGAGATATAAATATTCATTCTTAGAAAATGAACATGAAATCAAGAAAAAACAATGGGACAGTCTATTTGGAATAAGGTTTTCAGTATCCATTTAATGAACATTCTGACAATTTCAATCAAGTCAATCTAAAATTCTTTTTCAAAAGCCTACTCTTATGTTGATATGTTCTTTCATGTAGTGTCTGCCAATCTTGCCCTCGTATCAAAACTTTTTGATGCTGACCTTTTTCCTAAGCCGCCCTTTCAAGTTTTCAACTTAGGTGCCCCCTTATTTGATTCAAATTGCCCTTTCCGAGTTTTCAATTTGAATCCTCCTTTTTCTTTTTTCTTGTTTTTTTTCTTTTTTTTTTCTTTTTTTCTCTTTTTTCATATTTTTTTCTTTTTTCTTTTCTTCATTTTCAACATCATTGGCTTTGACAAACTTCAACCTTCAGTGCTCAATCCAAATTAATACCCCCTAATAGGCATTCTCGATTTTGATCCAAGATATCTTCTAAAGCTCATGGACTTCTTCATTCAACTAGATCTACTTTTTTTATCTCCATTGAACCTTCAAAAGATCATTATCTCATTGTACAAGTATGTCTTCATTCAATGCATGATTCTTCAATTTAAGCATTTACATTTGATCAAAATGGGCTTTTAAAGGCACGTAATGTAGGCTCGGGTGAGAGTTTATGAAAGAAAATGATATAGTAGGCCCAAAATGTGTTTTAGGGTTTATAAACCAAAGGATCACTTTTTTATCAAGTAAAACATTCAGGCATTTTGCCCCTTTCTAATTCACCCATTTCTTTTCTTGTTTTTTTTTTTGGGTTTTCTTTTTGAATTCAAACCCTTTTTCTTTTCTTTTATTTTTCTTTTTTACAAAACTGGGCTATTTCTTTTTTTTTTGCCCCTCGATTCATCATAAACACTTTCATTTTTGCCCCCAAAATTCTTTATTTCATCTTCCTTGCCCCCAGTGTGGAGGGTGATCCTTGGTGGGTTATATTACAAAAATATAATAGGATCAAAAGGGGTAATCAAAGGATAATTTTACTCATGCTTGAAGGATAGTGAAAGAAGGCCATTTATCATTTCAAATGTAAATACTCTCATTAAAAATCATTTATTAAACAATGACAAACTTGTTAGAAGCTTTTGTAAAAGATTCGCCTTTCTCGTACCGTCTACCAAGTGCGGATGGTGAACAACCTTTCCTTCATTTTCTTGCTTTCGCAACATTTAGCATACTATTAATTCATCAACAGTAGTAGTTCTTTCAAAATTGAACCCCAGATTTATTGACATCATTATCATCATGTTTATTATTTGGATACTTGTGAATGAAAGATATGGTGAGCATGTGAGAAATGGAAAATGAATAGAATGAGAAATTAACAGTGCATCACACTAGTCGCTTTATTGAAAGGGAAATAAATAAAAGTTAGCCCATACATAAAACTTTATCTTATGCTTAGCATTTTCAAAAACTGTCTTGCATTACTTAAAGAAATAAAAGAAAGCAAAAACTAGAATTTATAAATCCTCAAAATCGCATGGCTAGAACCCGAACCCTTCATGCCCCCATAAGACAAATCTCTTTTTGAACTACAACTTATTCTATTACTCTCTTTCCCTTACTCAAGTTTTTCAACAACTCAGTGATTTGGGCTAATTGCCCCCTTATATCCTCTTGAGCTTTTTCCATCTTCTCCATGCGAATGTTTTGTTCTTCTTCCATAATCCTAGCTTGATAATGAGTATGATGTGAATGGACTTTTGGTCGAGCTATCCTTGAACCTTTATTACCATAATTAAGAGTTCATCATTTTTTGTGTGGTGATGCTTAAAAAAAGTTTTAAAATGTTTTGTTCAAAAACAATGATTGAAGATGAACAAAATGAGATGATGCTACATGTGTATGAATGGAATGGTATGGTAAAAGGTTGCCATGTAACAATAATGGATGAGGGATGCATGGAAATGTTTTGGTGAACTCATGGTACCCTTTTAGTGTCTCATGTATAAACTTGATCAAACATGTGTCCTAAGTAATGGGTATTTTCTATAGCATGGGTTGATATGGCTCTATCTTACAGTTGGTCTTCTTAATTTCACTATATGCATGGCTCTAGATAAGAGGGTTAAAGGTTCCCAAATTGTTCCTCACTATCGTCCACACAAGACTAGTAAGGCATCAAATCCTCTCCCATTACAGGCTACAAAATGGAAAGGTTCAATTTGAGTGGGAGTATTTCACTGGCCTGTGTGGAGGTTATCACCTCACGAAGGCAAAGGTACTATACTCCCTCCTATGAAGGACAAGCCCGGGTCGAGGGCTAATGCATGCACATGAATGTGAAGTGTGTGTATTAAATATTTTATGAAATTTAAAGTTTTAGGCAAAATCTTGATAACCTTAAACTACCTAATGGCCTGACTCTCTAATGCCCCCAGCGGAGTCGCCAAACTGTCATAACGTATTAAGTTTTGGAGAAAACCTAATAGCTAGACATAAAACTACGGAGTCGCCACTAACCATTCTAACCTAGGTGTGATTGGCCACCTATTCAAACTAAGGATAAGGCTTGGTCTACGTTAAGAGTTCTAAGTTCGGGAGTACGGTTACGTGTGAGGAAGGATTAGCACCCTCACAACGCCCATCCTAAAATGGTACCAATAATCTAAGGCTATCCTAATTTTGCCTTTTTACTTTAATCTCGATATAATTAAATATTGAAAAATCTTTTAAGTCTCCTCCATCAAGCTGGTTGGATAACCTAAAAGTTTTTCTCACCTCAAGAGTATTCAAGTAGGACCAATCGCCTTTCTTGAAGAGGCTCCGTCGTCGGATATTTAAATAAATTATGCAATCCCTATTTAGACTCCTATCCAATTTCTATTGATTTTATACTATTTATTTTATCTTATTTTATTCTATTATTATTATTTTCTTATATAAATTATTATTTCATATATTTTTATATCTTTAAATAAACATGAATTATTTGATATTGAAGATTTTCTTAAAGGCCTTCCATCAAGCTGGTAAGACCTTAAAGAAACTTTCTCACCTTAGGAATTTTTAAAGAAATTACTAAAGCGCAATTCCATTTAAATTCCATCCTCGGAATAATTCACATTTATTAAAATATTTAAATTAATTTAATTTCTATTTATTTTAATTACTTTCTAATTTTAATTCTAATTTATGAATTTGATCTTTATTCTTTATTATAATAAACTTAATTTTAATATACTATTTTTTTAATCTAATCTAATCTAATTTAATTTTTATTTTTATAATTTAATTTATTAAATCTTGAAAATGTCCTATAAATCTTCCATTAAGCTGGCAAGACTTAAAGAACTCTCCTCACCTCAAGACATCTAAAAGTACTACTCAAGCGCAGTCCCTTTAGAATTCCGTCGTCGGATAATTTGTATTTTTATGATTTTATTCTATTTTATTTCTAAATATATTAATTTTTTATAATTCTTTATTTCTAATTTGATTATTTATTCTTTTAATTGCAATTAATTTTAATTGATTCTTATTTCAATTTTTAATAATAAATTTGAATTTTAAATATCGAAAATATCTTTTTAAATCTTCCATCAAGCTGGTAAGACTTAAAAAGAACCTCCTCACCTCAAGATATTTAAAAGTACTACTCAAGCGCAGTACTTTTAAAATTCCATCGTCGAATGATTCTATTTATTTTAATTTATTTATATTAAAATTTTATAGTTGCTTCACTCGTAAAACTAATTTTAATTTACCATTTGGTTTTGGTTTTAATTTACTTTGCGTTATTAACAATTACAAACCTTATATTTTTAGATTTACTTCTAAAACATAGCACAAAATTGAACCTTCCTCAAATATTTCAGTTGCAAATAATTAAATAAACAAGACAAGGACATTCCACATGAGACACGTACAAGCAAACCACTAACTATTAATTTATTAGCCAAGTAAAACAAATCATTCAATAGCCAAGTAAACCATGGCACTATGTAATACCTTTTACAAATATTGTAAGTGATTAAAAGCGAATAGTTAAGTCAACATGTAAAGCATAAACATACGCCACATGTTACCAAGTAAATCAATCCGGCTAAAGCAAATAAAAATGAAATGAAAGCTAACCTGTAAACCAAGTTTTCTTCCTTTGTCTTTTTACCTTTTAACCTTCACGTGTGCTCCTTTACTAACTTTGCTGTGTAGAGGTTGTGATTATGATAACCGGCTAGTGAAGGATGAACAGGGACACCAAAATCGAATCCGCAGCAAAGGAGCAGCATACAGCAAAGTGGTGATGGCAAAGAACAGCCGTCGAACCTTGAGCAATCCTCGCCCCCATAATTGATTTAAGCTTTTCATCGTTCATCTTCATTCAATCAACTGAACTCTCTTAACTAGCCGACCACGTGGGGGTTGAGCTGCCTCACGCTAAACATCTAAATACCTGAAACTTAGTCCAGAATTTTCTCACCGGTTGAAAAGAGGTTCCAGATCACAGTTCCAACCAAGTATAGCCCAACTGAAACCTTGAAGACATCATCCCAAGAACCATGTTGTAGGATGTAACCAGTTGCTGCAGTTCCGAATACCCCTGCGAGAACTCCAGCAGTGTTTGATAAGCCAAGTAATACTCCAGAATATCGAGGGGCAAATCTTGATGGTTTGAATACAGGCCAGACTGTGAAAATGCATCAGTTCCCTGCCAACCAATAACGTTGCAGCCCTTTTGGTTTCTTCCTTGTTCTTTTTATTCTTTTTATTCCTGTTTCTTTGTTCAGGCAGCAAATATTTGGATAGTGGGCAGCAACGATGATGAATGATGGTGAGGCGGCAATGGCACAACAACTTAGCGATGGCCGCAACTGGGAAGCTATGAAGCAGAGCAGCAAGGTTGGATGCGGCAAGGGTAGTGGCGGTGCAGTGTTGTACTGCCTGCAATGAAGGAAAGAACGCAGGGTAGGGCTCAGCAGCAGGGATTCGACGATGGGAGCAGCGACGGTAGGGCTTGGCAGTGATAGTGATGAAGCAAGATGACGGTGGTGATGATATTCTGATCTTTTTTTTCTTCTCCCTTTTCTTTCTAGGGTTTTTTTTCCTCCCCTTTAATACTTGTCAAAATTTCATGAAAAGAAATAAAATATTTATAATTGATCCCATGATTATGGGATTTTTCATTTATTTTGTTTGACTTTCTCCTTTTTTTTAATTTATTTCCTTTTTATTTTTTATTTTTTGGTAATAAATTTTCAGATTTAATTTCAACCAATTTCCTTCCTTTTGTTGATTTATTCATTGATTTAATGGCTGATTATTCTTTTTCTTTTTAAGCAACAAATTTCTTTTATTTTTGGCAACAATACCAACTTTAGTCAACTCTTGAAGGTGTAAATTTTGCATGTGTTTCACATGAGATTTTCAAATTTGAAATTTTTAATTTTAGAGTTTGCATGGGATGCATGGGGTTCCAACTTAAGATTTGACCAAAATTGACTTGTTTATTTTTATCATTTTTTATTTTTTTATTTTTTAATTTAGAGAAATTGTTCGGACAAAATTAGGTGTCTACATATGTTTTAAACATGCTTTAAAAGTATATGTGATATGATTTGCAAATTGTACATGCATTAGTCATATTTTAAAAGTAGACATGAGATGATTGAGGTTTCATATGTTTTGAATATGCTTTAAAAGTATATATAGTATGATTTCTGAGGCTATATATGCTTCATATATGATTATATGCCAAATGTTATATGATTTGAAATGATAGCCGTTTTATACAGTAAAACTTGCATAAGATGGCATACTGAATCATGACATAACAATACGTTATCTACATGACGGATGTCTTTGTCATGACCTGAAGGCCATGATGTGCACTTAACACTTACACTTATTCTACTTTACAAATTTACAAACTAATTTTTCTTTTCACTTTTGGTTTGTATTTGGTGTCACTATAGTTACTAAACGATTTTCACTTATCCTTTCTAATTTTAATCCAACTTATTCTTTAATCGAAAGGTGAGTTATAAAACTTTTCTAGACATAAAATGATCATTTTTACTCCATCACACAACCTTGCCTAAAATCAGATCGAAAATATCCCTTTTTATAATGAGAGATTTTCCCATATAATCACCTGCAAGAGATATGCATTTACTATATCCCAGCTACAATAATCATTTTTATATCATCTCACATCCAATAACATCTATTCACATCTCTAAACTAATCAGGTTTTAATACCACACTTAGTCATCATATCACCCATAAAATAATCTAAGAAAAACCTAAATTACATCCCAATACATTATAAGTAAACTGTATTATGCATTGCATAATTGTCTATACATGTAAACAAAAGATAGGCATTTCTCATATACTTGAAAAGAAATGAAAAGCGAAGCTCGAAGTACGTAGACAAGTACCATGACTTGGTATAGTCATTGAAGGCCCACTTGAATACTCCGACAGTTAGAGCATAATTCAAATAGTTTGCAGGGAGTGGTATTAAAGGGTAAGCAAATCCACGATTCAATAAGTAGTCTAATTAAATTTATGCTAAGCTCATAACAATCTACATGCATGTATATGCCCAAGTAATAAATATTGTGACATGGATACGTGACACCACATCCTGATGTCAAAAGTACCAATACAAACTCACATTTTAAAGGTTGAGGCTATATGGGGTATTAGTTGAAAGGATACCTTAAGGACCTTATTTCCTTGAGCTTCAACATGATACCTAAAAGACATACTCCCTTGACACAAAACTACACTGCCAAGAATATACACAACACTACAATGGTCAATATGCATAGCTCAAACAGATTACATACATTGTGTTTCAAATAGATTCACTATGCACTTAGTTCAAAACACAGATACCATACACTTAGTCTAATACACTATCACAATGCACTTAGTTTGATACATTATCACAATGCACTTAGTTCGATACACTATCATAGTGCACTTAGTCCAATATACTATCACAATACACTTATTTTGATACATTATCACAATATAACAGGGTTCATATGTTACCTATTATACCTAGTAACAGGGTTCATGTGCTACCTACTCGATAACAGGGTTCATGTCTTGTGTTACTTATTATACTCGATAGTAGTGCTCATGTCTCGTGTTACCTATTATACCCAGTAACAAGGTTCATGTCACATGTTACCTTTTATATGGTAATAGGGTTCATGTCATGTGTTACCTATTATAACCGGTAGCAGGATTCATGTCTCATGTTACCTATTACACCCCGTAGCAAGGTTCATGTCACGTATTACCTACTATACCCAATAACAGAGTTCATGGCACGTGTTACCTATTATACCCAGTAACAAGGTTCATGTCTCATGTTATCTATTATAGTTGGTAAAAGGGTTCATGTCGCATGTGGCAGGGTTCATTTCTCGTATTACCTATTATACCTGGTAACAAAGTTCATGTTATGTGTTACCTATTATACTCGATAACAGGGTTTATATCATGTTTTACCTATTATACTTGGTAACATGGTTCATGTCACGTTTTACCTATTATATTTGGTAACAAGGTTCATGCGTTACCTATGAAATTAATGCAAGTCATGAACATATAAACTTAATATTTTGTATATAAAATGAGAAAGGTTTATAATTTCACTTATTTCTATTCGAATCACTAAAAATTTTAACAGCATAATGGCTTATATTTTAGCCTAACCCAGCTTACAGAAGACGCAATAACACAGGTTCTATTCTACAATTTTCATCTCAATCACAATTCCCTAATCTTATCCTAATCCAATCGTGTATAGAGATTTACATTCTCATCACAATCAATCACATATACACATAGAATCAATCATTATTTATCTAACTTTTACCAAGTATAATTACAGGGTAAGTTGTAAACTGTATTTCGAATCATTAACTTACCTCAACAATTCAAACAATAGTACTGTGTCGTTTAACTCAAAGTTAAACAATTTAATAACAAAATTTAAGCATCTCCTATGAGATGGTACTAGCAAGAGTTTACTTAACCCACTTACCTCAATGCTTAAGAATTTTCTTCCTTGAGTCTTTGGATTGAAACTAAATCTTCCACCTCAGTCTAAGCCACTACAAACCAATTCAATCACATATCACCATCACACTTATTCACACAATCATACAATATTTATATATATATAGAGAGAGAGAGAGAGAGAGGTAATTAAGTATATATATTTATTTATTTATTTGGATGCATACATTGATCTTAACTAAGGCATCTTTTCTTACCCTTGAAGAATTTTCCTTGAAAGAAGTTCGTATCGCTCCTTGAGCTTAGGGTCAGTAATTGTTCCCCTCTTTGACGACACCTATTGTTACAAATTCAACAATCAATTTTGTTACTACTCAGTACGTCCCATCTTATTGTATTAATTCATATACCCACCTAGGTACAAATACATTTCACTATATCGTACATAAATTATTCGTCTGTAACATCCGAAATTATAGAATTCCGAACCAACTTTTTCTTCTTAAAACACTTATTCACTTACGATCTTTTGGTTTGCATTCGGTGTCAGTGTAAGCACACTCTACATTTTTTTTTTCAACTCACCATACCATCTAAAGAATAAATAAATTAGAAATGGAATGTATCTATAATCAAATATTTATTCATACAATTTACATCCCACTATAAAAAGTTATATTCTTTTCCATAAATACATTTGTTGTGCAATTAACCATCTAAATATAAATATAAATATATACCTTTGCGTTTGTTACTTTAAACTTCTAATAATTTCCTCAACGAGTTTGGAAGCATAGGTAGGCACGTACATTGAAAAGTTATATGGGAGAGAGGGGAGTAAGGAAGGTGAGCTTTGGGAAAAGTTCAGTAAGAAACATATATAAAAGTGCTGAAAACATTATAAAAATGCTTTAGAAATCATATCATAAGTTATTTCAATATATAACCCTTTTAAAAATTCATATATGAAAACACTGTAGTGAATAGTAAATCATTTTTGTAATAATAATTCAATTTA
Organism: Heritiera fomes; assembly: GCA_032173925.1. NCBI lineage: Eukaryota > Viridiplantae > Streptophyta > Magnoliopsida > Malvales > Malvaceae > Heritiera > Heritiera fomes. Next base: position 39,600,008 of record JAPDPM010000002.1, on the reverse strand, counting down.
CCATCAATAAACAGTTCAATAAATAATATAGTAGCAGATTAGTATAAATAAACAATTCGGTATCTATAACCACTTGAATACCAGTAAACAGTACAAATGCAGCATTTATTTTAAATCTAATCATAAATTATTCAATACAAAAACAGTTTATAAATCAATATTTAAAAACACTGCAATGATCAAATTTGTAGTAGGAAGTACTTCACTATCATTAAACAGTTCAGCTATAAACTGTACGATAAACAATTTAATTTCCAGTAACAGTAAACAATTCAGTAGAAATAAACAGTTCAATGACTGTAAATAGTTCAGTAACAGTAAATAGTTTGGTACCAGCAACCATACAGCAAAACAGTATAGTATACAATAACAATAAGAGGAGACCAAGCATCACCCAAAGTATATCATGCTATAACGGTAGTCCCCGAAGGGAGTAACAGTAAACACGTGAAACCTATGGCCATAGTCTATAGGTGTCCTCGGTAGTACAATGATCAAGTGTCAACCGAGACTCTAAAGATAGGATCAATGTTAACAGTTTCACATAGTATTCACACAATAATAGTACACGTGACACGTGAGCATGATATAGGGCTTAACAGTCTCAAAACATTTCATAAACAGTATAAGTCCCTTAAAGGAAATCACTGGAATCACTTCACAAACAGATGTATGAAAATATATAACTGGTATGAATTCCGAAGTAAAAATTTATAAAATATTTACAATTCAGTTTTCACTTCTGAAAATATTTCACTTCATTGTAGATGGGTAAAAAGAACATGCTGGTACCCTTTCACGTGTAAAAATTCAATAACATAATTATTTTAATATTGTTTTCAGTATATAAACTGTGTATAAACAGTAAATCTGAAGTCACTGCAATAATATTTTAATATCGATAAACAATTCTGTTCCAAACTAGAGTATTTCATAATTCAACACATAGCACAGTAACCATGCCATTTAAAAACACATTTGGTTTTGTGAATAAATTGTATTTCCCCCTTTTTGGAAAGTTGATGGGAGACAGTTAAGAATTGAATATTTCCAAAAATTTCAAAGGCACGTAAAATATTTATAGGTAACTCCTATATATGTTTCTTACCTCAAGTCCACACAATATCTCTATGTGCCCACTATCGCTTCTATAATTCTATTTCCCAGAGTTTCTACTCTACACAGTAATATCATCTTATATTTAAATCTCCTTATCACGATAATAATAAATATGCCATAATTCTTATTCTACATTTATCACTCTTAACAATTGATTTATTTAAATTTCTCTTCTAAATACTACACATAACTATAATCACATCATATCCTTTTCCAATTCCAACAATCACTAATCTCTTTAACCTTTATGTTATATTCATATGTTTTTAAATCATGATAATTCTCATTGTAATCCCATTTCTGAGTCTCAACCATACCCTTCTCTTTATGCACATAATTCATCTCTTTCCAAATTCAATTCCAATAATGTTTCTCTACTCATCCTTACTATTTCTTTTAAAATCAGTAGGTCCTAAAATTGACACGAGAATCATCATGGATAATGTCTTAATCAATTATTCACATCTTACATTTACACTTATTATTTCTCAGTTCCAATTCTCACCAATACTCTTGATTAATCCCAATTCATTATTCTTTACTCATTAAATCATAAAATTGGCATGAACCTTTCTTTATAAGTTTGGCCAAACTCTCCATGTACTGTTATTCTCATTGGTTTTTATTCATTTACTATTTAATTTAATATAGCCTTTGGACATTTTCATAACCAAATGCCCCCTATTATATTATATTAATCATTTTCAAATTTTAATTTCATAAAAATTGCTTTAACCTTCTATACCTTTCTTTCATGACCATTAAGTATCAAAATTATAAAATCACAATTCCCTTTATCATAACCGAAATTACTCTTGGCACGTACACATAAACTCATTAAATTTTAACACAATAAGTACCATTAACAAATCACATATTATTTTATAACCATTATTTGATAAATTTACACCAACATCTCTTCATTTTCATCCCAAACTGTGAGCTTCTAATTAATATATCCTTATGACTTTTAGTCTTTTGATTTTCCAGTTATCCTCTCTTATTTCCTTAATGTATCATCAAACACTTATCACACATCAAAATTTCACTCATATTACATATTCCTCATTATAACCATAACTGTTGAAAGGAGAAAAATCTGGTTGATTTAAAAGAGAAAAATATGCTGTAATTATAGGTCTGATTTATTCCTGATTTATAGTTTCCTAATTTGTAGATTCTTTCTATTATTTGTTTCCATGTAATTATCCTATAAAAAGGATATGTGTGTACTCTATTAGATACATATGAGAAATAAAAAATATCACTTTATTTCTCCTAGCTGTTAAGATGGCATTAGAGCTAGTGAAAAGCTTTTAGGGCTTCCACCACTACACAGTCGCTGCAAGACAATCACCGATCTTCTCTGATCAGCCGACCCTCTCTGGTCAGTCTTTTACCTTAATCAGAGATCAATAAGTTGACACAGTTGTGTTTAGTAAAGAGCAAATGGATCAACTCCTTCAATTGCTAAAATCCAATTCAGCATCTGGTATTCCTAATGCTTCTGTTGCTCAAACAGGTAATAATTATAGAGCCTTATCCTGTTTAGTAAATTCTGCTCCTTGGATCATTGATTCAGGAGCCTCTGATCATATGACCAGTGTTTCTCATTTATTTTCTACCTATTCACCATGTTCTGGTCATGAAAAAATTCGTATTGCAGATGGTAGTTTTTCCTCTATTGCAGGTAAAGGAATAGTCAAAATCTCTAAGAATATAGATCTGAAATCTGTTCTCCGTGTCCCAAAATTGAAATGTAATCTTTTATTTGTTAGTAAATTATCTAAGGATTCTAATTGTTGTGTCACCTTCTTTGATACACATTGTCTTTTCCATGACCAAAGTTCAGGGAAGATGATTGGCAGTGCTAGGGTGATGGACGGACTTTACTATTTTGATGATGACTCCTTTGGTAATAAAAAAGCTCAAGGCTTGAGTAGTATAAGTTCTATTTCTGTTTCCGAACAAATAAGGCTATGGCATCTTAGATTAGGCCATCCAAGTTTTCAATATCTTAAACATTTGTTTCCTACAGTATTTAAGGATGTGGATTGTTCAAAATTTCAATGTGAAAATTGTTTTTTATCAAAAAGCCATCATGCTATTTACAATTTCCAATTTTATTGTGCATCAAAACCATTTTATTTAATTCATAGTGATATTTGGGGACCCTCCAAGGTCCCTACTTTATCTGAAAAAAATGGTTTTTCACTTTTATAGATGATCATATGCATTTATGTTGGGTATATTTACTAAGTAAAAAGTCTGATCTTGCACAATTGTTTCAAGACTTCTATCACATGATTGAAAATCAATTTCAAACACAAATTAGCATACTTCGGTCTGATAATGGAATAGAATTTTTTAATGAATGCATAGGCAATTTTTTAAAGGGAAAAGGCATCTTGCATCAATCCACTTGTAGTGATACACCTCAACAAAATGGCATTGCTGAGTGAAAAAATAGACATTTACTTGAAGTAGCTCGTGCCATTATGTTCTCAATGAATGTTTCGAAATATTTATGGGGTGATGCAATTTTAACAGCTGCTTATCTAATCAACCGGATGCCTAGTAGAGTTTTAAAATACAAAACTCCTTTGCAATGTCTTAAAAATGTTTTCCCAATTACTAGAATATATGCTGATATACCTCTAAAAGTCTTTCGCTGCATTGCTTTGTTCATATACCAAGCATGTTTCGTTCCAAATTGGATCCTAAGGCTGAAAAATGTATATTCCTTGGCTATGCCCCCAACAAAAAGGGTTATAAATGTTTCAATCCTCAGACCAAAAAGTTGCATGTTAGCACGGATGTTAACTTTTTGGAAAATCAACCTTTTTTTAGCAAAAATTCTCTTGAGAGGGAGATTAATCAAGAAGAAGATAATTTTTGGAATATTTCTGTTTTACCAACTCCTGTTTTTTCATCTAATTCCTCTGAAAATCAACAAATTGTTCAAAATATTGAAAATATAGAGAACCCTACTCAATTGATGCCAAGGATAGATGTCTTAGAAACAAAGGGAGCAATACTTCTTAAGGATAGAAACAATCCTAATTCTGAGTTTCAGGTTTATACCAGGAAGAGAAATCGTAAAACTGGTGACAATTCATCAATTCCTCTAGCACCAGTCCAATCATCACCGAGAGATGGTCCTATCAACAATCCAGGTAATTCCATTTCTATTCCTTCCTCTACATTACCCACAGATTCAGAATTAAATCTTCCCATTGCTATTAGGAAAGGTGTTCGAACCTGTACTAAGCATCCTATTACTAAATATGTTTCATATCAAAGGTTGTCTGATAAACATAGAGCTTTTACCACTAAGATATCTAACCTGTTTATTCCAAGAAACATTCAAAAAGCTATTGATGATCTGAATTGGAAATTAGCAGTTATGGAAGAGATGAATGCTCTTAACAAAAACAACACTTGGGAGGTTGTTGATTTGCCAAGGGACAAGAAGATAGTAGGTTGTAAGTGGGTGTTTATTGTCAAATGCAAGTCTGATGGAAGTATAGAACGATACAAGGCACAGCTGGTGGCAAAAGGTTTTACTCAAACTTATGGAATTGATTATCAAGAAACTTTTGCTCCAGTGGCAAAAATCAATTCCATACAGGTCTTATTGTCACTTGCTGTGAACCTAAACTGGCCCTTATACCAGTTAGATGTTCAAAATGCCTTTTTCAATGGAGACTTGGAAGAAGAGGTCTTTATGAGTCTTCCACCGGGATTTGAAGAGAGACTTGGTGAAGGGAAGGTATGCAGGTTGAAGAAATCCTTATATGGCCTTAAGCAGTCTCCAAGGGCTTGGTTTGAACATTTTGGGAAAGTTGTAAAAGACCATGGTTACTATCAAAGTCAAGCTGACCATACAATATTTTACAAACATTCAAAAGATGGGAAAGTTACCATACTAATTGTGTATGTTGATGATATAATTTTGACATGTAGTGACTACATAGAGCTACAACTTCTGAAGAAAAAATTGGCTAAAGACTTTGAGATCAAAGACTTAGGTTTGCTGAAGTACTTCCTTGGTATGGAGGTTGCAAGATCCAAGAAGGGCATATTCATTAATCAGTGAAAATATGTTCTTGACCTATTAGGAGAGACAGGTTTGCTAGGTTGTAAGGCTGCTGAAACACCTATGGAGCCAAATCTGAAACTCCAACCTGCCACGACTGAAAGTGTTGTGAAGAGGGAGCAGTACCAAAGGCTGGTTGGGAAATTAATTTACTTGTCCCATACACGACCAGACAAGAGTCAATTTATGCACTCACTAGGACCAGAGCACTTTGAAGCAGTATATAGAATCATGAAGTATTTAAAGGATACGCCAGGAAAGGGTCTATTGTTCAAGAAGTGTGAACATCTACAGATAGAAGTTTATACAGATGCAGATTGGGCTGGAAGTGTTACTGATCACAGGTCAACATCAGGCTATTGTACTTTTGTTGGAGGTAATTTGGTAACATGGAGAAGCAAGAAGCAAAATGTAGTGGCTAGGAGCAGTACCAAAGGCTGGTTAGGAAATTAATTTACTTGTCCCATACACGACCAGACAAGAGTCAATTTATGCACTCACTAGGACCGGAGCACTTTGAAGCAGTATATAGAATCATGAGGTATTTAAAGGATACGCCAGGAAAGGGTCTATTGTTCAAGAAGTGTGAACATCTGCAGATAGAAGTTTATACAGATGCATATTGGGCTGGAAGTGTTACTGATCACAGGTCAACATCAGGCTATTGTACTTTTGTTGGAGGTAATTTGGTAACATGGAGAAGCAAGAAGCAAAATGTAGTGGCTAGGAGCAGTGCGGAAGCAGAATTCAGATCTATTGCTTATGGAGTTTGTGAGTTAATGTGGATTACGAGACTATTAGAAGACTTAAAAATTTCCACTAGTTTACCTATGAAGGCTTACCGTGATAATAAGGCAGCAATTTTAATTGCTCATAATCCAGTTCTACATGATAAGACTAAACATGTAGAAGTGGATAAACATTTCATCAAAGAAAAACTTGATAGTGGAATAATCTGCATGTCATATATTCCAACTGTTGATCAGGTTGCAGACATACTCACCAAGGGCTTACAAAAGAAATAATTTGACAAGTTAGTAGGCAAGCTGTCCATGGAAGATATCTTGAAGCCAGCTTGAGGGGGAATGTTGAAAGGAGAAAAATCTAGTTGATTTAAAAGAGAAAAATCCGCTGTAATTATAGGTCTGATTTATTCCTGATTTATAGTTTCCTAATTTGTAGATTCTTTCTATTATTTGTTTCCATGTAATTATCCTATAAAAAGGATATGTGTGTACTCTATTAGATACATATGAGAAATAAAAAATATCACTTTATTTCTCCTAGCTGTTAAGACCATAACTAATTGTATTCTTGTTCACTTCTAATTTCACCAATAAATTTTATTAATCTCTATAAATTTTCTTTAATTCTTAAGTCATAAAATTCATATGAAAATTTCTTGTATAATACATTGGCCAAATACTCCTTATGCTTTTATTCTCTTAGTTTTTCATTTAATTTCTCTCAATTTAACTTAAGAATTATTTCCACCCACTTAAAATATTTATTCTTTATTTATTTTATATTTAAAATTGCATAATTTTCTTTCCCAAATTGCTATGGCCGTATGCCACAATTGGTACACTTTCTAGATGGAAAGTGACATGATTTCATATTGTGTCTGAACATGATTTCTATATAAGATGTAATATGATATGAGATTGATATGAGCGTAAATCAATACCATATGATGTCGGAGTACGTATGATTCATTGTTACATGGCATACTATGGAATAATGACAAGAGTATTGAAAAATGATTGAATTGTTATGATCAAAGGTCAATATGATAGATAGGTTCCAGGACGGGTATAATAAGGTACTTCAAATTACCCTTCCTTTGATATCCTAAAACCCTTACCCACTTAGAGTTCTCTAAGGCATGATCAGAGATGTTTTTAATAACAATTTCAAAGAGAATATGATATTAGAGTCTTTACTTAAAGGTTTCATGCATTTGCATTAGAACAATATAAGTCTAATTCTGCACTTATATAAATGAATTACTGAACCATCGTTTATTAAACATTGTTTAACCCTTTTTTAGATTGAGCACGTAGTTGGAACCATATTTCGAAGTTATCTAGAATAGTCACAAGCCTGAAATATCACCTCAACTCCCGAGGCAACTCCAGATGTTTGTCATGGGTATATATGCATATTCTTTTTGTACTTATTTAATATTTCAAGTTATTTTTGTGCAATCCTATAGGATGGGATGTAAACTAGGATAATAAATAGTCGTTATAATACTTTGATGCAACATGATATGTGTGCGATGAGTAGTCGTAAAAATTAGGACTATTGATATAATGTCTGTTTGACGTGGTTGATGTGGACTATGAAAGTTATTGTTGTGATTTGGTTATATAAAAAGAATGTAATTGTAGGTAGTTTGAATTGGGGAAATCTCTTACTTTAAGGAGGATATTTTTAATTTGTTTTCTAAGCAGGAATATTTTGGATTAAAAGTGATTATTACCTATCTTAGAGAGTTCAGTAATGAAAAGATGGAGTATAGCTTAAGCTAGTAAGGTTGGAGTAAAATGAAAAGATTTGTGCATATCATTTAGCGACTACATTGACATTGAATACAAACTGTAAAAGGAAAAAGAAAAATTTAGCTTGTAAATTTGTTAACTAAAATAAGTGTAAGTGTCAAGTGTCAAGTACGCATCATGGCCTTCGGATCGTAACATATATTAATATTATTCCATGGAGTTATGTAGCTTTTATCTACTAATAATTATCAAGTAACTTGCAACTTTTTCGATGTAGATATTCATTTTATATGAAGTAAGTAAATACTACTTCGAGCCAAATTAAAATAAAATTTGATTTGATTTTAGTTTATTTGAACATTGAATATAAATTGTTAGGCCCATTTGAGGTTTACATTAGATTTTTTGTTCAGATAGTTTTGCATGATCCAATGTTTAGTCTAATTTAAAAGTGAGTCACATGAGTTTGGAAGCTCAAGGTCCAAATGTAAAGCCCAAAATCCATTTTCAAGTCCAATTACAAGTCATTAATATAATTAATTAATTAAATTAAGAAATAACAGTTAAGAAAAGGCTAAAAGGTTAAAAAAGATCTGAAAAAAATGGTTTTAGTAATTAAGCTCCTAACTTTTTTCACAATTAATTGAGTCCTTACATTTCAATTTTTACTTAATTGAACCTTTTCATGAACGGAAACTATTAAATTCGTATAGCTCATGTGGCCAAAAACATAATAGACCTAATAGTTTTAGTCAACGATAGAGCACAATTGAATGAAATTGAAATGTAAGAGATTAATTGATTGTCAAAAAAAAAAAAAGAAATTAGGGGCTAATTTGCAAAAACCATTTTTTTTATGGCTTGTTTGACTCTTTTGCCTTAAAAAAAAATCAAAACATGGTGATTGTGCAATGAAACCCCCTTTCTTCCTCTTTCCTTCTTCCTTCCATCCCCTACTAGCAACAACCATGACAGATTACCATACCAGCCACTCCACTTTCCCTTTAAAGAGAGAATTCTTAAGATCTGTTTGATTTTAGAAAATAGAGCTTTTCTTTTTCATTTCATTATTCTTCACTAACACTCAAATTAATCCGCTAAGCCAACTTGGAGATCCTAATTATTAAAAAAATAAAATTTTCTTTCATTCTAGAATATGCATGATAAAAATACTTACAAGATGTTGAAATCATAGAAATTTTCTATCACCAAACTAATTAATTGGTATAAAAATGGTTTTCTCAACCAAGTATCAATTATTGGAGGAATCAAGTCTAAGTTCTGTACCTTTACAAAAAGATCACTTATTAAACCAAGGGAAAAGAAGCAAAGCACTAGTCTAGCTACAAGCTTCTTCTGAAGATGGACAATCGTTGAAGATTGTCCACGATGAAAAAGTGGCAGGCGGTGATGCAGTGCTCAATGAAATAAAACCAAGCTTGTCGCCAATATGGGTTTATGTATAGGACAGTAGCAATTCCCATTAACACTATTCCATAAGAAACCCAAAAGCTTACATACAAGACATACTTGTCCACCAAACCGCTTTCCTTTTGCTCCTCAGAGGCATTTGGTACTATTGTGAGGGAATAAGGCGCAATGCCATTTTTAAAAATTGGAAGTCCACAAAGAAAAGGATTCCCCATGTAACTGCTTTCATCGAAGGTAGCAAATTGAGCTTTATATGGAATGCTACCTGACAAATTGTTGTATGACACATTGAAAACCGCAAGAGAGTTCAGCTCCGTCAATTGAATGGGGATTATGCCACTTAAGTTATTGTTAGAAAGATCCAAACTCTCAATTTGCTTGAGCTTTGAGAATGTTGAGGGTATAAATCCAGCCAAATTGTTGTGCGACAAGTTTAGTGAATGGAGTTCACTCAAATTTCCTATTTCCGGTGGGATTTGGCCTGTTAGCCTGTTGCAAGATAAATCAATTCCAGACATGTACTTAAGAATGTTACCCGAATATGTGTACAGCCCTTTCTTTGTCATAAACTGAACATTTTCTTCTATGTAACTGCTATGATAAATTTGTCTTTCAGTTTTGAACCGGATGATTTTTGATATTCTTTCTGATAATAGGTTGTTTAATATTCTAATAAGAAAAAAATAACTCTCTCCCCAAAAAGACTTCTCATCCTCTGGCTCTAGTGTTAAATTACTCAAACAAGATGGAATAGGACCCAAAAGCTTATTTTGAGAAAGATCCATGATACTTAATGAGTTCAATTGGCATAACTGACTTGGAATTTCGCCCTCCAAGCGATTAGCTTTCAAAATGAGGATACTTAAAGCGGAAAGGGTGTTAATCCAACATGGAATTTTGCCAGTCAAGTAATTTTGGCTAAGATCTAAGCTCACCAAGGTAGAGCTGTTGAAAAGCGCACGTGGCAGTGAGCCGCTTAGCCTATTTCTGCTCAGGTGGACATGCCGTATGCTTGATGGATTGAAGCAAGAAGGCAGAGAGCCAGATAAATTGTTTTGAGAAAGATCCAAAAATTCAAGCCCATCCAAATTGCAGAATTCAAACGGAATGACACCATCCAAATGATTGTTGGACAAATCTAGTGCGTGCAAGTCAGACACATTCCATATCCATCTTGGGATCCTACCAGACAAATGGTTATCACTTAAGTCTATATCCGAAAGAACAGAAAAGGCCATTGTTGAGATATCAATTAGAGGCATCTCACCATCAAAATTATTGCCATCCAAATATATCTTTGATAACACAGTTGAGCTAAATATTGTGGGAATTATTTTCCCGCTCAAGTTGTTATTTGAAAGTTTGAGAATTTCCAATGAGTTAGTCTTGGCTAGCTCCCTTGGTATTTCTCCGCAGAAATTATTATATGATAGGTCTAATGTTGATAAATACTTCAGACCACCTAGGCAAGGAGGAATATTGCCTTCAAAAGCATTTTGAGATAAGAATAACGCTCCCAATTGTGGAAATGTTGAACATATGTTCATTGGAATTTGCCCTTGAATTTTATTCTCCGACATATCAATTACACCCATGTCAACATTAGTATGTTTTGGCAACTGCAGATGGCCAGCAAAAGAATTACCTGTCAATAAGAGTTGTTGTAATCTTGTATTATTCTCCAACAACCAAGACGGAAGCTTTCCACCGAAGTCGTTATATGAAAGCTCAAGAAATCTCAAGTTATGTTGGTAATAAAGGAAGTTGGGGAGTTCTTTAGGGAGCCTCATTGTACAATTTGACATACCAAGGACTTTGAGTTGCAACTTGGGGGTTTGGGCCCAAGTTTGAAAGGTAGGCTCTCTCACTAAATTGTTTTCATCGATGAAGAGAACCTTGAGGTGTGAGTGGTTTGCAAATGATACCAAAGAAGTTGGAACTTCAAAATGATTTTCTGAAATATCTAAATAATGAAGATGTGTCAAGTTACCCAAACATGAAGGAAATGTTCCGAAAAGTGCATTATCACTAAGATCTAATTCTTCGAGGTTTCGTAAATCACACCAACCTGCAAAATAAAATCATAAATTTATATTAAACTCTCTTTAAGATATTAATAATTTGAGATATTAGCTAAGGAATTGAGGCTAATGAAAGATATACGAAGAAATATTCCTTTCATCCCATGAAAACTGTTGTATATATTTGCATACTTTTAATTGTCATAATAATAACGTAATGGGTACTAATTTATTAAAGCATTTATATCAAAGCTTCAAACGGTGGAGTCATAATAATTAATTTACCTTTCACAGGTAAGATCCCCGTCAGCGAACAGCGAGACAACGTCAACGTTTTAAGAGAAGTCAATGCTCCAATGCTTTCAAGAACGTTGTTGCTGAGATAAGAATAATCCAGAAATAATACCTCTACTTCGCTCGATAAATGCAACTCTGTGGAAAATGAGGTAAATTTATAAGATGTATTAGACCATGTTGTCAAAAATATTTAAGTGGAATTAAAGTATCAAACCCACACTCACCTTGAGAAGAAATAGTCTTGTTCAAGTAATTGCCTTCTAAAGAGAGGGTCTTAACTGATGAGAAAGCCTCCACCACTTGTAGTAACGAAACACTTCTATTGATGAAAACCCCATCTAAGTAAGCTACCCTTAACTTTCTGAAACTTCCAGTTTCTGTGAGAGCGAAGAAATAAAAATTTCAAATGTTGTGGATAAGATTATCTGATGTTTATTTAGAGTATTTAAATAGTAGTAGACTAGTAGTCTTTCTTCACCTACTCTGTATGTGAATGAAAAATAATATTCCATTTTCATTGTTTAAATAAATTATTATTTTATTTCAAAAAAAAATAAATTATTATTTATTAAGGAGAGAATAAAAAAGCAGTCATAGGATATGTTATCTTAAAAGACAGAAAATAAAAATAAAATAAGAATAATTAAAAGTCAATTACTTATAAAAGACAAGACAAGAACGTATGGAACCCAAATTCTACTTTGAAGGAAATGTCTATTAATTATTTATATTTTTGCCATAAATTTCTCAACACAAATATTGTAATGGAGATGAAATTATAACTTAAAATTTCTATCTATTTTTGTACGACCAGAATTTCTAATCAGTTAATTCTCCTTTCCAATAACCTAAAGATAGATATACCTCCTTTTGTAAGGAACTTTCACGGACTTTTTCCATTTTTTAATAAAAAAGTAACTAAAATCGCTTATAAGCAGAAAAAGTAAATAAAAAGGTTGGTAAAAATTTTATCTAACAAGGGTAAAAAATAAAGAAACTAAATTAAAATTTCCATTAATCAATAGTCATAACTAAGATTTTTCAAGAATTTTGTGAGTAAAACAAATTAATGAAAATAAAGATTGAGATTTGCTTAAAAAATAAAATCATTATAAAATTTTTACCAAAATTAATGAAAATTAACATGGGTAAGATTTTTTAATTTTTATTGGACAACATTCTAAAAATAAAATCAGAAAGAACATCGTAATAGCTAAAACTTAAGATTTTATCATAAAAATCTCATATCCGATTCTTATATAAGAGAAGACGGAACCTGTGAGACGAGAATGAACTATCTTTTTCATTTTTCACATATACATGTAAAGAAAGCCAACTTAAAATATTTTCAATCCTTTTAAATTAGCAGCATGAATTTCCTTTTTGCGCTATATATAAAACCCTTTCCGTAGTAAAAGGATATCTTTTGTCAAAACTCAAAACATCCAACGGTAAATAATAAAAGATTTCTTTATTATAAATTAATACCTTTAAAAGCCAGAAATGATTCGTTCAACTCATTATAGCTGAGATCCAACTCCTCTAAATTGTTCAAAGCTTCTAATTCTGTAGGGAGTTACAAATAAAATAAAACAAAATCAAAACAGAGAATATGTTGTCCAAGCAAATAAGGCAACTCAACAAGAATTACTTAATTTGATTGTACAAAAAAGATTAAAATGCAATTCCACCTTTAATATTTATTGACCCTTTTAGCTGGTTCCATCCTAAATTTAAGGATTTTAGATTAGAAAGCCCACTGAGCTGTTCCAATATGCTGTTGTTGAAGAGATTGGAACTCAAATCAAGTTCTTCCAATTTGATCAGCTTCAGTTGTCTCTCACTATCTGTAGAGAAGGTTTCGAAAAGTTGATCACTCGATAATACAAGGTATAATTATACTGACATGAACTTACTAGAGGAATAATCAGTACATGATACCTACCTTGAAAAGATCGGAGGCTTTGAATTTTGTTTTCACTCATATCCAACTTCTTCAACTTTGCCAAATTATTCAATTCTATCCAAATCAATGAAATACTTTTATGTCCTTCCAGTTAGGTAATTACCACAAAATATAAAATGTAAATTTGCTTGAAATAAAAATAGTTTACCCATATTTAAAAAAGTTTGCAATGCAGTCTACCTTTTATATCTATAGATCCTTGCATCTGGTTGGATTTAAAATTCAAGGACTTTAGATTTGACAGGCCACTAATGGCATATGGAAACGTGCTGTTCTGAAAGCGATTATCACTCAAATCTAGCACCTCCAGATTGACCATGAGTTGTCTTCGACTACCTGTAGAAGATTGACATAATTCGACAAATTAGAAATGAATGCTTAAGAGTGACTAAATATTATCACCATATTAAGAAATTAATTGAGTGAATATCGATTTATACCTTGACAGGACTGGAAGCTTTCAATTTCATTGTTGCTTAAATCCAAGTTCCTCAAGTTTCTCAAACTACTCAATTCTATAAATAGAAGGGCAACAAAGTAACAATTGCGTTTAAGGAAATAAGTGCTAAAATCTTTTTATTCTTCCAAAAAAACCTTAGAGGTAAAGCAAGCTACCTTGAATATCAACAGATCCGTTTAATTGATTGGACCCCAAATTTAAAGTTATTAAAGATGAAAGACCACCCACATGTAACAGGAAATTGTTCTTCAAATAGTTTCCATTTAAATCAAGAATTTTCAAGTTATTGAGTCCTGAAAACCATTTAAAACCTGCTACCAATAGTAAAAAAGGTTTGACGTTATATCAGTCTCAAAAAAGGCATAATATCAAGGTGATCTTATGTTAATAAAACATCATCTAAAATGAATACAATATTAAAGTTAATAGATTAAACATTATTATTGTTATGCTATTGTTGAAGTAATTGCAATTTAAGTCAAAGATCTCCAATTGTCCAAAACAGATGATAGCTTTGCAAACCTGCAAAAGAGTTCTTCAAATGTGTGTATATAGTTCATCAGGGGCTTTTTAAATTAAATGATAAAGTAAAATAATAAAATTCTGAAATGAGAAATTGAAGCAAAGAATTGAATTCCATTAATGGACATTCATTTCGGTTACCGGCGAACAGGCAATAAAGTTGAAACTCGTATCCAGCTTCTTCAACTTTGCCAAATTATATTTAATTCTATCAAAATCAATCAATCAATCAAATACTCTTTATGTCAATCCAGTTAGGTAATTATAAATTGTAATTTTGCTTGAAATGACAAAATAATTTTACTCGTTTTTTGCCATCAAAAAATTTTACTCGTTTTTTTTATTTAAGCATGAAATTTTTAAGAGACAAAAATAAACATTAAAAGCAAATTTACCTGGCATATCAACGGTTTGATTTAATCCACAATTCCTCAGACTTAAAGATTTTAAAGATGTAAAACCGTCTAAATGTGATAGGATGGTGTTTCCAAACATGTCACCACTTAAATCTAGAATCTTCAAATTGTTCAGTTTTGATAGTCGCTTAATACCTGTTCCCAAAAACATTTAAAAAAAATTAGTATTTTCAATATAAATTTATCAGTTGCAAATAAAGTTGATTTACTTCAACCTGAAGCTTCATAAAAAAGAAATTACAGGGAGTAACGTGATATTAACTTTACCGTAATTAGGATTTGATCCTGTGAATTGGTTGTATGCTAAATTTAAAGACTTGAGTGATGAAAATTTACTTAAAGATACTAAAATGCTATCATTGAAATAATTGGCACTCAAGTCAAGAATCTTTAATTTGTCCAATTTCGATGACAGCCTCTCAAAACCTACAAGAAAATTGATTTTAATATAGGCGCAGTTAGTGGCTTTCCAAAAGGAATATGTAGAAAGATTTAATTAAATTAAAATGAACAAGTAATAAAAATTAATTTTTAAATGCCAAAAAGAAAAAAAGTTGCAGTTTGTAACGTGGAAACGAATGAACTTTCATTGTAAACGAAGACTCGAGAGAAAAAGGCTCAGTCAAAGATGATAAAATGATATTATTGAAGCAATTGCAACTTGTCAAAGGATCTCATAAAAATTTGAAATGAGAAATTGAAGCAAAATGAAGCGAATTTCCATTCAGAAGAGATTCATTTGGGTTACTGGCAAACTTGCAATAAGAGAGAGAAATTAAGGCAACAAACCTTCGTTATCAACAAAACCAGCTATGTGATTGTCATTCAGATACAAACTCTTCAATTCCTCAAAGGGGAGAAATAAAGAGGCATTGAGATACCCATATTGACTTTCCTGATGTCTCCATGCTCTTGTATAATTGAGAGAGAGTTGTATCACTCGTCGACTGGTGGTGCTGCACTCAACCCTTTCCCATTGACAACAATCTGAACCCTTCACATCCGCCCAGTTAAGCAAAAAGCGGGGATCATCGAAGAAAGATTTGAGTTGCAAGAGAGCAACTCTCTCATGCTCCAAGCACCCCTTTGACCAACCTTCTAACAACAAAACCGTGAGTAATATCCAAAACCATTTAGACTCCATCAACTCAATATGATCAAATCACTCAACTGCGCTAATACCTCTATGCATTTGCAACAATGAGTCTCGCTCGGAATTTATACACAAGTAGGCACCACTATATTCCTCAAAATTGGACCCACTTGTTAATTTATTTTTGGTCTAACTTCTCGCTGATAAATTGCCAAAATTGTTTCCCTTTTGTAAAAGTAAGTCAGAGGTTGCAATTATTGCGTTGGAACGAAACATGTGGCTTGCACAATTTTTGCTAAGTTTACAATTTTTTTTTTACAATTTCTAGTTTACAATTAAAAGTCTTCTTGGAGTCCTTTTTTTATTTAATAAATCTCTGGTTAATTTCCTATCAATGATTTTCTTTTTCTTATTTTAATAAACGGTTTTCCTTTGTTCTTTTTTCAGTTTGGTATTCGTATTTGTTATTTCCTTACTTTTGTGGATATTAGTATCTTACTATTTGTTTTTCTTTCTATTTAAATTTCTCTATCAATATAAAGAATCGAAATTTGAGAATTCTTCTTCTATAAAAGTCACAATTTTTTTGGATGTAAAAGAGTATATGTTCACCTTCTAATTAAATAATCTTGGAAAACAAACGCTAATATTATCATTGAGCAAAAGAAACCTTCACTCCAAGGGAATTTTTTATTAAAAATGTTTTTGAATCGGGTCAGGATGGGTGAAGTCCAGTTAACACTTCTAAACCCATTTAAACCCAATTGTTTCGCCCAGTTGATTTCATTTAATTAAAATTCATTTTAAGTAAAATATATTCTAAAATTAAAATTAAATAAAAGTAATTGTCTAATATTAAAATGTTTTCACAAACCAAGTTTGTGCTTAAAAAGAGTTACTAATACGAATGTCCCCTAAACTATAATTGTTAATGCAATGTGTTAACTCTACTAAAAAATTCAATTTGGTACTTGGTGTTTCATTTCATTTACTGATATGGTAAAAATAATATAGGGCATGTCATGTGGTACTCCAGATATAGAATTAATTAATGGTAAGATACTCCCGTTACCGCATTGAATATTAAAGTTTGAGGATAATATTACATTAACTACTAGAATAAGGGGCATTCGTACTATTAACAGGCATAAAAATCTTGTCCAGAACTTGAGATGGACGAACGGATTGCTTGATCTGTGGACAAAGCTCTATTCGTGACTTATATGATAACTCAGCTAACAAAAGAATCCATTCAATCCATAAAAAAATGTTAAGAAAACGATTAATTTGACAAATCCAACCGTCCGAATATGATCCTTACATGCTTTTATAAAATTAGAACAGGAATCAAACTTAATTAGATGGAAATTTTTTAAGTTTCAACCTGCCATTTTCGAGTCAGATTACAAGAGTATGTAGCCCTTGTCTCAATATAAGCGTATAAAGCCCTTGTCTCAAGATATGAAGGCCGTAATGTATATATTACCCATAGTTCAAACTTGAGAATATATTAGATATCGTATGTGTAAAAAAGTTGAATACAATTTTGAAACATGTCACGATATATATTGGGATTTGTAAGAAAAAGAAAAAAAAAAGAGAGGGAAAAGACCTCTAGCTAGCTAATTAGCACCGAATTAGCCAAATTATTTCTTTGGTCACGCGGCATTATTTAAGCAGAGGGACAGTGCAAAGTCGCAGGTACAGTTGTGGGGCAAAGTTGCTGTTCACAAATATGATCCATATTCTATATTTTTATACTTAAGAAAGGTTTTTTTGCTTATTCTTTTGGATCAAATGTCTTTATACAATTCTAGGTGATATTAGAGTAAATACAATCTTATAATTTTTTAAATAAAATTGTTGACACCTAATTTTGTCCTATTTCTATTATTATTATTATTATTATTTTATTACTTTTATTATTATTATTATTTATATTATTATTTTTATTTTTATTTTTATTATTTGTTTTTGTCTAATTTGTCCCATCCCCGTCGGTCCCCTACTTCCCTGGCTTTCCCCAAAATCCGCCGGTCACCATAGCCTCCAGCCACCCTCAACCCACTACCACCACCAGCTACTCTACCCTATCCCATCATAGCAAACCCTATACCAGTCCCCCTACAAAGGCTTCGGAGGAGCCTCAGATCTAAAAGGGGAGACAACCCAAAGGTCCCCCAGACCATCCTCGCCGGGATCCCAAGCTTCATTGTCGCACCGCCTATGATCACCCTGATCACAAACCATCATCCAAACCCCCTCACAACCATAACCACTCATAACCGAACCTAAACACCACCACAGCTCAACAACCCCTTTAGCCTCACCACCGAGACCCCTAACCCTAACCAAAAAACCAGCAACATCATCCTCACCACTCACCCGAGACCCATCTCACTGAACCCATCACAGCAAACATCCTCATCGAAACCCCCAAAACACACACAACCACCACCGAAAAACCCCAACTCCACCGTCCCAAAACCGAAGCCCCAAACCTGCAAAACAAACCCAAACACAAAACCAAAACCAAGATCATAAACCAACACCATCCGAAACCATCAACAAAAAAAAAAACACCAAGAAAAGGGAGGAGGCCGAGAGTTTCAACCTCAGATCTGTAAGGATAGAGACGTTTTTTGTGAAAAAGGAGGCCGGAAACGAAAACAGGAGGTCGAAAGGAATCGACAAAGGGGTAGCTTTTTCGTTTTTGGCCACCGCCGGCGGTGGCGCACGGCGGCCCGACGGTGGCCGGGAATCGCCTGGCCGGCAGAGCTCTGGAAAGCTCTGAATTTTTTTGTGAAAAAGGAAAAAGTGAAAGAAAAAAAAAAGGAGAAGGTTTTATAGAGGGAGGCCTGACCCGCGCGCGGACCCGGATCCGACCCGGGATCCGCGCGCCCGACCCGTGGGGAAGGATCCGCGCGTCGCCCCATCGCCCGACCCGAGATCCGCGTCCGACCCGTCCGTGACCCGCTCGACCCAGCACTTCCAGCCCATTCCTAGTGCTATTGGGCTTTGACTTTTGGGCCAAATTCAAAGGGTTTCTTTGGGTTTTAAAACCCAATCATTTGGGGTATAATTTCTTTCTTTCTTTATTATTATTATTATTATTATTATTATTATTATTATTATTATTGTGTTTTATTATTATTATTATTATTATTATTATTATTATTGTGTTTTTATTATTGTTATTATTATGTTATTATTTTGTGCTTTTATTATTATTATTATTATTGTTGTGTTATTATTATTATCATTATTATTATTATTAATGCATGTTGTAAAATAAGAAATTGAAAAATTTTCTTTACTTGTATTTATTATTATTATTGATTAGAAAGCTTATTTAAAAATAAAGAAAAATGAAAAAAATTAAATTTAATTAAATTTGTCCGATGATGGGATGTCATGAGACTCACAAGTAGTGATTTCTTGACTGATCCCTAGGTGAGAAGAGTCCTACTAAATGTTACCAGAGTATTGGGATATTTAGTATGATTTTTCAATAATTTAATTTTTTTATTAAAAATAAAAATAAATAAGTTTTTAAAAGAAAATCGAAAAAGGAAATTAATAATAAAAATTAAATTTTAATTTAAATGAAATTCTTCCGAGGATGGGATGTCATGAGACTCACAAGTAGTGATTTCTTGACTGATCCCTAGGTGAGAAGAGTCGTGCTAAATGTTACCAGAGGATTGGGATATTTAGTTAAATTTCTCAATATTAAGAATTTCATTAATAAAAATCAAAATAAAAAATTCTTTTCATAATTCCATATGCATCATAAAACATATGTTAGCATCATATGCATAAATAAAAAAAATAATGAATGGAATTCTTCCGAGGATGGGATGTCATGAGACTCACAAGTAGTGATTTCTTGATTGATCCCTAGGTGAGAGGGATTAGCTAAATGTTACCAGAGGATTGGGATATTTAGCCAAATTTCTTAATATCAAGAGTTTCATCAACGAAATCAAAATAAATAAAATTTCCTTTAAGTATCATATGCATCACGCATCTTTATCCCTACTACATGTATACGATTAATTACAAAATAGCGTGAGCATCACCGAGGATGGGATGTCATGAGACTCACAAGTAGTGATTTCTTGACTGATCCCTAGGTGAGAGGGATTATTTCAAATGTTACCAGAGGATTGGGATATTTGATCTAATTTTTCAATAAACGGTGTTCATGTTGATTTTCATAATGAATCCCATTATAACAACAATTTTTCAAGCAAATACGCTAATTTTTCATATAATCAAAAGCCAAGACTATCTTCTTAAAATCCAAGGATAACACATGATTATCATGGTACCGTTTTTTAACGGGCGTCGTGGGGGTGCTAATCCTTCCCCACACGTAACCGTACCCCCGAACCCAAATTTTGTTTTCACAGACCAGAAATTTGTCTTTTTGATAAAACTTAATAAATTTTGAGATTTTGTTAAAAAGATAAATATTTTTAGGTGGCCAATCACACCTAGTCAAAAAAGATTGGTGGCGACTCCATTTGTTTTTTTTAAAATAATTTTCAAAATCGTCGAGCGCGAAGCCGTTACGACAGCTTGACGACTCCACTAGGGACGCTTTTTGAGGGTCAAGCCATTCATTAATCATGTGTTATCCAAAGTTTTAATTTAATAGTCTTGAATGATATTTAAACTTAATTCACTTGGATTTTGAAAATAATGTTGTTTGCATTTTGCTTTCTTATGTTATTTATTTTATGTTTTATACTTGTACATACTTCTTGTTAATAAATTGTTAAGGCATTTAGGATAGAGAAAATAATTTAATTTGAGTCTGACGTGTTCCCTCATACACACACTTGCACTTGCATTTGCATAGCATGAGCTCTATACCTGGGTTCAGTCCTTCTTAGGAGGGAGTAGAGTACCTTTGCTCTCGTGAGGTAATCACCTCCGCAATGGCAATCGAAATACTCCCACTCAAATTAAATCTTACTAGTCCAGTTGGATGACAGTAAGGTATAATTTGGGAACCTTTTGACCTTTTAGAGACCTAAACCAGCATGTAAAAGGCCCTAAGAAGCCGACCCTAGCTAGAGACATGTCTGATTTTTGTAGAGATTATCCCGAAATTAGGACACGAGGGAAGTTTTACTACCTTTTTTCATATCATAACTCTATTGATTTTTCAAATTCATGCTCTCATAAAATCAAAAGATATTTGTCTTCAAATAAAATTTCACAATTTTACAATTTTGAAGAATGAAACAAAGATTTATTCGATTTTTCTTCTTTGTCTAAAAAAAAAACATGAAAAGAATTCATTCATTGAACTTAAGTAAGAGAAAATTTTGATTCTTTTATTCTTAAATTTTAGCATAGCATACCTCATTACATTAATGCATTCACATCATATAATAAGGAGGGCATTTGTCTTGTTAGGTTAAAGGAGGCCAAAAAAAACATGGGAGATCAATTAGAAGCTAGACTTACTGCTTTGGAGAATAATCAAGAGGAGTTTGGACATGATATACGAGAGATAAAAGGAAAGCTAGCTAAGATAATGAAGATGCTTGAAAGCTTTGGAAAGAATAAAGTGGTCCATCCTCAAGGGTCATCGTCACTTCCAAGACAACTACATGTTGAATCATCAGCAAGTGGAGACCAATCGACTTTGCATGAAATGGCTTGCCAGGGACACTCCGATGCTCTCAACTGTCCAGACGATGATCCCGTGGTAGAAAAGGCTATGAAAAGGGTAGAAAAAGTAATGGATGAACTTAAGGGCCTTACAACTAAAGCAGAACCTTATGGCCTCAAACAATCCATACCAAGTAGGCCATTACAAAACCCTAACCTTCATCCTAATTCTTTTCAACCACCTATCCAAGCACTCCAAACAGGACCTCCTACTTTTGTTCGACCTCCACGAGTTGGTCCACGGCCAAACTTTTATCCTCGACCTACTTTTCAACCACATGTTCAAGCTTTTGGAACAGGATCTCCTAGTCTCGCCCAACCTCTACATACCTGTTCGTCTGTGAACCCATATGCTCATGCCAATTCTATTCGACCGCCTTTTCAGCAAATCCCTAACACCCTAGCTTTTGCGCCACCAGCTGCTCAAGTTAAAACTCAAGCTATTGGCCAAAAACAATCCAAGAAAATGAAGCGCACGCAGCTTGACCCTTTACTCATAACATATGGCAAACTTTTTTCCTATCTACTTGAAAGGCACCTTATCGCCCCTGTATTCTTAAAACCCTTGGAGCCTCCGTACCCAATATGGTACAACGCGAATGCAAAATGTGAGTACCACGCAGGAAATATTGGGCATTCCATCGAAGATTGTAAGGCTTTCAAGTATAAGGTGAAGGGATTGATTGACACAAAAGTGCTCGATATAGGGGAAATGGTCAGCCAGGAATTTGCAATGCTTGATTAGAGTTTAGAGGATGAAAAAGCAGCTGTTGTTGTGAAATTTCTTTTTGAAAGACTTTGAATGTAAGGGGCATTAGAATAGTAGAGAGTCTAGTAAGGAACTTTTTGAATCTTGTAACAATTCCTTTATGAACACAATTCCTTTATGAATATGAATGTTACAAGGTTTTATTTAAGTTTGCATCCACTTCATTCATATGTGCATAATATGATTTTGATCAAACCAAATAAATGGTCAAACAATAATTTTCAGTTGGTGTACAATTTGTGACACTATGAAATAATAAGAAGGTTGAAATTTTTCAGATTCACAATTCAATACAGTAAAAGCTTCATATATGCATGGCAAGCATGACATTTAATTCAGGGTTATGTTGGGTTAGGTTAGGTGTCAAGTAGCTTGATCATTGAAAAGCTCCAGAGACAGTTTTGGGACATGGAAGAGATAGAAATTAGTCGAATGGAAAGGATGGAAAAAGCTCAACAAGAGATAAGAGAGCAATTGTCACAGATGACAGGTTTGTGGGAGAAGCTGAACAATGGAAAAATGGGAGAACTAGCTACCCAAGATGGGCATCGGTTCCGAAATACTGAGGGTTCTTTTTGTCCAATTAACATTGGCTCACGAGAAACCCAATCATCTCAAGAGCCACAAGCAATGCCCACCGAGGGTTATGTGTGCCCTAATATGCCGTCTGCAGTCGACCCTAGTCAATTTCAAGGGCACACAACTCCCACCATGGACCCCCTCGAACCAATTCATGTTGCTAATTTGGACAGTCATAAAGAGCAAGGGATGCCACAAGTGGAAGGAGGCTCAAGTTCCCGACAAAAGATAGAGCTTATAGAAGAAAGACTTCGAATTGTTGAAGGAATGGATTTCCATGGATCTTTAGATGCTGCCGGATTATGCTTAGTGCCTAGTGTGGTCATTCCTTCAAGGTTTAAAGCTCCAAAATTTGAGAAATATGATGGGACCACTTGTCCAAAGGCCTATATCACTATGTACTGTAGAAAGATGGCAGCGCATGTGCATGATGACAAGCTGTTGATCCATGTTTTCCAAGACAGCCTTAAAAGATCTGCTGCTAGGTGGTATACACAACTGGGCAGGGGCGATATTCATTCATGGGAAGATTTGGCAAGGGCATTTGTTGCCCAATATAAGCATATTGTGGATTTGGCCCCAGATTGTTTATTTTTACAAACCATGGAGAAGAAAGCTACTGAAGGCTTTAGAGAATATGCCCAGAGATGGAAGAATGTTGCCACTCAGGTCCAGCCTCCCCTCACAGAAAAAGAGATTGCAACTCTGTTTCTTAGTACCCTTCAGGCACCGTATTATGATAGAATGATTGGGAATGTTACTAAGAATTTTGCCGACATGGTAGCCTCTGGAGAGATGATCGAGAATGCAATTAAGAGGGGCAAGATCAAGATAGACGACATGGCTGATAATAGACTTGAAAGAACGGAAGAAGAAGTGCAAGCTGCGACATTTGAGGGACAAATTCCCATAAATTCCATTCCATATAATCCCTATTTGTCTCACCCATCATACCGTCCAACTTTGAGCAGTGTCCCCTATGTTCCTTATCTTTATTCACCAATCCCGCAACCAGAATTCCAAGCAAACCCTTACCTTTCAACGGTTGCTCGTGCGCCTATATTCATGCCTAAGCCAGTAGCTCAACCTCCCCAACCATCAATAAACAACAGAAAAAGATCGAGAAGCAACCAAGGAAAAATTCCGATTCCAATCTCCGATCTTTTGCCCTTTTTGATAAAAAACCAATACTTGGCCCCTATACCTTTGAGAACAGCACCGAACCCATTGGCCAAGAGCTATGACCCGAACAGCAAATGTGACTATCACATGGGGGCAATTGGGCATGCAACAGAAAAATGCAGACAGTTGAAGGAAAGGATTGAAGAGCTCATCAATGGTGAAATCTTGACTCAAGAACTCATGGAACAGTGGAAGTCCACTTTGGTGTAGAGTTATGGCATTTTGGGCAGACCAATCTGGAGGGAAAGAAAAAGAGATTGAGAGATTTTGAAGACTGTACGTTGTTGGAAAATGCTTGTCATTTCTATTGGCCTAGGTGACAATTGTATGAGCACAACTTTTTGCATGAATTATTTTTCCAGTGGCATATGACAAGAATGTTTCTTTTCTTCACAACAATGATATATGGTTCCAAGAAAATTGGTGATTACTATCAAAGATGAATGTATTGAATCATTCTTGGATCACATCTCAATAAAATCTAAGTTAGTCGAGAGCCAAAAAGCTAAATTGGGGCATAAATTTTTGAAAGTTCGACTTTGTTTTCACTTTGACCATGATAGGGCTTTATTGTTAATGATTTTCAAGAAATAACCGATTTACAAAACTTTTTGAGAATTTTTTTGGAAATCAATGACAGTCTCAAAGATTCTGGATAATGGCAGTCAAATATGTGGCAAGATCATTTTGAAACACCTTTCCACCTAGATTCTTGTACAAATCCCAAATTCTTCAATCCTGTATTCCCGAAATGCCTTTTTGCCCATGTTTTGGGGCAAAAAAAAAAAAGAGAGAGCCAAAGTTGGGGATTTTTCACTGTTGTCCATCTGTATAATACCTTGAGTCGCTCTTTCCTTAAATGAATTTTTGGTGTGAGATCAAGCTCTGTCATATTAAAGTATTGCATTACAAAAAAAACAAAAAAACAAAAAAAACAAAAAAAAAGAAGAAAAAAAATGAAATTGATTGTGACATCATGCAAACATGATATTCAGAGGATTTCAAATGCCAAAAGAAAAACTTGTCCTAAGAATTGCTTTTCAATGGAAGCATCTTAATTTGAGATGATGAATGACCGTCTTTCACATCCCATTCACAAATATAAACATTATCCTGTTGCTGCCCCTTTTGAGCCTTATAATTTCTTTCATAATAAACCTCCTCCAAGGATCACCCTCCACACTGGGGGGCATGTGCAGAAAGTATCTTTTCGAAGAAAATAAATGATTAAGCTTTTGTTTTTGATCAAATAAGATTTACTATGTGGGATAATTTGGGGGCAAATTAGATTTGAAAATTTGGACATGAATCAATGAAAAAAGAAAAATGAAAAAATCATGAAAAAAGAAAGAGAAAGAAAAAAACAAAACAAAAAAAAAAGAAAGAGGAAGAGATACATGGAAAAGTATAAAGAGAAAGATGCTTCGAAGAAGGAAATTGATAGACATCCATATCAGAAGAAATGATCCTTGGATTGATCACCTTCAAACACATTTTGGGCCTGTTTATCTATTCTTTCAGAACCCTGAACCATGGCCTACATTACGTACTTAAAAATCCGTTTTGATCAAGTAAGGATGTTTGTATCGAAGAGCTCTTCTTTGGAAGATTCTCCCAATTTTTTGGCTTGAATGAAATTTGAATTCTTGAACGCATGGTAGAACAATCAATCATTTCAAAAAAAAAAAGAAGAAAAAAGAAAAGAAAACAAAAGAAAGAATGAGGCTCTAGGGTGAAAACC
This sequence comes from Heritiera fomes, assembly GCA_032173925.1. Classification (NCBI taxonomy): domain Eukaryota; kingdom Viridiplantae; phylum Streptophyta; class Magnoliopsida; order Malvales; family Malvaceae; genus Heritiera; species Heritiera fomes. The sequence continues at coordinate 39,574,121 of JAPDPM010000002.1, read as the reverse complement.
CGAAAAGGGCAGTCTAGAGCGAACAATGAACTTTTCATGCAACCAAGTCAAGCAGTGACATGAATTGAAAATGTGGAAAAAGAATTAACAAGCCTTGAGAAATCCTCGAGATATCCAAAGATTTTGATGTCACTTGATTAACCGACATTTTTTGAAAAAGTTTGAACCTTTCTTCTTGTACATACCCTTCCTAAAATAGAAAAGCCTTCAGTCATTCATGCCCGATCTTGGCATTTGTAGGACGTCATTATTTGAGAATTTAAGAGATTGTCAAACCAAATTGAAAATATTTTGTTTCTTTTCTCATTCAAAATTTTGTTCAAAAAAGAAGGGAAGAAAAACGATGGTATTTTAAGAAAACCATTTTGAGCCAAGAAGGAAACCATTGTTTTTGGATAAGTGGCAAAGTATTCCCCAAACAAAACACCTGGCGCATCAAACTTTCAATTGTCCAGTTGAAGAGATCCGAGTAGGATTTATGTCACTCATCTTGAAAAGTAATCACTAATATTTTGAAAGAATCAAATATCACTTGTGAAATTTAGATTCAATTCCCTCCTGGAAAATAGTTATGAGAAAATTTTCAACGCTTTTCGTCAAAAGGCTATGATGAGCACCAGAACCTTGCAGAAATGAGATTAAAACAGAAAGGAGCTTTCATGATCATGTTGGGGGCAAAGAAAATAAAAAGACAAATAATGTGCCTCTTTTGGCAAGACAAGATAGAGTTTCAAAGTTAGAGAATGTACAGGATTGAGTGTCATGCATACATGCATACATACATAATATCATACAGCATCAACATTGAATGTTTTTGTTTAAAAATTTTAAGATTAAAACATGTTTCTCAAGATGAAAACTCAACACCATTCAATCAAGATTTCAAAGGTTATGCAACCTTTTCCAAGAAAAAGGAAGCGGGATTTTGAAATTTCAGGATAAGATGATAAGATTTTCAAAGTGAAGAGTTTTAAAAGGATGATGTATCAAGAAGCTGAGTATTTGGATGTGAATCTCCAATTCAGAAAATTTCAGGTGTGAATCTCTGAATTTCAAGTTGAAAATTTCGGATGTGAATCTCCGAACCAAATTTTTGGTTGCGAATCCCTAAGTGAAATTTTGGATGTGAATCTCCAAAACCAAGTCAAAATTTTGGGTGTGAATCCCTAAGTCAAATTTTTCGGATGTGAATCTCCGAATCAAATTTTTGGGTGCGAATCCCTAAGTGAAATTTTGGATATGAATCTCCAAATCAAAATTTCAAGTGTGAATCTCTGAATTTCAAGTTGAAAATTTCGGATGTGAATCTCAGAACCAAATTTTTGGGTGCGAATCCCTAAGTGAAATTTTGGATGTGAATCTCCAAATCAAAATTTCAAGTGTGAATCTCTGAATTTCAAGTTGAAATTTTCGGATGTGAATCTCCGAACCAAATTTTTGGGTGCGAATCCCTAAGTGAAATTTTGGATGTGAATTTCCAAATCAAAATTTCAGGTGTGAATCTCTGAATTTCAAGTTGAAAATTTCGGATGTGAATTTCCGAATCAAAATTTCGGATGTGAATCTCCAAATCAAAGTTGAAATTTCGGATGTGAATCTCCGAAACAAATTTTTGGGTGCGAATCCCTAAGTGAAATTTCGGATGTGAATCTCCAAGTCAAATTTTGGATGTGAATTTCCAAATCAAAGTTAAAATTTTGGATGCGAATATCCAAAACAAAGTTAAAATTCTGGGTGTGAATCTCCAAGTGAAAATTTCGGATGTGAATCTCCGAATCAAATCTTTAAATGTGAAATCTCTCATTTTTCAGAAAAAAAAAAATTTTAAAGTTTCATCGCCTCTGCTGCAAGAGGAGCACTTTTCAGAAAAGGAATTTAAGTCCTCCGGGCACAAATCATAAGTCCTCCGGGCACAAATCTCAAGTCCTCCGGGCACAAATCTCAAGCAAAATCTCAAGTCCTCCGGGCAAAATTTTAAAGTTTCATCGCCTCTGCTGCAAGAGGAGCACTTTTCAGAAAAGGAATTTAAGTCCTCCGGGCACAAACCTCAAGTCCTCCGGGCACAAATCTAAGTCCTCCGGGCACAAATCATAAGTCCTCCGGGCACCAATTCTAAGTCCTCCGGGCAAAATTCGAAAGTGTCAATGCCTCTGCTGCAAGAGGAGCACTTTTCAGAAAAGGAATCTAAGTCCTCCGGGCACAAATCATAAGTCCTCCGGGCACCAAATCATAAGTCCTCCGGGCAAAAATTTTAAAGTGTCAATGCCTCTGCTGCAAGAGGAGCACTTTTCAGAAAAGGAATTTAAGTCCTCCGGGCACAAATCATAAGTCCTCCGGGCACCAATTCTAAGTCCTCAGGGCAAAAATTTGAAAGTGTCAATGCCTCTGCTGCAAGAGGAGCACTTTTCAGAAAAGGAATCTAAGTCCTCCGGGCACAAATCATAAGTCCTCCGGGCACAAATCATAAGTCCTCCGGGCACCAATTCTAAGTCCTCCGGGCAAAATTTGAAAGTGTCAATGCCTCTACTGCAAGAGGAGCACTTTTCAGAAAAGGAATTTAAGTCCTCCGGGCACAAATCATAAGTCCTCCGGGCAAAATTTGAAAGTGTCAATGCCTCTGCTGCAAGAGGAGCACTTTTCAGAAAAGGAATTTAAGTCCTCCGGGCACAAATCATAAGTCCTCCGGGCACCAATTCTAAGTCATCCGGGCAAAATTTGAAAGTGTCAATGCCTCTGCTGCAAGAGGAGCACTTTTCAGAAAAGGAATTTAAGTCCTCCGGGCACCAATTCTAAGTCCTTCGGGCAAAATTTGAAAGTGTCAATGCCTCTGCTGCAAGAGGAGCACTTTTCAGAAAAGGAATTTTAAAGTCTGATTGCCTCTGCTGCAAGAGAAGCACAAAAAAAAACAAAAACAAAAAATGGATGATTTAAATTTAAAGTTTCATCGCCTCTGTTGTAAGAGGAGCGCACCAAAAAAAGAAGAAAAAGAGATTAGGTCATAAGCCGGACAAAATTAGTGTCTATTGTCTTTGCTCTATTCCTGATCCTCAGCAATGAGCAAAGAGGGGCAACTGTTGACACCTAATTTTGTCCTATTTCTATTATTATTATTATTATTATTATTATATTACTTTTATTATTATTATTATTTATATTATTATTTTTATTTTTATTTTTATTTTTATTATTTGTTTTTGTCTAATTTGTCCCATCCCCGTCGGTCCCCTACTTCCCTGGCTTTCCCCAAAATCCGCCGGTCACCATAGCCTCCAGCCACCCTCAACCCACTACCACCACCAGCTACTCTACCCTATCCCATCATAGCAAACCCTATACCAATCCCCCTACAAAGGCTTCGGAGGAGCCTCAGATCTAAAAGGGGAGACAACCCAAAGGTCCCCCAGACCATCCTCGCCGGGATCCCAAGCTTCATTGTCGCACCGCCTCTGATCACCCCGATCACAAACCATCATCCAAACCCCCTCACAACCATAACCACTCATAACCGAACCTAAACACCACCACAGCTCAACAACCCCTTTAGCCTCACCACCGAGACCCCTAACCCTAACCAAAAAACCAGCAACATCATCCTCACCACTCACCCGAGACCCATCTCACTGAACCCATCACAGCAAACATCCTCATCGAAACCCCCAAAACACACACAACCACCACCGAAAAACCCCAACTCCACCGTCCCAAAACCGAAGCCCCAAACCTGCAAAACAAACCCAAACACAAAACCAAAACCAAGATCATAAACCAACACCATCCGAAACCATCAACAAAAAAAAAAAACACCAAGAAAAGGGAGGAGGCCGAGAGTTTCAACCTCAGATCTGTAAGGATAGAGACGTTTTTTGTGAAAAAGGAGGCCGGAAACGAAAACAGGAGGTCGAAAGGAATCGAAAAAGGGGTAGCTTTTTCGTTTTTGGCCACCGCCGGCGGCGGCGCACGGCGGCCCGGCGGTGGCCGGGAATCGCCTGGCCGGCAGAGCTCTGGAAAGCTCTGAATTTTTTTGTGAAAAAGGAAAAAGTGAAAGAAAAAAAAAAGGAGAAGGTTTTATAGAGGGAGGCCTGACCCGCGCGCGGACCCGGATCCGACCTGGGATCCGCGCGCCCGACCCGTGGGGAAGGATCCGCGCGTCGCCCCATCGCCCGACCCGAGATCCGCGTCCGACCCGTCCGTGACCCGCTCGACCCAGCACTTCCAGCCCATTCCTAGTGCTATTGGGCTTTGACTTTTGGGCCAAATTCAAAGGGTTTCTTTGGGTTTTAAAACCCAATCATTTGGGGTATAATTTCTTTCTTTCTTTATTATTATTATTATTATTATTATTATTATTATTATTATTATTATTATTGTGTTTTATTATTATTATTATTATTATTATTATTATTATTATTATTATTATTATTATTATTATTGTGTTTTTATTATTGTTATTATTATGTTATTATTTTGTGCTTTTATTATTATTATTATTATTATTGTTGTGTTATTATTATTATCATTATTATTATTATTAATGCATGTTGTAAAATAAGAAATTGAAAAATTTTCTTTACTTGTATTTATTATTATTATTGATTAGAAAGCTTATTTAAAAATAAAGAAAAATGAAAAAAATTAAATTTAATTAAATTTGTCCGATGATGGGATGTCATGAGACTCACAAGTAGTGATTTCTTGACTGATCCCTAGGTGAGAAGAGTCCTACTAAATGTTACCAGAGTATTGGGATATTTAGTATGATTTTTCAATAATTTAATTTTTTTATTAAAAATAAAAATAAATAAGTTTTTAAAAGAAAATCGAAAAAGGAAATTAATAATAAAAATTAAATTTTAATTTAAATGAAATTCTTCCGAGGATGGGATGTCATGAGACTCACAAGTAGTGATTTCTTGACTGATCCCTAGGTGAGAAGAGTCGTGCTAAATGTTACCAGAGGATTGGGATATTTAGTTAAATTTCTCAATATTAAGAATTTCATTAATAAAAATCAAAATAAAAAATTCTTTTCATAATTCCATATGCATCATAAAACATATGTTAGCATCATATGCATAAATAAAAAAAATAATGAATGGAATTCTTCCGAGGATGGGATGTCATGAGACTCACAAGTAGTGATTTCTTGATTGATCCCTAGGTGAGAGGGATTAGCTAAATGTTACCAGAGGATTGGGATATTTAGCCAAATTTCTTAATATCAAGAGTTTCATCAACGAAATCAAAATAAATAAAATTTCCTTTAAGTATCATATGCATCACGCATCTTTATCCCTACTACATGTATACGATTAATTACAAAATAGCGTGAGCATCACCGAGGATGGGATGTCATGAGACTCACAAGTAGTGATTTCTTGACTGATCCCTAGGTGAGAGGGATTATTTCAAATGTTACCAGAGGATTGGGATATTTGATCTAATTTTTCAATAAACGGTGTTCATGTTGATTTTCATAATGAATCCCATTATAACAACAATTTTTCAAGCAAATACGCTAATTTTTCATATAATCAAAAGCCAAGACTATCTTCTTAAAATCCAAGGATAACACATGATTATCATGGTACCGTTTTTTAACGGGCGTCGTGGGGGTGCTAATCCTTCCCCACACGTAACCGTACCCCCGAACCCAAATTTTGTTTTCACATACCAGAAATTTGTCTTTTTGATAAAACTTAATAAATTTTGAGATTTTGTTAAAAAGATAAATATTTTTAGGTGGCCAATCACACCTAGTCAAAAAAGATTGGTGGCGACTCCATTTGTTTTTTTTAAAATAATTTTCAAAATCGTCGAGCGCGAAGCCGTTACGACAAAAATTATATAAGATTTTAAGTTATAAATTAAAAAAGATTGTTCATATGTATGTGTGTCTATATATATATATATATATATATATATATATATATATATATATATATATATATATATCCAAAAAGTGTAACAAAAAAAATAATAATAATCCAAAGAGTCAGATCCACTGGAAAGCAAGTGCAATTTTATTGATCAGGTCTAAAGTTTAAGTTTTGGAGCCATTGGGGATCTAGCATCAACGTAACTTCACATATTTGGAATTCTACAAGTGGAATCTTATTTTTATCCTATTCATTTGAATGTTGATAAACTCCATATACATTGATTTTCTATAATGATTTTTTTTATGGGTAGGAATGGTCTTAATTTGTACCTCTAAAGGCTTATAATCCTATAATCAATTTTCATTATTTTTCTCCTTTCTTTTATATATATATATATATATATATATATATATATATATATATATATAAGAATTATTACCCCTACAATGTCAATAAAATTTTTAGACCTCATAAACGGGGTATGAGGATGATATATATCTTTTAAAGAATATTAAAAATAAAAAAATAATAAAAAATGAAACATGTGATTTTTTAATTTTTTGTGAAATTAAAAAATTTTCATTGTTAATGCATAAAATAAAAATTTTATATATAATTTATTTTCTACCATAAAGATAAATTTAATAGAACTTTTGTTAAAAAAAAGTTGATCTTTAAGTATTTAACAGTAGATGTTCTAACGAAGGCGCAAAGTTAATTACTCGTTAAATTCAGTGAAAAGATTGATCAATAACTGGCCACATATATTAGTTAATGATAGTTGATATATATAATACTAATGTTTATTTAGTATTACCATTATAAAATTTTTAAATATTTATTCTTTCTATAAATATCGTCAAATGACACCCTAACGTGTGATCTGGGCTGAAAAGCAGAATTTTCGTCAAATGTTCATTCCACGCGCTGATCAAATTCCGTCCCTTCTTACTATTAAACGGAGAAAAATAATTCCACCAATTCTTGTGGAAATCATGTACGCAGAAACTCCGCCGAACCTGCTTACTAGATTTGCTCAAGGGTTGGGCTACTCGCTCAAGCTCGAAAGTTTGTTTAAAATTTGATCGGGTTTAGACAAAAATATTAGATGTATTTATCGGACTTGAATAAAATTTTTAGGCCCGATCAAAAATGGACCCTAACTCGGGCTTGACTATCTAAAGCTCGAGCCCGACCCGGCCCGAACATATTATTAATTAAGTTTTTTTTTAAAATATATCTATTAAGTATAATATAATTATACGTATATAAAACATTATTGATTAATAAACATGATTATATATATTTAATATGAAAATTAACATGAAATTTTTGACAAATCAAATTAAATTTTAAAGGGAATAAAAGAATAAAAAATAAAATACAAAAATAAATAAAAATATAAAATACGGGCGAATAGGATCGGGTCTCGAGCTTATGTAATAAAATTAAAAACAAACTTGAACTAAAATTCAGATCCGAATTTACGGGTCGAACCGGACTTAAACATAATCAAAATATGTTGTTATAGGCCCGACCCGAACCCAACCCGACCGAACAGGTCTACTGCTGACCAGTTCATTTGAAGTATCACATGGGTCTAGATCTTGACTTTAGCGTCAACTCTAAAATAAACCTTCCTTCAGAGTTCTCATTCCTTTTAGTTTGATGCTCTTTTATCAACGTTTCAGAATAGGTGGTGTCCTTGATCATTCTCCAGTCCACACGCTAGGTGCAGGTCAATCGATTGAAATGAAAAAACGTGTGTTTTGGTGAGAAAATATTTAGATTTTAAATTTTAATAATAAAAATTCAATATCTAACAACTTCATTAATATTATGATGCTGTTTAATAAATTGAAAAAAATTAAGTGTTCAAAAATTAAATACTAAATTTAAATTTTTAATGTTGAATTTAATAAGTATCAAATTTGAATGATGAAAGCTGTTTGATATTTTACTAAAAATTAAGTATTGAATATAAATATTTTATTTTATAATGATCAATGTTAATTTTGAAATTCTATTATTTTACATTTTTATATTGATTAACGATATTTATAAAAAGAATAAATATATAAAAAATTTATAATTAATGTCTGATTTTCTTGAATTTGGTGAGAAAAATACATTTTTTTTAATTTTTTAAGCTGTTAGACCAACATTACTATATAGTTATAAATGTTAGACAACTAGAAGACTGCATACACAAAAGATATATGGATATACAAGAAATAATTAAAAAAATGAAGACATCTATAAGATAGTTAGAATGGTATCTATCGAAGAAAAGATGTGTGAGGGTGTTTACATCGGTTTGGACACGTACAATGTAAATCTGTAGATACTCTAATTAGGAGAGTGAAGGCTATGAATGATGAACGAAGGGTTAAGACTAGAAGAAAATCGAAAAAGATTTAGAAGAAAATAATTCAAAAAGAGATAGAAGTTTTAGAGTTGGATGAACACATTGCCTTAGATAGGAATATTTGGAGGAGGAGGATTCATATGAATGATTTAACGTGAGTTCAGATATTAATTCATGTAGCACGCCCCAATCGATTGAGATAAAAGCTCTGATGAAGATAAAAATGATGATTATTTTACATTTTTACCCTTATTTTCATTTTATTTCAAATAAAATCAAAATTTTAATAATATATTCTATTTTATGATACAAGTATGAAATATGAGAAAATAGTATAACTATTAAATCTAAAAACATCATACACTTAAAAAATAATAAAATAAAACCATAAAAATAACAAGAAAATCATGTTTAAATATTTAAACACCATTTAAACTAAAAATAAATAGTAATAATTCAAATTAATCTTAATTTTTTGGCTATCAATTGACTGATCTTGACTCTTTCAAACTTATGTGAAAGCACAATCCCATGATTCTATATGCAAATTGCCTCCTTTTTTTTAATGTGTTTACGTGGTCAATACTAGAGGTATCCATGGTCGGGCTAGGTCAGTTTCGAGTTGGGTTTAGACCATATAATAATGGCTTAAAGACATGCATGAGTCTGACTTTTAGCCTAGACCTTTTTTTTATTTTATCATGCAAGCTTGAGCTTGGTCTGATCTAGCTAGAATACTATTTTATTTATTTTTTGTATATTAATTTTTTATTTTTTTTATTAGTTTATTCCCTCTAAAGTTTAATTTGATTTGTAAAATTTACATATCAATTTCTATATTAAATATATGTAATCATGTTTACTAATAAATAATGTTTTATATACATATAATTATATTATACTTATTAGATCTACCAAAAAAACTTTAACTTTATTTATGTACGAGCCTGTGACGTCCCCGTCACTACATCTTACAATCTAACTTTTTCCTTGTCCGACTTGATTTGATTTATTCATCAATGTCATTCATTTTTCTTTTTAAGCTTAATATCTAATAGCTCAATATGATTAATTTATTTTCAATAACCAGAATAATGATATGTATATATATCATTCATACCACAAGATCTTACAGATCCTAACTTAATCCCCGATATCTTATATACATAAATGTTACTTGTACTGTACCATAGCTGAATTACAATTTACTTTGCATAATTACATAAGTATACCTTCAATACTAACTAGGAAACGTATCTCGAAGGTAAACTTTCAAGACTCCCTAGTAGGCTCTTCTCTATCGAGAGCGAAGGATCACTTTAGATAGTCTGTAGGAAAAATATTCGTAAAATGGTGAGTTTATGCTCACTAAGAAAAATATGTAAAAGAGCATACTATGCCTTTATATGTAGTTTTCCTGCTTGGCTCTATAATGTCATGTAAAACCATTATAAAGCATGCATCATGTACATATTTCATATAGCATTTGCAATCATGCATATTTTTTCCAAATGGTATAGGCAACATACTTTATATGCTTCTTTAAAATAGCATGCATCATATACTTTCTTTAAAACATCATACTTCATAAACTTACTTCAAAATATGCATCATATTCTTTCATCAAAACATACATCATATAGCAGAGAGACTATTTGCATATTAACAAAAACTATGCACTGAATCATGTGGCGTACTCCCGTAGGAGCCAGAAATCCTCCCCTAGCCAATATATACATAACAAAGACAATTTGGCCAAACTTCGGTGGCTACAGTGAACACTAGTCAGGTAACATTTGTAGCACTGAGGGCTGGACTAGAGCTCCTCAGCCATGAACATATACAGAAGTGCATAATCATTAAGTACTTCATAGTCTCAAAACATTTGTCATATAGCTATTTGCTATGACATTTATACTTTCTTGAAATAGGCTTTGAAAACCTCTTTTCAAACAGGGCAGTCGACTGGCCTCATAGGACAGTCGGCTGTTGCCTCATATTTTCATTTATCGAAATTAATTTTATTTAAAATTTCGATTTTTTTCATTTCTGAAAACACATAGGGCAGTCGACTGGTTTTGAAACAGAATGCTTTTTGAGAAATGGCAGTCGACTGGTCATATAGCGGTCGACTGTTTTTGAAACAGAATGCTTTTGGAAACATGGAAGTCGACTAGTCCATATAGGCAGTCAGCTGGTTTTGAAACAGAATGCATTTTAGCAAATAGCAGTCAACTGTCCCATATAACAGTCAACTGATTTGAAACAGAATGCATATTGGGAAAATAGCAGTCGATTGGCTTACATAGCAGTCGCTGGTTTGTCTCGGTTTTCGAAAAACTACGCTTCGATTGTCTCTAGGCAGTCGGCTACTACTTAAGGCAGTCGACTGCTCCTAGCCTGATTGGCACTAGGAGTAAACCCGAAATGTAACTTTTCCTGTATTAAATCAACTAGTACTTCTCTCCAAAACACTTAAAAACACATCAAAAACATGCGGACATAGCCACCTTACGTCCGTTACATAAATTCCACCCTACGTCCGTTACATAAATTCCTTACCTCGATTACTTCGAGAACACGAAATTACTTGGTGGCACCAATTCCTTTCCTTCACTTCTTCAAATCTGTAAACATTATACAATTCAAACCTTTTAAACAATCACCATACACATGCTATACCAACTCAGTACAACTCCAAACTTTGAACGAAATTGACTAAATCCATTTCTTCTCTTACCTTTGCTAGTGATCACTTTTTCAGACTTTCAGATCTCCTCCAATACTTGGATTCAATCTACCAAACTCCGGATATAGCTTAGTCTAGCGACTATGATCGCTTTTCGTTCAACTAGCTAAAGGGATTGATGGAGGAATGAGGTAGCTTGTCAAGGTGAGTAGGGAGGAAACTTAGGGAAATGGAGTGGAACAAGAGGGCTTGGGAAAGTTGCTGTCGTGTGGTGATGGAGATGACTAGGCAGCTTCATTAAATGCTTCATTATCCCTTCTCATCTCAGCCATAATTCTCTTGACTCTTTGACCCATCTTAATTCCTCTTCTTTCATGCATAAACCACATGTACTTTACTTACAAAATCTGATATTAATTTCTCATCATACTTTAAATATTTTCCTGATATCAATTAAATTCTTTGACTACTTGACTATCAATTTCTTTATTCCTTCTATGTTCCATGCATCATTCATACATCAAACTTTAATATTTATTTGATTACTTCAACTTATAACACTTTACAATCATGGAGGAATTACATGAAATTGGGGGATTTCACAGAGCCCGACTAAGCTTTGGTTTTGAAAGCTGAAGTTCGAATCCGGCCTAATTTTTTATCGAGCCTAAAATTTTGTCCAAGCTCGTTAATTGCATTTGATGTGTTTGCCCAAGTCTCCCAAAAATCGGATCGGCTTTCGAGCTTCAGTAGGCGGCTAGATCATTGAATAGGTATAGTTAAGGCATAAATCTAAGAATAATTTTGCTAGCAAGGGATATCCAACTAGCTTTATCAATATTGAGAGAAGCCATTCCTACAAATAGCTTTTGCGAAAAAAAAAAAGAGGGACAAATCAATGTCTAACATATAAAATTTTGCTCCTTGCTAATACTTGTATAAATCAAAGTAGAACAATAAATTTTTTATAAACTACAGTACGACCATTTTTTTTCTTAGAAGAGATTTTTGTTTTTTTGATTACAAAAGAAGAGATTGTTTCAAATTAAAATTTTTTACATAAAGCAAAAAAAAAACCAAGTTTGACATTTTTTTATCTTAAGCTTCTTGTGCGCTAGGCTACCTCTTGAGAATTGGGTGAATTGGATGGAAAAACTTGTTTTTGAGATTGCTCTAACAGTAATTTTAATATTTAAAATGAATAGTAAAAGTTGTAGGGAAGTGAAAAACATTAAGTCTGTACATAAACTTGAATAGATTATAACATTGAGTCTGATTAGAATATGTACGTAAAATAAATAGATAATGATATAAGTATTTTAGGATAAAATAGTCTAATTTGTTTATTTTATTGATATAATAGCTGAAAATTTTTTATATTACGTGATAGTACACGTTTATTTACTTATATTTAATTGAAAAAATTATTTTAAGCTGATTTTAAAATACATTATTAAACACATTAAAAATATTAAATCATTAAAAATGTTTTGTCTTACTATCTCATTCGAAAATGACCCAAGATAGTTTCCTAATTGTTTCCCATTTCCATTTTCTTCATTTTGCCAGTTTTTGTGAAGGTAATAGTACAATTAAAAATACTCGGTAAGTTTATTTTAAAAAAACCAATACCCAGTAAGTATATACAGTAACAATTAGGGTTTGATTTTTTTCTCATTTTATAATACATTCATCATCTTTTTTTTTTTGGTAAACCATGAGGTGTGCCCTTACCACGTTGGGTATGAGATTAATCCTTACTCATGCTACGTGGCTGGCATTGGCCCAAGTGAATTTGATTTGGTAAGGATTCAAACATAAAACCTCTCATTATAGATCTCCTCACTCAAGAATTCAATGGAGCCTTACACAACGAAACCAACCTTTTGGGTAAGTACTAATACTTATAGGTATTATAAGCATCAATTCCGCGAATTATAAGTGGGTTGATATGTATATGTATACATGATGATCAAGTTTATATTAAAAAATAATAGAAGGAATTCAATGATCTCATTAATGGCATACCTTAGAAAGAATAAATAGCGTCATCTCTTTAGTTTATTTATTATAAATTATTGCTCATGAGCAATTTCATGTCACAGTGTGTCTTTGCACAAAAAATGACAATATTTTCCACAAACATATTATCAATTGTTGTTAACATCAAATTCCATACACTACCACAAGATCAGTGAGAATTTTGCCCCATTATAGCTTCCTAAGGTCGAAATTGCTATCGTCATTATTGTTGCTTATCTATAACAATAATTTTGATGACATATGAATCTTGATCTTCGTGCCACATGCTATCAAGAATTATGCAAGAAAAGAAAAGAGAGACACAATGGTTATTCCTTGCCCATGCACTCCGATACTTAAATCAGAAAAAAATTTTGATAGTCTTCGTAAACGAAGTAGAGATTAATTGAGTTTGGAACATTCTAATCATCTATTTATAGAAGTAAGTAAGCACATAATTACCCTATTGACCATGGGTTAAAGATATTGCTCGAATAATCCACGTGGCTACTGTTGACACCTAATTTTGTCCCGTTTTTATTATTATTATTATTTTATTATTATTATTATTATTATTATTATTATTATTATTATTATTATTATTATTATTATTATTATTATTATTTAGTTGTCTTTCTTTCTGCTCCTTCTTTTTCTTCTTTTTCAACCTCATTTAATGAAAATGTTGACAAAACACACCGGAACCCCATCAACCCATTGACCGGCAGCTGGTTTAAGCTAAAACCACCATTGCCAGCCACCTAATTCCACGGAAGATCCACCCGAATCCACCGCAACCTATCCATTTCCTGACACCCCTACTGCTAACCGAGAGACAAAAACTCAGAGATGTTTGACTCTAAGGCACTGGACCAGATTAAAAAGGGTGTTCTTGAATCTGTTAGTAGAGACCGGAAGAATTCATGAAAATTTTTTTTTTTGAGGTTCAAACAGAATTACAAACACCATCACCACCGCCATCACCAAGCCTTCACCACCACATCACCACCCTCCTTGCCCTAGCCTCATCACCGAGACCTAAACCGCCACCAACCACTACCCCTATCGTCACCATCACTAAGCCTTCACCACAGAAACCCGAACGCCACCCCAAAGACACCAACCACCATCACTAAAACCACAACAAGCCCTAACCCAGATCTAGAAACCCCAAACCCGAGACCCCAAAACCCTAGATCTAAGATCTAGATCCCCACCTGCAAAAAGAAAAGAGACAAACCATAACAAAAAACAGCCAAACATCCACCAGATCTAACCAGATTCAAAAACAAAATACAAAAAAAAAAGAAAAAAAAAGCTTTCGAAGGACTAGATCTATAGGGTTAGGTTTATTTTTGGGGGAAACGGAGGTTAGATCGGAGTAGAGTAGGAGGAGTGGAGTGTTTTTAGGTTTACGGGTAGGTTCCCGGCCACCGGAGCACGGCGGAGTGCGGCGGCCGGCACGGCGGTAGCTGTTCGGTGGGGAAGAGGCCGGTAGAATTTTTCAGAGGATTTTTGGGGATTTTTTTGGAGAAAGCCGGTGGAAATGAAAATGAAACAAAAAAAGGAGTCTTTTATAGAGCAGCAAAACGCTGCGTTTTGAAGCCCCTCGACCCGCGCTCCAGCCCGACCCGGATCCGAGATCGGCGCGACCCGACCAGCGACCCGACTCCGCTCCGTCCCTCACGCGACCCGCGCTCCAGCCCGACCCGATTTCGGATCCGACCGCGACCCGCTCCGTTTTGGTATTTTTTTTCTTTTCTTTTTTTATTTTATTTATCCATTTATGTATTAATTATAAAAAAAGACAATAATAAAATAGAAAATATACCAAAGCAAAAATAAATAAATAAATATTATAATACAATATAAAAAAAAATAGAATAAAATAAAATGAACACATAGTTCTAAAAGAAAAGATAAATATATATAAAATGTGTAAAATACATAGTATGTAAATACATATGTTAATAAATATAAAAAAAATGTATAAATATATAGTTTTAAAATATATGTAAATAAATGTGTAAAATACATACATATAAATATATAAAATATATATATAGCTTTAAAACATATGAATATATATTATACATAGAATATATAAATAAAGATATAAAAATGTATATATACACATAAATTATATATAAAAACATATTTTTAAAATAAAATAAAAATAAATTTTTATTAGATAAATGAAATGTGGGTTAAGAAAAAAATAATAATAATAAATGAAGAATAAGAATAAAATAAATAAAATAAGTATGGAATCCCGATGATAAGTCTTCGTTGAACTCGCAAGTAGCGATTCTTCGAAAAACTTTAGGTGAGGGGAATTATATCGAATGTTACCAGAGTATTGGGATATTCGGTATTATTTCTCAATATTCGATCTCGTGCTTATTTTTTTTAATTTATTCTATTTACTGTTTATCTTTTATTAATAAAAAAATACATAAAAATAACAGATCAATAAAATTAAAATAAGATAAGTATGGAATCCCGATGATAAGTCTTCGTTGAACTCGCAAGTAGCGATTCTTCGAAAAACTTTAGGTGAGGGGAATTATATCGAATGTTACCAGAGTATTGGGATATTCGGTATTATTCCTCAATATCCAATTTCATGCTTATTTATTTTTTTTAAAAAAAAAGATCAAAAATAAAATGAATAAATAAATATATATAATAAAGAGTTTTGACAAATAAAAAGTGTTTAGAGAAATATTAATTAAATGAAAACTAATAAAAACAAAAGAGGCAATAAAAACAATCAAAGGAAATAGACAAAAGGGGATTTTTAGAATTACAAAAAAAAATATATATATATATATATAAAAATTAATCATAGTAAATTTTCCAAAAGTAAAGAATGATAGTTAAAATAATTAAATAAGTAATAATAAGAATTTTAGTAAAAAGGAATAATTAAAAGAATTAAGATAATAAATTTTAAATTTAAGTAAACAAATCTTCCGATGATGGGATGTCTTGAAACTCACAAGTAGTGATTTCTTGACTGATCCCTAGGTGAGAGGAAATAGCTAAATGTTACCAGAGTATTGGGATATTTAGTTAAATTCGTCAATAATAAGAGTTTCATAAATAAAAATTAAAATATAAAGTTTTTTTAATTCCATGTGCATCATCTACTATATGTTTACATCATACGCATAAACATTAATTTTAAAATAAATGGAATTCTTCCGACGATGGGATGTCTTGAAACTCACAAGTAGTGATTTCTTGACTGATCCCTAGGTGAGAGGAATTAACTAAATGTTACTAGAGTATTGGGATATTTAGCCAAATTTCTCAATATCAAGAGTTTCATTAATAAATAAAATTTCTTTTAAGTTTCATAGACATCATACATGCGTATACGATCAATTATAAAATAGCATGAGCACCACCGAAGATGAGATTCCATAGAACTCACAAGTAGTGATTCTTAAAAAATCTCTAGGTGAGACGAATTACTTCAAATGTTACCAAAGTATTGGGATATTTGATTTAATTTTTCAATAAATGGTGTTCATGTTGACTTTCATAATAAATCCCTTTATAATAGTAATTTCTTAAGCAAATACGCTAACTGTTTTATAACCAAAAGCCAAGACTATCTTATCAAAATTAAAAGATACCATGTAGTTAGGATGGTACCGTTTTTTTAACGGGCGTCGTGGGGGTGCTAATCCTTCCCCACGCGTAACCGTACCCCCGAACTCAATTTTTGTTTCGCAGACCAAAAGATTATCTTTTTAATAAAGCTTAATTAATTTTGAGATTTTATTGAAAAGATAAACGTTTTCAGGTGGCCAATCACACCTAGTCAAAAAAGATTGGTGGCAACTCCCATTTTTGTTTTTAAACGCTTTTTTTAAAAAAATTCGTCGAGCGCGAAGCCGTTACAACAGCTTGGCGACTCCGCTGGGGACGCTAAGAGGGTCAAACCATTGAATAACTATATGGTATCTGAAATTTTAATTTGGTAGTCTTGGTTGGCATTTAAATTTAATCTTCTTTCTAAAAAAATGAAAAGGAAAAAAAAGGGAAAAGTGAAATAAAATAAAATCTACGTAAATAAATAAAAACTCCATTTCATCCATTTTAATCATTTGATTCATTGCATTTTTTATGTATGAAATTGTTGTTGAATAAATAAAGTAGAACATATACTCATTTATTGTTGCATGCATCAATGCATTCACATAACATGAGCCCTACACCCGGGTTCCGTCCTCCTTAGGAGGGGGTAAAGTAGCTATGCTCTCGTGAGGTAATCACCTCCGCAATGGCAAGTGAAATACTCCCACTCAGATCTGTTCCTTACTAGTCCAGTGTGGACGACAGTATGGAATGATTTGGGAACCTTGTAGATATGAGAAACCTTAAACCAGCATATAGTATGTCGTGAGGAGACCAGCCTAAGCTAAAGTCATTCCTTCCCTTTTATGAGAGTGACCTTTGATAGGACATAAATAAGCATCACACCCTTTATCTGCGTCTATTTCCATGTTTATATTGTTTATACACGTACTGATTTGTATTTGTTTTTCTGTTCTTTTTGCATGAATCTTCTTGCATCACATAGACACATAAGGGGATATTTTAACCATGGCTCTTTGCAACGAGGAATTTTTCACTGAATCCATAGAAAGGCTAGCTTGTTCGTCATCTGTGAATGTTCCGTGTGATTCCTACCGGGAGGTACGAATTTGGTCTGAAAAAGTTCAACAAGTGAAAGGAGATTGCTTGACTGAGAATTTCATGTCCTCACTCCCACAAGAAGTGAATCTAAACCTCCAACAAAATAACCTAATAGATTTAGCCAACTTATGGGATCAAATCAGTGAAGAAGGGAAGAAGGATTTCCATGAAAAATATGGCCAAATAGAGTCTTTGATTGTTGTAAAAGTGGAAGAACCACTGATCAGAGCTGCTATTCAGTTTTGGGATCCCTCCCATAGGTGCTTCTCTTTCAATGGAATGGACTTGACACCCACAGTAGAGGAGTACTTGGTCCTGTTAGGAATTGACCTGAAAAGTCCGGATAAAATCTATGTCCGAAAGCCAAAATCCGGATACCGCAAAAAGCTAGCCAAGCTTATGGGAGTCAGACCAGAAGACATAGACTCTCATAAAAAGGAGAAGGGATCCAATGTTTGTATGCCCTGGGATTTTCTTTATGCATTCATCAAGGGACATCTTAGTGACCAGCAAGGATTGGCGGCTTTCGCTTTAGCGATCTATGGTTTGATTATCTTTCCTAAGGTGTTAGGGCACATTGAAGTAGTAGTGATAGACTTTTTTGAGCAAATTGAGAATAATGGGAATCCAGCACCTGCCATACTAGCGGAAACCTTCAGGTCATTGAATTATTGTCGGAGGAACGGAGAAGGGCGATTTGTGGGATGTGCACAGCTACTGCATGTTTGGGCTAAAAGTCATTTCAAGTGCGAGGAAAAGGCCTTTAAGAGAACTTTCCTACATCATCGTGCTCCAGTTAAAGAGTTCTGCAACAGTAAGTGGCCAAAACCGAAGAGTAAGGAAGAATGGGTGGATTTTTTGCAAAGACTTGGGGAAAAACAGATTACATGGATGACGCCTTGGATGCCTCATGTATCGGTCTTATATTGATGCGGAGAAGAATCATGGGTGCAACTTCTGGGACCATGGGGAGTGATAAGCTATGCGCCACTTATGGTGCTAAGACAGTTTAGAGCTAAACAATTCATTCCACTAACACATGGGCTTAGTGATTTGGAGTTTTCTTATGGTGAGCCAAAGGCAATGAAAAAAGGAGAGCAAGTGGTCCGATCATGGAAACAAGCACGAAGAATCAACCTTGGCCCCCTTTCTGATAAAGCTACTCCGGAATACTTGATATGGAGGGCAAAGCAAGTAAGGGAGGTGGTGTTTTTCTCGAGAGAATACAGTATGCCTTTAGAACCGGAAGAAGAAGTATCTGAGGTCGAAATCGCTAGGCAGCAGTTCAAGAAAGATGAGGAAAGGTGGAAGCAAGAGAATTTGAGGCTTCGGAGAGAGATGGAACAACTCAAGTACGAGGCAGAGATGCGAGAAGCCAAGCTTAAGAAGGTCCAGCATGAACACCACGTCACCAACAAGGATCTCAGAAATCTTCACCTAGAGAACAAGAAGTTGAGATCCGAAATGAGGGTTGGGGGAATCATGCAAACTTCAAATGAAAGGAAAAGAGAATTAGAAGACTTGCACAAAAGGGTAGAACACTGGGCACACAAAGCCAAGAAGAGTGAAGAAGAAGTGGTCTATTTGTCCCAAGAACGACAAAATTGGGAAGGCATGTACTCAGCAAGTGCGAGGAAGTTAGCCCAATGTCAGAAAGAAAATGAGGAACTAAAGGAGAAGCTGAAAAAAGGAAAGCAAGTTGAGGTAGATGATGAAAAAGTTACATTGCAGCAAAAGGTTCAAATGCTAGAAGAGCAGCTACAAGAACATAAGAACCACATCAAAATAATAATAGAAGATTGGGAACGAAGTGAAAACAACTGGAGTTATGGATATGACATGGCACAGGATGCAAGCATGACATGGAGAGTGGGAAACCTCGGGAGACAGCAATATATAGAGCATATGGCCACTCAAATTTGCAAAGCTGTGACAAAGGCGAGGGAAATGGTTGATAGAGCCGAAGCATTGAGACAAGAAATCCTCTCAACAGAAAAGCACGGGCAAAGGCTGCTGAACTTTTTAGATGAAGCTAAGGATCAATATCAGCAAGTTAGTCGTTTTTATGGATTTAATCAGAATATGATTGAAATGTAACAAATGACTTGTTGAATGAATGAAAGTTCCTTTTGTTGAAATTGTTATGGCTTAAATATCCCTCAAAGTATCATTCATTTTGCATCACACTCATTCATCACATTCATTCATTCCTAAAACGTAATATTTCAGAGATTGCATCATGTAGTAATTAGTTTCTTATTGTGGTAATCAAGATTCAAGGGTAGCTTCAACATTCAAGATTCCAGCCCAAATTCCCAAACACTCATACAATACCCGGTCACGCTTAAGAGCGATGGAGGAAGAACAGGATAATAGGATGGATAGAATGGAGAAAGCACAAGAAGAAATCCGAAGTCAGTTAGCCGCTCTAATGGAAATGATGACAAGGACGAACTGAGAAAAAGAAGTGGCTAGCGAAGGACCTAACCCAGGGACTGATAAGCCTCAAGGAGATGAAGACCGTCCATACCCTCCAGGATTTACTCCACCCCATGCCCAATTTTCGCAAGGCATACCTCCACCTCCACCTTATGCCCAATCCTCACAAGGCATACCTCCACCTCCACCACAGCGTATGGGCAGCTACACTTACGTGTATCCGGGAGCACCGAGCACCTCAGCACAACCTCATATCACAATACCTATACCTCCCACTCAAGGGACAAGACCTGCGGATCCAATTCAAGTCCCTGACTTAGATGATCCAAGAGAGCAAGAGAAATTAAGGGGTAGCGTGTCGGAGGTTAAAGGTGATTCTGACTCTAAGAAATTCAGTATTATAGAAGAAAGGTTACGAGCCATCGAGGGCAGTGATTTCTACGGATCAGTGGATGCAATGGGATTATGCTTAGTTCCGGATGTGGTAATCCCTCCTAAGTTTAAAACTCCTGAGTTCGAGAAGTATGATGGGACCAAGTGCCCCATTACTCATGTGACAATGTATTGTCGCAAAATGGCCGCTTATAATCATGATGACAAGCTGTTGGTACATGTGTTCCAAGACAGCCTCACAGGGTCCGCTGCTAGGTGGTATGTGCAGCTAGATCGTACACACATCCACAGTTGGAGTGACCTAGCTAGAGCATTTATTGCACAGTACAAGCATGTCATGGATATGGCCCCAGATAGGTTATCCCTGCAAAACATCGAAAAGAAGGCCAGCGAAAGCTTCAAGGAGTATGCTCAACGTTGGAGAGACATCGCATCCCAAGTCCAGCCGCCTCTAACCGAAAAGGAGACAACGGTGATGTTTGTCAACACTTTGAAAGCACCTTATTATGAGCGCATGATAGGGAATGCAACCAAGAATTTCGCTGACATGGTCATCACTGGGGAAATAATTGAAAATGCAATTAAGAATGGGAAGTTGGAAAGCAGTGATTTGAAGAAAGGTGGAGTGTCCAAGAAGAAAGAAGTTGAAACCCAGACCGTCACCCATACAACACCTCGGTATAGAGGAAGTGCACCTTACTCGCCCCGGTTTCAGCCACAACCTCAACCTTACCCAAATTACCAACCCTATTTCCCAACCACAAATAATGTCTCATACACTCCCTACCAAAATTCTTTCCAACCACAGACATTTCAACCAAATCTTCGCCCTCCAGCACCTTACTATACACCAACACCCATAGCCCAAACTTACCAGCCAAACAGTAACCCAACTGCTAACCAAAGGCCTCCCCGAAGAAATATTGAAAGGCCTCATATTGATCCTATCCCCATGTCATACACAGACTTATTCCCGCAACTTGTGAAAGGCCACATGATTGCCCCTCTTTTCATGGAGCCAATGAAACCACCTTTTCCAAGATGGTATGACCCCAACGCTCGATGTGACTACCATGGTGGGAACCCGGGTCATTCTACGGAGAATTGCACGGCTTTGAAATATAAGGTGCAAGATTTGGTCAAGTCAGGAAGGTTAACTTTTTCCAAGGAGGTGGAACCCAGTATCAATGCTAACCCACTTCCCAGTCACAGTGGAGGATCAGTTAGTGCGGCTGAAGTTGGGAGGAAGTGTTGTATAAAGAGACGCGTGGAAGAGGCTAAGACTCCGATGAGTTTAGTATTCGATGCTTTAGTTAAAGCCGAGATGATTCAACCTATACTGATAGATTCGGGGATTTGTCAAGATGAATCAAGCCCAGAACAGACTTGCAAATATCACATGGGACACGTGGGTCACTCTGTCCAGAATTGTCCCCACTTTCGACACGTGGTACAATCAATGATGGATTCATCTTTGATTGAGTTCTATACGGAGGAGGAGGAGGGTGTAGTGAGTACTGCTTCAAGTGAACCTTCAGAAAATGATTATTCATGGGGAAAACCAATGACCGTGTTTTACAAGGAGAAGCCCAGTCCCGGGATAGAGGAATCTAGCTTTGTCACTCCTCCGACCATGATGATCAAAGTTCCGAGCTCTTTCCCTTACAAAAACAATAAGGCTGTCCTTTGGAAATATGAGTTCAAAGCAGTGATTGGAGGGTCAGGCAATACGGGCTCAGATAAGTCAGATATGCCCGATAATGCAAACATTAGTGGGGCAGGAGGAATTACGCGGAGTGGGAGGTGCTATACTCCGGAGATGTTAGATAGGGCCCGAAAAGGGAAAGGAAAGGAAAGGAGAAAGAGGAAGACAATCAGGCGGAGAAAGAAGAGGAACAGGCTTCATTTTCCAAGGACCAAGGAGGAAACTTGCAAAAGCCAGTATCAGAGAATGATGCAAAAGAGTTTTTAAAGTTGATTAAGCACAGTGAATATAGTGTGGTCGAGCAATTGAACAAGATGCCTGCTCGAATTTCACTATTATCTCTGCTGCTAAATTCAGAATCGCATCGGAACGCCTTAATGAAGGTGTTGAATCAAGCCTATGTGCCTCATGATATTCCAGTCGACAGTATGGACCAGCTGGCAGGAAATATCACAGCGGCAAATTTCATATCTTTCAGTGATGACGAAATTCCGCCGGAAGGGCGAGGGAGTATTAAAGCCTTGAACATCACTACCAGTTGTAAGGGCCACACAATTGCCAAAGTTTTGATTGACAATGGGTCGTCGATCAATGTATTACCTATGGCTACGTTGGCAAAGATGCCTATTGACATTTCTTGCATACAACCCAGCCACATGGTTGTAAGGGCATTCGATGGTTCTAGAAGGGACGTCATAGGTGATATCGAGATCCCAATTGATATAGGGCCGGTCACTTTCAATATCCAGTTTCAAGTGATGGATATTTCCCCATCATACAGTTTCCTACTGGGGAGACCATGGATCCATATGGCGGGTGCTGTTCCTTCATCACTGCACCAGAAGGTGAAATTTGTCGTTGGTGATAAACAAGTATCTGTTTCTGGAGAAGAAGACCTCTTGATCACCAAACCCTTATCTGTGCCCTACATTGAGGCCGCCGAGGAAGCATTAGAGTGTTCTTTCAGAGCCTTTGAAATAGTAAATGCAACATATGTGGGAGAAGGAGCAAGAATACCCACCCCTCGGTTGTCAACCACTACTAAGATGATTGTTAAACAGACACTGCAAAAGGGCTGGTGTGTCGGAAGAGGCTTAGGGAAAAATCTCCAAGGACATAGGAAGCTTGTGAGGATTGAGGAGAACGAAGACAGGTTTGGTCTCGGATACAAGGCCACGGGTTTGGAGAGAAAGAAGATTCTGGAATAGAGAAGGAAGAAAAGAATAGCCCGCCTCCGAGGATACGAAGAAGAATCGGAGAAGATGGTGATCCCGTACCTCTATGATACTTTTCGCTTTGGCGGATGTTATCACCCTGATTCATTAGAGGCAGTGGAAGCAATACCTATGATAAAAGGATCCTCTCGTGGGTTCCTAGTCTAAAGGGCTGCATGGAGAAATGACAGCTTTTGTTATAGAAATGATGGTGTTGTTAGGCACAGAGCTGAAAGACTGGATTGTTGAATGGATACCTTCTATCTTTTTGTTTTTCCTTTTGTAATGTAGTAAGGTAGAGTATCAACATCTTGGTTTAGAGAACTTTAGAAGACTCTTTTGTAAGTTTGATCTTCATCATCATTTCAATAAATTAACAAATTCAATGCATTTTGAGTACTCTCTTTTCATCCATCATCATTTCTATAACTGTTTTCTCCTTTCATTCACTACCATTGGTATGAACAACCAACCATATCTGTCAAATCTTTACTTTTTCAGGAAAATGAATAATGAATGTGAAGATAACCTTAACAGCTATCCGGGGTTTGATTTTGAAAATTTTATGCACGTTGGTGAACTCGATAGCAATGTAGATTCAGATGGCGATGCTTTGTCTCCAGATCTATTAAAAATGATTGAGCAAGAGAAAAGACCTATTGAACCCAACAAAGAAGCTATTGATATGGTCAACTTAGGGGATGATGAGAACATCAAAGAAGTCAAAGTAGGCACAGCACTTCCATTGGCTGAGAGGCAGAGACTAGAGGAATTGCTTCGTGAATATGTGGATGTTTTTGCTTGGTCTTATCAAGACATGCCCGGGTTAAACACTGACGTTGTGGAGCACCGTCTGCCTTTGAAAACAGAATGTAGGCCGGTACAACAGAAGCTTAGGCGTATGAAGCCCGAGATGTTGTTGAAGGTGAAGGAAGAAGTAAAAAAGCAATTCGATGCAGGGTTCTTAAAGGTAGCCAAGTATCCGGAATGGGTGGCTAACATAGTCCCGGTACCGAAAAAGGATGGCAAAGTAAGGATGTGTGTAGATTATCGGGACTTAAACAGAGCTAGCCCTAAGGATAATTTCCCATTGCCTCATATCGATACCCTGGTGGATAATACGGCCCAACACTACATGTTTTCGTTCATGGATGGTTTTTCAGGCTACAATCAGATTAAAATGGCCGAGGATGACATGGAGAAAACCACTTTTGTGACAGTTTGGGGCACATTTTGCTACAAAGTTATGCCTTTCGGTTTAAAGAATGTCGGGGCCACCTACCAAAGGGCGATGGTAACCCTCTTTCATGACATGATGCATAAAGAGATAGAGCTGTATGTAGATGACATGATTGCCAAGTCCCGAGGAGAAGAGGATCATGTAGCCAACCTTCGAAAGTTGTTCGAAAGGCTACGGAAGTTTCAGCTCAAGTTGAACCCTGCCAAATGCACTTTTGGCGTTAAATCGGGAAAGTTGTTAGGGTTTGTAGTCAGTGAAAAGGGAATTGAAGTGGACCCGGACAAAATCAGCGCGATACAAAATCTGTCGCCTCCACGCACACAGAAGGAAGTAAGAGGCTTTTTGGGAAGATTGAACTATATTTCCCGTTTCATCTCGCAACTTACGCTTAAATGTGATCCCATTTTTAAGTTGCTTCGGAAACAAGATCCGGGAGAATGGAATGAGGCATGCCAAGAGGCTTTTGAAAAGGTGAAAAGGTATTTGTCAAATCCACCTGTTCTAGTACCGCCGACGGTTGGAAAACCCTTGTTGCTATACATGACTGTCAATGAACACTCTATGGGATGCGTACTGGGTCAACATGATGATACGGGCAAGAAAGAACGGGCTATCTACTACTTGAGCAAGAAGTTCACTGATTACGAGGCCAAGTACACTACAATAGAAAAAATGTGTTGCGCATTGGCTTGGATTGCTCGTAGATTGAGGCAGTATATGTTGTACCATTCGACTTGGTTGATAGCTAGGTTGGATCCCCTCAAGTATATCTTTGAGAAACCATCATTGTCAGGTAGACTAGCTAGATGGCAAGTTATGCTTTCTGAATATGACATCGTGTACGTGTCTCAAAAAGCAGTCAAAGGTGGGGCAATAGCCGACTTCCTTGCAGATCGTGCTACCGACGAATATGAGCCCATCAAGCTAGATTTTCCAGATGAAGATATAATGTCTGTCTTTCAAGCAGAAAAGGAAGAGCCCGGCAGCAAACCATGGAAAATGTTCTTTGATGGCGCCTCCAACGCCTTAAGACATGGAATCGGGGCAGTTTTAATATCTCCAAATGGAAAGTATTACCCATCCACAGCCAGATTAAATTTCAACTGCACCAACAACATGGCTGAATACGAAGCTTGTGCAATGGGCTTAGAAGCTGCAATCGAGAGGGGAATCAAGAACTTGGAAGTTTATGGAGATTCAGCACTGGTTATTTATCAGTTACGAGGTGAATGGGAAACAAGGGATCAGAAGCTAGTTCAGTACCAGAAGTACATAGCTGACCTTGTACAACAATTTGACGATATCACCTTCCAGCATTTATCTCGAGAAGAAAACCAGGTTGCCGATGCCTTGGCAACACTAGCTGCGATGTTTAAAATGGAGACAGAAGCAAATGTTTCACCAATCAAACTACGCATGAGAGATTCTCCAGTCCATTGTTCTAGTATTGAAGAGGAAGCGGATGGACAACCTTGGTATTATGACATCATGCAATACCTTAAGAGTCAACAATACCTAGAGCATGCGTCGGAGAATGATAAAAAGATCCTTAGAAGATTGGCAATGGGATTCCTCGTTGATGGAGACGTTTTGTATAAAAGAGGTAGAGATCAGATGTTGTTGAGATGTGTAAAAGCGTATGAAGCCAAAAGGATTCTGGAAGAGGTACACGATGGAACTTGTGGGGCACATGCAAATGGTCATTTCATGGCTAGACAGATTATGAGGGCGGGCTATTATTGGACTACACTAGAAAGAGATTGCATAGATTATGCTAGAAAATGCCACAAGTGTCAAATCTATGCTGACAAAATTCAAGTTCCCCCGACATCACTGAACGTCATGGCACCACCGTGGCCTTTCTCTATGTGGGGAATGGATGTGATTGGACCCATCTCTCCCAAGGCATCAAATGGGCACAGATTCATTTTTGTAATGATAGACTACTTTACCAAATGGGTTGAGGCTGCATCTTATGCGAATGTGACTAAGTCTACTGTTTGTAAGTTTCTAAAGAAGGAGATAATATGTCGGTATGGGCTCCCAGAAAGGATCATATCAGACAATGCCCTCAACTTGAACAACGACATGATGAAGGAAGTATGTGCACAGTTCAAGATCAGACATCACAACTTAGCTCCGTATCGTCCGAAGATGAATGGAGCTGTTGAGGCTGCTAACAAGAATATCAAAAGGATTGTGGGAAAAATGACAAACACATACAAAGACTGGCACGAGAAGCTACCATTTGCTTTGCATGCCTATAGAACATCAGTACGTACTTCTACTGGGTTAACTCTTTTTTCTCTAGTTTACGGCATGGAAGCGGTGCTGCCTGTTGAGGTAGAAATTCCCTCCCTAAGAGTCTTAATGGAATTAAACTTGGATGAGGCTGAATGGGTTCGAAGTCGCTTTGAACAATTGAATCTTATAGAGGAGAAAAGGCTTACGGCACTATGTCATGGTCAGATGTACCAGAAGAGAATGATGTGAGCCCATGATAAAAAGGTTCGACCCAGGCATTTCCGTGAAGGGGAATTGGTGTTGAAAAAGATCCTCCCAAATCATCACGATAATCGGGGCAAATGGACACCAAATTGGGAAGGACCATACGTGGTGAAAAGAGCGTTCTCAGGTGGAGCGTTGATCTTGACAGAGATGGATGGGAATGATCTGCCTAATCCGATAAATTCCGATGCTGTGAAGAAATACTATGCTTGAAGGAAGGAAAAGAAGAAAAAGAAAAAAAAGAAAAAAGAAAAAAAGAAGAAGAAGGAAAAAAGAGAAAAGAAGAAAAAAACAACAAGAAAAAAGAAAGGAAATAAAAGGAGAATTCAAAAAACCCAAAAAGGGCAGTTTGGATTAAAGGGGATATCTAAGTTGAAAACCTGAAAAGGCGGCTTAGATGCGGAAAAGATCAACACCCGGGGATCGAAATCATATGGAGCATTGCGTCAGCCGGATGAGCTCAATGTGACAGGGGGCATCAACGGATTAGTTTTTTCCGAAGAAAGCACCGGTTTGGTTCGTGAAGGGTTATCTAGACATTCATTGTTTGTTTTGGTCACCATTCCTTGAAATTCACCACTTGACCCTTGTGGTATTTGCTACCCAGCTATACTTTTGTTTTCATTGTCTCTTGTTTGTCTAATAACAAATGTTTTTCTTCCAAATTTTGTTGATTCTTTTGGTCATTACATAACTAACTGATAAAGTGCAAGAATGCATGGTGTTTGTTAAATAATGAAATGAAGATGATGATTAAAATGATAATCTACCTGCTAACATTACTAAAGAAGAAGAAAAAGAAAGAAAAAGAGGAAGAATAGGAAAAGAGAAAAATAAGGGAATGAAACAGAGGAAACTGAAAATAGTGACAAGTACATGTTGTGAACCAGCTCCGATTCGAAATTGGTGACAACTATTTTGTGAAACACGGGTGAAAAGATCAAAAGACACAAAAAGGACAATTCTGAGAATTTGATTACCACAATAGGAATTGCATGACTTTGTCAGTACATGCATTTGCATTTCATTCACATTATGAGAAAAAAAAAACAAAGCAAAACAAAACAAAAAAACAGACAAAAGGACAAACAAAAAAGAGAAAGAAAGAAAAAAAAGAAGAAAAGAATTTAAAGTTTCATTGCCTCTGCTGCAAGAGGAGCTTTTCAGAAAAGAATTTAAAGTTTCAGCGCCTCTACTGCAAGAGGAGCACATTTCAAGAAGAATTTAAAGTTTCATTGCCTTTGCTGCAAGAGGAGCTTTTCAGAAAAGAATTTAAAGTTTCATTGCCTCTGCTGCAAGAGGAGCACATTTCAGAAAGGGATTTAAAGTTTCATCGCCTCTGCTGCAAGAGGAGCACATTTCAGAAAAGAAATTTAAAGTTTCATTGCCTCTGCTGCAAGAGGAGCTTTTCAGAAAAGAATTTAAAGTTTCATTGCCTCTGCTGCAAGAGGAGCTTTTCAGAAAAGAAATTAAAGTTTCATTGCCTCTGCTGCAAGAGGAGCTTTTTTAAAAAAGAATTTAAAGTTTCATCGCCTCTGCTGCAAGAGGAGCACCATTTCAGGAAGAATTTAAAGTTTCATTGCCTCTGCTGCAAGAGGAGCACCATTTCAGGAAGAATTTAAAGTTTCATCGCCTCTGCTGCAAAAGAAGCACCATTTCAGGAAGAATTTAAAGTTTCATTACCTCTGCTGCAAGAGGAGCTTTTCAGAAAAGAATTTAAAGTTTCATCACCTCTGCTGCAAGAGGAGCACATTTCAGGAAGAAATTTAAAGTTCCATCGCCTCTGCTGCAAGAGGAGCACTTTTCTAGGAAAAATTTAAAGTTTCATCGCCTCTGCTGCAAGAGGAGCACATTTCAGGAAGAATTTAAAGTTTCATTGCCTCTGCTGCAAGAGGAGCACATTTCAGAAAGGAATTTAAAGTTTCATCGCCTCTGCTGCAAGAGGAGCACATTTCAAAAAGAAAGGAAATTTAAAGTTTCATTGCCTCTGCTGCAAGAGGAGCTTTTCAGAAAAGAAATTAAAGTTTCATTGCCTCTACTGCAAGAGGAGCTTTTTCAGAAAAGAATTTAAAGTTTCATCGCCTCTGCTGCAAGAGGAGCACCATTTCAGGAAGAATTTAAAGTTTCATTGCCTCTGCTGCAAGAGGAGCTTTTTCAGAAAAGAATTTAAAGTTTCATCGCCTCTGCTGCAAGAGGAGCACCATTTCAGGAAGAATTTAAAGTTTCATTGCCTCTGCTGCAAGAGGAGCTTTTCAGAAAAGAATTTAAAGTTTCATCGCCTCTACTGCAAGAGGAGCACATTTCAGGAAGAAATTTAAAGTTCCATCGCCTCTGCTGCAAGAGGAGCACTTTTCCAGGAAAAATTTAAAGTTTCATCGCCTCTGCTGCAAGAGGAGCACATTTCAGGAAGAATTTAAAGTTTCATTGCCTCTGCTGCAAGAGGAGCACATTTCAGAAAGGAATTTAAAGTTTCATCGCCTCTGCTGCAAGAGGAGCACATTTCAAAAAGAAAGGAAATTTAAAGTTTCATTGCCTCTATTGCAAGAGGAGCTTTTTCAGGAAAAATTTTAAAGTCTCATTGCCTCTGCTACAAGAGGAGCACCTTTTCAGAAAGAAATTTTAAAGTTCCATCGCCTCTGCTGCAAGAGGAGCACATTTTCAGAAAGAAATTTTAAGTTTCATCGCCTCTGCTGCAAGAGGAGCACATCTCTAAGAGAAGAATTTAAAGTTTCATTGCCTCTGCTGCAAGAGGAGCTTTCTCGAAAAAAAAAAACAAAACAAAAAGAAATTTAAAGTTCCGTCGCCTCTGCTACAAGAGGAGCACATTCCAAAAAAAAAAAAAGAAAGAATTTTAAGTTTCATCGCCTCTGCTGCAAGAGGAGCACATTTCTAAGAAAAGAATTTAAAGTTTCATTGCCTCTGTTGCAAGAGGAGCTTTCTCGAAAAAAAAACAACAAAATAAAAAAAACAAAAAGAAATTTAAAGTTCCATCGCCTCTGCTGCAAGAGGAGCACATTTTAGAAAGGAATTTAAGGTTCCATTGCCTTTGCTAAACACCAAAAAAAAAAATCAAAAAAAAAATCAGAAAAATTAAATTAAAGTTTCAATGCCTCTATTGTAGGAGGAGCATTTTTACAAGAAGAATTTGAAAAAAAATAGGGAGAGAAGTGAGTCATAAGTCGGACAAAATTGTTGTCTTTTGTCTTTGCTCTATTTCTGATCCTCAGCAATGAGCAAAGAGGGGCAACTGTTGACACCTAATTTTGTCCCGTTTTTATTATTATTATTATTTTATTTTTATTTTTATTATTATTATTATTATTATTATTATTATTATTATTATTATTATTATTATTATTATTATTATTATTATTATTATTATTATTTAGTTGTCTTTCTTTCTGCTCCTTCTTTTTCTTCTTTTTCAACCTCATTTAATGAAAATGTTGACAAAACACACCGGAACCCCATCAACCCATTGACCGGCAGCTGGTTTAAGCTAAAACCACCATTGCCAGCCACCTAATTCCACGGAAGATCCACCCGAATCCACCGCAACCTATCCATTTCCTGACACCCCTACTGCTAACCGAGAGAAAAAAACTCAGAGATGTTTGACTCTAAGGCACTAGACCAGATTAAAAAGGGTGTTCTTGAATCTGTTAGTAGAGACCGGAAGAATTCATGAAAATTTTTTTTTTTTGAAGTTCAAACAGAATTACAAACACCATCACCACCGCCATCACCAAGCCTTCACCACCACATCACCACCCTCCTTGCCCTAGCCTCATCACCGAGACCTAAACCGCCACCAACCACTACCCCTATCGTCACCATCACTAAGCCTTCACCACAGAAACCCGAACGCCACCCCAAAGACACCAACCACCATCACTAAAACCACAACAAGCCCTAACCCAGATCTAGAAACTCCAAACCCGAGACCCCAAAACCCTAGATCTAAGATCTAGATCCCCACCTGCAAAAAGAAAAGAGACAAACCATAACAAAAAACAGCCAAACATCCACCAGATCTAACCAGATTCAAAAACAAAATACAAAAAAAAAAGAAAAAAAAAGCTTTCGAAGGACTAGATCTATAGGGTTAGGTTTATTTTTGGGGGAAACGGAGGTTAGATCGGAGTAGAGGAGGAGGAGTGGAGTGTTTTTAGGTTTACGGGAAGGTTCCCGGCCACCGGAGCACGGCGGAGTGCGGCGGCCGGCACGGTGGTAGCTGTTCGGTGGGGAAGAGGCCGGTAGAATTTTTCAGAGGGTTTTTTGGGATTTTTTTGGAGAAAGCCGATGGAAATGAAAATGAAACAAAAAAAGGAGTCTTTTATAGAGCAGCAAAACGCTGCGTTTTGAAGCCCCTCGACCCGCGTTCCAGCCCGACCCGGATCCGAGATCCGCGCGACCCGACCAGCGACCCGACTCCGCTCCGTCCCTCACGCGACCCGCGCTCCAGCCCGACCCGATTTCGGATCCGACCGCGACCCGCTCCGTTTTGGTATTTTTTTTTTCTTTTCTTTTTTTTATTTTATTTATCCATTTATGTATTAATTATAAAAAAAAGGACAATAATAAAATAGAAAATATACCAAAGCAAAAATAAATAAATAAATAGTATAATACAATATAAAAAAATAGAATAAAATAAAATGAACACATAGTTCTAAAAAAAAAGATAAATATATATAAAATGTGTAAAATACATAGTATGTAAATACATATGTTAATAAATATAAAAAAAATGTATAAATATATAGTTTTAAAATATATGTAAATAAATGTGTACAATACATACATATAAATATATAAAATATATATATAGCTTTAAAACATATGAATATATATTATACATAGAATATATAAATAAAGATATAAAAATGTATTTATACACATAAATTATATATAAAAACATATTTTTAAAATAAAATAAAAATAAATTTTTATTAGATAAATGAAATGTGGGTTAAGAAAAAAATAATAATAATAAATGAAGAATAAGAATAAAATAAATAAAATAAGTATGGAATCCCGATGATAAGTCTTCGTTGAACTCGCAAGTAGCGATTCTTCGAAAAACTTTAGGTGAGGGGAATTATATCGAATGTTACCAGAGTATTGGGATATTCGGTATTATTTCTCAATATTCGATCTCGTGCTTATTTTTTTTAATTTATTCTATTTACTGTTTATCTTTTATTAATAAAAAAATACATAAAAATAACAGATCAATAAAATTAAAATAAGATAAGTATGGAATCCCGATGATAAGTCTTCGTTGAACTCGCAAGTAGCGATTCTTCGAAAAACTTTAGGTGAGGGGAATTATATCGAATGTTACCAGAGTATTGAGATATTCGGTATTATTCCTCAATATCCAATTTCATGCTTATTTATTTTTTTTTTAAAAAAAGATCAAAAATAAAATGAATAAATAAATATATATAATAAAGAGTTTTGACAAATAAAAAGTGTTTAGAGAAATATTAATTAAATGAAAACTAATAAAAACAAAAGAGGCAATAAAAACAATCAAAGGAAATAGACAAAAGGGGATTTTTAGAATTACAAAAAATATATATATATAAAAATTAATCATAGTAAATTTTCCAAAAGTAAAGAATGATAGTTAAAATAATTAAATAAGTAATAATAAGAATTTTAGTAAAAAGGAATAATTAAAAGAATTAAGATAATAAATTTTAAATTTAAGTAAACAAATCTTCCGATGATGGGATGTCTTGAAACTCACAAGTAGTGATTTCTTGACTGATCCCTAGGTGAGAGGA
Organism: Heritiera fomes; assembly: GCA_032173925.1. Taxonomy (NCBI): domain Eukaryota; kingdom Viridiplantae; phylum Streptophyta; class Magnoliopsida; order Malvales; family Malvaceae; genus Heritiera; species Heritiera fomes. The sequence continues at coordinate 39,541,159 of JAPDPM010000002.1, read as the reverse complement.
AATAGCTAAATGTTACCAGAGTATTGGGATATTTAGTTAAATTCGTCAATAATAAGAGTTTCATAAATAAAAATTAAAATATAAAGTTTTTTTAATTCCATGTGCATCATCTACTATATGTTTACATCATACGCATAAACATTAATTTTAAAATAAATGGAATTCTTCCGACGATGGGATGTCTTGAAACTTACAAGTAGTGATTTCTTGACTGATCCCTAGGTGAGAGGAATTAACTAAATGTTACCAGAGTATTGGGATATTTAGCCAAATTTCTCAATATCAAGAGTTTCATTAATAAATAAAATTTCTTTTAAGTTTCATATACATCATACATGCGTATACGATCAATTATAAAATAGCGTGAGCACCACCGAAGATGAGATTCCATAGAACTCACAAGTAGTGATTCTTAAAAAATCTCTAGGTGAGACGAATTACTTCAAATGTTACCAGAGTATTGGGATATTTGATTTAATTTTTCAATAAATGGTGTTCATGTTGACTTTCATAATAAATCCCTTTATAATAGTAATTTCTTAAGCAAATACGCTAACTGTTTTATAACCAAAAGCCAAGACTATCTTATCAAAATTAAAAGATACCATGTAGTTAGGATGGTACCGTTTTTTTAACGGGCGTCGTGGGGGTGCTAATCCTTCCCCACGCGTAACTGTACCCCCGAACTCAATTTTTGTTTCGCAGACCAAAAGATTATCTTTTTAATAAAGCTTAATTAATTTTGAGATTTTGTTGAAAAGATAAACGTTTTCAGGTGGCCAATCACACCTAGTCAAAAAAGATTGGTGGCGACTCCCATTTTTGTTTTTAAACGTTTTTTTTAAAAAAATTCGTCGAGCGCAAAGCCGTTACGACAGCTACTATTTGGTGAATTTTGGACTACAAGCCTTGTCAGAGAAGTAGGCCCCAACATGTGATTGGGTCCCAAATGTGCGAGAGTATTCTGGTGTAAGAGTCTTGTTCTGCCTTTAGCCTTGTCGCGCACCTTACAAAAAGGTCTTTCGTAGAGTGCGACAGGACCCAACTGCATAGTAGGCTTTCTCATTAGGCAAGAGAGCCTCTCGCAACCTGTGAGAGACTCTCAAGAGTTAGTTGCAGGCCATGTGGCATGCCATGATACTGCCACATGGCCTCTTTTAGTGGGAGTCTAGAGACCTCGTGCGAGAGGGTCTCTCGCCACCTATAAGAGACTCTCAACAGTCAGTCATCGGGCACGTGGACCTCTTTTGATTAGCCATTGCTTTAGCATGTCTTCTCGTAAGGCCCATCTACGAGACTTACAATACCACATTGCACTCCTTGGTTCTACCACGTGACTTTCCTTGTTTGGCTCTTCATGTTAACTTTGGGCTCAAAACTATAGCAATTGCTCCCCACTCTTTCGCAAGTTATACCCTGAAGAAGAGTGAAAATATATATGGGCTTTTTGGTATTTTCAAATCCATATTTGGTCCTCAAATTTCTTGCATTTTCTTAACCCCTACGTTGAACTTTTTGTGAGAGACTTTTCATGTCTTTTTGTATGGCCCATTTATGGGACCCACAACACCACATGGCACTCCTTGGTTTTGCCACTTGATCTTTCTTGTTTGGCTCTTCATGTTAACTTTAAGATCTCTCTCTCTTTACTAGGCCAAGTCTGTCTTTGGGCCCAAGACGTATATCAATTGTCCTCCACTCTTTCGCAGGGTATTCCTTGAGGAAAAGCATATATATAAGCCTTTTAGGTATTTTCAAAACCATTTTTGGTCCCTGAACTTCTTACATTTTCTCGACCTCTGCTTTGAACTTTTTGCAATAGACTCTTCATCTTTCGGAAAGGTTGACTATATAAGGTAGGCCAGCTTCCTTTCGTTCTATTGTGAATTCCTATTTCGTAAAACCCTGTTACCAATCTCCCAAAAACCTAGCCGCATATTCTCTCGTCAACCCTGTCATGTATAGAGTAAGTCTGTCATGGAAACTCTGTCATGCTAACATTGTTGCATAATCTACCACATACTCTGCCATATATTTTGCCACAAACTATGCCCCAAACTTTATCGTAAAGTTTCCTGAGTGTTAGCCTCTTTTTCTTTGTTTAGTGTATCTTAGGTTCCTAACTTATTAGTTTCCTTAATGGCATCCCATGGTAGTGGTAAACAAATCAACTTAGATCCAAACTCTAGCCTAACTATGTTGACTTGGAAAAACTTAGGAATGCATATCTTATTCTCGAATGTTATGCTTATAGGCTCCCCAACTCCGATGAGAAGTCTCCTTCTTCAGTTTCTAGTAGGATAGCAATCTATAGGGCTTCAATGGAATTCGGCTATGCTTTCCCCTTTTAAATTTTTTGATTGAGTTCCTTAAAGACCAAGGAATCGTCTTCTCTCAACTCTATCCACATGTGTGAGCCAAACTAGTGGGCTTCACCATTCTTTGACAGAGTAGAGGTGTAGCACATTCGCTTCCCTTACTTAGTGCTTTTTATAAGGTTTGGAGATTTACTGGATTGGTGTCTTGTTCTATTTAGAGAGTTTCTGAACCAAACGAAGCCTAGGTACATTATTTAATTACTTAAAATTATTGTATATGCACAATAAATAAAAATTTAATTTGGAATATTTTATTGTCACGAACCGAAAGCCATGATATACACTTAACACTTACACTTATTACACATAGCAAATTTATGAACTAATTTTTTTCACTTTAAGGTTTGTATTCGGTGTCAGTTTAGTCACCAAATGATTTTCACTTATCCTTTTTTCATGTTAATCCAAATTATTATTTATTCCAAAGTTAAGTTATAAAACTATCTAATACATATAATGATCAGTTTTACTCCACCACACAATCCTGTCTAAAAACAAATAGAAAATATCCCCCTTTATAATGAGAGATTCCTCCAAATAATCACATGCAAGAGTTAAGCATTTACTATATTTGTCATGACCTGAAGGTCATGACGTACACTTAACTCTTATAGTTATTTCATTTTACCTAATTTATTAACTAAATTTTTCTTTTCACTTTAAGGTTTGTATTTGATGTCAGTGTAGCCACTAAACGATACTAACAGTTTCTTATTATTCCAACCATAAATTTTAATCCAAGCTTGAATTTATTTAACTTTTAAGGCAAGTGATAATCGTTTTTTTTAACTCAATATTTTTATGTTTAGAAAACAAATTGAAAATATCACCCTTAAAATACGAGATTTTCCCAATTCAAATCACCTGCAAAAATCAATCATTTCATATGTCTAAATCACAGCAATCATTTACTCAACAACATCAACATGTCAAATAGAGATTATATTGCAGTCCTAATATCCACAGCTACTTATCAATTTCATATCATATCCATCACATCCAATAAGAGAATATAATTACGGATCAAAAGATATCAAGATAAAACGATGACAGTTCATTTGTTTAGTCTATGTCCCATCCTATAGTACGGTACAAGAATTTACTTGAAAATAAAATCACATGCAAAAATAAATGTGTATATATCGTAGAATCTCGAGTATATGCCTTGAAGACTCGGGCCTGTGCTACTCAAAAAGGTAGCTTATAGCAATCCACAGTTTAATCTTAATATGTAAATGGGTTAAATAAAGTTTAGTGAGTAAGGGCTTAGTAAGTTACTCACATAAGTGTAGAAGTAGAATTAGAGCATTCTAAATGCAATACATGAAACCTGCAAATATAAATCTTCATAACATATCCCAATCATAGACGTATTTGATCTCAATATCATGATCTAGAAGAACCTAGATGTGCCAAAGTTTTGAGGTACGGATGAAAGAGTATTTTGAAATACCTCATTATCCCTATTCCCAACACTTGTCAACAATGTCAAACACTTTACTTATTACTCATCCATATCAATTCGTAATAACAATCATTTAACCTAATATCAATCATCTAACTTGATATCAATCTAATACCGCATGCGCATGATGTTTTCAAAACTTTTATGCAGTTTCAAATCGTGTGGCTTTTGGTATAAAATCATGTGCGAGATAGTACTATTCAAATCACATCAAGCACGGTATACAATCATGTATAAAAGCATGCACAATCTAAAATCATTTCACATCAGCAATCAAAAATATGTGCAGTTTCATGCACATTACATACACTATAAAAGTGTTCAAATTTCAAATTAGAATTCAAATGTACATGCTCATTCAAAAGTTTCAAAACAATACTTGGATTATCATCCAGAGTTCAAAAATCAAAGATTCAAAACAATACTCGGACTATTATCTTGAGTTCAAAATCAATAGTTCAAAATAATACACGGACTATTGTCTTGAGTTCGAAATTAATAGTTCAAAACAATAGTCGGACTATTGTCTCGAGTTCGAAATCAATGGTACAACATGACTTAAAACATAAGTATGAAACTAATAGGAAATCATACTTGATCATGTTCTAATAATAAAATATTAGCATCGCTCATGCTTTTCACAAAGCATAGTTATTAAGTTCAAAAACAAGGCTTTCGTGCTATTCAAACACAATTCAAATAAACTTATATTCAAAATAAAATTCAGAAAGAGTTATCGTCTAATTATATCGAACTCATCAATAAAGCCTTATCTAATCACACTGGAGCTGGTCATTGTGTCAAACATCTTTAGACTAAGGAGCTATCTATGGCCATAGATTCGAAACCCTAGTTGCACTGATTAGATGCAACTAAGACTTGTCATCGACAATTGTTGGACAAGTGTCCATGGTATTTTATTAACTTAAAGTATTAGACATAATCTAAGATCTGAATTTCAAAAGTTCTGAAAGTTCAAGTTTTTAAACCATTCACATGTACTGAGATTCAAAAGTTTCTAAAATCATGAAAGCTATGTCATGCATTCTTTAAAACCCGGTTATGTACATATAGTATGCCACATGCTTGTTTCTTTCCAAAACAATTCAAATCTATTTGACGCTCAATCTTATACATTTAAAATAAAACGCACTTTCAATTAATCAAATATCACATTATGCATGTTGAAAGCCAAGTCATAAGTTTTGAAAACACATCGAGATGATGTCTATCCATTATGTCAATATGCCGCTCTCACTCGATTATTCCAAATCACCTCAATTCATGGAACCATTATCCTACATATACCATTATCATGTTACTATCTCTTCAGATTATAATCATGCATCTATCGTTATGTAATCATATCAACTAATATCCATAAATCATTAATTCGCTTCATAATTTATTTATATGAAATCATCAGTCTTCATTTTTAACTTTCTTACATCTGATAAGGTTTTTAAAAGCATTCAAACACAAATCTACAGCCTTTCAAGATATATTCTAAGTACTCATTGCAATATCCAATAATACATTGACATAATTTCCATAATACACCAATCAAAACCAACCCCACATTACTATAATAACTGAAGCACCAAAATTCACGTTTCACATGTCATTTAAGTATTTTGCATCAATTTCAATTAAAGTCTAAATATAACATGATGCACTTTAAAAGAAAATCACAAGGAATAACTAATGAAAACTTTTAAATTGATGGTTATGCATGTGAACAATGTAGTTATGGTATATCAAATGCATGCTTATACAAAATCCTTTCCTTTTTAATTCTGTACCATTTTTATAGTTACAAATCAAAACCTTCGATACGATCTATAACTTTAAACCATTAAACCTTTAAAATCATTGAAACGAATCCAAAAACATTTCTTTTCGTATGAAAATACTTAACTGCTACAACTCCTTAATGAAAACCTCATGCAAACAGTTCCAATAACCCACAACAACCCAAAGCATTTAAATCCACAAAGTCCTTAAGTAGTTTTGTGAGACCTCATAATTTAGAGTATTGTTTAATTATATTTATATAATTGAGGTTTTAGAATATTTATAATGTGAGAGCCGTGTATTCAGGTACTGTTGTACATGTAGGGACATTCACCATTGTCATTTCTTGTGTACATGTAGGGACACTCACCATTGTCATTTCTTATGGGCCCCATAGGCTTTATAGTGCCCGGATGGACGTGAGACTGTACTGACATTATTCAGAGAGTCTAATAAGCCTATGGTAAGAATCTAGACCTTAAAATCCCTTAATTAGATTATTTTTGGGAAGTATGAAAACAAATTAGAAAGTAACGATTAAGTACATAGCCCGATGGCATTTTCGTAAATTGTGGTCAAACTAAATGATATTTTGATCTAGTGATTAAAGCCTGATATTCTACATGGGAATAAGTCCTATCTCAATAGATGGATTGAATCAGTGGTAGATTAGAAATTTACGCGATTTACCCAATAGTAGTAATTTCGTAATTTCACCTTCTCGATAGGTCAAACCCAAACCAAACCACCAAGATTCATCAAAATACATCCAATAATAATTTTTGGTAATGAAATCTGAATTTTTGGAGTGTAATTACATAGTTATAAAGATTACGTAAGCTTAAGGGCATTTTTGTCCAAAAATCTCATAACCAAGGGAAAATGGTCATTTTGCCATATCAAGAAGCTTCTATATTTTCTCCCAAAGTCATCCGGCCACTATTCATGCTTCTTCCTCATCTCCTTCACATCACCTATAGTAAAAAGGAAAGAAAAAGAAAAAGAAAGAAAAGCTTGAAAAACACCACTTAAACCACCTTATTTCACCAAGTCAACTTTTACAAACTTGTTCTCCTCACTAAGCTCTATCTACCCAGACCCATAGCCCTTTGTAGAAGTGACAAAATCAAAAGGAAAGCAGGCACAAAGAATTCAGCCAAGGTACCCATTCTTCATGCACTTGAATTCTTTGAATTTTAATGGTAGATTATGACATATTCAAGCTTCCTAAGCATGATTTAAGCATTTGTTTTAATTGAATTTTATTAAATCATGCTCAAGCTTATCTTAGGGTTTTGGCCATGCATGGAACTAAGGGGAACCATGTGGTTTAATGCATAAAAATGAAGCTAGAATGATGAAGAAGCATGAGAAAGCATGAATATGTGATTAAATTGTTGAATTTCCATAAGTTTAGCTATAGGAAGAATTCGGCGAAGCTAAGGGGAAGGGGTTTTGTGGCTGAATTTGATGATTCTAGGATGCCATAACACTGTAGAAATTATGAGGTCCACCGGTGAAGTTGAATTTAAAATCGAAGTTGTGTAGGCGAAGTTATGTTTTACTACTAGTGTAATTTAGACTGAGATAATAATTTCTACTGATAATGTAGTAGAATTTAATGAAGGAAAAATTATTAGAAATTGAATTATGGTGAATAATGGTGTTTGGTATAATATTTTGCATCTCGCTAGTTGTGAATTTCGAGTGGTGCTATCAGGTGCATTGATTTAATTAGACAGGTAAGGGATGCGTGTGTGTACCGTAGGGATACTATGAATGCATAAATTAGTTCACATGATTTTTATAAAGTGATTTGGAAATGAATTGCCTTGGAAATGGTGAAATTGTGGATACTGGTTGGTTTATAAACTGTGTTTTCAGTGCAGGAAGGCCAGGTTAAAAATAGCTGTTATTCTACTGAAATTTATAAGAACTCCAAGAAATAAATTCTAATATTTTTCAATGATAGAATCAAATAAATCTCCAAGTGATTTCCATGTGAATTATTGAGATTTCATCATATGATTATTTACTGAAAAACAATATTTAAATATTCTTGCTACTAAATTTTAACTACGTGAAAGTACCAGCATGTGTTTAATATAGTCCTATAAATAAATAGGACATTTTCATGAAAGAATATTGAATTGTAAATATCTTATGAATTTTTATTCATAAACTGAATATATACTTTAAGTATATTTATTTATGGACTGACTGAAGATACTATAGTGGAAGTGATTTCATAAGTGGTGTTTCTACTGTGTATTCACTGTTTTGAGACTGTTAGGCCCCGTATCATGCTCACGTGTCATGTGTTACTATTGCTATACTGTGCTAATAGATACTGATCCTATTATCAGCGTCCCAATAGTCACCTAATCAGTGCACACTGTGGACCCCATAGACTATGACCATAGGTCTCACGTGTTATTATTTCTCCCTTTTGGGATATTATTATAGCATGATATACCTTGGGTGTTGCCTGATCTGCACTAAATTGATTACGGATTATTGAATTGTTTCACTGAACTGATTGCTGGTACTGATTTATTTCCTGATAATGAGTTTTATAAATATTGTCTACTGAATGGTTCGTTATATGGTGTTTATTCAAAACGTAAAGTGAATATTTTGTTTGAAAAGAAATATTTATTGATTATTAAATTATTTTGGCTATTTAATTTTAATAGCATTTTATATTGTTTTGATATCAAATTTAATTAACTACTCCCTATAGTTGCTTCTAGGAGCCGAACAAGACAAGTATTCTAAAATACCTTCCTTACTCCATCCGGTTTCCTAGTCGACTATAGTATCTATCCTATTTTGTACCATAGTACGCCATTAGGATTTAAACGTTTTAGCATATAGATTTCAAAGAATCAGAGTTTACATACAATTCTCTTACTGAGCACGTTAGCTCACCTCTTATCTTTCCAACTCTACAGATTACCTACAGTGATATCGTTCCATGGATTTCGGCTGCGCTATAAATTCCCGAGGCAGCTTGAGTGGATCCTGGAGGTATTTTGATTTACTTTTATATGTTTAGGCATTTATGTACAGTACTACTGTTGTGTAATGCATATCCATGGGATGTAAATTTTAAAGAATTACTACTGATGTAAATATTTTCTATTTCGTAAATAAATAAATTATTTTCAAAATTTGATACTGTTTAGAGGAAGTGAATGATAAAGGCATCGCAGATAACCCAACCGTCACTGTGTGTGTAAATGTGAAAATTACTGTAAATTACGGGATGTGACATATAACTAATAAATATTTGATTATATCCTTGATTTTAAGGTTGAACAATAAGTGGGCCCTACCAATTCTTGAAGGTATAGATGAAGGACAAACTTCAAGGATTCGATATTTGGAGTCGAAAAATATTATGGTAAGAATCCTAGCCTCAATCTCAATTCTTTTTGCATTTTTTGAAAAATATGCAACAATTTAGAAAATGACAATTTAGTCCACAGGCCGTCAGAATTTTTGAAAATAACAGTCAAATTAAAAGAACTTTTGACCTATGGCCTATACCAAATAATTCTTCATAAAATATAGTTTTAGAACATTTAGACAGATGGAAGAAACTAGATGTAAAAACATAAATTTACGTGATTTTACAGTTAGGGGTATTTTAGTAATTTCACTCAAACCGGTAATCGAACTTCAATAAAAGCTTTACCAAACATTAGAGCAAGTTAAATGGAGTTGAATTATGATTAAATAAAATATTTTGAAGGTTAGATAGACTGTTTTCAACTGAGTCAAAATTTAGGGGCAATTTTGAAAAATTTCTTTAAGTATAAGGGCAAAATGGTAATTTTGCCTATAAAATATCAATTGAAAGCCAATTTCTAGCTTCTTCCTCCCATCATTTCGGCAAAAAGTTAGCAGCTCCAAAACTCCATTGACGCCACCTTGAAGAAGAGAGAGAAAGTGAGAAAAACATAAAGAAAATCTCACAAAAATAAAAATCCAGCTTCATCAAACTTGTCTTACTCAACTTGCTCTTCAATTTGGTGCCTAAATCAAGTCCTAAATTAGAAAAAATCAGACCCTAAGGTCTCCCCTACCATTCGGCCAAGGTGAGCTTAAATGGAATTTTAAGTTTTTTTATGTAATTCCAACCATTTACCATGTGTTCATGATGTTTTCATGTATCCCTAGCTTAAATTGAATTAAAAGTATGAGTTTGGATATTGGAGGGTTTCGGCCAACATGTAGGGTGTATGAACAAGTTGTGTTGTGATGAAATTCAAGTGTGAGAATAATGTAAGACTGATGGGAGATATGGATAGAAACTTAATTAAGCTTAAATATGCTTAAATTGAAGTGAAGAAATGTGTTGGGTAAGGAAGTACCAATCGACCATGGCATGAGGGATGAGAATTTGATGCCATTTGATATGCAATTTAAGTAGAAGTTGTGCAGAGAATTTACAGAATTAATTTAGAATTAATAAAGAGGTTTAAATTTGGAAAATTTAATATGTAGGAAGAAAGGAAGCAATCGGCCTTCATGAAGGGGAAGGAGAAATTGAGTCTATTTCAATGAAATTTAGGTCTTAAAATAATGTACAAATTATCCTAAGAATTTAGGCGCAATCGAAAATAATGTACAAATTATCCAGTGCTGACAAGACGACTACCGATAAGTTAAAAGGTAAGGGATATTTGTATGAAGCGTAGGGATATTACGTTGCATGATTTTGATGAAATTGTGGTTGATGAAGTTGGATTTAATGTTTTGGATTAAAACTGGATACTGAAAATTGTGGTTTTGAAGCTGGTTTCATGCAAGAGAATTAGGCGGAAATATACCGTTATGCTGTCGAAAAATTTCTAAGAGTAGCCTAAATCCCTCTAAAATATTATTTAGCATGATATTTAAATTAAAAGAGCTGAATTTTTGAATATTTAAATCCCTAAGTATGATTTAAATGCATTAAATCACAAATTCTATGTTTAAAAAATTCATTTTAGTAAATTTTGAGTAAGTGAAAGTATTTATATACTTTTATAACTTATTTACAAATAAATAGAATATTTTTAGAACTAATTACTGCTTTGTGAATATTTTATGAATTTTTGTTTTGAACCGCTTATATTTCCAATGTTAAATATTTATGAATTGACTAAAGATTTAAATTTTTGAATTCATCTCCGTAAACAGCTCTAAAATGTTTTATTTGGTTTTAGAGACGTTGGCCTCATAGCTACCTTCGGGTATATGCATTTTTGTTTTGTTCTGATTGTTGTTGACTTTAGCCCAGTCTTATAGCTCCCATAGGTGACACCTGGATAGTGCTCACACTGTAGCCCTCTTGACTATTGCCATACGTCTACTATAGTGCATGTCTCTATTAGGTATAGCCTAATCTCCACTAAAACTATATTGGGGTGGTAAATCCCTGATTAACTTAAATCCAGGCACTTCCAGTTTTGATATATTTATGATTTTGATTTATTCGTATTTAATGATTTATGATATGAATGTTATGCTTCGGGAAATGATTTATTTGAATTATTTTTGGGATTTATTATAACTATGATTAATATGTTTACAGAGAAATTTCTGATTTTGTGATATATACAAGTTTTATTTATGGATATATGCAAATTTATATTTGAATTTGTGATTTAATTAAATCAAATGAATTCCCTATAGAGGTTTTGGATACCAGAACATGACAAGTACTCCAAAGTACCTCTTATATTCCCTCCGATTGCCCAACCCACTATAGTGTCCTTATTAGATTGTGCCAGTTTTATTTCACAATTTAAATTCATAATTTCATATGAAAATCTGTTTATGAAATTTGTGTATAAGATACATTATATCAACTTTCGTATAGATATTCCTTACTGAGCACGTTCACTCACCCTTTTATTTTTCACACCCAGATTACTTGCAGTGAGTTGAGTGGGATTTGATTTTCTAGTATTCCTCAGGCAACCTTTTTGATTTGGTCGAGGTATATTGATGCTATTTTTATGTATTCATATTTCTGTACAGTATTACTTTTATATACATTATACTTAGGATGTAAATTACTTTGTATATGAATTCTCAGTAAATTATGGATCCTAGGTTGTATAAAATAAATCAATTCTATTTTAAATTTAAGTTGACACTACAGACGAACCCAACCTTTTGAATTTGTACATGCAAATTTTATAAAATATGTAGTATTTTGGACTGTGACAAGTTCAATTCTCAAACCACAACAGTTCATTACTTTAGTTTCAAATCAATTCAATACTTTTTCCTACAATATTCAACAAGTATCATCCTTGTTTCGTAGTTAATCCTGGTAGTCCTCAACAATATTTTAATATATCCCATCAATACTTCAAAGCACTTTAATAAATTTTTTTTATACCTCCAAAATCATCCAACTACTAATCTATAATATTTCAAGGTGAGTTCTAATATACATTTCAAAATCTAATAACATTCTAAAATAATTTCCATGTTACGTCAGCATATTCAAATATGCAATCCAACCTTCATATATCCATATCTTGATATCAATCCTCATACTATTCAAACAATCTTTCGATATTATCATACAATTATTTCATACATCTTGTAGACACCTAATTTTGTCCGAATTTAAAAAAAAATTATTAATTAAATTATTTTGACAAATTTTGTTTTTATTATTATTTTTATTTTCATTATCCATATTATTTTCATTATTAGTTTTATTATTATTATTTTTATTTTCATTTCTCTTATTTATTTTGTTATTATTCATATTATTATTATTAGTAGTTTTATTATTATTTTCATTTTTCTTATTTATTTTGTCATTATTCATATTATTAGTATTAGTTTCATTATTATTATCTTTTTTTAATATTATTATTATTTTTTATTTATTTATTTATTTTTATTTTCTTGTTTTGTTTTTTGTTCTGTTGCCCCAACCACCGGTACCATTCCTATCACCCATCCATCATCCAGGTCCTCTGCCACAACCGCCGGTTTCTCCAACCCCCCTCCCCAGGTCTCGGGCGCCACCCAGTGTTCATCTTCCCCATGCTATCAATCTTATCTCTGATCAATGCTTTGATAACCGGAAGACAATAACAAGGACCTAAGGATTAATTCTGAAACCCTAAACAAAAGAGTGTTCCAGAATCCGTTTAAGAGGACCCAAGCAAAAATGTTTGTTTCTTCGGGGGGGCAGAGACAACAGACCCAAAAAAAAAAATACAAAGAATAACCACCATCATCACCATCCAGTCACCACAGATCACCATCACCCTCACCAAACCATCACCAACAGAAACCCTAAACCACCACCGTAGCCACTACTCACCACAACCATCACCAAGCTACCATCGCCAGATCCCAGCCACCACTCATCACCGTCACCACCATCACCATCAAACCGCCACCATCACCTACCCAAAATCTAACCAAAAAAAAAAAACAACAAACCCCAAACCCTAGAACCGAGACCCTTAGGATCTCAGATCTAGGAACCCTAGACCTAAAACCTGCAAGAAAAACAAAAAAAAAGGGCAAGCAACCAGATCCACAACTAGATCCAACCAGATAAAAACAAAAAAAAGAAAAAAAAAACAGAGGAAAGAGACTTTCGGAGAGGGCTAGATCCGTAGGGTTAGGTTTACTTTTGGGTGTAACGGAAGCCAGATCCGGTAAGAGGAAGGTTAGACGAGTGTTTTAGGGCCGTCGGAAAGCTCACCGGTGACCGGTGCACGGCGGCCAGAAATCGCCCTGGGAAAGAGGGTTGAGAGAATTTCGGAGGTTTTATAGGATTTTTTTTTGAGAAACCGGTGAAAATGAGGGATTCAAAAAAAAGGGAGGGCTTTTATAAGAGGCGAAACGGTGCGTTTTGGGAGCTGACCCCCACGTCGACCCGAACCAGATCCGCGCAAACCGCCCGTGACCCGGTTCTCCACTTCGCCTCAAGCGACCTGCGCTCCAGCCCGACCCGGTTTCTGACCCGACCGCGACCCGCTCCGTTTTGGTATATTTTCTTTCTTTATTTTATTTATCCATTTATTTGTTAATTATGGCAAAAACAAAAAAATAAAAAAATAGAAAATATAACAAAGCAAAAATAAATCAATCAATCAATAAATAGTATAATACAATATATAAAAATAGAATAAAATAAAATGAACACATAGTTTTAAAAGAAAAGATAAATAAATATAAAATATGTAAAATACATAGTTTTAAAGTATATAAAATTTATAAAATACATATATTAATAAATATAAAAAAATGCATAAATATATAGTTCTAAAATGTATGTAAATAAATGGGTAAAATACATACATATAAATATATAAAATATATAGCTTTAAAACGTATGAATATATATTGTACATAGAATATATAAAAATGTATATATACAAAAATTATACATAAAAACATATTTTTAAAATAAAAATAAATTTTATTAGATAAATGAAATGTGGGTTAAGGAAAAAATATTAATAATAAATGAAGAATAAAATAAAATAAAGTAAGCATAGAATTATTCCGATGATGAGATATCGTAGAAGTCACAAGTAGTGATTCTTCGAATATCTCTAGGTAAGAGGAATTTATCGAACGTCGCCAAAAGTATTGGGATATTCGATTTAATTTCTCAATGTTCAAATTCGTGCTTATTTTTAAAAATATATAATAATATATTTTGTAATAAAGAATATTTAGAAAAAAAATATATTAATTAAATAAAAATTAATAAACACAAAAGGTAATGGAGATAGGTGGAAGAAATTAATAAAAAAAGGGGATTTTAGAGATGTATGAATACAAAATAATTAAACCAATAAAAATTAATAATAATAAAGTTTCAAAAGTGATCAAATTAACCAAATAAATGGTAATAGGATTTTAATAAAGAATGATAACAAAAGGGATTAAGTTAATAAATCTAAATGAATAAAGACAAGAATTAATGGAGATAAAATAATTCATAAAAGGTAAAAGCTAATGCCCGATGATGGGATGTTACGGAAGTCACAAGTAGTGATTCCTAACTGATCCCTAGGTAAGAAAAATTTCACTAAATGTTGCCAAAAGTATTGGAATATTTAGTGTGGTTTTTTCAATACATAAGCTTTTATCTTAAAAATATATGATAATAAAATTAAAATCAACAAAAATGACAAAACAAATAATATAAAATAACAAAGTGATAATAAACAATAAACAAACTATATAAGAAAGTAAAAATCTATGTGCGTCATATATTGTATGTTTGTATCTATGCATAAAGGTTAAAATTAAAACAAATGGAGTTCGTCCGATGATGGGATGCTACGGAAGTCACAAGTAGTGATTCTTAGCTGATCCCTAGGTGAGAAGAGTCATACTAATTGTTGCCAAAAGTATTGGAATATTTAGTATGATTTTTCAATAATTTAAATTTTTATTAAAAATGAAAACAAATAAGTTTTTTTAAAACAAAGAAAATTAAATAAATAAATAATGAAATTCAAAATAAAAAAATTCATTTGCATCATTTATTATCTGTTTGCTTCATATGCATTCATTTAATTTTCGAAATGGGTGTGAAACCTTCCGAGGATGAGATTCTGTAGAAGTCACAAGTAGTGATTCTTTAGAAATCTCTAGGTGAGGAGAATTATTTCAAATGCTGCCAAAAGTATTGGAGTATTTGATTTAATTATTCAATACAAAAGAGTTCACGCTCACTTTCGATAAACAAAATCTAACCTTCTTTTTAAATGAAAAATAATTTTGATAAAAAATAAAATGCATCAAAAATGAAATAAAAAGGAATTATTTTTAAATATTAAGATAAGACCATTTTATTAAAACCAAAGGATAACACATGATTATTATGATACTGTTTTTCAATGGGCGTCGTGAGGGTGCTAATCCTTCCCCACGCGTAACCGTACCCCCGAACCCGATTTTTGTTTTCGCAGACCAAAAATTTGTCTTTTTAATAAAACTTAATTAATTTTGAGATTTTGTTAAAAAGATAAATATTTTTAGGTGGCCAATCACACCTAGTTAAAAAAGATTGGTGGCGACTCCCTTTTTGTTTTTAAATGTTGTTTTTCAAAATTTGTCGAGCGCGAAGCCGTTACGACACATCTCAATAATTCATAAACCACATACAACAACATTTCAAACTAAACCTGACTAACACAATATAACTCTACTTTTACCTTACATAAATAACTTATGCAACACTTTAAGGCTAGCAATTTAGTCTCCCTAAAGCTCGATCAAGCTCAAATCACCATTTGTATAATTTCTACAATTTCAAACAACTCATATCCGCACTTAAAAAATTTTACAAAATCACTCAACAATTTAATTAAATAATAAAAATAAAATAAAATTCCTTTTTTTACCCTTCTTCCTTTTCTATCTTCTCTTTCTTCTCTTTTTTATATGGTTTACTAGGCCTCCATACAGTGGCTCACCAAACTAACTCTAGCCCTTAGATCTGTTGTTCGGCATCTTGTTCCGTCCAAATCAGCGCTGGCTCCTTTGTTGCCTCCCGCTTGGAAGCCACCTCTTCTTCTTCCTTTTCTTTTCTTTCTCTACTTCTCTCCTCTCCCGTCACCAGTGACCCTCCCCTCTCTCAAGGTCAACCGGCGTTCTCCTTTCTTTTCTTTCTCTTCTTTCCTTCCCCTCTATTTTTTCTCTCTCTTCACTTGCTGGCAACAACCCCTATTCTTTCTTCTCTTTCTTTCCTCCACCGCTGGCCTCCTCTCCTTTTCTCTCTTTCTCACCAGAGTGCTACCGGCAGCACGCCCTTCCTTTTTTCTTTTTTCCTATGTTTGCTGCAGCAGACAAGGAGTTTTGTAGACAAGCTTCTTTAAGCTTGTCGACAAATTTTTTTATTTTATTTTTTATTTCTTCTTTCTTTTATATATATATATATAAACCATCTTTTATATATATATATATATATATATATATGCAAATATATATAAACATTTTTTATTTATTGTTACTATTATTTATTTTATATATTTATATTTTTCATAATATAAATATAATTACATTCATATTCGCACCAAATACATAAATTTATATCCATATTTTTATGATACATATATTTATTTATTATATATATTTTATATTATATCTATCTATTTCTTTTAAATGATATATATTTTTACTTTATATATATATATATATATATATATATATATATATGTAATCTATTAGTCCAAATTATATTTTTATACTCCCAATAATTCACTACAATCCTTCAGTCCTCAAAATCTCAATGATAACTTTATTCAATGAAATTCCCGTAAATTCCAATTTCTTATCAATTAGGGTACTTCCAATTTAATTCTATAATTTATTGTACTTAATCCTGCTAATCTTAATTTTCCGTAATTCTCATAAATCCAATTTATAGAAATATTTATGATGCTCACACTTAATTTATGACTTCATAATTATTAAATCCCAAAATGAATTCTCTATAATTAAAATGTCTCTAATATCCTATTAATTAATAGCCAAGAGTGGAAAAATTCTTGGTTGTCACATCTTTCCGACCTTAAAAAATTTGATCCTCCAAACTAATCCATGTTATCTCCAATATGTAAGGTTGCTTTTCTTTATCACATTCTTTCTGTCCATATGCTTCAGAATTTGGTAAACCTCATAATCATTTTACATATTATCTCTTATCTAAAGGTAAACTTACTTCACATTAACCTCATAATTCAACTATTCTATAAATAAACAACTTTAGTGCCTCTCATTATTTTACAATTTACCATATCCATTGTCTTACATTGACTGAGATCATCATCATCATCATCACTTTGTAACACACATTCTCTTACATTGTGAAGCCTCAATGCGCACCTATAGGTCACCGACCCAGGCCACCACACTGAATGGTTCACTCAACTGTATTGTCCGCTCTAGAGTACATCTCGTAGGGCCATCGTTCCTCACAGGTTTGTCAGAGTGTGCCGATTGGCCATAACTCCAATTCGCATCCAGAGGGATTCGAACCCTTGACACCATGCAAGTGTCGAAACCTCCTAACCAATTAATTGCTTAGGAGGTTTCGACACGTGCATGGTGTCAAGTGTTCGAATTCCTCCGAACACAAAAGAAAACAGTGAGGGTCTTACTGAGTGATTTGGGTCCAAAGTGGACAGTACAAGTGAGTAAGGTGACCCTGCTTAGTGAACTAGGGCCTTACAATTTTGTATTTAGAAAATTATTAAAAATTAATAAAGTTATTTTATATTAATTAATATTTTTAAAATTAAATATTTAAATTTTTTTGAAAATATTTATTGTTTCAAAATATAAAAATGCCTTTAAAAGTTAATATAAGTAAATAACATTTGACAAAATAATAAAAATTAAAATAAAATCTATTAAAAAATACTGAACCCTCCCCCCTCAAGTCTTCCAGTGGAGGAGGGAAATGAACAAACACACCATAGGTGCAATTTATATTGTCACGACCCGAAGACCGCGACTTTCACTCGATTCTTATACTTTTCTTAGTCTACAAATTTATGGACTAAATTTTTCTTTTTCATTTTAAGGTTTGTATTCGGTGTCAGTGTAGTTACTATACTACCTAGGTGACTTATAGTCATTCCATTTAAATATTAAACAAACACGGAAACGGTTCTTAGTTACATCCCGACTTGTTAAACAGAATATGTACTGTACATCAATTTAAGTCTTACATGTAAACAAGTATTTTATAAAGAACATATAACTCAGAAAACTAGTACCAAGTTCACACACCGTCTCCGATGCCCACTGAGCAGCTCACATGGCAGACGTTAACTTCAATAATCTGAAAGAGATGAAATTTAGTGGGGTGAGCAAAACCACGGCTCAGTAAGATACTAATATAAATACAAGAGTAGGATTAAACTGTCTTAAACTGCAATGCTTAATACTTACAAGGATGCAATTACAGTTAATCCTTTCTCATCGATACATCTCATTATCACTTTTCATTTCATAATCATATTTCTGTATTCTATCATCTCTTATCAATTCTCATATCATCTCTTATCAATTCTCATATCATCTCTTATCAATTCTCGTATTGTAGATCATAATCACGGTGGTACCCAGTCATAATTCTCTTTGTGTATCTCTATATTCGTGTTTCATAACATATCATGACCTCATATAGATGAAATATCATTACCACCGAGTCATGACATTCCTCATGGAATTCTCATATACTAAGCATATTGTCATATTAGGGTTTAATATGCAATTCATGTAATTTTTCTGTATAAACCGCGATCATTTCAAATCATATCATATATACTTTAGGACATGCTCAACATATGCATTTTCAAAAGTTTGCCTTTAAGGCATAATATAAACATATTCAATTTCAATTCATGTATTCGTTTTCGGAGCATGTCTAAAACATGTGCGGTTTTAAAACATTTTTCATATACTATAAATCATATCAGGTTTAGAGTTCATATCAAATCAATCTATACTCTAAACCGCATGTCGTTTCAAATTCGACACAAAATCGTATATAAATCATGTAAGTGTCGAAATCATTTATCATATACTTTTAAATCATCTACTGTAAATCATATCAGGTCTAGAGTTCATATCAAATCAAACTATACTCTAGACCGCATATCATGCCATGTTCGACACAAAATCACATATAAATCATATAGTGTCGAATTCATATCTCATGGACTTTTAAAACATGTTTAAAACATGTACTGTTTCAAAACATATTTCATTTCAAATCTGTTTCATGTACAGTATAAATCATGTCAAGTCTAGAGTTCATATCAATAAAAATCATACTCTAGACTTCATATCATATTTGTGAGAGACTAGGCTAGATCCCTATCATTTCTCTATCAATAAAGACTTAAATCACTGTAGCTAGCAGTGAAAATCATATCGTCCCCTGGAAACCAACTAGGGCGCTATCTATGGCCATAGACCTCATCTCTCTCAGCCCCACTGATCAGGCGTGACTGAGACCTGTCCACGACTATTGTCGGACAAGCATATCTATCTGCCTAATGAGCAAAGCCCCAATTAGGCGGTTTCCACTATGCTTTATTGAATTTAATTCTTTTAGGGTGCCTACAGTCTCATAAAACATTTAAATCTATAGCTTTCTTTTCAATATCATGTAAGGCATATGGTAAAATTCTGTATGAGACTTCATATATCAAAATATATATATATATATTTACCATATACTTTCATTTCAAAACAAATCAATACTTTTCAGTATTCATATAAACATTATTAAAATGTTTCAAGTTGCAAGAAGGCATGTTTAAATGCGATGCCGTAAAACATTTCAGTATGCAACTTCGGTAATGTTTCCATCAAATACGCTAAAGCGATTCATTTAACTTTATCACCATCAATTATTCGATTTCAAGACTTTCTTTCTGTCAACCAATAAATCACTATACAATTCATTCACTATTCATCTAATTCAGTATTCAATTTGCTCAGTACTCAATTCATTTGGAAATCGAATCACTTGGTATTCAGACCATTCGGTATTCAATACCCTTTCTTGATCGTCATTGACTATTATAATCATTTATACACTTCATTATCAATATTAGGATCGCATCATTAGTGTGAATCCTCTAAGTTTTGATAAGCATTTAAACATCAATTTCTAAAATAGTCATCAAGTTACCGAATTTATGCAAATAATAATATCATCCTTCAATATCTGTTCCAGAATCGACATCGAGGATAACAGAATCACAAAATCGATAGTCACTTATCAAATCCATTTATGATTTGATCTATTGATACATGTTTATCATTTTCAATTTGAGGTTCAATTTCATTTACTATCACAAAATCGTATCTAAATCCTCAAATCCATTTTCATGTGGCCTTTATGATTTTATCCGAACTCATGCAATTGTCGATCTTATTATTCAAGATCTATTCTAAGGTTATAAGCACAATCATCTTTTCACATATTTATCACTCATTTCTTTGAATCCATAATTGATCGGATTGTGTCGTAATTAAATCTCCATTTCAATCTCTCGAATTTGTCCATATTATCACTTTCGAAATTATTTCAAAATCATGAAACCGGACTCGGTAAATTCTGGAAATCATTACTCCGTTAATAACTTCACAATCCAATCATTCGACCATCGAAATTTCAACTGTGATCTTCTCTTCCAAGCTACATCATATAATTATCATCACTTTTATCCGTGATCCGTCTAATTAATAATTCCACCTCAATTTCAACTTGATACCATTCGTGATATTAAAATTACTTGATTTATCGATTCTATAAGGTTTTAAACCATGTAATTCACCACATTATCGTTTTCAACGATCTATCTTCTCATCGATTTCAATATCAAACTCTTTCGGTAATACTATAAAATCCTTTCAATATTTATTTTCAATAATTATCTCTAAGATTCCATTTATGTGAGAAACTTAATCTTTTTCCTCAATTATTTTCCTAAAAATTTCGGCAGCATAACGGCTTAATTTTCCCTAACCTCCTGCAAGGGAAACACAATTTATACTTGCAGCCGTTGATTCTCACCAATTTTACCTCTTACTAAGACCCCCACCATCAGTTGTGGGTCCTCTTAGCATTTTTTAGCAAATCTATTTAAATTGATGCATCATATAAAAATCATAATTCCATTTAAAGTCAATTAAATAAATGCATCATAAAAAAAATCATAATTCCCACATACAATATAAAGCTACTAATGCTTTATAAAAGTATCGTACTTGTTCGCCAAAGCTTAGCGCACTTTCCGATTTCCGAGCCTTGCCGAACTCCACCATTCGTCTCATTTCCGTTTTGCTACAATTTTCAATATTAATGCACTACATCAATATAACCATAAATTATTCAATAACATCAATAATTTATTTTTCCTCAATTTTTCTTACCTTTTCTTCCTTCTTCTTCTTCCTTTTCCTTTTTCCTTTTTCTTTTCTTTTCTTCTTTTTCTTCCTTTTCCTTTTCCTTTTCCTTTTTCTTTTTTTTTTCTTTTTTTTTTCCCTGAACCGGGTCGGGTCGGGTCAAACCGGGTCGGGTCGGGTCAAAGCTTGGCTTGGCCGGTTCAACTTTGGCTGACCGGTTCGGTCACCGGCGGCCACCCATTCCGGCGGTTCGGCCACTCCACAGCTTGCCGAGGTTGCCACGAAGCCGGATCTGGTCTCGGTTTGGCCCCATCACCGGCGACGGCGCCGGATCTGGAAGCGACACCGGCGGCTCTTCTCTTCCTCTTTTCTCCCTCATCCGCCGGTTTCCTCTTCGTTGGTGGCTCCTCTCACTTTCCCCTGGTCTCCGCCGATCTCGTGGGGGGAGTGGCGGCGCCCGGATCGGCCGGCACCGCCGATCTCCTCTTCTCTTTTCCTCTCTTTTCCTTCGGTTTCCTCTTCTGTTTTCGCACCGCTTCTTTCTCGTTCCGCCTCGGTCTACCGTCATCGGCTTGCTTCTTCTCCGCCGGTGACGTCGCTCCTCCCTTCCCCTTTCTCCTTTGGCCGGCGAGCATTGGCCGGCTCTTGGAAATCCCTCCTCTGTTGTAAACAGAGGGGGAAATGGGTGGGAATCGGGATACCCGATTCTCGCCTGTTTTCTATTTTTTTTTTATAATTATATTTATATATTTATAAATATAATTATTAATTAATAATAACATATATACACATTTCTAATTTTCTCAAATTTTTGGATTTCTTGGTATTCAATTAAATTTCTCCATTTTCTTATTTAATTTGGATTTCCATTTATCCAAATTAAATTTTCTCCTTCATTTCTTATTTCCAATTTAATTTTTTTCCTTTTTATTTCTTATTTAATTTGGATTTCAATTTGTCCAAATTAAATTTTCCGGATACCTTATATTTATTTAGAAAATTCTCGGTCTTCACATATATACACTTGTGGTGCATTAAAGGTTTGAATTCCACCGAACTGAAGATGAAGTGTAATCTATATGCACCCACGGTGCATATCCAAATAAGCCCTTATGCAGGCAAAAACCATGAACTCAATACCCTCCTTAAAACTAGTTCATTTCATTTTGTTCCCTTTTGTCCAAGAATATATTGATGTGTGTGCACGGGGAATTCTTCAGTAAGGTCATATATTTTGATCTTATTGTAAGGTCAATGTAAAAAAATATATGAGTAAGCGTAAATTTAAAGTTATTAGGTATTATGTTAAAACTATCTTAAACACTTGATAATTAATTTAAGGTTACTATAAATATTGTATGATTAAGCATAAATCTAAAGTTAATTTGTTATAAGAATGTAAACATATGATAATTAACATAAATATACATTATAGCGAAATTATCATGTGTTTAAATCTATTGACATTAATGTTTACATTGATCAGTATATTTTTACAATATTTTTAACATATTTTACGTTTAATGACTTTAAATTTACGCTTAATTATGTGTTTTTTACGTTGATCTTACAGTGAGGTCAAAATTTGTGACCTTACTGTAAAAATTTCGGTACATGCCTAAATTTCAGATTTATTTCTATTAACACATTCATGCATTGAGAGTAAAAATTTTTGAAAGTCCGTGATTGTGATATGTTCTAGAAAAATGAAGAGAGAAAAAGAATTTAATTTTTAGTGAATATAAACTTTGGTTTTGTTATTATTAATGTTTTCTATCCTTACGAAATCAACTTATGAACTAATTTTATTTAGTCTATTTCAAGTCTTCAGCTAAACATCCATCATTCGTAGTTGATACAATAAACTCAAAACAATCTTAACTATTTATCCTAATAATCATAATCTTAAGGGTAAATTCCATATAATCCTTGAGGTTTGCACCTAATTCAATTTTAGTCCATTAGTATCAAAAATAGACATTTTGCCTCAAACTTTTCTATTTCGCAGGACAAATAAGTCATTTCGTTAGTCAACCAATAAGTAAACTGTTAAAAACTTAAGTTTGAGACCATTTTGCCTCTAAATCATTTGGAATACTTTAAATACTCAAAATAAAACAAAAATGAAAAAGGAAATGCTAAGAACTATTGGGTTTTGAAATTTTTTTACTTCTAATTTATTTTTTGTTTATTATTTATTTTTTTATTTTTTATGTCTAATTTATTTTTTATTTATTTACTTCTAATAAAAATGTAAACAACTTAATTTAAGATAACATAACATAAAATGATTTATATTTAAAATTATTCAAAATCAAAATAATTCAAAATTTGAAAATTTTGAAACATTGATTGAAAATATTAAAATTTAAATTAAGTATAATTTTACTTTTACTAATTAATTATATTAAATCTAATACATTTGAGAAGAAAATCATGAATTGACCAATGCTCATGAAAAATAGTTAAAAAAATTGTGAAAAAGAGAAAATAATCATGGGAGATAGAGCGAATATAGAAAAAGGAAAAATTATTTATATGGAAAAGCTTAAGGTGAGGTAATTTTGTAATTGCTCACATTTAATTAACTTTTGTTAGTAGTGTTATGTTTTTGAGGTGTAGTGTCCACTTTTAATTATACTAACAAACTAAACTTGAATTAAGTTTAAACTTGAATTATGTTATCTTATCCTATGTTTGGTTCACATATAAAATGGAGGATTAGATTGCAATAAGAGTTAATCATCTTCCTTCCCAATATAGGAAGATTCATTATCTCCGAAAGGAAAATATTATTTCTAATCTTATGGAATTAGATTACAAGTACTTGTATTTTGTCCCTAAAATACCTTTAAAAATTAATTTAAATATTTAATAAGATGATAAGGGTTATTGTTGAATTTGTTAATCCAATTTTTTTTCTTTTCTTTCTGATTTTATTAATAAAGAAAAAATATAACTCTAATAAAATAATTAATTTTTTAAATAATTGATTTTGTTCAGAAATTTATTTTTAGGAAATAATTAAATTTTAATTTTTTATAAAATTAACTCTTAAACATAAAAATTATTATAAATTATAATTTTTAATTTATAAAATTTGCATTATTAAATTTAACTAATAATATTTTCTTATGTTTAAATTTCATTTTTTTTCTCGATGCTCTCTTTTTTTTGTTTTTGTTTTTTTTTTTTTTGTCTTTTTTCCATATTATTGGTTGCAAAATGAAAGAAGAACAAGATAAAAAGGATAAGTTCTTTTTTTGAAAAATCAAGATACTTTAAAAAACAGCAATCAACTTAATTTTTTGAAGAATCTCTTTTTCTAAAACAAATATATTTAACTTAAAATCAAAAAATTATTTTAAATTTAAATAAAAAATAAATAAAAGTATAAAAAATATATAAAAATAATTAAAATTTTGAAACCATTTACTTATAATCAATTTCCATGAAAAGGTCTACTCCTAAGAAGGGTATAATCAATTTCCATTATTTTTTTCCTATCTTTTTTCTTGTAAATAATCTATTATTTCACCATAAAAATAATTTAATAGAGCACTTATTAAAAAAAAGGGTTGTTATTTAGTATTAGATTTCAGTAAAGAACGCCTAAAAATACTTGTTAAAATTAATTAAAAGTTTGATTAACAATTGCTTGCAAATTTGCCAATGAAGCATTGATTTAGTGACAAAAAGGAGACCTTAAGATATTGAGATCTCAAGCTCAAGTCTTATCAAGTGTAAGATTGAATTATTTTGTTTATTATTTTCTGTATTATTTATATTATGATTATAATTTTGAATGTAAATATAATATTAAAAACAATTACATACAAATTTTAGTTAATGACAGTTAAAATATATAATATTATAAAAATCTTTTTGTTTAATATATTATTTTTATCAAATTAAACAATAAAAAATGAATATAATTTTCTTAATACTACTTTCTATAAAAAAAAAAATTATTATAGACACTGATTGATAGATATCCTTTAATTACAGACACCCCTAACGAGTGGTCTTTGAACGTAAAGTTTGAGCTAAGTTTATTCCACACCATGACTGTCAAATTCCATCACATCCTACAACTACATTGAGGAAAAAAATTCACAAATTCTTGTGGAAATTAATTACCCAAAACTCTGCGAGTTAAACATGATGACCGGTCCATTTCAAGTATCACATTAAAATTGCGTTACGTGAGGATTTAGATTTTGATTTTGGCGTCAACCCCGAAACAAACCTTCTCTATTTAGAGTTTTGATTCGGTTTTGGTTTGATGCCGTTTTATCAACGTTTCAGAACTAGTATCCTTGACATTCTCCACACGCTAGGAGGGCAATGGATTGAAAGGAAATAACGTGTGTTTTGGTGAGAAAATATTAGGTTTTCGAGTTTCCTAATAAAAGTTCAATATCTTACAACTCTCTTTGCATTTACTCTTTTGCCTTACAATCTCATTCGGAATTGACCCAAGATAGTTCCCAATTGTTTCCCGTTCCTTTTTCTTCATTGTGCCATTTTTGATGAAGGTAACTAGAGGTGGCAAATGGGCAGGTCGGATAGGGTTTGAGTTGGATCATTTTGGATTGGATCATTTCGGATTCAAATCATTTCGGGTTCGGATAAGGTCGAGTTTGGCTCAAGGAAAAATCGGATCATTTCGAATTCGAATCATTTCGGGTTCGGATAAGATCGGGTTTGGGTCAAAGAAAAATTAGTCTATTTTAGATTTGGATCATTTCGGGTTCGGATAAGGTCAAGTTTAGGTCAAGAAAAAATCGGTCTATTTCGGGTTTGAATCATTTCAGGTTCGGATCATTTTGGGTTCGGATAAGATCGGGTTTGAGTCGTTGACTTTTTTAGTCAATTCGGGTTGATCGGATTTGGATTCGGATTGGTTGGATATAGATTTGGGTTTATTAGACAGATTTATTGGATTAAGCTTTGGTCATCTTGATGTGATTTATTTGATATGAAAATCAACTGAAACCATTTTTCTAAGAATTACAAAACTCATGAAAATAAAAATTTTCTTCTTACATGACCTAGAGTACAATTGGAATTGAAATAATCAAAATATTTAATAATCTATATGATAGTTTTCTTTATAATATATTTACCAATATTCATAAATTAATTACATTTTTTTCATTTTATTTTTATTATCTACAATAATTAATAACTTTTGAATCAAAGTGATTTAATAATCCCTACTAAATATCATAAAATAGTATTATATATCTCTTTAATTTATTTTGATTTTTTATAGAATAATTGGAGACATTAGTGTAGATGATATAGCTTCTGTACTCTATTATAAATTAGCCATTAAATAATTATACATTAGGTTCAAATGAATGCAATATAAAAGTGAATATTTAAATTTAATTAGATTAAAAAAATATAACACTCATATTATTGAAAAAAATTATATTTTTACTATATTAAAATACTTTGATATTTAATTTTAACATTTAAATATTTATTGATAATATTAAATTTAAGTTTGAATTTTTTCAGGTTTGGATAAATTTGAATTTGGATCAATTTGGATTCGGGTCAGTTTAGATTCGGATTAATTCAGGTTCGGGTTAATCTAAATTCAGATGAATTTGGGTTTAGATCAATTCGGGTTTAGATCCGATCGAGTTTGAATCAATGTAAATTCGGATAAATTTGGTTTCGAATTAATTCAGATTTAGATCGAGTTGAATTGGGATTATTGACTTTTTTAATCAAATCGAATTAATCGGATTTAGATTCAAATTAATTGGATAGTTTCAGATCGAATTAACTTTTGCCACTTCTAAAAATAACGGTACAATAACGATCCCTTCCCCAGTAAGTATATACGGTAACAATACGGATTTTATTTTTTTTAGGCTAAAATATTAAAAAGGTCCCTAAACTTTGTTACTTTATTTAAATAGACCCTTATACTTTTATTGCATCTAGATAAGCCCTTAACCTTTTATTTGAGTTCAAATAAGCACATAGACTTTAATTTGTACTCAGATAAGCCCTTCATTCTTAATTTATACCCAAATAAACCATTAATATGAATCAATCTTTTATAAAAATGATTAATCTATTTTTTTATTACATTTAAAACCTAACTTTCTACATAAAAAAATGCTAATTAGATAGAATATATTATATAATATTTAATTATGTATATTATACTATATATTATATACTTAAAAAAATGTTAATTAGTTCAGTTAGTTTAATTCATAATTTTAGACATCGAATTAATCGAATAAATCAACCTATAAAAATTAATTTAAATCCAAATGTGACTTAGTTGAATCAAATTAATGGAATTTTAATTGGTTAAATTAGTTTGAAATAATTTTTATTCATATTTAATCTTTTATTTGAAATAAGAACTTATTTGAGTACAAATCAAAGTATATGGGCTTATCCAGATGTAATAAAAGTATAAAAGCCTATTTAAATAAAATAACAAAATTCAAGGACTTTTTTAATATTTTAACTTTTTTTTATTGCATTCATTATCGGCATGTGCACGATGATAATGTCCATATTGAAAAGTAATACAAAGGAATTCAATGATCTCATTAATGACATGGCTCAGAGAATAAATAGCGTCATTTTTTATTTATTTACTATTAATTATTGGTCATGAATAATCTCATATTATTAATATTTTATTATTAATTTTCTGCCAATGTATTATTGCGTTTTTAAAGTCAAATCCATACCCACCACAAAACGGCAAGAGTGACAATTCTGCCTCATTGTAGCTTCGAAACGGGGAAATTGCTACTGTCATCGTCAGTTGAGCTATGTCCCTACCGAGAAGACCTTGACTTAAAATAGTTTTAGAATTTCTAATATGAAAAGTATTATTTTATATAAGAATAAATTATTAATTTATAATTTATTAAAAAATTAGATATAAAATAAAATTTTAATTAGTTTATTAACATAAAAATATAAAATATATAGCATAAATTTTATTATATAAATTTTAATATAATATGTTTAATGGAGATTTGCTCTATTCATTACACACATCTCATTACCACTGCTGCGATTAAAAGTGTTATTGAGTTGAGTCAAGACGATCCAATATTAGACTCAAGCTTGGCTCAACTTGAAAACTTGAGACTCGAAATTTGGTTAGAGCTCAATCGAGCTTGGTTTTTGAAGTTTGGGCTCGGCACGTTAAGCTCAAACTCGAATCGATAAAGCTCAATATATTAATTTTCAACCATTTATCATGAGGGTAAAATAGAAAATTAATAATAAAATTTTAAAAACATATATTAAAAAAGTTCAATTAGGCTTGTAAGTTGCTCGAATTGAGTATTAAAATACTCGAACTCTAATCGACTCATTATTCAAGTAGCTCGAGCTCAGCTCGAAAATAAACAACTCAAACTCGAGTAATCATCAAGTCGAGCTCAAATAACTCACAAGTAGCTTGAAGTAACATTCAAGCTTGGCTCAAAAATAAATGAGTCAAACTCGATTAATCATCGAGTCAAGCTTGAGTAACTCATGACTAGATTGACTCGTTTACAACCCTAGTTGTGATTGCATATAAACACATATCAATGACAAATTATTCGATCTCACCGTTACAGTAATTTATCACACTGTCACTACTATTTTCAATTTCACTGAAACTAATATCATCAACCACTCAAACTAGCCCTTAGTGTCCGTTTGGATGGAAGGTGAAATTGGCTCTAGTGAGATTGAAAACAGTTATTGCGGTTAGATTAGTTAATATAGCAGTGAGATTGGATAATGTAATAGTATTATATGTTTGGATATATTTCCAGTGGTGGCATTGATAGTGAGGTGAGTGTAATGAGAAAAAAAAGGATCATTAAAGACAATATAATAAAATTGTATATATAATGAAATCTATAATGTATATTTTATATTTATAAAATTATTAAAAATTAATAAGGTTATTTTATATCAATTAATATTTTTACTATTAAATATTTAATTTTTTTGAAAATATTTATTGTTTCAAAAACTAAAATGTTTTTAAAAGTTAATATAAGTAAATAACATTTGATAAATAATATAAATAAAATAAAATCTATTAAAAAAAAGAATGAACCCTCGCCCCTCAAGTCCTCCATTAGAGGAGAGAAATGAAAAAATACACGATGGGTGCAATTTATATATACTTGCGTTGCATTAAAGGTTTGAATTCCACTGAACTAAAGATGGAGTGTAATCTAAATGCACTCACGGTGCATATTTAAACAAACCCTTAAGCAGGCAACAACCATGAACTCAGTGCCCTCCTTAAAACTAGTTCATTTCATTTCATTTTGTTTCCTTTTATCCAAGAGTATATTAATGTGATTGCATGGGGAATTCTTCAGTAAGGTCACATATTTTGACCTTACTGTAATGTCAATTAAAAAAATACATGATTAAGCATAAATTTAAAGTAATTAGGTGTAATAATGTTAAAACTATCATAAACACTTGATAATTAACTTAAAGTTAATGTAAACATTACATGATTAACTATAAATCTAAAGTTAATTTGTTATAAGTATGTAAACATATGATAATTAACATAAATACATTATAGCAAAATTATCATGTGTTTAAATCTATTGACACTAATATTTACATTGATAGTTATATTTTTACAATATTTTAAACATATTTTAAGCCAATGACCCTAAATTTACGCCTAAGCATGAGTTTTTTTTTTATGTTGATCTTATAGTAAGGTCAAAATTTGTGACCTTACAATAGAAATTCCCATGTGTGCATGCCTAAATTTGAGATTTACTTCATTAACACATACACGCATTGAGAGTAAAAATTATTGAAAGTCCGTGATTGTGATATGTTGTAGAAAAATGAAGAGAGGAAAATTATTGAAAGACAAATCAATTTGACTGTTATTCACAAAAATTCTATCGGCCTATGGACGTAATTATCATTTTCAAAATTATTGCACGCTTTTCAAAACATACTCAAACGAAGAAATTTCAAAGTGTAGATTACTCCTATCTCGGTATTTCACTCCAAATATCATGACTTCGAAGTTTCACCTCAATCGGGGACTGTAGAAGTCTTATGGGGCTCACATGACACTTTCTTTCTATAAGCCCAATTATTCCATTTCTTGGTAATTTATCTTTTGTCTTTTCATTTCCATAACCTTTAACTTGTGAAATTTATTGGGAAAATGTGATCCTCACATCCTCCCATCCTTAAAGAATTTGGTCTTGCAAATTTGACTCAAGTACTTCAATAGTTCAATGTCATTATCTATTCATATCATTGCTATGCTTTATCACTTTTCTTATGTAGAACAATCATCTCACTACATTTTCCAAACATTGTTCACAATTCATATCCAGACTTGTACAGTACTTTAGGGATGTAAACCATTCGTGACCTATAGACACCAACGCACTTCAGACTAACCTTGCTTTGATACCAACTTTTATCACACTCCAATTTTTGAAAATTAGAACTAACTTTTTTCATTTTCACATGACCAATTAGGCTGTGCTCAATGTCCTCACTCTGACATTACGCTGAAACTTACGTAGCTAACTAAACATTCAATCATTCAAAACGGTCCCAATACATTAAATTATAATACGCATTTGTTTTTCTATACAAAAACCTAATAACACAAATTATAGTTGTCATTCAAACTTATTCAGTTTACTATTTATATCCCTTTACACACTAAAGTACTGTACAATAAATATCAAAATACCATACCTGTAAGGTACAATATCGAAACCCGGTAGGCATCCGGTCATAACCTTTTATGAATAATCGGTTATTACTACAAATAAATCTGTAAGGTAGAAGGAGATGAGGTTACGCCAATAAGAAATATATATAAAAGAGCTGATATTATGCATACCTATATGCGTATATCGAAAACATATTTCATGAATATGCAGACAGTATTTAAAACAGTGTTTGGGCACTCTATCGAAAAGGATACTATAATCGGTTAGGAATACTAGGTTGAGTTTGGAAGTATGCTATAGAACACCTCACTTGTCCCGTCTCTAAGTTCGATTATAAGGAATCTATAAAAAAATTTTACAAAGAAAGAATTTATGCATATGAAATCAATGTCAAAACCTTTTAAGTCTTCAATGGCAATACTTTACAATAAATAGTCATTGTCAAATGGTTCAGTAAAATGTTCGATAAATCATTTAGTTCATCGTTCAGTAAATCGTTTTATAAATAGTTCTACAATCAACTTAGTAAATAATTCAATAAATCGGTCAGTAAATCACTCACTCAGAAAATAGTCTAGTAAATCGATCAATAACCCACTCATTTAGAAAACTGTTAAGCAAATCGATCAGAAATCACTCACTCAAAACACAGTTTAAAAAATCAACCAGAAAATCACACGCTCAGAAAACCGTTCAGAAAATCGATAAGAAATCACTCACCCATAGCATAATTCAGAAAATCAATTAGAAAATCACATGCTCAGAAAATCGTTTAGAAATCGATCACATAAAAAACCATTCAATAAGCAGTTCAAAAATTAGTTTGATAAACATTCAGTAAACAATCAATGAATCGGTTTGGTAAACAGTTCAGACAGTCAGTAAACATTTCCATAAACCATTTAGTAAAATAGTTTAGTAGGCACTCAATAAACGATTTGATAGATAGTTCAATAGTAGAAAACCAATAATTGCTACAATAGGCAGTTCGAATTGGTAGTAGTTGATGTAGTAAACGATCAGAAGACCGTCAATAAACGATAAAAAAAATAGTCGATAAACGACAGAATACAGTTCAGACAATCAGTAAGCGTTTCAATAGATAATTAACAATAATCAGTAAACATTTCAATAAATGGTTTAGTAGTCAAACCAATAGCCATCGGTAAACAACTTAGTAAATCTATCAGCAAACAGCACAGTAAACCATTCAGTAAACAATTTAGTGATAATTCAGTAATCGAGCATAAATCAATCAGTAAACAGCATAATAATCCTTTTTTAGTAAACAGTACAGAGATCAAAAACCACATTTAACAAATACACTAAAATCATAAATCAATAAAGTCTAGGAGTGCTAGATTAGCCAGGGATTTACCAACCCAATAAAACAGTATAGTGGAGACTAGGCATCACCCGATAGACTCATGCAATATAAATATCCCCAAAGGAATGACACATGGCCATAGCCAAAAAGGGTCCACAAAGTACACGGGTCAGGTGACAGTTGTGGCGTTCAAGACGTGACCAAGGTCTATGAGCAACAGAATAAAATAGAATAGAAGAGCATGTACTTGCAAGTAGCTATGGGGCCAACAATCTCAAAATATTTATTTGATTCCCGTGAAAACAATAAACAATACTTTATGCTTTCAAAACTAAATATAGTAATATAAACACAAATTTCATTTTTAATGCCTGGGAGTGCCTGGATTAGCTAAGGATTTCCTACCCCAGGGCTTAAAATATCAACCTTTGGGAATCAAGTTTCATTTGAAATCACACTGTTCAAAAATCAATATATTTCTTTCAATCAGTTAAATTCAAAATATTTAACTTTAGTTGCAAATGGACACTTTCAGTAAAATAGTGTTAGTGAATTCAAAACATTCAAAGCATTTACTTCAGTCAGACAATCAGACATTAACTTTAGTTAGACACTCAAAATATTAACCCCAGTCAAACAATTGAAACTTTTAGTAAACAGAGTCAGTCGAATTAAAATATTACTTCAGTAAGTAATTCAAAACTTTCTTTGATGCAATTCATAATTTTGTTAGAAAACATTTTACTCTTAATGGTGTTTAATCAAAATGTATCTTCAGTTAGTTCATAAATTCACAAAATCAAAAATAATGATAGTTCATGGATAAAAATATGGCAAATATTCTCAATTCAATAACCAATATCCAAAATATTTTATTTACGTATAACAGTAACATGAAAATGTAACTGTATCCTGAATAGCATGAAAAATAATAAAAATTCCTTTGTAAACTGAGTTACAAATTCTATATGCACTTAAGACTTGTAGGAAACCTTAACCAAATCACACTATTATATCATTTCCACTTGCAAAACAATGTCAAATGATGATTTTAAAGATTAGGTACGTTTTAGAAAATTTTGGCAGTATAATAGTACTATCTATCTTAACCTTCCTGCATGAAAACACAGTTTATAACCACAATTCTAATTTCACATTTCAATCAAATCATCAAGTTTAATCTCATAAAAACACATTTTCATCATTCCCAACGTAACATAGTACCCCTACACCTCTTACATATATTCCTTACCATTCCGTTTTTGTTGAATAGTTTGATAGCACTAGTGTTCGGACTTCACTTTCGAGCAACAACTCACCACATAAATATAGTCAATTCTTCACACTTTAATTATAAACTTCTCATAATTTACTACATTGCCTATTGCAGCTACAACTCCGGCCTACTTCTTACTAGTGCCAACACAACAACTACCATCAAATCACCTTTGTTTTTAGTTTTGATTGCACTAGTAGTGTTATATTAATTTATACAGTATTCCAAGACCCAAATTACATCAAATTGAGGATGGTTTCAAGATCCCCTTCACTTGGTTGAATGGGATTCTCGCTTCTACACATCTCTTTTCTTCAATTCAAAGCTACAAACGTGTTCTACGTAGTCTCTACATTCATTCTACATCACTGTTGCATGAAAAAACATTGTATCCATGCATACCCAAGGTTGGATGAAACCATAAGGGACAATTCCTCATAGGTTTAATTCAATCTAAGTTCAAATACAAGCTTAATAACCTTAAACATGTAGCTTAAAACCATTAAAACATGAAAAATTCAACTTTCTCTCACCTTGTATGCTTGGCTGAATCTATATGGAGCCCAAACACCAAGAATATCGCTTCTTCTATGGTGGATTTTGGTACCAGATTGTAGAGCTCTGAAAATTAAACAAGGTTAGTGAAGACTGTTTTCGGTATTGATGAGTTTTTTTAAGGTTTTCAAGAGCTTTCTCTCTCTTCACAAGCTTTCAAAAATGGAAAGAGTGAGAAGATGAAGAAAGAGATGGTCAAAGGATGAAGAAAAGTGTGGAATTTTCTAATTTTAAAATATTCTTTATGACAAATTACGAAAATGCCCTCATTCTTAAGAAAACTTCCAATTTTGCCCTTCGCAAATTGACTTAGGTTTCAACAATCAGTCTAACCTTCAAAATATTTTATTTAATCATAAAATATATCTATTTAACAAATTTTAACCTTCAGTTAGACTTTTACGGGGTTTGACTGGTCAAATGAGCAAAATTATCAAAATACCCCTAATCGTTGAATCCCGTAAATTTTGACTTCTGCGTATGATTTAGTCTACTAATGAACATGGTATGAGACTACTTCACACAAGGATTTATCTATGAATGTCAGTTGATCAAAATTCAAATCATTTTGAATGTTATTCACGAAAATTCCATCGGCCTGTGGACATAATCATCATTTTTAAAATTATTACACGTTTTTCAAAACATGCTTAAACGAAGGAATTTCAAGCTGTAGATTTCTCCTATCTCAGTATTGCACTGCAAATATCATGACTTTGGAATTTCACCTCAACGCAGACTATAGAAGCCCCGTTGGGCCTACAAGACACTTTCCTTCTATAAGCTCAATTATTCCATTTCTTGGCAATTCATCCTTTGTTTTTTCATTTCCATAACCTTTAACTTATGAAATTTATGAGGAAAATGTGGTCCTCACATCCTCTCCTTTTTAAAGAATTTGGTCCTCCAAATTCCACTCAAGTACTTCGATAGTTCAATGTCATTATCTATTTGTATCGCTGCTATTCTTTATCACTTTTATTATGTAGAACAATCATCTCACTATGTTTTTCAAATGTCGTTCACAATTCATATTCAGACTTGTATAGTACTTAAGGGATGTAAACCATTCTTGGCTTACAGACACCGATGCACTTTAAACCAACCTTACTTTGATGCCAACTTTTGTCGTGCTCCGATTTTTGAAAATCAAAACTAACTTTTTCCATTTTCACACGATCAATTAAGCTGTGCTCAATCTCCTCACTCTAACATTACACTAAAACTTACTTAGCTAATTCAACATTCAATCATTCAAAACGATCCCAGTACACTAAATTACAATACGCATTTGATTTTTTTATAC
Source organism: Heritiera fomes (assembly GCA_032173925.1). Classification (NCBI taxonomy): domain Eukaryota; kingdom Viridiplantae; phylum Streptophyta; class Magnoliopsida; order Malvales; family Malvaceae; genus Heritiera; species Heritiera fomes. The sequence continues at coordinate 39,505,400 of JAPDPM010000002.1, read as the reverse complement.
AAATACCTAATAATATAAATTATAGTTGACATTCATACTTCTTTAGTTTACTATTTATATCCCTTTAGACACTAAAGTATTGTACAATAAATATCCGAATATCATACCTGCAAGGTACAATGTCAAAACCCCGTAGGTATCAGATCATAACTTTCTCTGAATAATCAGTTATTACTGTAAATAAATCTGTAAGGTAAAAGGAGGTGAGCTTACTCTGTCACATCCTGAATACCCATTTTTACACACTTTTCCACAATATTTATATGGTTTGGCTATTTGTGATGTCTTACTTTACCTTCTTCTTTATATATCGTAATTAGTTATATAATAAATGTTTATTTATTACTTACATTCACTGTATAATGTACAACCTAGTAGTATTGTAAAACATTGTCTGAACATATAAAATAAATGATTATACCTCTAAGGTATTAGCTCGTTGCTCCGGGGCAATAACTGCGCAGCCAATAATTCCCAGACGCTAATCACATGGCCACTTGAAATAGTCTGTAGATGTTAAAATAATAAGGTGAGCAAACCACGGCTCAATAAGAGAATTGTATACAAACAAGATACTCCAAAGTCTATATGCCATGAAAACCACGATTTTTCCTACAGGTATACTAGGAACGAAAATAGGAATGATACTATAGTCGGCTAGACAACCGGTTGGAGTAATAGGAGGTATTTTAGAATACTGTACGTGTTCCGGCACCTAATAGCAACTATAGAAAGTAATTTATTGACTTGTGAAACCAGTCATTCTCATATCCTTTCATATCTTCATTTAAAGAATGCTTTTATAAAAATAAAGCATTTAAAGTAAAATAAACTAATATTCATATATTCTTTAAAAGAATATTAGTTTAAATAACTCATAGTTCTCATTTAAAATTTCATATCACATATCACATATAAATTGTAAACAGTAAAGTACTCATGTAGTACTATAAACTGTTATAAACAATATTCATTTTCATATAAACGCATATTCGTATTCTTGTCATTTAAATACATATCTCATATCATATGTCATGTTATATTTCCTAAAATAGAGACTAAGGCATCACCCAGAAAATATCATGCTAGAGAAAAGATACCCAATAAGGAAATAATAGTAATATCATACCTATGACCATAGTCTATGGTAGCCCTCGGTCAACACTGATCAAGTGCTAACCAGGACTGCATACATATCACATATCACCTGTCACATATCGGCATGATATGGGGCCTAGAAGTCTCAAAACAGAATTTTCGTATTCTTTTCACCTTTATGGAAAATAAGGAAACTTATTAAATCTTCAACCAATTCCATAAAGGATTTTGATAATTTAAATAGTGAATATTTTGAAAATCATTTATAAAATATTCACTCTTCATCATTTTATCTCATAACCCATTTTATTTGCTGGAAAGCATCTAAGAGAAATTTCCATGAGCCTTATTTTCATCAAAAACCATAACATGAATATTTAAATAATATTTTTCAGTATATTCATGTTTTATGAAAAATAATAAATTCCTCAATCTCAAGACTAGGAAATTATCAATTCATGAAATTAAATATTTTGTAACATTTTTAGAAATATTCTAACATTTTTCAGCGGCATTCCGGCTGCTATTATCCTAGCCTCCCTACAAGGTAAACATAGTTCATATTTTCCATAACAGCCTTATTTCCACAGATTTTCATGCAATTCATCTCGAAAATATTCATACTAAATTATTTGCATAAATTATATGCATTCGAAGTATCACTACAGATCATATACGCATCCGTTACCTGTATAGCGAAATCAAGCTCTTCGAATGCACTACACGATATTCGCTAATCCCGGGCTGCAATTAGTTCCATTAAAATTATTAGCTCATTAATTATTTATTTTTGAGCTATTGTTCATATCTAACTGCAGCCTCATTGAACACTACAAATATTTTTGCAGTATAAATTCTACCAGTATTATAACATAACTTCTTCGTTTTGTGTCAGATTTTAAATCCGAGCATACTGGCAGACTTCTTGTAACTCCTACAGTCTAAATGTACCCTCAAATCAACATAATCAGCCATGGATCATAGCCCCCTTACTATGGTCGAACGGTGTAGGTGGTGATTTTGGTGAGTTTCCAACAATCTAACTTTACACTTATGTTTAGCCATGCTTAATGATTAATTTGGCATAATTTTTGTGCATAAAAACACACTTTTCCCTTAGGTTCTTCTCTTGGCTGAAACCCTCTTGAAATAACACATTTTTATTTTGTCCAATTTAACAAAAACCATGGCTAGAAACATGATAGGCAAGCTTGGATCTATTATCCTATACCATTAAAATTAAAGGAAACATTAAGGATAGAAAAATCCATTCCTTGACCAATTCTTTGAGTTCTCATATCTCCTTATTTTGGCACTTATTTGATGAGCTATGGGTAAGGTTAGAAAGAGGAGAAGGAGAAGAACAAATTTGGTCAAATGAGTGTAGTGAAATTTTTACTAACTTTTTATTTATGCAAGCTTTTCTTTTCTTTCTTCTTAATGGCGTGAATGGCTGGTGGGAGAGATGATGAATAGTGTTGGAAGCCACCCAAAATAAATCTGAAGAAATTTCTAGAAAATTGGCAAATTACCATAGTGCTCCCGATTACTTACAATATTAACGTTTTTCTATTAAGCTTCCAAAATCGTAAAAACCTTGCAAATGAACTCCAAAAATTATAATTCCAGTACCAATAAATCACATTTAATGTATTTTAATGAATGGAATTGGTTTCGTTGCTGCACGGTGCATCGATAATATGAAATTACGATTTTACCCTTACCGAGTAGATCGCTTAAAATTTTGTTTAAACTACTAATTTTGATAAATCTGCTGCCACTATTATAAATTCCTTTTTCATATAGAATATTTTGATATTCGTACTTCATCTCAATTCATTTTATTTTTAACACAATTACTGAAAAAATTTTGGGACGTAACCGTCATTCCTTGAATTGTTTGCCAACAACTCCAATTATTGAAAATAATATCATTTCAGGTCTCCAAAATTTTCTCCTCATCCTCATTACACTGTGAATACACTATTTCCACTTTCATATTTTCATCTGGGCTCAAATTTCTAAGTGGGGCCCACTTCTTGATTTACTTATACTTTAGGAATTTATTTGGAAATAATTCATTTATTTATTAATAAATGAATAATCGTACATATACAGTACAAAATAACTGGTTCTCACATACTCCTAGTAGGAAATATATATAAAAGAGTTGATACTATGTATACCTATATACGTATATCGAAGACATATTTCATAAGCATACAGTCAATATTTAAAACAGTGTTTGAGCACTCTATCGGAAAGGATACTATAATCTGTTAGGAGTACCAGGCTGAGTATGGAAGGATGCTTTAGAGCACCTCACTTGTCTCGGTCCCTAAGTTTGATTATAAGGAATCTATAAAAGATTTTACATAGAAGGAATTTATGCATATGAAATCAATGTCAAAACCTTTTAAATATTCAGTGGCAAAACTCTACAATAAACAATCATTGTCAAATAGTTCAGTAAAATGTCCGATAAACCATTTAGTTCACCGTTCAGTAAATCATTTTATAAACAGTTCAAAAATCAACTTAGTAAATAATTTAATAAATCGGTCCGTAAATCACTCACTCATAAAACAGTCTAGTAAATCGATCAGTAACCCACTCATTCAGAAAATTGTTCAACAAATAGATCAGAAATCACTCACTCAGAACACAGTTTAGAAAATCAACCAGAAAATCACATGCTCAGAAAACCATTTAGAAAATCGATCAAAAATCACTCACCCAAAGCATAATTCAGAAAATCGATCAAAAAATCACATGCTCAAAAAATCGTTTAGAAATCGATCATATAGAAATTCGTTCAAAAATCGGTCACATGAAAAACCATTCAATAAACAGTTCAAAAATTAGTTTGGTAAACACTCAGTAAACGGTTAGTGAATCAGTTTGGTGAACAGTTCAAACAGTAAGTAAACATTTCCGTAGGCCTTTTAGTAAAACAGTTTCGTAGGCACTTAATAAATGATTCGATAGATAGTTCACTATAACAATTCAATAGAAAACCAATAATTGGTACAATAGATAGTTTAGACAATCAGTAGTCTATGTAGTAAACGATCAAAAAACTGTTAGTAAACAATCAAAAAATAGTTGGTAAATGATTAGAAGATAGTTTAGACAATCAATAAGCACTTCAATAGATAATTACCAATAATCGATAAATGTTTCAATAAATAGTTCAGTAGTCAATCCAATCGCTGTCAGTAAACAACTTAGTAAACCTATTAGTAAATAGTATAAAAAATCGTTCAGTAAATAGTTCAGTGATAATTCAGTAATCGATAAAAAATCAATTAGTAAATAGTATAAAAATCCTTTTTCAGTAAATAGTACAGAGATCAGAAACCACATTTAACAAATACATTGAAATAAAAAAATCAATAAAGTTTGGGAGTGCCTGGATTAGCCAAGGATTTACCAACCCAATAAAACAGTACAATGGAGACTAAGCATCACTCGATAGACTCATGCAATATAAATATCCCTGCAGGGAATGACATATGGCCATAGTTAAAAAGGGTCCACGTAGTACACGGGTTGGGTGACAGTTGTGGCGTTGAAGACGTGACTGAAGTCTATTAGCAACAGAACGGAACAGAGCAGAAAAGCATGAACCTGCTGGTAGTTATGGGGCCAACAGTCTTAAAACATTTACTTGATTTTCTTGAAAACAATAAACAATACTTTGCACTTTCAAAATTGAATATAGTAATATAAACACACGTTTCATTTTTAATGCCTAGGAGTGCTTAGATTAGCCAAGGATTTACCACCCTAAGACTTAAAATATCAGCCTTTGGGAATTAATTTTCATTTGAAATCACACTATTTGAAAATCAATATATTTCTTTTAATACATTTACTTAAATTCAAAATATTTAACTTCAGTCGAAATGGACACTTTTAGTAAAACAGTGTCAATGAATTCAAAACATTCAAAGCATTTACTTCAGTTAGACAATCAGACTTTAACTTCTGTCAAACACTCAAAATATTAACCCCAGTCAGACAATTGGAACTTTCAGTAAACAAAGTCAGTCAAATTAAAACATTACTTCTATCAGTCGTTTAAAACTTTATCTAATGCAATTCATAATTTTGTTAGAAGACATTTCACTCCTAATAGTATTTAATCAAAACATATCTTTATTTAGTTTATGAATTCACAAATAAAAAATAATGACATTTCATGGATAAAAATTTGGCAAATATTCTCATTTCAATAGCCAATGTCCAAAATATTTTATTTACGTATAACAGTAACATGAAAACGTAACTGTATCTTGTAAAGCATGAAAAGTAACATAAATTCCTTTGAAAACTAAGTTACAAATTCTGTATGCACTTAAAAGCTGTAGGAAACCTTAACCAAGTCATACTATTATATCATTTCCACTTGCAAAACAATGTCAAATAATGATTTTAAACATTTAGGTATGTTTTAGGAAATTTCGGTAACATAACGAGACTACTTATCCTAAACTTCTTGCATGAAAACATAGTTTATAACCGCAATTCCAATTTCACATTTCAATCAAATCATCAAGTTTAATCTCATAAAAACTCATTTTCATCATTCCTAATGCAACATAGTGTCCCTATGCCTTTTACAAGAATATGGCTTCTTATATGCTGGATTTTGGTACTGGATTGTAGAGTTTTGAAAATTAGACTGGGCTGGTGAAGATTGTTTTCGGTTTTGGTGAGTTTTTCTAAGGTTTTCAAGAGCTTTCTCTCTCTTCAGAAGCTTTCAAAAATGGAGGAGTGAGAAGATGAAGAAGGAGCCGGCCAAAGGATGAAGAAAAATGTGGAATTTTCTAATTTTAAAATGTCCTTTATGGCAAATTATAAAAATGCCCTCATACTTAAGAAAACTTCCAATTTTGCCTTTCGCGAATTGACTTCGATTTAAATAATCAGTCTAACCTTCAAAATATTTTATATAACCATAAAATATATTTATTTAACATATTCTAACCTTCAATTAGACTTTTGACGGGGTTTGACTGATTAAATGGGTGAAATTACCAAAAAACCTCGAACCATTGAATCACGTAAATTTTAACTTTCGCGTGTGATTTAGTCTACTAATGAACATGGTATGAGACTACTTCAGACAAAGATTTATCTATGAATGTCAATTGATCAAAAGTCAAATCAATTTGACTGTTATTCACGAAAATTCTATTAGCCTATGAATGTAATTGTCATTTTCAAAATTGTTGCACGTTTTTCAAAACAAGCTCAATCGAAGGAATTTCAAAGTGTATATTTCTCCTATCTCAGTATTTCACTCCAAATATCATGACTCTGGAGCTTCACCCCAATTTGGACTGTAGAAGTCCTTGGGGCCTACATGACACTTTCCTTCTATAAGTCCAATTATTCCATTTCTTGGTAATTCATTCTTTGTCTTTTCATTTCCATAACCTTTAACTTATGGAATTTATTGGGAAAATGTGGTCCTCACACTAATATCTCAACTGTCTGTAAAAATAAGTATGCACAAGAATCATTATACACATTTTCTTCTTTTAAAAAGATTTATTGAACATAAAATTGAGATGGTGGCAAGTTTTTAGACTCATAAAACTCAAATTTGAAATTGTCAAATGTAATCTCAAAATCATGGCATCATTTCCATTGAGGTAATGTTTCAAACTCATCGATGGAATCATTAATGTCAAATTATACTAGCATAGTATCTTCTACATTAAGGTGGTGTTATTAGTTTTCTACTAACACATTATCATGTTATTTATGTCAAACTCTATACCCCACGGCAAGAGTGAGAATTCACACCCCGTTATAACTTCCAAAGATGAAAATTATTGCTGTAGTCTTGATTAGTTAAGGTACGTCCTGTTTGAAAAATAATCAGGTATATGGCTTTGAGGCGTGTAGAATTACACTTTCTTGAGTATAATATTGCCTCACACAAGAAGCAAGTTACCCCAGGATACAACAAAGCCTTCAGAATATTGTGAAAAGTCAGAAAAATGTAAAGTTAAGAGTTTCTGGAAATCAACACTTATATAGAATGTGAAGAGGCTTAAATGAATGGTTGTGATTGTCTGTTAAACAACAACCATTCATTTTTTCAGACATAACTGTTCCAGACATATAACTGAAAATATGTCTGTTGAAACAGTTTAAAACAATTTTAAATTCAAAAGGAATTTAAAATATTTCTGGCAAAAATAAAAAATTCGGATTAAATCAAAGAGCCAAGAGCCCAAGTGCCTCAAGTGCCCAAGTGCCCATCTTTGACTTTTAAAATAGGCCAAGCTTTAGTCAAAGCCCAAGCCAAGCAAGACCAAGCCCAAGCCAAGCAAGCTCAAGCCCAAGCCCAAGCCAAATGGTCAAAGCCCATTTCCTCTTTGACTCCAAATTACTCTTAAGAGTTGATTTCCCTTTATAAATAAATCACTTTACACTCTTACAAGCAATGTGGGAACTTGTTCCCTTGTATTTATTACAATCTATCCAACAATCCCCCACTAGCTTGTAATACAACAAATATGATACATACAAGAAGGTATCTTATTGATTTAAACCTTCAATTAGTGTAAGTACTTTAGGATGCTAATAAAAGTACATAGTGTCCTAAGATTAAACCATGACTTCTTACTATTAGGATCAAAAGTATGACACACATCAATCTGTCACTTTTCACAAAACTCTTACTTGCTCCTAGCACAATTTCAATGGCCATGTGCTAGCAATCCAATTTCTGTGAATATTTCAAGAGTAAAACCCCTTAAACTCTTGTTGAAGCGGCACCACTTCATATTCACATAGGTGGAGATCCTTTTATTGTCCCTATTGCTTTGGACAATTTTCAGAATGATCTCCATTAAGAGCTTAAACTCAACCTCTCAATGTAATAGTGGCATTCTTTTGAAATTCAAGTATGAGACTCCTCTTATAAGTGCCACAACAGACACTGATCAATAACTTGTTATTACCCATTAAACTTTAGTAATTACCGATTTGGTAATTCAAAGTTGGGTTACCATTATTGGTGTCTCAATGGTTATGTATTAGTCCTATACTACATGCAGTCCTCCACACTTTATCCCTTGGCAAAGCTTTAGTAAGAGGATCTGCCAAATTTTCTGCAGACTTTATATATATGATCGTAATGGTACCATTTGAGATTAACTCTCTAACATAGTCATGCCTTAGGCTTATATGTCTAGACTTACCATTATAAATGTTATTAAAAGCACTAGACATAGTAGCCTCACTATCACAATGTAAGGAAAGAGGTGGCATTGGTTGTGGCCACAACTCAATTTCAAACAACATATTTCTTAGCCACTCAGCTTCCTTACCAGCAGCTGCTAAAGCTATAAACTCAGCTTCCATAGTTGAGTGTGCATGACATGTTTGTTTCTTAGATGCCGAACTTACAGCACCACTAGCTAGTGTAAATATCCAACCTGTAGTTGATATATTATCACCAGCTTTTGTTATCCAGCTTGCATCTGAATAACCCTCTAAAACAGCAGGAAATCCTGTATAGCACAACCTTAATTTGGCAGTTCTTTTAAGGTAACCAAGTACCCTTTCAACTGCCCTCCAATGAGCTATACTAGGATTACTTGTAAATCTTGACAACTTACATACCGTGTAAGCAATATCAGGTCTAGTACAATGCATAGCATACATCAAGCTTCCTATAACACTAGCATACTTTAATTGTTCTATTGGTCTAGCATCATTCTTCACAAGTTTCACACTTGAATCATATGGAGTACTATATTCTTTTATTTTAAGATATTGATACTTATCTAATAGCTTTTCTATGTAATGAGTTTCTTTGTAATTTTAATTCCTAAAATTGTATCTACTTCATTAAGGTCTTTCATCTTAAATTTAGAGGTAAGAAAATTCTTAGTCTCATTTATACCAAGCATGTTAGTACCAAATATAAGCATATCATCCACATATAAACAAACAATCACTCCATAATCACTAGTAAATTTAGAATAAATACATTTATCAGCAGAATTATGCCTAAAACCAAAGGATAAAATAGCAGAATCAAATTTCTCATGCCATTGTTTAGGAGCTTGTTTATGACCATATAAAGATTTAATAAGCTTGCAAACTTTATGTTCATTTCCAGGTAAAACAAACCTTTCGGGTTGTTCCATATAAACTTCTTCTTTTAAATCACCATTTAAAAATGCAGTTTTAACATCCATTTGGTGAATATGCAACTTATATATAGAAGCTAGAGCAAAAGGAATTCTAATAGACGTTATTCTAGCTACTGGAGCATAAGTATCAAAATAATCTAAGCCTTTCTTTTGAGTAAACCCTTTAGCAACTAATCTTGCTTTAAAAGTTTGTATAGTACCATCAGAATTGTACTTTCTCCTAAAAACCCACTTGTTTTTAATAGGCTTTGATCCTGGAGGTAAATCTACCAAGATCCAAGTATTATTAGACATGATAGAGTCCATTTCATCATTTACAGCTTCTTGCCAGAAAGCTGAATCTCTTGAAGTCAAAGCTTCACTCAAAGTTTTGGGCTCATCTTCAATGTTTAATAATATCTTCACTTTTCTCATAATTCTATCTCTACTACCTTTAACTAGAAAGGTAATATGATCAAGAGAAATAAAATCAGAATCAAGATGTTTTTCTTTTCTTGGCCTCTGACTTCTTCTTGGTTCAGATGGTTCACTTATTTCCTTACGTTTGACTAAGGAATCATAGGCAGTAGACGTATTTTGATCATTTTCTGGTTCATGCCTAATTTGATTTTTCACAAAACTATTTTCAAAAAATTCAACATGTATAGACTCTACAATAACATTGGATTCTATATCTAGTAATCTATATGCTTTTGAATTTTGTGCATAACCTACAAAAACAGATTTAATTCCTCTTGAACCTAATTTAGTCCTTTGAGAATCAGGAAGTCTATAATAAGCAATACACCCCCACACTTTAAAATAACTTAAATTTGGTTTCCTTCCATTCTAGACTTCATATGGTGAGATATGTGTCTTCTTTGAAGGAACCCTATTATGTATGTAACAGGCAGTAAGTAAAGCTTCACCCTACAAGTTGAAAGGTAATCCAGCATTTAAAATCATTGCATTAACCATATCAACTAGGGTCCTGTTTTTCCTTTCTGCCAAACCATTATGTTGGGGTGTAAATGGAGCTGACCTTTGGTGAATTATTCCATGATCTTCACAGAATTTATCAAAATCAGTTGAGAAATATTCACCACTTCTGTCACTCCTTATAATTTTAATTTTTCTTTCCTTTTGATTCTCTACTTTAGATTTAAATTCCTTAAATTTATCAAAAGCTTCATCCTTGTTTCTTAGTAAATAAATACTAGTAAAACATGAACAATTATCTATAAAAGTTATAAAATATCTATTTCCTCCTCTAGTCAATTTTCCATTTAATTCACAAATATCCGAATGAATTAGTTCCAACAATTTTGTTTCATGTTCTACTTTAGGAAAAGGCTTTCTTGTAATCTTAGCTTCTACACATATTTGACACTTATCATGGTGATCATGCTTACAAGAAATATAATTATGATTTGTCATGTATTTAATCATAGCATAATTTAAATGTCCTAATCTAGCATGCCACAGAATAGAAGATTCAACGATATAAGCAGAAGCAACATTTATTTTATTAATACTGAGTTTGAACATGCCATCAAGGGAATATCCCTTTCCTACAAACTCACCATTCTTAGATATTACAAACTTATCAGATTCTATAACAATCTTAAAGCCTTTCTTGCAAAGCAGATTTGCAGAAACTAAGTTCCTCTTGACATCAGGAACATGGTGCACATTGAGAAGAGTTAGTTTCTGTCCAGAAGTGAAGTTTAACATCACACTCCCTTTTCCCAGCACTTTGACAGGAGCATGATTTCCCATAAAGACTTCACTGTTTTCTTCAGTGTAAGTACTAAAGAATTCCATGTTGTTGCAGACATGAATTGTGGCTCCAGAATCAAGAAACCACTCCATGGTCCCTGCACTTGTTGCCATGTTCAATTCAGTAACCATGGCAACAAAGTTCATGTCATCTTCAACAACCATATTGGCTTGAGCAGATTGTTTAGAACCATTGTCTTTATTCTTCTTGTCTTCTGCAATTTTGACTCTACATTCTTTAATGTAGTGCCCCTTATTTCCACAATGAAAGCAGGCTTTGTTCTTCTTATAATTGTTGGACTTCTTAAATCCACCAGTTTTCTGGACTTTGAAGTTGTTCTGATTCTTTCCAGACTTGTTTGCAAACTTTCCAGAATTGCTCCCTATGGCATTTACTTGTGAATTCCCATTTGAATTCACTACCTTCTCTTTCTGGAGTTTCTCATCCCTGAGACGAGTTTCACACTCAATTTGCAGATGAGTCTGGAATTGTTCCAGTGTGAAACTATCCGGTGTCTGCAGGACCTTTTTCCTGTAATTGTTCCATGAAGGAGGCAACTTGGACAGAATTGCTCCGATTTGTATAGTGTCAGGAACAATCACTTCCAAATCTCTAAGTCTGGAAACCAGTATTTGTAGTTCATGGACTTGATCCATGACTGGCATGTTATCAGTCATCTTGAAATCAAAATAATTTAATGCCAGGAATTTATCTGTACCTTTTTTCTCGTTCTGGTATTTTGTTTCCAAGGCAGTCCATATCTCTCTTGGTGATGTATAGTTGGAGTATAAATCATAAAGTCTGTCAGTAAGAGAGTTGAGGATGTGACCACAACACACCAGTTCATCTTCTGCACGTTTCTTTCTTTCTTCCTTCACTGTATCTGTGTCATCTGGTGTAGGATCTGCCAGTGGCTGCAGATTCGGATCCAGAACATAGGACACCTTCAAAGTTGTCAACAGAAACTTCATCTTGTCCTTCCATCTGGTGAAGTTTGTCCCATCAAATTGGTTCAACTTGACAGGATCTTGTTGATTGATAAACACAGGATTGGTAACCATTGCCATATCAAAAATATATTACACTCAAATTGTTTGAAAAATAATCAGGTATATGGCTTTGAGGCGTGTAGAATTACACTTTCTTGAGTGTAATATTGCCTCACACAAGAAGCAAGTTACCCCAGGATACAACAAAGCCTTCAGAATATTGTGAAAAGTCAGAAAAATGTAAAGTTAAGAGTTTCTGGAAATCAACACTTATATAGAATGTGAAGAGGCTTAAATGAATGGTTGTGATTGTCTGTTAAACAACAACCATTCATTTTTTCAGACATAACTGTTCCAGACATATAACTGAAAATATGTCTGTTGAAACAGTTTAAAACAATTTTAAATTCAAAAGGAATTTAAAATATTTCTGGCAAAAATAAAAAATTCGGATTAAATCAAAGAGCCAAGAGCCCAAGTGCCCCAAGTGCCCAAGTGCCCATCTTTGACTTTTAAAATAGGCCAAGCTCTAGTCAAAGCCCAAGCCAAGCAAGACCAAGCCCAAGCCAAGCAAGCTCAAGCCCAAGCCAAATGGTCAAAGCCCATTTCCTCTTTGACTCCAAATTACTCTTAAGAGTTGATTTCCCTTTATAAATAAATCACTTTACACTTTTATAAGCAATGTAGGAACTTGTTCCCTTGTATTTATTACAAGCTATCCAACACGTCCTTATAGAAGAGACATTGACTTAGGCAAGCGAAGACCATGAAATCAACCTTCCTAAATAGAACTTGTTCATATCATTTCATTTTGCTTCCTTTTACTCATGGCGTACCGATGCATGCATGTTTTTTCGTTCTGTTAACTCATACATTGAGGGGCATTTCATAATCAGTTTACCTTTGGATTTTATATTTTCCTCTCTGTTGAAAATTTGAATTATCAAACAATGTCAAAAGGGAAAAAAAGGGGGAAAGAGAAACCCTCCTCCTCAAGTTTTTATGAGATTTGAAAATTTTATTTTAAATTTTCTAATTTAACCATTTACCATTTCAATTCATTTTATTCTTTACCATAGGAAAATTTACATTTCAAACCCAATTACAATAGGAATGTCATGTACTAAGAAGAAAGCTAGCTCATATTTACCAAGTATGAAAGTGGATTTTTTCTCCTGCTATTTGGAAATAGTTTGAATCTTACAGTTGTCACTATTAGGAGGACATTATTGTTTACTACTCTAGATCCAAACAATATTAATGTCAGACCGTAAAATAAATAAAAACACCTATTATTATCCCAAAAGAAAGCTAGCACGTATTTTTACATCCCATTTCCGTTTCTTTAGATAAAAAAACAAGTACACATAACAACCCATTTCTTTACATGCCATGTACCCATTATGAAATAAAAAGCCCACAAAATATTTAGTGTTCTATCAATTTTAAAAAATAAAAATAATATAATCCTAAAACGTGAAAACTCTTTCAATATAAAATATTAATAAGTATTTAAATTTAATGTAAATTATATAATAATTTTTTGTTACAATAAATTATATAATAATTTAACACAACATAAGATTTTAAAAACCTCAATAAAATAAATTTTGTATTTATTAAATAAAATTATTTTTTTAGTAAATTGTGACAAATATCAATCCTATACTTGGGTGAATAAATAAATGTAATATCAAAAGCAATTCAAGTGTTGAGAATTTAATTTAGAGCTACGCTAAATATAAAGATAAATGAAATGAATATATATAATAAATATATATTGCATAAATAATAGGAAAATAATATATCTATACATATATATATATATATATTTTTGTCTCGAAACCTTTCCACGTGTCACCTTTTGGCTTCTTTTTTTTTTTTTCAGTTTTTCCCTTTTTTGATTTTTCAACCTTTTTTATTTGTTTTTTTTTCATAAATTTAAAGAACAAAAAAAAGTCATTTATATGTGAATTTTTTTTAATAGAGAAAAAAATAAACAACATAAAAAATTGATCAATTATTTATATTTATTACAAAGTACAATATGCAAAGTAAAAGTTTTTTTTTTGAAAAAGTTAGAAGTAAAAACCCTTTCATATAATAATTTTCATTCGAAAGCAAAATATATGCAAGTAGAAGAAGCAAATAGATAAAAATATAAAGTAATACCATAAAACAATAATAGAGGACTGGATTAAAAAGAGTTAAAAAGCTAAATAAAAAAATATGTTAAGGATTTAACTAAAAAAATTGTTGAGAAAACAAAATAAAAGAGGTTTTGTCTTTCACTCATTTTCTTTCATCTTTCTAACCCATACCATTCAATGTTTTATCTCCTATACGAGCTATGTGTCGTGTCTCAATTGATTTAGCATTTTATTATTGCTTTTTTAAATAATTTTTTTATTATGCCCTCTAATTTATTTTTAGGTTTTTATTTTTTAGTTAAGTTCTTTAATTTTATTTTATTTTTGGATTTTTTTGTTATGCCTTTTAATCTATTTTTAAATCTTCAATTTTTTTCTCCAACAATAATATGATTCGGCGCATAACTTAAAAAAATTCAAAAAAAAATATGATAGAGGGTTTAACAAATGATGCATTCTAAATATAAAAAATAAAATAAAATAATTCATTTATCTTTGAGTTGATTTTTAAACAAGGAAAAAAAATCAAACAACACAAAAGCTAATTGATTTAGATATTTTTAATTAAAAAAGTTTAGATCTAATTTCTCTAAATCTATTTTCTAAAATTATATCTCCACTAGCAGATGTAAACTTACTAAACATGAAAAATAATTGGATTCAACCAATTAACAAAACATTTGTTCTTTATAATTTTACTTAAAAATTAATTTTGAAAAATAAATTGGTTAAATTTAATATTTGTGGGTTATCGTTTTCATTTTAGGCATTGAAATTGAAAATGGAATTTTTTTTTTCATTTTTTATCCATACAACACAAATCATAATTGTTTAAAGATTTATATATGATGCACTGACAGTGTATAATTTTTATACACTATCAACGTATCAGATGTTGACACTTCATCAATAAATTCTTATGAGCAAATTAAAAAAAATTATTTATATTTACTTTATATTTGTCATATTTTTTAATTTACTGATTGATAAAGTGTCAACATCTGATGTATTGACAGTATATACAAATCCATTATTTAAAATTTTACCTTAATTTTTTTTTTGATCTGAAAAAATTTTACCTTACTATTAGAATTAAGATATTGGATACGCTTGTATCATCTGGAATCTCTGGAATCTAGAGAATTATTATTCACTTACTTTGTTTGTGTGAAGTGTGAAGATAACTTACTCTTAGCCAATAACTTTTATCTAATAATCAATTTTATTAACTTTAAAAATTACAAAATAAAAATAGATCCGCAGCATTGCGCGGATTTATTTCTAGTATACATATATTTATTAATTAAATAAAGAAAATGTGGATATCTATATATACACATAACAAGTAAATTATATTATTAAAAAAATAGAAGAATATATATACATATATATATTTATATATAATAGTCTACAACGAATAAGGCAAATGGTGAATGAAACTAGAGACAAATAAATATAAACCTACAAATTATAAATAAAATGTCTATATATCATTATATAATATATATATATATATATATATATGTTATTAAAAAATAAAAATATAATTATAATAATAAAAAAAAGAGAGAAACCGATTGACTTCTTGAGGAGTCCAATCGGCTACCCTTTACCGTCCGACTAACATGGGAATTGTTTTAAAAAAAAATTAACAAAAGAGGGAAGAGTGGCGGTCGGTCTAAGGGAGAATGAAGGATTGCCGGCGGCTAGGAGAGAGGTTGTCGCTGATCCAAGGAGAGAGAAGATCGGGCGGACGAAAGAGAGAAGGAATGAGAAGAAATAGAGGAGAAGGCTGACGCCGTCCCTCTTTGCTGCCACAGGCCGACGTCACCGCCCTGACCACCACCGGTCGACAGAGGTATGGAAAAGAAAATAGAAGAAAAGAAATAAAAGACTAGTGAAAGAGGAAGAACCGAGAAAGGAGAGACTGAGATGAGGAAGAGGTGGCTATCGCTGCTGCCTGAGGGAAACAGAACCGAGGAGGAGAAGGAGAATAAGGAAGAAAGGTAAAGAAGGCTTGTCCCATGTTTAGAACCCCTGCATTTTCTCCTTGTGTAGTGTCCGGTAGGCTTGAAAACACTTGACTGAAACTGATGTAGGGAGAAAAGCCGAGAGTGATCAAGAAAGGCTGGAATCGTGAGTGATCCAGCAGCAATGAGGCTAATTTTCTCGAGTGAATCAAAGGAGATTCAGGGGCGTTTCATGTGGTTTAAGCTGGGTTTTCAAGGTTGACGTGGGGGATCTTCTTGGTGCCATGACGGGATAAATGCTGGCTAGAAACAGGGGTGGAAAAGGACAGAACCGGCGCTGGACGGGTGATTTTCAGGGTAGTGGAACAGGGGTTTGAAGACTGGAAGCAGGACCGAAAATAGAGGGGACAATGATGTTCTCGGCTACTTTGGCGATGATTTTTGGTGCTTGTTACAAGGGCGACTAAGGGCGAAACAGTGTAGGTTTTAGGTGGTCGAAACAGAGCTGAATGGTGGTTGTTGATATCCAAACAATAGCCGAACCAATGCTGCAACAGGGGTGGTCTTAGGCGCTGATTAGGCTGAAGAAGAGTGATGTTTGGGTGTCCAAACCAGGGGAAAGAACAGCCTGAAGTTGGGTCTCGGTGCTAAAAGATACAGGTTTAAAGGGGCTGTAACGAGGAGTTTTTCAAGGGCCAAATCAAGGCTAGCACGGGGCTAGAAAAGGGAGCTTTTAGGGCTGGTCAGGGCTGGGAAACAAGGCTGGACACAGAGGAGATCAGGGGACGATCAGGGGCTGCTTTTGGGGGCTGAGGCAGGTGAGCCACAGCCTAAAGACAGAGGCTGCTGGACAGGGGAGCTGAGCCGAGGCAGCGGAGGCCAACTTGGGAGGTTCGGCAGAAAAGAGAAATAAAAAAAAAGGATAGAAAAATGGAAGTAGTTTTGGTCATTGTAGGATTTTAAGGTAAGAGACTTAATGCTTGAGTTGTGTTGAAATATATAGGTAAGGTAAGATTATATGGAAGTCTTTTGTGGTATAGGATTACTGAAAGACATTGATGATTGCTTAGTGAAGGTGTTCAGTCAACAAGGGTCCAAGAGGTAAGGGTGTTTCTCTTGGCTTGAATAAAATACATGTTGTGTACTTAAGTATATTAAGTTTTATTATTTGTTAAATTGTCGGAAATCTCTAGGGAATGAAGGCTTGAAATTTCTACACAAATATTGAATTAAAGGTAGGTGACATAAGTAAATGTTGTTAAGTTCCTATGATTAAACAAGTAAGGTGTAAGAAATGGGATGTTATCAAATGAGTAAGAATGGTATATGATAAATTACCTTTGATAGTATGTTCAAACAATATAAAGAATAATAAAGGAACCGTATATTTAAATGAAGGATGGTAACTTAGTGTGTGTGATATAGGTTTGGTGTCATTGGTGAACTTTAGAAACGTCATGACACTTTGAAATGATGATATGATGACATAAGAATAAATATATAGTATAAGATTGTTAAAAAAAATTATGGTGGGATATGATGACATAAGAATAATATATATAGTATAAGATTGTTAAAAAAAATTATGGTGGAAAATTAGTAATGTGGTTCGGCTAAGGAGGTTCTTAAGAGTAAAGATAACTCCTTTGCAGTGACCATTAGATATGCACACACACACGCATACATATATGACTCCTTGAGAGTATAAGAGTGGAAAGTTATTTTGTTTATTAAGTACTTGAGTAAATACTAGTAAAATGTTAAATAAAACCCAGATGATTAGTGTTGATGTTATTGTAAGAAAATTTGGATGAAAGCTCAACCAAAAGGGTAGCTATAGGATGAGAAGGTCTATATTAATTTGATAGTAATACGAGAACTCTTTAGAAAGAGGCTAAGTGTAAGTGTTGGGTGTTATGTGTAGAAACAGAGCAAGGAAGTGGCAACTAGCCACAACCACAAGCGAGGTGTTGCTAAACATTAAGCGTGGTGCTATGTAGATAAGAATAATATGTACTAAGGTGTATGTTAGTACCATATTATCATTCTCATTATGTTGGTGTGTGTGTGTGTGTGTGTGTATATATATATATATATATATATATATATATATACATGATAATTGTAAAACCATGAATGTGGTAGATAATAAATATATATATGTACGAAGGTGTGATGTGAATTTATGGATTTGAAACAACTTGGAACTGTTCTGGGATTAATAACTGATTTGACCACTATTTTTGGATTTAATAACTTATTCAAATTATTCCTGGATTTAATAATTGTTGAGATTGTTTTATGGAGTTAAAACTGCTCCGGAACAGTTTGTGGATTCTAAACACTTTTGAAGATTGATTTGTGAATTTAAAATTGATTTGGAACTGTTGTGGATTTAAATTGTTGTATTGGATTGTGGTTTATTGTAAATTACTTGCAGGAGATTTCATTTTCTAAAAAAGTATGTTGTCGGATTTTTGTTAGAAATCAACTTAGCTAGATCCCGTAGGACTAGTTTATACATACATGATGCATTTGAACATCATACATTTCAAAAAAGGTACTTGCCATCAAGACTCTCATG
Organism: Heritiera fomes; assembly: GCA_032173925.1. Classification (NCBI taxonomy): domain Eukaryota; kingdom Viridiplantae; phylum Streptophyta; class Magnoliopsida; order Malvales; family Malvaceae; genus Heritiera; species Heritiera fomes. The sequence continues at coordinate 39,486,667 of JAPDPM010000002.1, read as the reverse complement.
CTCGGGGCAAGGTGAAATATGGTTTTATAAAAGTGTCAAGTTGGTTTTAAATAAGCAGATAATGTTTTGGTCTTGACAAATTTACTAAAATGATTTTATTCATTGAGATAAAGGTTTCAAGTATGATTTCGTACTTTTATGTTTCAAAATTTCTAGTGTTTAAACGTACCATGCTTTAAGTATATAAACCTTGTTTTAAAAGCTATTTTCATATGGGTTTTGGCACTTGAGACATTTGGCATGGTTGTATGTCTATGTGACATTTTGAGATGCCTTTGTGACATTGTGAGATGTCTTGGTGACATCAGGAGATGCCTACGTGGCATCATGAGATGTCTTTCTGACATTATGAGATGCTTTCGCAGCATTGTTAAATGCCTTTGTAACATCATGAGATGCCTACGTAGCATTGTGAGATGTCTGTGTGACATCGTGAGGTGTTTGTGTGATATCGTGAGGTGCCTGTGTGACACCGTGATATGTTTGCATGACATTGTGAGATGCCTATATGGTATTGCTCATGCCTATGTGACATTTAGGCGCTTGTATATGTATATACGTCATGGAGTTCGCTTATGTGGCAATGGATACCGATGTACACGCTTAGAGGATTGTGAATGGTCCGACAACTAGTTAAGACATATACCTCAGTTGCTAGATGATCACTAATGATGGGATGATTCATGATTATGAATAGAGCCCTAGAATGGGACTGTGACTACTATTAGCTACAATGGATACTTTCGCAGAAAGCTTACCTGGTTATCTTACTGAATCTTGATTATATTGCCCAATCTTGGGAATGATGCCTGTCTCTTAATAAATGCTTTTAAATATGCATTTTTGGATTTATTTAAGGAAAACAATGTGTTTCTTATTCCTTTTTGTGCAAGATCTCGGTTTGTATCAATATGAACGCTTACATGATTTAATGTTTATCTGCATAAGGGTTTTATACTGCATAATTGTATTGTATTGGAAATTCAGTTTTCTTTGTAAACTGCACTTGGTAAATAGGCTTTCGTTGCATTTAGTTCATGCATGACACATGCATTTTGTGTTTAAGTTACATATGTGTGGGAATCACTTAGGGTAGGTGTGGGGGCACAGAAAAATGAGGAGCTTCAAAGTATCCTTTCAACTAATACCCCTAAAAGTCCTAATACGATATCTTAACTGTCTAGTCTAGTTAGGTCTTCTTGTTGCATATGCATAAGGCATGATTTATACGATTATTACTCGATTTTAATTTACATATGCATGAACGCACATAGTATGATACGAGCCTAGCATCTTTTACTATATATTTTCTTACTGGGCTTTAGCTCACCCCCTCTTTCACCTCATAGATTATTTCAAATAGGCTCAGATACGAGTGTGGTGCGTAAAGAGTTCGATGCATGGGCTGCTAAGCATTATTGCTTTTGTGTTGAGGTATAAACCCCCTTATTATATTTGTTTATATTCCAAATTTTAAGATTCTTTTTGTATACACAGTGTATAGGATTGTGATGTAAGCACTAGGATTGAATCAAGAATTTTATGTAACTAGGCCTCATAATGAATAGTAAGTCGATGCTATGAAATAATGAAAATGTCGTATTTTAGATGATGGAATTAGATGATTATTGTGCCACAAGTTGAAGAATTGTTGTGTGGTCGTATGAGAATAAGTAATAGTTCTATAAATAGGGATAGAATTTTTTAGTTCCAAATTTGTCACACATAATGAGATAATTAAATCGAACCTTAGACAACTAGTCTTAAATAGTTAAAACGAGTAGTAATCTACTTGTTAGATAATAACTACATTGAGTGAGTGACAAACATAGTAAGTAAAAGAAAAAATTAGCTTGAAAATTCTAGCTTCCGAGGGCGTTACATAATTAGTAATATAAATTACATAATATGTAATAATACTATTTAACAACAACAATATTATTATTATTATTATTATTATTATTGAATCATATTTCTAGAGTTTAAGATCTACAAATAAATAATGATTAGGATTGGGTAACGATTCAATAATAATTTTTTTTAAAAAAAATTGATTCAATGATAATTGTTAATATTTATTTATAGAGGAAATCTTACAAATAAATAATATATATTAATTATAATAAATTAGTCAATCATATACAATATTTTAAATTGTAAAAGTTTCAAGATTTTAGATATCATAGAAAACAGACTTAATAAAAAAATAGGGTTTATATAAAACATAGATTTTAACAATAAAAATCATTACTTAAAACATTTAAAAATTTACGTTTCAGTAAAAAAAATTATTTTAAATAGACTATGTTTATGGCATTAAATTTAGTCTGTTATGCAAAATAAGATTTTTTTTTTTAACCAAAGACTATGCTTAATGTTGAATTGTAGTTTATATTACATAAATCCATGAAGATTTTAATTGAAAGACTATGATTTTCTTAAAAAAGCAATCTTATTATTTTCTCTCGTTTTCTCAGTGTGCTTTCTAAAACCAGATCAATTGTATATAAACTACGTTTATATTTTTAATCGTCATTTATTTTTAAAAAATAAACATATCTTTATACTAAAGACTACAATTAATGTAGAATTGTAGTCTATATTATATTTTCTTTAGATTAAAAAGGCTACGGTCTTCTTAAAAATGACTTGGTATATATAAACAGCTCTTGACATAAATGAGGTAATAGTAATTTTTGGAAGATTCAAGATGTTAGAGGTTACATTTATTTTAATGATATTGATCAAAGTAATATTGAGTGGAGTTTTCACAAGGAAATTAAGAAAAATACATCTATAAATAAGGTCGCAGACTCGAGAACTAATGAAATTTTCGAGTCATCTGATGAAACTTTAGAAATGGTGCAAGCTAAAAATATTGCTGTTTTGATGATCTTGAAATACTTGACCAGATGCTTGAAGATGAAGGAAGCCATTGTATTTCTGCTATTTCATGCTTGGCTTTCCTTTTCTTCTTTGATACAAAAATGAATTTTCTTTTGCAAGGTAATTTTGGTTTAAGATGAGAATTTATTGGGTGTTTGTGGATTTTCCTAACAGATGAGTATTTTTGAAAGAGAAGCAACAGCATCGCTAGATGACGGGACCAGAGAATAAGAAATTTTGTTCTTTGAGAATGCAGGTGAAGGGCAAGACGTAGGCATGGGAAAAGGATTGGGTGAGTTTGAACTGGGTTCAGGGAGACGAGTTTTTTTATTTTGAGTTGTGGAGGAGGAGACATGGGAGTGGAAGGGGCTAGGTGTTGAAGTCCACTGCTAGAAAAGAACCCCAAACATTACCAACAAATTTAAAGATAGCTTCATTCCAGCAATGAAGGGAACACCTTAATGTCTAATCCAAACAAATTTCTCCTTGCTGATATCATGGATTTCCCAGTTTTTCAGATAGCTGCACCAAGTTAAAATCCATTCTGAACATTCTTTTTGGAATCTAACCAACTCCGCATTAGAAGGAAAGTTGAGCAAAATCGTATTCCCCCATAAAGTTTTGACTTTGCATGAAAAACCTTCATTAGGTATGGCTTCCAGAAGACCAAAGAATCATGAGAAGTTAAGTAATTCCCCAAAAATATTGAAGCTTAACCAAGAATCCTCATCTTGATCGAAAACAAACCTTTTTGCTTCAAAATTGACATTGCCAACTGCAACTTCTTTGTAAGAGATCTACAATCTATGAGTTTTGAGTGATCAAGTGAACATTGACCTTTTCCAACATTAGAACTTGACACAGCAGGCTTGAAAACTAAGGAAGAAGGAGATTTCACAGCTTTGCCAAAGAAAGCTGCCTTGGATATATCAACCGTCAATCAATTTGTTATGTCCATCTGCAATGGCTTTTTCAGCTCATGATCAAATCTGTACCTAACAAATGCGAACTTTGCTCTCTTGTTTGCAGACTTAGAGCGAAGAGTTAAGGGGAAATAAACGACTACCACCTTTCCATAAAGGCTAAACAGATTCCATAGAGCATCTTTTCTCAATGGTGTTTTAAACAAAAACTGAGAATAGCAAATCTTTTCGTATTGAAATATGAAACATATCCCGCACTGGAATGGCGATCAGGAGAAGCACCAAAAATATCTTTAGCATTATGAATTCTCTCACTAGACCTCACTTTTTCTCTCTCTCTCTCTCGCATATCCTCACTTTCCTATTCTTAGAATTCTTCCCTTCAAAAAAAGAAAAGAACCTCGAGGACTTTAATTAGACTTTTCTCTATCTGAACTTATGGATTAACTTCCAGTCTAATAAAAGTGTAATAAAAATATGATAAATAAGACCATTCACTACCAAAATTCTTGACGTTTATCATGTCCAAATTATGGACGTTTCCCACGTCCACCATATCCATGTCCAAGACGTGGTTAATGTGGATAACTTACAAGTAAGACCTCGAAATACTCGATCCGCGAACAATGCGAGAGAAGGCCTTACCCGCAAAAGAAACTCATGGTCAAAGATGAGAAAATCAAAGGGAACAAACACTAACAGAGGCATGCCCAAGGAGGATGGTTGATGACCAAATCGCATACAGGCAGAGAGGGAGAAGTGTAAGTACATCATACAGATTATACATGCTTCTACACAATATGAAACATGTTAAACAATCAAATGCGGAAGCGACGGAATCTAACCTCCAGCTATTGCACTCTGTAACTTTGTTGTTGAAGCAATTCCTGAATCTGACAATCTTCTCTGTGTCGATCGCAGGCCTTCTAAGCACTCAAATGCTTATTAGATGGTGTATAATAGAGCATGTGATGCTTGGGGACCGGATTCTTGCTCTCTGTTTCTGAACTTGGAGCCTCTCAAATTCTGACCAACTCAAAAAACGATCGTTCAAACCATCACAGAACATCCTTTTATGGTCAGAGAATCAGTAAAATAATGGACCATTTATTTGGCATTGATTATCATAGGTTATATATGGCAATAGCCAGATTTTGTCAACCTATGATCAATGAATATGCCAACATTCTCCCACTTGGTCCATATATTTCACTCACAGAAGAAACAAATCACATGAATCATGGCGATAGTTCCTCTAATGGTGAGTATTATCTTCCATGGATTACTATGTAAAATGTTTCTAAATCAACCCATTTTTACTTAATGAATAAACCTTATGTTTATTCTCGGTCTAAACAACAAGGATATTTCTCAAATAAAACTTTAGTGTATACAAATCAAAATGAGAAACATCATATTATTAATAAGAGTTTCAATTACAATCATAATGTGGGACCAAGTCCCATTCTCTCTACATGATCCTTAAATTTAAACGATGGCATGCCCTTAGTCAAAGGATCAGCTAACATCAATTCAGTGCTAACGTGTTCAATGACCACTCTTTATCTCTAACACGTTCTCTAATGGCCAAGTACTTAATGTCGATGTGCTTACTTCGACTTCCACTCTTATTGTTCTTAGCCATGAATACCGCAGCTGATTTGTCACAATATATCCTCAATGGCTTAGATATGGAGTCAACAACTCTAAGCCCACCAATGAAACTCTTTAGCCATACAACATGTGAGGTAGCCTCAAAACAGGAAACGAACTCGGCCTCCATAGTGGAAGTGGCAGTCAGTGTCTGCTTAGCACTCTTCCATGAAACAGCTCCACTAGCAAGCATGAAGATGTAACCGGATGTTGATTTCCGGGTATCAACACAGCCAGCAAAGTCTGAGTCTGAGTAGCCAATCACTTCCAACTCATCGGTCCGTCTATACATAAGCATGTAATCCTTAGTGCCTTGAAGATATCTAAGCACCTTTTTCGCAGCTCTCCAGTGGTCCATCCCCGGGTCACTTTGATATCTACCCAACATTCTCACAGCAAAAGCAATATCAGGCCTAGTACAGACATGTGCATACATAATACTTCCAACAGCTAAGGCATATGGAATGTTCTTAATCCGTTCCCGCTCAAGATCATTTTTCGAGCACTGGTTCAAATTGAACCTGTCACCCTTCACAATGGGAGCTGGGCTTGGTGAACACTCTTTCATTCTAAATCTTTCCAAGACTTTATTGATATAGGCTTCTTGTGACAGACCTAATAAACCTCTATGCCTGTCTCTATGGATCTTAATGCTAATAACATAAGATGCATCGCCCATATCCTTCATATCAAAGTTCTCAGAAAGAAATTGTTTCACCTCACGTAGCATCCCCTTATCATTGGTTGCAAGCAGAATATCATCCACATAGAGTACAAGGAAACAAATCTTGCTCCCACTAACCTTCTGATATATACACTGATCCATGATATTCTCAACAAAACCAAATAAAGAGATGACTTCATGGAATTTTAGATACCATTGGCGGGAAGCTTGTTTCAACCCAAATATGGATTTCTTCAGCTTACAGACCAAATGCTCACCATTACTAGAGGAAAAACCTTCAGGTTGTTTCATGTAAACCTCTTCCTCTATATCACCATTGAGAAATGTCGTTTTCATATCCATTTGTTGCAACTCTAAGTCAAAATGTGCAACAAGTGCCATTATGATGCGGAGAGAATCTTTCTTAGATACAGGAGAGAAGGTCTCCTTGTAATCGATTCCCTCCTTTTGAGTGAATCCTTTAGCTACGAGTCTTGCCTTATAACGCTCAATGTTGCCTAATGAGTCAGTCTTAGTCTTAAAGACCCATTTACAGCCTATAGCCCTGGCCCCATTAGGCAACTCGACAAGATCCCATACTCCATTGGATGCCATTGAATCCATCTCATCCTTCATAGCATCGAACCAAAATTTTGATTCTTTGTTGTTCATGGCTTGTGAAAACGTCTCTGGATCATTAACGGGCCCAATATTGAAATCATACTCTTGTAGATACACAATGTAATCACTAGGAATAGATGATTTCCTTTCCCTAGTAAACCTTCTTAATGTTGGTTCAACATTTTCCGAAAGATCATGTTGTTCAACTGGTTGCTCACTCAATTATGGTGTATCTAGAGGAGCCTCATCTACTGCTAAGTTATCAACTACTTGTGGATCTTCAATGATTGGTTGTTCAATGTCCAGCTGCACTGAAGGGACATTGTTCATGATAACCAATCCTTGACTCGAGTTAGAGGGTTGATCTCTCACAGAAACTAGTTCTTGAAATTGATCGCTCCCACTAACTAAGTCATTTTCAAGAAACTTGGCGTTCGTTGATTCCACAATTCTAGTGCTATGAGATGGACAATAGAATCTGTAGCCTTTGGACCGTTCGACATATCCAATGAAATACCCACTTATGGTCCTAGGATCCAGTTTCTTTTCCTGTGGGTTGTAAACTCTTATCTTAGAAGGGCATCCCCAAACGCGCATATGACGCAAACTCGATTTCCAACCTTTGAATAATTCAAAAGGCGTCTTTGGAACAGCCTTGGTTGGAACCCGGTTCAATATATACGCTGTCGTTTTAAGAGCTTCAATCCACAAGGACTTAGGCAACTTCAAGTTGCTAAGCATACTACGCACCATTTCCATCAAAGTTCGGTTCCTTCTTTCTGCAACACCATTCTGATCTGGTGAACCAGGCATGGTATATTGGGCAACAATCCCATTTTCTTGAAGGAACTTTGCAAATGGTCCAGGTGCTTGTCCATCTTCAATGTATCTACCGTAATACTCCCCACCTCTATCAGTTCTTACTATCTTTATGGGTTTTCCACATTGTTTCTCTACTTTAGCCTTAAAGATTTTAAAGGCGTCTAATGCTTCGTTCTTGGTATGAAGCATGTAGAGATACATAAACCTCGAGTAATAATCAATAAAAGTGATGAAGTACTTCTGACCATATGCATCAATGTCTGGACAACATATATCAGAATGTATGATTTCTAATATGGTTGAACTCCTATTGGCACCTTTCTTAGACTTGTTGGTTTGCTTATCCTTAATGTAATCCACATAAGTGTCGAAATCAGTAAAATCGAGAGTACTAAGTATTCCATCATTTACCAATCTCTTAATTTTATTTATGGAGATATGACCTAATCCCCGGTGCCATAACGTGGAGTCCTCATCCATATTTGATTCAAAACAAACATATGAGAGTGGATTACCTTTCTTAACGAGCCATTGCTGAAGCTTGGCGTAGTCCTTCTTCATGTGTCCCTTCCTTTTGTTGAAGAAACACTTGGACTCTTTCTTAATGTCAGCTTGGGCAGGGTTTTCCCTTTTCCCTTGTTCTTGGCTCTATCCTTCCTCTTTCCTTGGCTTGCAAAAAATGCACTTTCACCCGATTCCATAAGCAGTCTTCCCTCCTCTTGAACACACATGGTCATCAATTCATTAATGGTCCACTTATCCTTATGTGTGTTATAGGACATCTTGAATGGTCCGTACTGCTTTGGTAGAGTGTTCAATATATAGTGCACAAGGAAAGATTCAGACATCTCCACCTCTAGCTTCTTGAGTTGGGCCGTTATATCTCTCATGGCCATTATGTGCTCGCGCACTCCTTTGACACTAGTGAGCCTCATTGATGAGAACTTCATTATTAAGGTGCTGGCCAATGCTTTGTCTGAAGTGACAAACTGATCAACTATGGCCTTCAGTAAGGTCCTAATTTTGGTATGCTGTTCGACAGAACCACGTATCCCAGCAGATATCTTTGTCTTAATAAACATGACACTAAGGCGATTGGATCGCTCGCAGCGTTCATGTAAAGCTACTTGAGCAGGAGTGCTGGTCTCAGTCAATACGGGCTCGTCTTTCCTTATAGCATAATCTATATCCATGAACCCTAATTGGAGGAGAACTCTCTCTTTCCAAACCTTGTAGTTCTCTCCATCCAGTTCGGGAACTTCTAGGTTAATACTAGCTTGAGGAAACACTGATCAAAGAAAAACACATGATTATGTATCTAGAATTTTTGAGGCAAATTTAATTATGTCTAACAATGTAAACATATTTTATTAATCAATTATGAATCTCAGACATAAAACTTGCCTGTGAGCTAAAGTTCTAATTCTAATAGATTCATATCATAATGATAAAACTATCAAATTATATCATTTCCTAATCCCTATGGGTAAATTAAGAAACTAATTTGATATTTTATCATAATTAGTTATAAAATTATGATAAAAATTCCTGTGTGATAAAATTTACCATAACCTTATAACTAATCACAATTTATGTCTAATACCATTATGTGATTCTGACAAATATAATTTTATTTAATTAAGGTTGCTGTGGCTAAGCCCTAATCAAACAAATTATGGATCACTTAGACATATTATCAAATTTTAAGTTTATTCATATTTTAAAATTGCAATCAACACAAGGCAATTTAATTCCTAATAATATGAATAAACTCTATTACATGTGCTTAAATCAATCATAGTATGTAAATAACAAAATTATATATAATCATAATAAGCACACAATTAATAAAAAAATTTTAAATATTAAAATTATGCCAAAATGCCCTTCCATTTTTTTTCTTTTAAAATTCCAGGCGATCTGTATGGCAAACGACGATCTAGTCTTAAGGCAAACGAACGTGCTCGCCATTTCGCGTTAACCGAATGGTGAATAGTGTGTCCATCATTTCGCCTTAATGAGTGGCGAGCTGAGTGCCCGTCATTCCGCTTTCAGCTGAAATGGCGAACTGTGTGTCGGCTATTCGCCTTAGCTTTAATGGCGAGCTGAGTGCCTATTATGATCACCCATTCCTTTACGGTGAACAGTGTTCGCCAGGTTTTTTTTATGGCGAACTGTGCCCGCCCTTTAATCGTAAAACGGTGATCGAGGAAGTAGGTCTGCCTTAAACTTAATGGCGAACTGAATGCCTACCATTTCGGCTCTTGACAGAATGGCGAACGGCGAGCCCATTTTTCGCCCTATCTGAATGGCGAACTATGTACCTACCATTTTGCCCTAGTCAAATGGCGAGCGTGTCCCATTCGCTATTAGCTGAATGGCGAACAGCGAGCCCATTTTCGCCTAACTAAAATGGCGAACTAAATACTCGCCATTCGCCCTTAGTTGAATGGCGAACAGACACAAGTCTCCCTTTATGGCGAACAGTGTGCACCTTCCTTTATGGCGAACAGTAATTCGAGAGAAGCAAAACTTAATGGCAAACGTACCTCGCCTTTCCTTTATGGTGAACGACGATCAAGCAAGCAAACTTGATGGCGAATACCCCGGCTTTTCGCTTATGGCGAACGGCAATCGACATTGTTTACTGCTTCCTTCTTCGCGAAAAACACTATTTTCTTCGCCCGAATGCCTGGTTTTCAACCCGATTTGCCACCCGTTTGAAAAACAACCTTCCCTGCTTCGATTTGAGTGGTTCTTGGTCCCAAATCAATCAGGGGAAACAAAAAAACAGTTTTCTCGAAAATGGTTTTGGCTGAAAATGTCTTAAAACATAATTTTAAATTTTTCAGAAATCCATTATAACCAAAACTTACAAAATAGAGGCAGACAATTTGGCAAATCAACAAGATACAGAGTATACATCTTAACGCAAGACAGAGATTAATACTCGCTCTGATACCAAATGTAAGTACATCATACAGATTATACATGCTTCTACACAATATGAAACATGTTAAACAATCAAATGCGGAAGCGACAAGATCTAACCTCCAGCCATTGCACTCTGTAACTTTGTTGTTGAAGCAATTCCTGAATCTGACAATCTTCTCTGTGTTGATCACAGACCTTCCAAGCACTCGAATGCTCACTATATGGTGTATAACAAAGCAAGTGATGCTTGGGAATCGGATTCTTGCTCTCTGTTTGTGAACTTGGAGCCTCTCAAATTCTGACCAACTCAAAAAAGATTGTTCAAACCATCACAGAACATCCTTTTATGGTCAGAGAATCAGTGAAATAATGAACCATTTATTTGGCATTGATTATCATAAGTTATATATGGTAATAGCCAGATTTTGTCAACCTATGATCAAGGAATATGCCAACAGGAAGCAAAGCAAGCAAATTGAAGCGGAAGAGGGGGCAAGTGTGTATGAGGGAAAAGTCAGTGGATAGGAGGAGCATAAGGTGAAACACATGCTTAGACAAAAAAGACCAAGTCAATTTATAAAGCTAGTCACAAAAACTAAAGGGGAAGAGGGACAAAAATGATGTAGACAATCTCAGAATCGAAGGAAATTTAGTGACAAAAAGGAACCAAGATCGAGAAACTCGTATCTAAATCTACAAATGCACATGGTTTCAATAGTTAAATAGGTACAGGATGAGATGAAGTGAGGAAAAGTTAAAAAGATGAAAGTGATTTACCGTTCATTACTTGTGGTCCGAACAGGATTACTGTTAGATTATAAAATGAATTAGGGTACTTATAGTTACACTAAAAATAAAGGGGAAAAAGGAGCAAAAAAGATAAAGAACTGAAGCAAGGCACAAGGTTTAAAAGGAGATGAGGGAAAAAAAAAAGTGTCTAGGTGGACCCCAACGTCCAAAGAAATTCGACAAAATTTATTTATTCGATAGTAATATATTTGTATTTTTTTTTGTTTTACATTTTCGTAAAATATACTAAAATTAAAACTACTTAGGTTAGACGCACATTTGTTGGCGTTACATGGCTTTTATCTTTTAATAATTATCAAGTAACTTACAGCTTTAATCAGACATTGGTTAGTTGAGACAAATCAAGTTATTATCATATGATAGCCATGTTAAACAAGAAAAGTCTTTATTAGCATATTTATATTTATTCATCAAAGTACATAATTACAAGAGTACCATCTATAAAAGTCGCAGAGATATAAAATATGTACACTTTTATTATCCACATAAAGGAATTCATTTACAAGGAAACGTAAAAGGAATTGAGATTTTTTTCCTAAGAAAAAAAAAACAAATTGGGACTTTATATCCATATTACATGCCATGGATGATTAGCCGATGCATCATCACCAAATCACCTTTATTCCATGGCAACAAAGCGATTTTGATTTCCATTAAGTAAATCAAAGTGGACTGCGTTTAATCCAGTAACCCCACACCAAATTTGACTTTTAAGCGTATCTTCCAATTGTGACTTAAACACTTGCATATACTTCTAGCTTCTATAAGATGATCATCTATCAGCTCAGAAATCATGGAAACAGCTTCGGAGTAGAACAATTTGTTGCCCGTCTTTGTACTACTCTCACAAACTCATCCGAGCTTAAATTCCCATCGCAATTTGCATCAAACACATGGAATATTATGTCAACCACGTTATCTGTAATCGGTATTTCACATACCTTCATCATCCAAATAAAATGCACTATTAATATTGACACTTGACAGAGCTTAAAATGATTATGATAATTAGTATGGTAGACAAAGACAGCTAATAGCACATACTTGAGATGCAGCTCTCTGGAAATCCTTTTTTGTTAACACCCCGTTCACTTTTCCATAACTAAAAATGGACAAATAAAAAGATGCCAATTTCTTTCGGAGCTCTGCAAAATTTTTGAATTCTTCAAATGTAACACGAATGTCTCTAAGATGTGGTTCATTGTTAAGTTCCTCAACACGACCGAGCAGCATTTTTATGTGGCTAATATCAGCAGAAGCAACCAGTGACAATGCAAAGTCTTTAGCTGATATTGTACCATGTAATTTGTGGTCGTAATGGGCAAACTCCAACCTCAAAATCTACAAAATTCAAAGATTTAAGTTTGTTTCTCACAATGATAAAGCAAAGTGAAGAGAAAATGCATGTGAGATAGATGAAAGCAACAACGAATCAGATACTTCATCATGTAAATCTCGTAAAAATTGGACAAATTTGTCATGCTTTAGACATGTCTTGCCATCTCCGCCGAAAAAGTACTCCACCAAGCCCCCATTCTCTACTGGCTCTGTAACTTTGAGGCCAAGTCTTCGACCATCCCTATGGCAAGCCCCTTGTCTATTTTGTTGACGCATCAAAGCCATTACTTTCTTGAATTCTTCCCTATCTATTTCTCTGTTAATAATGAAAATATTGTAATTTTTTTTGTTCAAGGGAGCATATCCTCAACTAATTATGTAAAACCAAATGGAATAAAAGAAATAAGCAGTAAAAATGAATTAGAAGAATGAGCCCAAAACCATAATATAACAAATAATAAAGCTAAAAATATGGCTAAGTTCGTTAATATTGTCTTTGGAAAGCTAGTACCACCTAGATTATTTGTTGTTTAATTAATGGGAGTGGTTTATTAAGTTATTCTATTTCTATCCTATTAGTCAAAAGGATTAATTTAACTGTAAACCTCCGCTTCAGTAATATATGTATTTAGCAGAATTGTTTCTATTTAGGCATTGAACAATCTTCATGGAAGAATCAGATTGCCCTGCTTCCATTGAAGAATACACTAACAATAAGAGTTAATGGCGCAAAAAATTATACCACACAAAATTTCCATTTAATTTGTAACGCTTATTAATAATAATGAGTTCAAATGAAAGAATTATAAGTTGAATCTGAATATCAATGTCAATATCCTACTATAGTCAATTAGTAAACTACGAAAATAAAATTTTCCCAAAAAAAAAAAAGCAAAAGCATTGTTCATTTAAGAATATTTTTCTTTTTTTGGTACTTTGACAGAAATAACTCACCCATTATTGTCAAGGTCGAACATTTTGAAAGCCACAGAGAAGTTTGATTCAGGAATGCTAAGAAGTGTGACAAAGAAGATGTACCTGCAAGTGTTGAAAATGAAACAAGTGATGGAGGATCTTAATATTTAAAGATTCTACGGCTTAATGCATAGCGGCTTGGACTTGGAGTTAATTCAGAACAGGTTTACGTAGTTAATGAAAATTCGTTCAGACAAGTTTCCAGTGTTGAGCATGTAAAGACAGTTGAAACTTACTCTGGAAAAGATATGAGTCCATCATTGTTGATGTCAAAAAGCATGAAAAATTGTGAAGGGGGACAGCGTAACTCGCCAGGCACCCACTCCCCTCTTAGAAAACCCTCTCTAACACGATTTGATTCCGATGGAGGAAATACAGGAACCAGCGCTCGCATCAAGTCTGCTGGTGTCATAAGAACGTCTCCTGCAGGTGTTCTATGGGTCGCAAAGTATTCGAAAACCTGATTGATTGAGATAATGCTTAGCTTAATGATTTTTCCAAAAAGAAACATGGAATGAAATGGTCAAAAGTTGCTTATTGATAAATTTAGGGGATAACACTACAAAAATACCATTCTGGAAGTTTTTACCTTTTCAGGAGGACTTTGCATCCGCATGCGCTTCTCATAATTGAAGAAAACTCTTTTCCTGTATGCTTCTGAAACATTAGAGGAAATATTTAAGAACTTAATTTCCTGCAATTAATATAGAAAAAGGTAGAAATGCAATAACAAATTATTGAATGCCGGTGCTTCATCAACTCCTCGAGCTTACCTCCGAAGAGAAACTTGGATTTCTTCTTGGCAATCGCACTATCAGTCGCCCATGTCGACCCATTCAGGGAATCGGCAAAAGAAAACCCAGAATGAGACAAGTAGCAAAAGCCTAAACTAGACCCAACAATCAAAACACCAGAGGCGATAGACCTCAGTAACAACAGGAACAATTCCTCTCCACTCTTTTTCTCACCAGAGGCGATAAACCCGCCAAAGGAAGGTTTCAAGAAGTTCAGTGAAGATGAAACAAAGTCCTGTGAGTGGTTAAACACCGGACGAACACTATTCGACCGTTGATTTGCAAGCACTGGTTTGATTAATGATAAGGATTTCTTGAGAGATGACAAAGAAAACATAGCACGGTTTCTCTTATTGTACGCCTTGGGGCTTTGAGTTTTTTTTTTTTTAGCTGATGACAAAAGCTTGGAAAGGTTTGCTGGAACGGGCAAAGGACAGAATTTATAGAGAATTCCAATGATAGTACGGTGAGTACGGTTGATTTTGACCAAGAAAAAAGGCGCATTTTAAGAGTTTGATTTAGAATTCTAGAGTAATTCTATGGCTTTATAACGACCTCTCCGAAATTAGTTGATAACTTGAAATGGCTTTCATTATCATCAAAAATAAAAAATGGCTTTCATTCGTTTAAACCCAAAATTTTTTTATTTATTTTTTTAATATTTATGAAGGACATAAGTCATCATTTTAATTTTGTTTATGGAGTTAAAAAACTTGGCTTAGTTTGTTATAATTATTTTAATTTTTAAATGAGATTTTGGCTTAGTGACAAGAAAGAAGCCCTGAGATTCTGAGATCTCAGGTTCGAGTCTCATCAAGTGTGAGCTTGAGTTAGTCAGTTATTTACTAGTTTACCTAGTTTGAGTAATGCGATTTTTATAGTTACCTGTTCATGGAATATAATATGTTGATTGTGATTATAACTTCTAATGAAAATATATTACTCAAAAATGTAAATCTAATTGCTTTAGACTATTTAAAAAAAAACTTCACTGACAGTAAATAGGATAATAATTCATATATATAGAGAGGATCCATTTATATTAGTGTAAATAATTTTTTTGAATCAACAACCCCTTGACTGAGTAATTAAATATGAGTTGTGGCATTATGTAAAGTTCGAATCCAAACAACTCCACTTCTATCCCTAATTATTTAATATTTTCCTTGTAATCAAAAAAATAATTTTTTTGTACATTTTTTTATAACTTTATATGATATTAATTTTTTTATAAATAACATTAGATTTAACAACCTACTCATCACCATTCTATATGAATTCAAATTCTTCTGATATCTTTATCATTTCAATCGAAAATAAAATTTTTTTAATATACATTAATGATTGAAATTTTATTATTATTGAGCAAATAATTAGACCTTTTTTTGTTAACTTAAAAATTTTCATGCAAGATATATATAAACAAAATATAAAATTCAACTGTTGGGTTAAAAATATATATTAAATTGTATAAAAATTACAAAAATGTATAAAACTAATTTAATTTTATAGTGATATAAGTGGATCTCTCATTTAATATATATATATATATATATATATATATATATATATATATATATATATATATATATAGACACACATATACACACACATATAATATTATAAGGTATATAACAAATTTGGTAAGATATCTATATGGATACTTACATGGACATTCTCTTTGAATGACATATAAGCATCTATTAATTTCATGTTCATACAAGTTAAAAAGAATAATAACTAACAACTTTTCCACTTTCCTAAAATTTTTTTAATTCCTAAAATCTCTCAATCTTAAAAAAAATCTTAAAATAATTTGAATACTAACTATCTAATAAAAAATATTTAGAAACATATAATTTTACTATTATTTATTTCAAAAACTAAATAAAATATTTATTGATATTATAAAATAAAAAAATTTAATTTTAATTTAATTGAAGAATATTTTATTAATAAAATTGAAAAGTATAAAAATAAGCTATCAATATCATGTATATTATTTAAATATTTAAAATTTTTATTTTTTAAATAAATAAAATTCATGAATAAAACATCTAAAATTATAAATATATGTAACATATATATATATTTAGATAGATAAAATTAATTCGTACATTGTACAAATTACTATGCTTGTAGATATTGTGATAATTGAGATTTTCCTCAGCCTTAATTAATTTATTAATTATTAAGTTTCTATATATACTTGATAATCTAATAGTAGCATTTTTGAAAAATGGTGTAAGGACACAAAGAAGTGGGGAAGCAAGTCAGTATCTGTTCCAGCACAAATCTTAAGATGATTCTTATCAAGTCGAACCCTAAACCACGGGCGAAACACTAAAATGTAAGTCTTTCTTTGAAACGCCAAAAAGATAACGTAGACCTTATTTTGCCCTAGTAAGGCTAATAACATGACACTATAGCAAGGAATCAAACTTGATTAGATTAAATTTTCATGGTTAATCTAAGTACCATTTTAAATAATAAGGAAGGGATAGAATTGCAATCAAATTATAAAGTGTCACGTAGCTATATCAATAGATAATTATTAATAATAAAATTAAATTAAATATCAGAGTGGTTAAAATATAAATAAATAAATAAATAAAATAAAAATAATGAATACGTGGTAAATTAACTTAAGCTATGAAATATAATTTAAGCATATAAATTTAATAGACTTGTAACTAAATTAAAATATCATTACACATTTAGCACATAATATTATAGAAGTAAAGTAGTAAATCTATTGTAGAGGATTAAATTTGTATGGAATATAAATAATAAATAATAGAGTAGGGATCCGCTTACACATGTGTAAAACAAATTTGTTTTACACAATTTTATATCTTCATATATGATTAATATTTTTGCAAACCAACCGTTGGATTTAACAACCTACTCATTTATTATGTATGTAAATTTTTGAATCAATCTGCTATTTCTATCTTATGAATCAAGAATAGTATTTTTTTTCAATATATATCAACGGTTGAAATTTTATTTTACGAAATATATAGTTAGACGTATTCGATTAATTTGAAATTTAGTATGCATGATCTATGTGAATAGAACATAAAATTCTGCGATCGATTAAAAAATTATAAATCATATAAAAAGATATGAAATTATGTAAAACTAAATTTGTTTTACACATGTGTAAGTGATCCCTCCTATATATATATATATATATATATAAGTAGAGATCCACTTACACATGTATAAAACAAATTTATTTTACACAATTTTATATTTTCAAATAGGATTAATATTTTTGCAAACCAACTGTTAGATTTAACAACCTACTCATATTTATTATGTATGTAAATTTTTGAATCAATCTGCTATTTCTATCATTTTAATTGAGAATAGTACTTTTTTCAATATATATCAACGGTTGAAATTTTATTTTATGAAATAAATTGTTAGATGTATTCGATTAATTTGAAATTTGGCATGCATGATCTATGCGAATAGAACATAAAATTCAACGGTCGGATTAAAAAATTATAAATCATATAAAAAGATATGAAAGTGTGTAAAACTAAATTTGTTTTACACATGTGTAATTGGATCCTCTCTCTATATATATCTATA
Source organism: Heritiera fomes (assembly GCA_032173925.1). NCBI lineage: Eukaryota > Viridiplantae > Streptophyta > Magnoliopsida > Malvales > Malvaceae > Heritiera > Heritiera fomes. The sequence goes on along the minus strand of JAPDPM010000002.1, from coordinate 39,468,644 downwards.
GAGTAGGGATCCACTTATACATGTGTAAAACAAATTTGTTTTACACAGTTTTATATTTTCATATAGGATTAATATTTTTGCAAACTAACCGTTGCATTTAACAACCTACTCATATTTATTATGTATGTAAATTTTTGAATCAATCTGTTATTTCTATCATTTTAATCGAGAATAGTATTTTTTTCAATATATATCAATGGTCGAAATTTTATTTTCGAAATACATAGTTAAATGTATTTGATTAATTTGAGGCTGGGTTGCCGGTAGCATGACGGAGAGAGAGAGAGAGAGAGAGAGAGAGAGAGAGAGAGAGAGAGAGAGCATCACTGTGAGGTGAGGAACGTAGGATCGTCGGTCGACCAAGGGAAGTACCAACGGAGGACAGAGGAAGAGAAAAGGGAACCGCGCCAGTTGCTACCACACGCCACCATGGGCAGACCCCGCCTATTGCGTCGGCGACCGGAAAAGAAGAGACGGAAGGGCGGAGCTCTTGTCCCTGCTGCCATCCAACCCAGCAAAATTGAAAAAAAAAAAAAAAAGGAAAGATGGAAAAACAGAGAAGTGGATCAGGTGAAGGAGAAGGGAATCAAGAGTCAGAGATCCGAGAAAAAATAGAGAGGAGAACTGAAGTTGGAAGTTGGAGAATGAAGAAAGAAGAGCTGTGCAAGCGAAAAGAGAATGGCGAGAGAGAAAGAGAGAGAGGGGTCTTGGCAGGGGACTGTTCGGCGCTGAAGAGTTGGCCTGGAGGCGTGAAACAAGGGACCGATGAGAGTTCCGTACAAAGTGGAGGAACAGAACTTGGAGCTAATTTTTGGGAGTTGTTTTAAGGATTTGACAGAGGGAGAATGATGGTTGATAATGTGGGGGTGTGAGGGCTGAATCAGAGGCTAATACTGCATTAGAAACAGTGGCTAAACTAAGTTGGTACAGAGGTGAAACAAGGCTATTTTTGTTACTGAAGTTGACGTGAAAACAGGGCGAGACAGGGGAGCCCTTTTTGGTTTCGGTCAAGCCTGGACAAAGGCTGCGGTAGGAAAAGAAACCCCTGCCTTGGTGACGAATCGGCCAGGGCTGATTAGCCGCTACTAGAAGGCCGAAGCAAGCCCTTATTTTGGTCTAGAACAGGGTGCAGTAGGGGTTCACTCTTGGGTCTAAAAAACAAAGGCATAGCAGGAAGGGCTCGGCTCCTTGAATGGTGATTCGTGGCTAGGATTGTAACTGCTAGTTTCCTTTCCTTTATCGATGCAAAACCAGAAATGCAGTAGAGAAGGCTCACGACAAGGGAGGAAGGCAGCATTGAGTCTTTGGTTTGGAAGTTTTATTCAAAGGTAAGACTTCTTACTTGATTTAAAAATATGAAATTTCTAAGAGAAACACTAGTATTAAATAGTGTTAAAGAGGAAAAATTTCTCAATAGTGCCCTAAAGTGAAGTAAGAGTGAGTTAAATAATTTAATTAGTTTATTTATAGTTTAGTTATGTATGTGGAATGTAGTTTAGGAAAGTTAGCCAGAATAAGAAATTATGCATTGGTTAAGAATTGGTTGTGTGTATGTATGTACTTATATATATGTATAAGAATATGTGTATATATATTTATATATACACACCTATGCATTTATATCCATACACACACACACACACACACACATATATATATATATATATATATATAATGGTGGTATTGAGAAGTAAAAAGTAAATATTAAAGGATATCTTTTTGCCACCTAGAAACGAAGTGTAGAGAAAGGGCAATACTTATTTAAATTACTAACGCCTTAGCGAAGTAAATAGTGAAAGTGATTTGTAATGTGTCTGCAAAAAAGGTTCAAGGAAGTGGCATTCAGCCAAAAGGTGTTAGGTGTCAAGCATCGGTACAAGGTTAAGAAATTATATGCAAGAGTAATGCTATGTTTATATCATGTAGTATAAGAGTACTGGAATCGTATTTATGCTACATAGATGAATATGACTTGATAAAATAATGTGAATGCGTATGTGATGATGATAAGTCGTCCATGAGGTGTTAGTTATGCACTTATGTAAGAATATACACAAGGTTGACGTTATGTTGTCTAATTGATAATGTAATATTTGTATACAAAGGGATGTAGTGTATATTGTTAAATTTATCATGACATGATGATTATGGGTGAGTTTGAGAAACTATGGATTTATTTAATTTATAGAATTGTGTAAGTGACCTACTTAATGTAGTTAATGTCACATTGTTAAATCTAATAAATTATGAGTTGATTTTGATTTACATGTTAAAATGGAAATGGTATGATGAAGAAGAAGATATGCTAAATTGCTTGTTGGTAATATTTTTTTTTTTTGGTGAACAACTAGAATTATATTAGAACAACAAAGCTTCCCTATACAGGATTACAAGTTATAGTTCTAGGGGTTTGCAACCCCATAACATCATACATCAATGCTAACTTAATACATTCCGGTGGGTGTTCAAAAACAACAAAATGGTCTTCCATGTTGTTTCCCATTTTTGCTAAGCTATCTGCACACATGTTGGCTTCTCTAAAGACTTGTGATATTGAGGCTCGTTGCAGCTGCTGCATTAAGTTCCTGCAATCAAAGACAAGAGTAGAGTAAGCATGGGATGGAGGGACTCCATTATACACGAAGCTTACCACATTTTGTGAGTCCGTTTCAATGTAAATGTCATGAAATCCCCTCTCAATCGCAATTTTTAGTCCATCTCTCAGACCCCAGAGTTCCGCCCCAATGCTCGATGTAAATCCAACATTCCTGGCGAATCCACATATCCAGCTGCCATTGGTATCCCTAAAGACTCCACCGGCCGCTGCTTTTCCTGGGTTGCCATTGGCTGAACCATCTGTATTGAGTTTTAAAAAACCCCTTGGAGGTTTTTTCCAACCAACTTCAATGATCCCTCTTGTGTTTTTACCTCTATCTGGCCTCATTACCGCCCAGTACTCTTTAGCTGCTTTGATGTTCTTCTGAGCTGTATCATTCACGTCCTCTTGTTCATTCTTGTAAACAAGTGAGTTTCTAGCTTTCCATAAGTTCCAAATAGCGAATAGGAACAGCACATTCCACGGAATTCCTTCAACTGCAGAATTAACTTTTAAAGTGCTATTAGAGTGAAGCCAATTAACGCAATCGTCATTGAAGTTGATCGACTGACTGATCAAAAATTCCGGCCTTGTCCAAAATTCCCGTATCTTGTCACAATCTCGAATGCAATGAAGAATCGTTTCTTCTTGGACATTGCACTTAGGACAGGCCGGTGATGTTTGTATTTTCCTGGCTGCGAGCAGAAGTTTTGTGGCAATCCTTCCATGCATACATTGCCATATAAAGAACTGGATTTTTGGGAGTATTGGTAATCTCCAAATTGATTTCCAAGTATTATTTTCCTCCGGCATGACGTTTCTTGCTAGTAGATATGCTGAACCCATAGAGAAATGGCCTGTCGACGAAAATTTCCAAGAAATAAAATCCTTAGCCTCTCCACTAAGCTGTAAGGGTATAGCTCGAATTTTCTCCTTGATCCCTTCAGGAAGTTGGTTATTAAGTAAATCGAGGTTCCAAGACCCACTGGGGGAGATGACCTCGTTAACCAACACTTTCTCATCTCCTGGTTCCCACGGTCCATAAATAAAGGAGTTGAGGGGGGTGAGCCCTACCCAGACATCCTTCCAAAGGTAGATCTGAGTTCCATCCCTAACAACCCATCTAATGCCTTTCTCTAAAATGTGAGACGTTATCCGCATACCACTTCACATTGGTGAACAAGCTTTCCTTATGAAGGTCTCATTTCTGGAATATTTAGCTTTCAACACTTTCGCGCACATGCTTTGTTGTTCTGTAAGGAATCGCCAGCTAAGTTTTAACATGTTGGCTTCATTAAGGTTGACAAGATCTTTAATCCCAAGACCTCCCATATTTGTTAGGAGCGTAATGGTATCCCAATTAACCCAGTGAATCTTTCTCTTATCCTCGGTGGATCCCCAGAAGAAATCCCTCGCCAATTTGTTTATTTCTTCGCATGTCTTTTTGGGTAAAGATGTTCCCTGCATATAATAATTTGGGATAGCACCTATAACTGATTTGATAAGTAAGGTCCTACCCGCCATGGACAGAAGTTTTCCTTTCCAGCTGGCAAGCTTGTTTTCAACCCTATCAGTAATGAACTGAAAACTCGTCCTGCAGTGTTTTTTGGTGATAGGAAATCCCAAATATTTCCTAATGTCATCAGCATATGGAAACCCCACTAGATTGCTAAAAAAGTCTTTTTTTTCTTCCTCTATGTTTTTGGAAAGGAGGATAACCGACTTCTCTGTATTAATCTTTTGTCCTAATCTGCTACAGAAGTCTTTAAGGATTGCCGACATTGCATTGCCAGTGGAAATAGAAGCTTTTCCAATAAGAATGAGATCGTCTGCAAAGAATAAATGTGATATCTTGGGTCCCCTACGACAAAATTGAAATGGTTCCCATTGCCCGCTTTCACATGCCTCATGGATTTTAAGCGAGAGATATTCCATGCAAAGGATAAAAAGATATGGGGATAGAGGATCCCCCTGTCGAATCCCCCTGGAAGGCCATATTCTTTCCCCTTGTTCACCATTGATAAGAGTGTTCAAGGCTGAAGAGGAAATGCAGGATAATATCAGGTCAATCCAGTTCTGAGGAAATTGAAAGAAGTAAAGCATATCTCGAATAAAAGTCCATTCGATTCTGTCGTAAGCTTTCTCAAGGTCAATCTTTACCATCATGAAACCTTGATTGCCTTTTTTCCTCTTAAACGAGTGGACCATTTCCTGGGCAATAATAACATTGTCATGAGCCCTTCTTCCCGCGATGAAGCTTGTTTGGCACGGGTGGATGATGCGTGCGAATATTGGTCTAATTCTATTGACGAGGACTTTAGTAACAATTTTGTAGATTGTATTGCACAACCCAATTGGACGAAATTGTGTGATTTTCTCAGGGTTTTCAACTTTTGGGATCAAGCATATAAAGTACTCATTGATGGAATTAGGTATTAACCCGTCGGTGATAGCTCTATCAACTAGGTCGAAGATTGATCTACCCACTATATCCCAGCATTTCTGATAAAAAACTGGGTGAAGACCATCAAGTCCTGGGGCTTTAAAAGGCTTCATGGAATTAGTTGCCTTTAAGACTTCACCCCACCCAAGTTTTCTATTAAGGGATATTCTATCATTTTCCGATAAACAATTACCTTGAGTGCTCATGATTGAACTCTCCCGTCTACCATAAATAAGTGATGAGGTGAAAAGTTCCATGAAATGCTTGGTAATATGGTCCTTAATTCCAATGGGATCACAAAGCCAATTACCCACTGTGTCTATTAACTTAACAATTTTGTTTCTTCTTCGGTGTTGAATTGTTGAGAGATGATAAAATCTTGTGTTTCTATCACCATCATTTATCCAATCCACCCTAGATTTGAGAGCCCAAATTTCTTCTTCCATCTTGAGAATATGGAGATATTCAGCTTCCAATTCTCTTTCCAATTTGACTAGTTGGCTATTACTTGAGTTTGAATAGTTTTTCTGAATACCCTCTAGTCTTGCCCTAATTCTTCTCTTTCTCCAAAATATGTTACCAAAGGTATGTTGATTCCACCACCTAACATCCCTTTGAAAGATTGGGATGGCTTCTAAAACCGAATTGTTAGCTTGATTCCAGGCATTTTCCACAATAAATTTGAAATCCATGTGGGAAAACCACATCGTCTCAAAACGGAAAGGTCTCCTACCATAGTTTTGTTTTCTTGGGAATAGGTCTAATAAAATTGGGCAATGGTTTGAGTGGATTCTTGTAAGATGAAAGAGAGTTGCTTCAGGGTAGGCAAGTGTCCATTCTCCATTGGCCCACGCCCTATCCAACCTCTCCCGTATAATTTGGCCATAGTGGTTCTTATTCGTCCAAGTGAATTGGCTTCCCATAAATCCAACATCAGCCATTCCACATTCACTCATACGTTCGTGAAATAGCCTCGCTCGCCTTATATTGATTGGTTTCCTACCCATTTTTTCGGAATCATCAATAAGTTCATTAAAATCCCCCATCATAAGCCATGGGAGTGTATGAGTATTAGCAAAACCAGAAAGTTCATGCCAGAGCTTATGCTTAAATTCAAGTTGTGGTCTAGCATAGATAGCAGATAAAAGCCAAATGGGGTTAGGTTTAGTAGCTTGTTGGTAATATTTTGCTAAGGTATTATTTAAATGTTTTTGAGATACTAAGAGGACCCATACTAGTGGTGGGGTCTTAGTATCGATACTTAAAAGTTAAGTGATTGAATTAAATCAATATCTTATGGATTAGACGTCTGTAGATATGCTTGATGGTGGTGCAAGTTAAAAGGCCACGTGATGGTGGTACTGGGGATAGTCATACTTATGTCGTTATACTGTTGGATTTTCATTTGAAATCAACTTAGTTAGATTTGTAGGACTAGTTTATACATGCATAATGCATTTGAACATCATACATTTTTGAAATGGTGCTTGCTATCGAGACTTGCATGCTCGGGGAAAGGTAAAACATGGTTTTATGTAAGTGTCGAGTTGGTTTTAAATAAGCAGACAATGTTGTGGTCCTGACAGTTTTGCTAAAATGACTTTATTCGTTGAGACAAAGGTTTCAAGTATGATTTCACACTTAGATGTTTCAAAATTTCAAGTATTTAAACGAACCATGCTTTAAGTATGCAAACCTCGTTTTAAAAGCTATTTTCGTATGGATTTTGGCACTTGAGACATTTGGCATGGTTGAGATGTCTGTGTGACATCGTGAGATGCCTTTATGACATCAGGAGATGCCTGCGTGCTGTCGTGAGATGTTTTTATGACATCGTGAGATGCCAACATGGCATCGTCAGATGCCTTTGTGACATTGTGAGATACTTGTGTGACATCGTGAGGTGTGTGTGACGCTATGAGATGTCTGCGTGACATCATGAGATGTCTATGTGGCATATTTCATGCTTGTGTGACATTTAGGTGCCTGTATATGTATATACGTCATTGAGTCCACTTGTGTGGCAATGGATACCAATGTATACGTATGAAGGATTGTGAATTGTCTGAGAACTAGTCGTGACACGTACCTCAGTTATTAGATGATCGTTGGTACTGGGATGATTCATGGTCATGAATAGAGCTCTAGAATTGGACTGTGACCACGGTTAGCTATAATAGATGCTTTCAAAGAAAGCTTACTTGGTTATATTGTCGAATCTTGGTTATATTGCCCAATCTGATTATATTGTCGAATCTTGGTTATATTGCCCAATCTCGAAAATGATACCCGTTTCTTGATAAATGCTTTTAAATATGCATTTTTTGGATTTATTTAAAGAAAAGAATGTGTTTCTTATTCCTTTTTGTACAAGATCTCGATTTGAATCGATATGGACACTTACAAGATTTAAATGTTTATCTACATAAGGATTTTCAATTACATAATTGTGTTTATATTGAAAACTCAATGTTCTTGTAAATTATATTGAAAACTCAATGTTCTTGTAAATCATTTCTTTTGGTGCATTTGGTTTATGCATGGTACATGAATTCAGTGTTTAAGTAACATAAGTATGGGGACCACTTAGGGTAGGTGTTTGGGCACATAAAAATGAGGAGCTTCATAGCATCCTTTCGACTAATACCCTTACAAGCTTTAACACAAAAACTTAACTGTCTAGTCTAGCTAGGTCTTTTCACTGCATGTGCATAAGGCTTGATTTATACAATCATTACTCGGTTTTAACATTCATACAGACGCATGCAATATGGTATGAGCCCAGCATCTCTTAGTATATATTTTCTTATTGGGTTTTAACTCCCCCCCCCCTTCCCCCCCAACTTTCTCCCTCTCAGATTACTTCAGATAGGTTTGGATGCAAGTGCGGTGCATCGAGCATCGATACACGTGCAATAGAGCTCATCACTTTTGATTTGAGGTATAATCTCTTGATACAGTTTGTTTATATTATAGATTTAAATTCTTTTTGTAAATACAGGGTATATAGACTAGGATGTCAATAATAGGATTGTACTAATTAATACTAGTACATGTACCTCGTGATAGAATTTAGTAGATATTAATCATTAAGTGAATAGATTGAACTTTGAGTTTCACTTTTAGATAATAGATATGTAGCAAGTTAACGAAATATTCGTAGTTTATATAAAGATGAAAGATTAACACAATATAGGTAGAAATTTTTAAGTTGATAAGTGGCACGAGTCACGAGGTAGTTAAATTGGACTTTAGACAATTAGTCTTAAATAGTTAAACAAGTAGTAATCTGCTTGTTGGGTGTTAATTACACTAAGCGAATAATAAACATAATAAGTAAAGAAAAAAATTAGTCTGAAAATCCTAGCTTCCAAGGGCTTTATAGATATAAATATAAATATTTTTATGTTATAATTGTTCTTTTAAATATATATTATATGTATATAAAATGCATATTTATAACACTGATTATTTACATCAATAATAAAAATATACCTCAAAATGTTACTGTAATGCTTGAAAATTATTAAAATATACTTTTAATTTTTAATTTAACATTTTGTTGATGTGCTTAATAATATTATTTATAATATGTTTTTATTTTTATTCTTTCCAATATTTGTTTATCTTATGTTTTGAATATTTTAATTTTAAATTAAATATTTAATTTTTTATGATTGGATATTTTTATTTTATTATATATATTAGTATTTTATATATACTTTAAATAAATTAATTAAAAAATATCATTTTATATACTTACAAATTTAAATAGTTAAAACTAATTCATATATCGTACGAATAAAAGCTAGTTTTATATATATATATATATATATATATATATATATATATATATATATAGAGAAAGCATTAGGCAAAAAAAAAGATCGAATTAAAAAAATTAAAAATGAACAAATATATTTTAAATGAACAATTTTAAAAATATTTATTTCAATTTTAAAAAAATAGACTAGTTACATCGTGTAGGTCTATTTCTATTATTACAAAAGAAAACTACATATAATAGTTACAAGCTACCGTAATATTGTAAATTGCAAGTGAAGTTTATGTTGATGGAACTGAATCATTTTTTTTATTTTCATTATCATTGTGAACCCTCAAGACCTCAAGATAAGATTTCCCTCGAAGCTCTCGGGAGAGGAACCCCTTGAAGTAGTCAGCAGCACCAATTCTCCTAAACAATGCTGGAGTTTGGGGAGTGATAAGGCTTCGTGCTAGACCAATATCGCCATCTAGTTTGGGGCTGTAAAATGTAGCAATTGAAAGCCTTTCTTTTACCGCTTTAACTGTGGCACGATGCTCAATGCTGTGGTAAATCCCATTGGAGATTATCTGCAAAATATAGAGCAGTGTGTCACGTCTCGGGAGCTTAAGCCCAGCAACAGTGCGACCTTAGGGTGGGAAACTCATGTCCACATCCACGTCCACATCCCTAAGTCAGCCTACTCTTGCCCAGGATAGTTTTACTCGCAGACACGCAGCAAACACGCACACATAAGGCACAAACACAGGGGCACACGATATGGGGAACTGTACACATGTATTCACTCAAGTCAACAATGTACAGGAGCTGTTACAACAGGGAGGCACAGCCAATGGCCTCAACTATCCCGGCTGGACACACCCAAGTTGTCCTAGGAGGTTCCCACAAGGGTCTCAACCTATCGCTTAAGCTCACTCCCTCACCCACACGTAGAGACGCTCCCCTAAGCCTTACTCAACACTCAAGTGTATCACTCTATCTCTCCCTATCTCTCTGTACAAATGGGGAAGACACCCTTTTATATAGGCAAGCCCTCATACAAGTGTGTGGTAGTGGTTAGGCCAAGTGCGTGGCTGTCAGACTGCTTTGGGAACCTTCCCTGAGTGTATGGCAGCTGGTGCGCACTGAGCCTTGCTGACATTGTTCTGCACGAGAATCTGTCTCAGTTGCGCCCTTGAGCTCGCCTGTTCCTTCCGCTCACCTATCTGCTTGGTGCGCTCGCCCACCTGCTTGGTGCGCTCACCCTCGCCTGGAGCCTCGCCCAACTGTCTGGCTCGCCTGGCTTGGCGACAGGGACTTTACTCGCCCACCTTCTGGCCAACATCCACGTCACGCCCACTACTTTGGGCTACGTTGGTTTGGGCCTCCAGCCTCTCATCCCCCTGGCTGGGACCTAGTTGGGCCTGCTTCTGTCCATCAGGCCTTGGGCTTGTATGCAGGACGTGACATTCTCCCCTACCTGTTCTAGCAACGCCCTCGTTGCTAGGGGAACGTCTATCCTCTTTCAGTGCACTTCTTCCCTCTCTCTTCGAGCGGGGCCGATGCTTCCTCCTACTACTCTGAGCCTTCCGCTACTCTCCTACGCTGGAGGAATCTAGCTCTTTTTCTTGACCACTAACCTCGCCCTCGCCCCCTGGCTGAGAGTCGAGCACCTAACTGTCAACTCATATGGCGCCCAGTCTTCGAACCTCCCTTGGTTCTTCCACTGACTACAAGACACCAAGTTGGCGAACCACTCTCGGTTTTTCCCCCTTCGACTGCTCACCACCCCTGACAATCGCTACGAGCTTCTCTCTGGTCGAGCACTCCCGTGCTCTGTGCTGTCCACCGAACAAGAAACACTTTATAGGTCTCCTTGGCCGATCCTCTCTCCATGAGGACTTCCGCTTGGCAAAACGTGGCTTCCCCTCGCCACTGCTGTCAGGATCTTCCTTGCCATCACCCTTCCCCTCGGGCTGGGAAGCATCGAACTCAGATACACCTTCACTGTCGAAGTCATCACTCTCCTACAAGCCTTTCCCCTTTAGCTGGGATGACTCTGACCTGATGAGATCAACTAAGGACTTTATGGCTACTATGGCCCTTGACAGCGTCTGAATGTGAATTCTCTTCAGTTCCTGTCTCGCCCACGGCCTGAGTCCATCAAGAAAGGAAAACAAAGCCTCTCCCTCGCCAAGGCTCGGTATCTGCAGCATCAGCTCTAAAAACTCGTGCACATACTCGCACACCTCCCCTCGCTGCGTCAACCTTCTCAGCTTGGACTTTGCCTCCTCTGCTACGTACGCGGGATAGAATTGCTACCTGAACTCCTTCTGGAATTCTGCCCAAGTGCTTATGGCAACATCTCCTCGCCTGGCGTACTCACACCTGCAACGCCACCATAGCAAAGCAAAATCAACCAAGTACATAGAGGCAGTGCTCACCTTAGTAGCTTCCTCCTTGATGCCAACAGCTCAAAAATATTACTCTAAGCCCCAAAGAAAGTTGTCCACATCCTTGGCCGACGTCGTCCCATTGAACTCCTTCAGCTTTGGGACATCTGTCCTAAATAGGGGAGCAAACGATAGTAGGCGACCTGCCACGGCGCTCTCACATGCGCTGACCTTGGCACGTAACTGGTCTAGCTCTACCCGCATTGCTTTAACCATCGCATCCAAGGCTGCATTCTTCTGGGCGAGCTGTTCAATCTCGGCGAGCTTCTCCGGCACTTCAAGCCTTAACTCCTTCCCCTCGGACTGGAATTCGGCGAGGCGGTCTTCTAGTCTGTCTTCTGTGTCGCCCATCGCCAACTCTAACTTGGTGAGCCTTGCTTCGAGGGCGGACATTACATCATCTTTGGAGTTACTACCCTTTTTCCCCTTCCCGGCTCGAGTCTCTCGTGCCTCATGTCCCTCAGAGTGCTACCTTGCTTCTGAACTCGCCATTTTTACTCCGTCCGGGCTGCGCACTCGTCTGCTCTCTCTTCAGGTAAATTGGTTCGCATCGCGTCTCAACTAACACTAGGACCCGCTGGAACCATGTAGTTCAATCAGGCTAGACTAACTGCTGATCGCCAACACCTGATCGCCCACTCTGATACCAACTGTCACATCCCAGGAGCTTAAGCCCAGCAACCGTGCGGCCTTAGGGTGGGAAACTCACGTTCACGTCCCTAAGTCAGCCTACTCTTGCCCAGAATAGTTCTACTCGTAGACACGCAGCAAATACACGCACATAAGGCACAAACACAGGGGCACACGATATGGGGAACTGTATACTTGTATTCACTCAACTCAACAATGTACAGGAGTTGTTACAACAGGGAGGCACAGCCAATGACCTCAACTATCCCTGCTAGACACACCCAAGCCGTCCTAGGAGGTTCCCACAAGGGCCTCAACCTATCGCTCAAGCTCACTCCTTCACCCACACGTAGAGACTCTCCCCTAAGCCTCACTCAACACTCAAGTGTATCACTCTATCTCTCCCTCTCTCTCTGTACAAATGGGAAAGACACCTTTTTATATAGGCAAGCCCTCATATAGGTGTGTGGTAGTAGTTAGGCCAAGTGTGTGGCTGGCAGACTGCTTTGGGAACCTTCCCTGAGTATGTGGCAGCTGGTGCGCACTAAGCCTTGCTGACATTGTTCTGCTCGAGAATCTATCTCAGCTGCGCCCTTGAGCTCGCCTGTTCCTTCCGCTCACCTACCTGCCTGGTGCACTCACCCTCGCTTGGAGCCTTGCCCAACTGTCTGGCTCGCCTGGCTTGGCATCAGGGACTTTGCTCGCCCACCTTCTGGCTGACATCCATGTCACTCCCACTACTTTGGGCTGCCTTGGTTTGGGCCTCCAGCCTCTCATACCCTTGGCTGGGACCTAATTTGGCCTGCTTCCATCCATCAGGCCTTGGGCTTGTGCGCGAGACGTGACAAGTGCAATGGGATTCAACCACAGAGAAGGAAAAAACTACATTAATTTGGTGCAGTATATAAAATCAAAGTCGACAAACATGCATTTCAATTGGGTTTGGATTAATCCAATTGAACTCTTGAGCTATAAGAAACCCAAAAAGAGTTCCATACTTCCATGTTACTATTTTGTAAGCACAGTGCCACATGAATAGAGCACTAAAGTATTATATTCAAAGAATGCACTCAAATATTCTTTTTTTTTAATTCTAAGGACTTCAGTGAAAAATATTAAAAATTTTTAGTTATGATAAAATTCTGTAAACTTATATTTTTATGAATGTACGAAATGTTTGCATTAAATGAATGTATATAGCATCTTTTCTTTTTCAAATATTTACTATTATGTATTAAAAATAAATAATTTTTTAATTATTAATGTTATTATTTGCTTTTGTATTAACATGGGTTTTTGTTTTGCTTCACATTATTTGCTTTAAGAAATAAAAACAAGTGAAAAAATTGGTAACCAAAACCAAATCTTTACTTTTTCAATCACAAGTCACAACCTAATAAAAAAAATGTTGTAGAAATGATAAGAAATTAGTGACCTCCATAATGTCTCCAATATTGATGACAAGAGCATTTGGCAGGGGGTTAATAGGAATCCAAGCCCCATCTTTCCTTATATGGAGGCCTTCCACCTCATTTAGTTGATGTGGAATGGTAAGAGCATCACCATCAGAATGAGAGTTGATGCCCATTGCAAGCTCCGATTGTGGACATGGAGGATAATAGTTCATCTTGATGCCTTGATGCTCTTCATCAAACAGAATTCTCATGTCATTTGGGTCCATCCCTAGAGCCTCGGCCATGAGGTCAAGCAAGTTGATGGCAAGATTTTTCAGTTCTGTTGAATAAGCTTCCAAGGTTTCTCTGCAATCAATTGTTTAAAAATAACCTCATCATTATCAAATAGTCAGAGAGAGCTATATATATATATATATTGAGAGAGAGATAGAACCTGAGTGGGAGAGGGAGCTTAGGGAATAGGTGAGGTTTTCTCAAATGCGCTGGTAGGGTGGTCACAAAAAACCTGTCTCCCCAGTTAAGCTTTTGTTCCTCAGACACAACAAATGCTTGCCCGAATCCCTCAATATCATCAGGTGTTTGCCAAAACTTCTTCTTCTCTTCCATTGGGAGATTGAAGAACTCTTTCATCTCTAACTTCATTTTTTGGAGCAAAGCGGTGCTTACTTCATGATTTTTTAACTGGAATGCATTTACATATTAGTTCAAACATAACAATTGCACCAAAGTCCAATCAAGAGACATCTCTTTTTTGAGGAAAGAACTTTTAAGCCTTGACCAGTGTTTTATGCACCCATCAATGTTCCCTGGAAAAGTCACAAACTCACAACCCCTAAGAAGAGAAAGGACAGGCATTGCAGACCTTAACTGGGTGCTTTACCCAATTTTTAAACAAGCAAATTAAAATATTGCCACATTTTTTTATTTATCATATTTTTTTTCAAATAAACTTAATAAAATATATGACAATTCTTTTATTTTACTTGTGAAATTTGAAAGTTCTATTGATGATGTAAAACATAATAATACTTTTTTGTGTTCACATTTGATAACGTATAAATGAGGGGTAATATACATAAATCCCCTTATGTTTATACAAAAATGATACTAACTCCCATATTCTAATTTTATAATACCAAAATTTCTCCTTTTAATTATTCTTAAACCCAAAAATCATCAACACAAAACCCAAAATCTTAAACCCAAAAATTATAAACCATAAATCTTAACCCATAAATTTTAAACCCTAAACCAAAAGCCGCTAAATTTAAATCATAAACTCTGATCAAAGGTAAAAATTTTGGTATTTTAAAATTACATAAATGTTCATCAGTATAAGTATAGGAGGTTTATGTACTTCACCTTATAAAAGAGACCAATATTGTAATAAAATTTAATTATGCTTGAAGCCAAGTACCTAAATAATTATTGTATATTGTATCATTTAGCAGGTTCTAAACGTAAATATTCAAGCCGCAAGATAGGCATAGGGAATATAACTAAATAAAGTACCTGGAAGAAACCCCAGTGTTTGCATGAATTGTGTAATTGCTTCAGCTCAAAATCTTTCACTTTGTGATCTTTTGAAGTTAAGTTATGCATGTAAGATAAACCCACATTTATCTATGTGGCTCTTCTTAAAATCTAAGAGAAGTTATTTAATAGGCCACTATTCCTTAATTTTAGGAACCACATCTAATCATATGATGGATATGATTGGAAGTGATAGTTATTTAATTAAAATAAAATAGATCCTCTCTCTCTCTCAGAACGTATGGTATTTTCCATCTGCACCGTAAACGAAAGAAAACAGAGCAAGAAGAGAAATATGTTCATTGTTACAGAGATTGCAACGATGGCTTCTTCTTCTTCACTAACGCCAACAGCAGACAGAAGTATGTTTATTATTATTATTATGATTATTATTATTATTATTATTATACAATGAAAAAGTATGAAATATCTAGTTTTAGAGATCTTAAATGTGTATTCATGTATACAATTAAAGTTTATATGTAGTATCCGAACTTGGTTGTTCTAAATTAGATATACTCTACGAAAGATTTATGTCCTCCTCAATTTCTTTGGCCTAGTATGAAACTAGTATTATGGATATTGTTATGATTGTTGTGCACCAATTAATTACTCAAAAAAATAAAAAAAAAATAATATTTAATGTAAGTTTCATAAAACAAATAAGTTTTCAATTTGTTACGTTTCTGTATAAGTGAAAACTTGATAACATGTTGATGATTAGTGAAAATTAATGATGTGATAAGTTTTTTTTTTAAAAAAAAAAGAAATAAAAATGAATGAACAGTAAAGTGCGGCAACCACATTTTCCATCTATAAACCTTCACTGTTTGAAATAATGATGATGATGCAAGAGTTAAGATGTTTAAAAAAGAACATCATCAAGCTTGACGTTTCCATTAATATTACAAACAATTTTTGAACAGTAAAGTGCCTATACTCATGTTTGCCATTGTGTGTATGTGTGTATATATATATATATTATAATGTTTAACGTGACATATGTTATTATATTAAGATTATATTCAAACAGTAATGGTGATTAATTATGATGATGAGCTAATGATGATGTGATGATTGTTATAAAAAAAAAAAAGGAAGTTTCAAACGGTACTTGTAACCATAATAATTTTCAAACACTAAATTAGTATTTATATAAAATGTGATACCATTTATGTTTCCACATGTAAAACCGTTTGTTTGATCAATGGTATATATAATATATTTGTCATGATTGTGATTAATCACGATCATTAATTGATGATGATTTTAACGACGATGATGTTGATTAATGATAACAATGACAAATAATGAAGATGATGATAATGTTTGTACAATTTTACAATTCTGTTTGGGAATTGATTTTGTTGAGTACTCTTGCAATTTGTATGATTCATTATTATGAGTGATTACATGAATATCAATAAATATCTTATGATTATCTATATTTGTTCCGTTGTTATGTTAAATTTTCGGTAATGTAGACAATTTTGTATATTTAAGTGTTTACCGAAAAATTAAAGTTTAATGTGTACAAAAAAAATATTCAATTGGATCCTAAAGTTTTGATCTAAAAATAATGAGTTAAAAATTAAGTTGTCATTAATTACTAAAACTTAAGAATTTTACCCAAAGGTAAATTATTATTCAATAAATTAATGATATTATGGGAGATAAATTAATATTTTGATTGAATATGTTAATTATCCAAAGATAAAAGATATATTCAATTTTTAAATATTTATTTACCCATTAAAGTCCATATATTTAACTCATTTAAAGAAAAATATAGTGTAAAATTTACCCAAAGGTATTTTACTTTATATTTGTGTTATGTTTATTAATACATGTATATTGTAATGTCTAACTAAAGGAGAACTACTATATATCGTATTGTTTTTTTTTTTACTAAATTCATTATAATTAAATGTGAGTTTTATTTGTTATGTTTTGCAGTTATTGCAATTAATTCGCATGCGTCATCTGTTGTTATGTTTAATGGCATGAACTTCTCAAAATGGTGAGAGCAAGTTGATTTCCACTCAGGGGTTTTGGATCTTGGCTTATCTCTCATTCACGAAAAACCTACCGCTATTAAGGATAAAAGCAATGAGGCAGAGAAGTCACATTATGCTACATGAGAAAAAAGCAACAAATTATGCTTAAAGTTCTGTGAATGACAATTGCTAACAACATTAAGACTACGATTCCACAAATTGAGAATGCTAAGGAATATATAAGTTTTGTGGAAGAAAAGTTTCGTTCCATAGACAAGTCACTGACTGAGCTTACGACCATAAAGTACAATCGGTCGATAAGCATGCAACAACATATCATCAATATGATAAACATTGCTGCAAGGCTTAAGACTTTGGGTTTAGCAGTAGAGGACTCCTTTTTAGTTCAGTTTGTTCTGAACACCTTGCCTCCTGGATATGGGCCTTTCCAAATTAACTACAATACTATAAAGGATAAGTGAAATGTTAATGAATTGGCCAGCAGGCTTGTACAAGAGAAAGCAAAACTCAAGAGTTAAAGAGTCACTCTGCTAACCTAGTAGGAAAGGGAGCTGTGAAAGGATTCAAAGCCAAAAAGTTTAAGAAGAAGAAATGGTCTGCTAATGATTCTCAAACTGAAAAGAAGGAACAGATGATAGACAAGTGCCATTTTTGCAAGAAAGCTGGGCATTATCAAAAAGACTATCATAAACAAAAAGCTTGGTTCGAAAATAAAGGTATTTTTAATACTTTTGTATGTTTTAAATCAAGTTTAAGTGAAGTTCCTAACAATACTTGGTGGCTTGATTATAGTACTACAACTCATGTTACCAATACTATGCAGGGATTCCTTACGATCCGAACCACAAATCCAAGAAATGAATTTCTATTTATGGGGAATCGCATGAAGGCTCCTGTTGAAAGCATAAGGACTTACTTATTGGTCTTAGACACTGGATATCAGTTGGACCTTTATGATACACTCTATGTATCTTTAATTTCTAGAAACCTTGTTTTATTTAGGAAAATTGGACAATTGTGGTTTTTATGTTAATTTCTGTTCTAGAAGTTTTACTCTATATAAAGACTATTCTTTATGGATCGGGATTTCTTATTGATGGTTTATATAGAATAAAACTAGATAGTGTTTTTCCTAAATCTTTGCATGTCACACATAACAATGTTGGTTCAAAACGTAGTATGCTTAATGAAAATTCTGCTTATTTGTGGCATAAACGTTTGGGTCATATATCCAAAGAAAGGATAGAAAGATTGGTAAAGAATGGGATTCTACAAATTTTATTGATCTTGGAACTTGTTTGGATTGCATAAAGGGAAAACAAATCAAACATACCAAGAAAGGAGCCACAAAAAGCACACAACTTCTTGAAATAGTGCACAATGATATATGTGGACCTTTTGATGTTCCTTCCTTTAATGGAGAAAAGTATTTCATCACTTTCATTGATGATTATTCATATTACGGATATATCTATATGCTTAAGGAAAAATCTCAGTTTGTAGATGTTCTGAAAATATTCCTAAATGAGGTTGAGAGACAATTAGATAGAAAAGTGAAAATTATAAGATCTAATAAAGGTGGTGAATACTATAAGAAATATGATATATCAGGACAACGTCCTGGTCCATTTGCTAAGGTCCTCGAAAAATGTGGCATATGTGCACAGTATACTATACCAGGTCTACTCCAACAAAATGGTGTAGCAAAAACGCGAAATCGGACCTTAATGGACATGGTTAAGAGTATGATAAGTAACTCCTCCTTACCTAAATCCTTGTGGATACATGCACTAAAAACTATAGCTTATTTATTGAATAGAGTTCCAACCAAAGCGGTTCAAAAGACACCTTCTGAATTGTGGATGGGAAGAAAACCAAGTTTAAGGCACCTGCATGTTTGGGGTTGCCCAGCGAAAGCAAGACTGTATAATCCATAAGAGAAAAAGTTGGATTCTCGAACTGTAAGTGGATACTTTATTGGTTATCCTGAGAAATCCAAAGGATATATGTTCTATTGTCCAACCCATAGTCTGAGAATAATTGAAACTGGTAATGTCAAATTTCTTGAGAATGCTGAAGTTAGTGGGAGTGTAGAACGTCAAGTTGCAGAAATAAATGAGATAAAAGTAAATGCTCCTTTATCCATTATTGATCCAAAAATCCACAATTGACATTAATATTGATCCAACATTTGTGGAAAGGGACAACAATATTGATCAACATTTGAACGATGAAACACCTCTACAGTCTGATGTCGGACCCTATAATGATCAAGGATCTGATATTCAACCTAATGAAGAAACATCAAATACAAATAAACCAAAAGGAATAACATTGACAAGATCTCAAAGGGAAAAGAGATTGGCTATTCCAAATGATTATGTGATTTATTTACAGGAATCAGACTTTGATCTTGGAATTGATAAAGATCCAGTTACTTTTTCACTAGTCATAGAAACTTCAAAATTTGCTAAATAGATTGATGCCATGAAAGAAAAGCTAAAATCCATGGAACAAAATAAAGTTTGGGATCTCGTTCAATTGCCTGAAGAATGTACAAGAGTCGGTTGTAAGTGGGTCTTCAAACCAAACACAACTCAAAAGGCAAGGTGGAACGTTATAAAGCTAGACTTGTTGCCAAGGGTTATACTCAGAAAAATAACATTGATTATACAAAGACATTCTCTCTTGTATCTAACAAAGATTCATTAAAAATAATTATGGCATTAGTGGCTCAATATGATCTAAAATTACACCAAATGGATGTGAAAACTACCTTTCTGAATGGAGATCTAGAGGAGGAAGTTTATATGGATCAATTAGAAGGTTTTTTCATAGGAAGTAAAGGTCAAATGGTGTGTAAACTTAAGAAGTCAATATATGGACTAAAACAAGCTTCCAGTCAATCGCATATTAAGTTCAATACCATTATTACGTCTTTCGGTTTTAAGAAAAATATTATAGATTATTGTATATACCTAAAGATTAGTGGGAGTAAGTTTATATTTATAAGCTTATATGTTGATGATATTTTGCTTGTAACAAATGATTTAAGTATACTAAGTGAAACTAAAGATTTTCTCTATAAGGATTTTGAAATGAAAGATATTGGAGAGGCTTCTTATGTGATTGGAATAGAAATATTAAGGAAGAGATCAAAAGCAATAATAGGCATATCTTAGAAAGCATATATCAACAAAATTCTCGAAAAGTTTAATATGAGTAAATATTCACCGGGGGTTGTTCTCATTCAGAAGGGTGATAAACTTAGTCTCATGCAGTGTCTAAAGAATGAATTAGAACGAAAGGAAACAGAATCAATTCCTTACACCTCTGTTGTTGGAAGCTTAATGTACCTACAGACTTGTACTAGACCATATATAAGTTTTGCGGTCGAAATGTTAGGGAGGTATCAAAGTAATCCTAGAATTGATCACTAGAAGGCTGCAAAGAAAGTTTTGAGGTACCTATAATGAACAAAGAATTACATGCTCACATATAAGAGATCTAATCAACTGGAGGTAGTCGGATACATGGATTCAGATTTTGTCAAATGTCTTAATAGCAGGAAGTCCACTTTTGGTTATCTGTTTCTTTTAGCGGAAAGAGCAGTTTCATGGAAAAGTACAAAATAGACTGTCACTGCTTCATCTACAATGGAAGCAAAATTTGTAGCTTGCTTTGAAGCCACAATTCATGCATTATAGTTGCGAAACTTTATTTCAAGACTTGGGGTTGTCTACACCATTATCAAGTCGCTGAAAGTTTATTGTACTAACACCGCAACAATATTCTTCTCCAAGAATGACAAATACTCTAGAGGTGCCAAGCATATGGAATTAAAGTATTTTGCTGTTAAGGACGAGGTTCAGAAATAAATAGTGTCTATTCAACATATTAGTACTGATCTCATGATTGCTGACTCATTAACGAAGGGTTTACAATCCAAGTTACTTAAGGAACATGTTCTTAGGATGGGTCTTGATTGTAATGATGTTTTGTAGTGACACTTTGAGCTCAATGATATGTTTCTGACACTATTATGTTTTTCTTATTCTATGATGCTATGTATACTTTATTGTTTGATACTGACAGGAAAAGACTTAACAAGTCATTATTGTGGACCATAATGAAATTATAGTATAATGATAATATAAGGACCTAATATAATAAATTGCAAGTATTGTAGTATAGGGAAGGGAGTATTTTACAAATTAGAACATGACCTCTATAACTCACAGCGAATAGTTTTATTCTATGGTATTATGATGGGAGATAATAAATTAACTTCCATTATAAAGACTTTAATCGAGCCAAGTGGGAGAATGTAAGAAAACCCATGTTTATCTGTGTGGCTCTTCTTAAAATTTAAGGGAAGTTATTTAATAGGCCACTATTCCTTAATTTTAGGAACCACATCGAATCACATTGTCGTAATAGTTTTCGCGCTCGACGATTTTGAAAACATTTAAAAAACAAGGAGTCGACACCAATCTTTTTTGTTAGGTGTGATTGGTCACCTAAAATATTTATATTTTTAACAAAATCTCAAAATTAATTAAGTTTTATTAAAAAGATAATTTTTGGTTTACGAAAACAAAATCAGGTCTGGGAGTACGGTTACGCGTGGGGAAAGATTAGCACTCCCATGACGCCCGTTAAAAAACGGTATCATTGTAATCATGTGTTATCCTTTAGTTCTAATAAAATGGTCTTGAATTAATATTTAAAAATAATTCTTATTTTTATTGCAATCAATTTTATTCTTTTTATTCAAAGTCATTTTTAATTTGAAAAAATCATTTTGTTTTATTTTAAAAAGTTAAATTTTATTTTTCAAAAGTGAATGTAAACCTTTTTGTATTGAAAAATTAAATCAAATATCCCAATACTCTGGTAACATTTGAAATAACTTTCCTCACCTAAAGATTTCTTAAAAATCACTACTTGTGAGTTCTATAGAACCTCATCATCGAAAGATTCACACTCGCTTCAAAAATTATTATGAATGCATATGATGCAAACAAATAATGAATGATGCTAATGAATTTTTTAATTTTTTATATAATTATATTTTTTTACTTATTTTAAATAAAAAGTTTTATTATTGAAAAATTGCACTAAGTATCCCAATACTCTGGTAACACTTAGTGAACTTCTCTCACCTAGGGATCAGTTAAGAAATCACTGCTTGTGAGTTTCATAACATCCCATCATCGGACATTTATTTTGAAGTTAATGTTTATACATATGATGCAGGCATAGCACATGATGCACATGAGATTAAAAGAGCTTTATTTTGATTTTTATTAATGAAACTCTTAATATTGAAAAATTTAACTAAATATCTCAATACTCTGGTAACATTTAGCTAATTCCTCTCACCTAGGGATCAGTCAAGAAATCACTACTTGTGAGTTTTATGACATCCTATCATCGGACAAATTTCATTTAATTTAAATCTTCTTTGATTTCCTTTTTCTATTTTTTTTATATATTTTTCTTACATTTTTTTATATTTTCTAATCAATAATAATTAATGAAAATACAAGTAAAAGAAAATTTTTCAAAACTTTTATTTTGTAGCCTGCACTAATAATAATAATAATAATAATAATAATAATAATAATAATAACAACAACAACAACAACAACAACAACAACAACAACAACAACAACAATAATAATAATAGTGATAACACAATAATAATAATAATAATAATAATAATAATAATAATAATAATGATAATAATAATAATAATAATAATAATTAAGAGAAACAAGAAAAAGGCTAAAAAAAATTATACCCAAAGTGAAGCCCAAACCAGAATGGGTTTGAAGCTGGTATTGGGCTCAATTCTCAAAAGCCTTCTGGACCCAATCAGACGCAGTCGGGTCCACGCGCGGGTCACCTCCTCTTTTTTTTTTATTTCACACTATAAAAGTCAAGAAATTTTTTTATTCTTCATTTTTTTAAACGTTTCAACAAAAAATGCCAAAAGCTCTCTCCCCCTTTTCCAACCAGTCCGTTCGCTGCTCCGCCGCTGGAACCACCGCCGGTCGCCGGAAATCAAAAACGAACCTACCTTCCGAAAGCTCTTCGATCCCTCTACCCGATTCTGATCTTGGTTTCAGCTAAAAAGCCCTCTAACCCTATAGATCTGGCTTAGACCGAAGCCCTTTCCCCATTTTTTTTGTTTTTGTTTTTGGATCTGGTTATGGGTTTGGTTGTGGCTTGTTGTTTTTGTGGCTTGTTTTTCTTGTAGGTGATGGCTTAGATCTAGGTTTGTTGGGATTCGGTGAGGTTCCAAATCTGGGATTTTTGGGTCCTCAGATCTGGGGTTTTTATGGCTTTGGTAATGGTGATGACAGTGATGATGGCGATGTGTGGTGGTTGCTTTGGGTAGAGGCGGTACAGGGGCTGGTTCACGGTGGTGAGGGATGCGCTGGTTGTGGATATCGAGTAGTGGTTTTTTGTGAGTAATAGTGGATTTTTTTTGGGGTGTGCCGTGCTTGAGAGAGCTTGGCAAGGGGCTGGTGATCAGGGTAGTCCGATGATGATTGCTGTGATAGTGGTTTGGTGAGGATGGAGGGTCTCAGTTCTGGTTTGGAAATGGTGGCCAGAGGTGGCGCGACAATGGAGCTTTGGATCCGGATTTTTGGTACAGGCTCCCCCCTTGCATAGTCTGATCTTTGTCCTTTTAAGAAGAAAGAATTTAATCCTAGTTTAGGTTAACACTGAGCAAATCCCAGATATTCAGCAAAAATGATTTCCATTGAAGAACTCAAGTCAACAAAGGTGGGCTGGCAGAGGAGTGACAGAGGAGGGTGGTCGGCGGTTATGGGGTACTGAACCCCATTCAATGCTGATGGAACTCAAACATAATAATAATAATAATAATAATAATAATAATAATAATATAAACAAAACAAATAATAAAAATTAAATATATAAAAATAATAATATTAGGACAGAATTAGGTGTCAACACACATAATGGACATGATTAGAAGTGGTGGTTATTTAATTAAAATAAAACAGGTCCTCTCTCTCCCTCAAAACGTACAATATTTTCCACCTACATCGTAAACGAAAGAAATCAGAACAAGAGAGAGAAAACTATTTACTGCTTTAGAGATTGTAACGATGGCTTCTACTTCTTCTTCACTAACGCCAACAGCAAACAGAGGTATGTGTATTATTATTATTATTATTATTATTATTATTATTATGAAAAAGTATAAGATATCTAATTTTAGAGATCTTGGATGTGTGTTCATGTATACGATTAAATTTTACAATGCATGTCAATAACAGGCACCTGGGGCAAAAGGCAGGTGTTTGGTAAGATGGGTCTTCCTCAGTTCACACATATCGGGGTGGAAGTTTAAACAATGGCTCCTTTGCCAACTCTTGGACACAAGGCACTAAAAGAGAACTACCTAGCTTTGGTATCTGCAGTTCCATAGCTTTGAAATGGATACTCTTTACTCGCTTTAACGTAGTTTTTTCTCACAATTTTAAAGATGAGAGAAAGTGGAACAGGGACTAGTTTTGATTTTTGAATGCATTCAGACAGCAACGTATTTTTACATGTATGGCTGAGCCTAGCTGTTCGAGATTACATAATATCTCTTCACATCCTTTGCATATATTAATTATTACTACTTACACTAAGGCTTTGCTTAGCAGGTGAAAAGAAAAATGGAAAGAAGAAAAATTGGAATGAGAGAAAACTGAAGAGATGGAAAACATTAGTTTTTTTCCTTAAGGCTTTGTTTGGTAAAATAAAAAGAAAAATGAAAAGATGGAAAATTGAAGGGATGGAAAGATAGAAAAATGGAAAAAAAAATTTAATTTTTTTCCTTAAATGTGTTTGATAAGAAAGATAGGAAAATGAATAGAAAATATATTTATTTCCTTTTATTGCTTGATAGAGTGAAAAAGTGAGAGGAAAGAAATTTAAAAGTAAAATGATTTCAGCATCCTACCTTTATACAAATATTTATCAAGTGTAATTGTTTTTTTTAAATTTTTGGCATTTATTGAATTTTCATTTTCAATGAGATATTTTTTAAAAGCAAAATCTAGTTAAAACAATTCATTAATAATTAATTGTTAATTATAAATAAATAATTATTTATTAGGGAGTTTTGGTCAAAGCAATAATTAATTATTAATTTATTATTAATAATTAATAATAGTTTACAGGAGTTTTGTTGTGGAATTAATTCCATATTTTACGAAATTAATATGGAATTAACTGAAAAATGAGATTTGGAGCGGACCCGCTTCATCAAAAGATGTCATATCCTTCGTATGGAATTAACTATTTATTAATAATAAATAAATAATAAATTCATTAATAAACTTATAAAAAGATAGTTACAGCCTTACAGGAGTTCTAGTAGGAAAGGGAAAGTAAAGTTGATAATTTTAAATTTTGTTAGGGGCAATTTTGTCTTTTCAATTAATTTATTCATTTGATGCATTTTCTTTTCTCTTTTCTGTCTAATTGGACAAATAAGCTTTCCTTGAAGGGCAGAAAATAGGTTTCCTTCCCCTTTTCTTTCCTTTGCATTTTCTGTTCCACTAAGCAATTTCAAAATTGGTTTTCCCTCCACTTTTCTTTCCATCACTTTCTTTCCTCCCAGTTTTCAGCTGTACCAAGCACAACCTAAGTATGCTTGGTAGAAAGGATGAAAAATGTGAAAAAAAAATTATAATTTTTTTCTTCCATTACTCAGTAGAATTGAAAAATAGAAGGAAAAAATGAAATTATATTAAGTTACCATTATACCATTAATGAGTTATGATAACAAAATAACATTAAAAGAATAAAGGATAATTTTGTAATTATACATACTTTACTCACACCTCTTTCATTTTCTCTGCACTAATCTTTCTAATTTGGAGTGATTTGGTTTTGTTAATAAGGAAATAAAATGTCAATCTTTCTTATTTTCTTTCCTCACACTTTTCCTTCCTACCAAGCACTAAGGCTTTGCTTGGTAGAAAAGATAGAAAGATATGAGGATAAAAAATTTACTAATATAATGGTTAAGCTACAAAATAGAAAAATGGTTATGAAACCTAGCAATTAGATTATCACATTTTCCATCCTCACCTCTTTTCATCCTTCCTACCAAGCAAAGCTTAATAAAAACTTTTTTCTTCCCACTTTTTCACACACTCCCTTCCATCCTTCCATTTTTCCACCCTACCAAGCACACCCTAGGAGAGAAAAGATTGTATGAAAAAGTTGCTTCATGTTAGTATATATCCCTTTTATTTAAAACATACTACGTAATCACATTATTGGAAAAAGTCAATTATTTATTATTTGAATCATTAATGAGTTTTGTCAAATAAATATTTACTATTTAATTATCACGTATAATTTGCATACAAGCAAAGGCTTTTTAGCTTCGAAATCGATTATCCATCAAATTGTTTCTGCCACTCGATCATTATCTAACCACATTATAAAAGTGTGTTTGATACAGTTAAAAAGTTAGTGAACAAAAGTGTATTAATATCCACTACACCATCAATGGAGTTTTTTTACTCCACAAGCGATTTTAAAATGATGACATATCTCCTTTAAAAATATTAAAAAATAAAAATAAATAAAATAATATATGTATTATCATTCTATGTGACGTCCCCGTCACTTCACCTTAGCACCTAATTTTTTTCTTATTATCTTATCCGATCTTATTTTGATTTAGTTTATCCAGTGTCATTCTTCCCTTGGTCTTAAGCTAATCATTTACTAGCTCATATAAACATTTTTCTAAATTTCCATAGACATAAAAATGATATATATAAATATCATTCCATTTCCACAGGATCTCATACATCGTCTTAACTTACATCCCCGACATCTTATATATATAAAGATTTCTTGTACTGTACCGTAACTGAAATACAATTTACTGTACATAAACATGTAAGTATACCTTCTATGCTAACCGGGAAGCGTATCGAGAAGGTACACTGCAACTTTTCAAAATCAGGCTCCTCTAACTGGAGCAAGGCTTACTTCAGGAAATCTGAAAAATAGTCGTAAAAGGGTGAGTTTACGCTCAGTAAGAAATCTACATAAAAGAGCGTGCTATGCCTCTATATGCCTTTTTCCTACTTGGCTCTATAATGTCAGGTAAATCATTATAAAGCATGATTCATAAACTTCTTTCATGCATTGTTTGTAACCATGCATATTCATTTAAAATGACATGGCAAACATACTTTGTATGCTTCATTTAAATATAGCATACATATAAAACATGCATCATACTTCTTTCTTGAAAACTTCTTACTTCATAGCATACTTCAAAACATACTTCATACTTGAAAACATACATCATACGTCATATCATACTTTTAAACATCATACTTCCTTGTCATACATACATCTTATACTTGAAATAGATGGAGACTATGTACAATGTTTAAGCGATTGAGTCGTCATATGAACCGTTCATTCCCATTCATATGACTCATATGACTCTAATCATGCATTGGTACAGTAGTGCACTCTGCATAGGTCAGGGATTCTCTCCTGCCTTTATAAATCCACAGCGAACACTTATCAGGTGTCACTTGTGGGATTGAGGACCGGATTAGGGTTCCTCGCTCAACATACATATTACTGAGGACTTGATCAGAGTCACTCAGCCATCAGAAATGCATAATCATTACGCAGTCCATAGTCTCAAAACATGTATTGTATACTTCTTTCTTTCAGAAAACACTTTGGTGTTTGAAACATTTTGGCTTTGAAATTCTCTTTTCATACAGGGCAGTCGACTGGTCTTATAGGGCAGTCGACTGCTGCTTCATAACTTTATTTCTCGAAATTATTTTCTTTTCGAAAATTACATGGGAGCAGTCGACTGGTCCATATAGCAGTCGACTGGTTTTTAAACAGAATGCATTTTGGAAAATAGCAGTCGACTGGCCCATATAGCAGTCGACTGGTTTTTTAAACAGAATGCATTTTGGAAAATAGCAGTCGACTGGCCCATATAGCAGTCGACTGGTTTGACACAGAATGCTTACTGGGTAAATAGCAGTCGACTGGCTTACATAGCAGTCGACTGGTTTGCATCGATTTTCGAAAACGACGTTTTGGTTGTCTCTAGGCAGTCGACTTCCCTCTAAGGCAGTCGGCTGCCCCTAGCCTAATTGGTACTAGGAGACAAGTCCGAAAATGCATCTTTTCCTGCATAGAAACAGCTCATACTTCTCTCCAAAACATGTAAAACATCATAAAACATGCGGACATAGCCGCCTTACGTCCGTTACATAATTTCCTTACCTCGATTCCTTCAAGAACGCGAGATCACTTGTGCGTTACCCTAGCTCTTCACTTCTTTAACCTAAAATCATCATACCACATCAAACCTTAAATTAAACCACATACACATGTTATACCAACTCAGTATAACTTCAAAGCATAAACCAAATTGACTAAACCATCTTCTTCTCTTACCTTCACTAGAGACCAAAACTTCAATTGTTGAGATCTCCTCCAATACTTGGAATTGATCTACCAAACTTTGGATATCTCTTAGTCTAGTGACAAGGATCGATTCTTGTTCAACAAACTAGTTGGATTGATGAGGGAGTAAGGTGGTTTAGCAAGGAACTTGGAATGGAAAACTTGGAAGAATGGAGATGAACGAGAGGGAGAGCTGGAAGAAGAAGCTGGCGTAGGGTGATGATGGTGAGGGTGGTGAGTCATGCAAAGACATTAAATGCATGCTCATTTCATTCTTTATCTCAGCCATTAGCATCCCCTTGACTCATTTGACCCATTAATTTCCTCATGACTCATCCATTTAACCTCCAATCAACATCTGATTTAATTTCTTGTCTCATACTCTTAATATTTCCCGATATCAACATACTTCATTTGACTTATTGACCTTCAACTCTATTATTTCTTCTATATTGCATTCATCATGCATACATCATTCATACATTATTCATACATCAATTACACATCAACTTCACATTCATTTAATCATATTAACTCAAATTACTTGGCATACATGGAGGAATACATGAAAATTGAGGATCTCACATTCTAATCTCGTTTGTAGAGTCAAAAAACTCTACTGATTGTGCATTAGATAATTATCCGAACGAAAAAAAATATAAAAAAAGGAAAATAAGGAAGATTTTTATGTTCTTTTCTCATTAATAAGGCCAAATAATTCCAAATTATAAAGTTTAATAGAGAGAAAATGAGAGAGAGATGTCAGTCAAGTATATATATTTGCAAAATTATTTTTTTTAATTTTATTTTTGGATAAATTCCATCCAAGTCTTTGAGATTTGAACATAATTCAACTTTAATTTAGCCCCCCAAACCTTTTGATTTCATAGAACTTAAATTTGAGACTATTAAGTAAACTGTTTAGTAACCTTTAAAAACATAAATTTGATACCATTTTACCTCTAAAACATTTGGAATACTTTAAATACTCATAATCAAACACGAAAATGAAGAATGTTGAAAATATATTGGGTTTTGAAAGGTTTGTTTACTTCTAATTTATTTATGGATTTGTATATGATGCATTGATAATGTATAGTCTCTATACACTGTCAATAAATAAAAAATTAACACATCATTAATAAGTTCTTATGAGCAAATTGAAAAAAATTATTTATGTTTATTTTTAAGGGTTTGGCATCTTTTTAATTTGCATGTTGATAATGTGTCAATCTCTAATATATCAACAATGTGTAGAGACTATACACTGTCAGTGTATCACATATAAACCCTTTATTTATTTGTTATTTATTATATAAAAACTTTTTTAAAGAATACCATGTTAAAAATCACTATCATATAAAATTTATAAGATTTATCTTAAATATTATTTTTTGTTTATTGGGTGCAATATCTAGTAAGTAGCATATTATAATTATTTTGTACTTTGCTCTTTTGTTACAAGTCATGTAGAGTACAGAATTCAAAATTGATGTGAGTTCAAAAAATTCATTTAAAGTTCATCTAAATTGATTTAATAAAAATGTAAATAATGTAATTTAAACTAACATAACAAAGTTCATCTAAATTGATTTAATAAAAATGTAAATAATTTAATTTAAACTAACATAACACAAAATGATTTATATTTAAAATTATTTAAAATCAAAGTAATCTAAACTTTAAAAATTATGAAACATTGATTGAAATTTATTAAAATTTCCATTAAGTTTTATTTTAAAAAATTAATAAGATTAAATCTAATACATATGAAAAGAAAATCGCGAATTGAACAATGCTCATGAAAAATAGTAAAAAAAAATTATAAAAAAAAATGAAGACTTGTGGAAGATAAAGGTAAAATCGAAGAATTAAGAATTGCTTAAATTGAAAAGTTTAGAGTTGGATAATTTTGTAATTGCTCACATTCTATTAACTTTATTCTTGGTGTTAAGTTATTTGGAGTTGAGAGTCTATTTTTAATACTAATATATTAAAGTTGAAATAAGTTCAAACCTTAAGGACTTAAATGAAATTTACTTTTTATTTTATTATCTTAACTAATGAATGGTATAATGGTAAATCAATATTAATTTATTCTTTCTTTTCATTTTCAATTCTACCAAGTAATGGAAGGAAAAAAAATTATATTTTCTTTCACATTTTTCATCTTTCCTACCAAACTCATTAATAGAAAGAAAAAAATGTTTTCTAACTTTTTATTTTTCTCTCCTTTCAGTTTTCCATCTTTCCATTTTTATATTATATTATATATTAATGTTTCATTTATCTAAATAACTAAAAAAAGTAATATTGAAAATAATAATTATTATTTTTATAATCATTTGAAATTATTTTATATTGAAATAAATTATAAGAGTGTCCTTACGCTTTAATAAAGTCCACTACATGATTCTTCATAATTAAAAAATATATTTTTGAAATTTGTTATTACAAATTATGGAATATTGATTTACTAAACTTTATGTTTGTCATGGCTCGGAATTTGTTCAAACAGTTTTGAGTACTCTTAGACTATTATTTGATGAATATTTGAAGAATTCCAAAGCCAATGTTTCGTCTAGTGTAGAGGGCTGATTTTGTTTATCCTAGCTTGTATAATTCTAATGCGAGTGAGGCTTATAAGGTATTAAATTATGATGAAAGTGATGATTACAAACTACTTTTAAGTCAATCCAAAGCTGAATAAGAAAAGTCATAATTGGATCTTTACTTGGAAGAAATAGCATTTGATTTGAATAGTGATATTGATGCCCTGGATTATTGGAATAAAAGTTCCATTTGGTATTTTAAGCTTTCACTATTGCCAAAATATCACAAGGCAATTTCAATATCTATTATGGCTTCTGAGTCAGCTTTTAGCATAGGCAAAAAAATTCTTACTTGTTTAAGTTCACTCAAACAAAAACAATTCAAGTTGTTGTTTATCTTGATGATTCGATGCGTGCTAAAAGCTTTTCAGTAGGTAATGCTTTTTTCATTGTTATTATATTAATTTCTCCATTATAACAATCTTATTAGTTTGGAGTTCTTAATTGTTTAGTCTACTTTTTACATAGGATTAGAAGATAAAGCATCTGGCTTCAGCAATGATGAGAATGATGCTTCTACCATTGCCTTGTAGGTTAGCTTCTTAACTAATGGAGTTAGGATCAAATTGAGTTTTTATCAAAGAACTAAAAGACATTGTTGTTTAATTATTGATGTTTCGCCCATTGCACTCTAGTTTTTACTGAAACGATCTTGACTTATAAGTATATTGACAAAATGAGATTATGTTTAATTATTTTGTCAAATTGCAGGAATTGTCGAACCAATATAAACTGTGCCGTTAAGAGGAGGAGAAATCTTCTTGCTTTTTCAAAATTTGCAATTGGAACTTCACAGCTTTCTAGAATGGCACACAAGTAGAGCTTTATTTTCAGACTTTTGCTCAGTTTGAATTGCTGCGCACCTTCGGTGCATTTGGCACCCAATGGCAAGGCATGATGGGAGTAATCCACCGTGCCATTACCACAATTTCCACCGGACCCAAATGGGTCCAGTGGAAATTTAACATCCCACCGGAGTGGGATGTCTACAAAATGGTCCTAACTCTCTTTTTTAAAAAAAAAAATTAACATTAATTTTTTTAAAAAAATCATTTTTCATATTTTCTTCATTTTAATTTTATTAAAAATTTTAGAATAATTTTATAAATTTAATATAATATATAAAAATTTTGTTATTATATAGTAAACTAATATGCATAATATTTTTAAATATTTAATAACAAATGTATATTTGATATAAAAATAATTTTTAATTTGTTAATAAAAATATTATTTGATATAAAATAACTTTAATATTTTTAATTTATTTATCTAATTTACAAAATATCAAATGTATACAATAAAATTCATCTTATACAATTTTTATATAATGTTTTAATGTTCATTTTCTCTTCCATTATAATTCACTCCATTGCTATCAGTGCCTTTATATTAAAACACATATTCCACCACTGATTTTAATCTAACCGTTACAGTCCCTAGTCTCTCTGCTATAGTAACTAATCTCACATCTATCATTGTTTTCAATCTTATCGGAGCTAATTTCATCGTTCATCCAAACTATTTTTTTTATGATTGTTGCAACTTTATTTGTAGATTTTATGACTGTTGTAGCTTTATTTTAAATCTTTTATAATTGTTGCATGATTGTGATTATCTGGAATGGTTCACAAGTAGCGGTGTAGCTTCATTTGCTTTTTTTCAAACAAGATGAATCCGATTGTTGCAACGTATTTACGTTTTATTTCAAACTTTAAGCTTTATTTCAAACTTCCAAAACTAAGTGGTTGTTTTAATGTATGAATATGATTTTAGGCTGTTAATTTTATGTTTGAAAACAGAAGAGAGGGTCGGGACAAGTCAAGTTCAAGTGTGTATAATATTTGGAATAAACGAGCTTGGATTGAAAATCAAGTTCGAATTGTGGAATTAAATCAGGCTCAAATTTACTTGTAATCATATAATATCATGCTTAGGTCCAATCCAAACTCAGTCCAATCTATAGGCAAATCTTCTCCTTACATTACCATGTTCCTAATTACCACCTTCAACACTATTGTGGACAATCTTTCCAAAAAAGAAACACTATTTTGGACAAGTGCCTTACTAAAACCATGAACGGACCTACAACTATTTGGGCCTATGGTCTATTTAAATGTATAAATCAGACCTGAACATTTCATTGAGCCCAATTCAAGATCTGTGAGTTTGGTCAGCAACTCATTACAATTTATGCCTGTATATTTATGAGAACAAATTAATTAATAGGAGTATTAACCAAGTAAGCTTCACATAATTCAACACCGATGTATAGAATATATAAAAGAAGAGAATTATGGATTACTTTCTCTTACATAACTCAGAACTGAACATCTTTAAGAAAATATTCTCTTCAAGATTTCATCTCCAAATGTCTAGATTCTAATTTTGAGAAAGAACGAAGAAAGTAAAATTTACAGAAAAAGAGAGATTATCCCCGCCATATAATTGAAAATTCTCGTAACAAGTATTGAAATGAAAAAAAAAAAAAGAAAAGAAAAGAGGGAATAGTATTAGCTCGTGAACAAGTATAGTGACAAAATTGGAGGAACTTTCAACCAAAAGTAGGGGACAAACCTACAAGCACATCAAATCACGTTTATGTTCTAAGATTTTGACTTCCATGTGAGTACAATAGTATTCCGTGTCTGAATACTCCTCTCAACATGTTCATTCTTTAGATGCACCATGTGGTGGGGAAGCCCTGTCAATTATTGGTATATAATTTTCAGCAGTAATAGGCCTACTTAGATGTTCAGCAGACAGTTGATAAACGCTAACCCTCGTTTGCCTTGGGTGGGGAAGGCCTAATTTATTCATGAAGTGATCGGCACATGTTCGGTTGGACCTGCGACAATTTGTAAAACTTGTCAACTTCTGTCCATCCTGGTGACTAAACTTCTATATATTCATCCCTAACGCAAGTCATTAAACATGCATGAACATAATCATGAAACATGACTTTTTTTTTTTAACAATAGATATCCTCATCTGTTTTAAGTTTGAGATTAATTATGTTCAAGTCAAAAATGATAAGCAAAAAAACCCTCTCAATAGTAATGATTTCAGAATTTTAACTTTATCCAAATTTTTGAAGAAAAAATCCACTACTACTTCTTCCAATTACTTGTAACTTGAAAATTACGAGTACCTAGAGTGGAAAAGAATTAATATAGATTCAAAGATACTAATAATTAAGCCATAAATGAGTTAGATATACCTCTCCTGTTTTCCTCAAAGGGAGAATAGGTCATGTAAAGTTTTCCATATCATGTTAGGTATATCTATATCATAAATTCTCAAAACAAAATAAATAAACAATTGCAGCTTCCTTTAGTGCTGCAAACTTTGATTTTTTCCAGCAACATCACTTCAAAAATTGCGTCTGTATATATTATAGTATCCACATTGACAATACTCCATTGGTTAATTTTGTTCAGTGGCATGCCTTTAGTGTTTTCTTTTCTTAATTTTTTTTTATGATACTATACAGCATAAATCACAATTGGCATCGCTTTTGGCTCCTCCAATATCATAGATATTGATTTTGTAATTTAATATATTGGAAGGGTTCTTGTTTTATTTGTTTGACTAACTAGCTTTCAGAGAACAATTAGATTTCAAATATTGATCATGCTAAGCAAAAGATAAAGGTGTTTAGTTAAATGCCTGCTGAACTTTCTTTTCTTTCTTATTTTTCTGCCTTTCCGCACTCACCACAAACTTAACTTTTCCACAAAAAGACAGGACAAGTATGAAGAGCACTAGAATTGTTGAATCCGATGCATTGTAACAGACCAAATTGGAACTAGGAAATGTGAGAAAACAGTAAAAAAGAAAAACAGAGATGGAGTAGAGACGTAAAATCTGATATGCCTTACCCACCCTGTTTAGTAATCCTGATGAATAGTGCCTTCCAACCTGCCTGACTATGATATTTATGGCAACAATGCGGTCAACTAGTGAAAAAAGTGATATTTCAACCAAAATATCCAAAGCTTTGATTAGATGAATTGATATACAATGCTAGTGGAGATTGGAGACCGTTTCTTATGCATATGAAGGCCTCCATTTTCCAACCTCTCTCTGACTTTTAGTCCCTTTTCACCGAAATCCGTTCATACCTACCCATTAAAAATAATGTTCTCACACAAATACAGAGGGATATGATTTTAACTATTATGTTAATTTTGTTCTGATCGGAAATGATAAATAGTAAAAAAATTTTAATAGTTGTGACTTTAAGATTCTATGTCCAAATGTTTAGAGAAAAAGTCCACTTTCATTTTTTTTAAACACTTGTTAATATTGATTCAGCATGTTCGGCAAGTTACAGAATTAAACATGCCTCAATGTCACCATTTTTGTTGCTCCTTGGTAGCTTTTAAGCTCCATAGCACACTGATGGTAATTAACAGTTCCATTTCACCCTCTAACTTGAAGTGACATAATGGAAACGGTACAGCTACAAACCCCAGAACTTTCAAAGCGTTAGGTTGCACTTTGCAGAGCAGAATCAATCTTAATAAAAATTATTTTTTCCCCACCCCACAGATTTTAAGATGTTCTGAGCAAGGAACGGTTAATTTCTTATTAATATTTTTGATGATTTAAACCCCATTTAACGTAGAGTTATATTGAAGGTGCGGATCTTCGGAAAGCATGACAGAGTAATCAGTCTAAATTATCTGGTAGCTATAGCAAAAATTGAGTTTTAGCAGTGGAGCGCTTGAAGAATAGTTATGGCGGCAATAATTAAACACCCATTAGGCAATTAACCTACAATTTATGGCAGAAAGGGGAAAAGTAAGCCCACATGATTAATCCCTTTTGCTGAATATCTAGCATACATTTTGCCAAGGTTTCCAACACAATTCCTAAAGGGTGGATCTTTGTTGTATGTACTTAATTAGCCATTGTACTGATGAAATTCACATGAGAAGATGAGGGTGATGAAATGCATAATTGCCAAGCTTATACAAAAGCCAAAACCACTAAAAGCCTATAATCCAAGTGACACATTTTTGTCTTCTTTGAAGATATTGTGGTAGGTATCACACTGCCTGTTTGGGGATAAACTAGCACATGCACCCATACTGCAACCAAAAACAAAGGACAAAAAGTTGATGATAATGCCCAAGGGAAACCTTACGATAAAAATACTAGTTGGGTAAGTTCCTAAACTCATGTTCCACAATTTCGCTTGGTGCCCCTGTCAATTTCAACTACCATCCAAATCTCAATTAGGGCAGAGGGAGATATGTGCACTGTACATCCCCACGCCCCCACCACATTCACTTACTCTTCACCTTTCTTATCTACTTTATATATATATGCAGATACCCCTTGGAGGCTAGGACCACTCACATGAAACCATCTTATAACACTACAAACCTCCAATTTTTTGAGCATCCTATGGCATAAGCCAAGCACCAGCGCCATGGACTGGTACTCTTGGTTGTCAAAAACTGCCCTTGAGCCTTCACTAATCTATGAGTATGGCCTGGCCTTATCTCGCAATGAGCTCCAGAAGGAGGATTTAGCTTACTTCAACCATGAGTTTCTTCAGAGCATGGGCATTTCAGTTGCCAAGCATAGGCTGGAGATTCTCAAGCTTGCTAGGAAAGAAGTTGGAGAAGCCCCAAATAGCCTGTCCAAGCTCATTTTGGCAATCAACAAAACCAGAAAGTGCTTCAACAAGTATGTTAACAAGTTGGTTTACCATGAGAACAACGCGGTTAAGCCACTGCCGGAGCCGGTTCGTTATAGAGATCAGTGGAGAGGAGCGCTGACAAGGAAGTGCAAGAGTGAGAAGGAGCTGAAGATAGAGCAGCCAGTGCCGAGAAGCAGGAAGATTGCAAAATCTGGTCCCCTGGATTACCGAGGTCAAGAGAAGTTGTTGGTCCCTCCCAGAAGGTTAAAATTATCCGGGCCCCTAGATAGAAAAATGCAGGAGAAAATGGTGCTGAATTACAGGAACCCCATAACATCTGGTCCTTTTGAAATTGCAATGGCGCAAGAGAGGTTGATGCTCACAAATCGGAGTTCAAAACTTTCTGGACCTCTCAATTATATAAGACCTCCAAGCCCAAAGGTTCAAGGTGACTACAGTAGGGAAAAGGCAGGTGGAGACTATGCTGATCAAACATTATGGGCAGCATTGTTTCAGGACATGAAGCCCACTTGACCATATCCCATTCATAGTTTTGTCTGGAAAGGTGAGATATGAAATATGGTCATTCAAATGTTGTCTTCCAATCAGAGGAACAAGCCTTATCTGTCTGCCACAATTGCTTTTTTATGCATGTGAATCTGATATAAAGTTAGGGTGCCTCCATGTTAGCTAGTGAAGTAGTGTTGGGCAGTTTTTCTATCCTCAACACGGATGCCATAGTTTATATTCTTTTTGAGTTCATGTAATTTAAATTTTCAAAATTTGTATGTGCTTTAAAGATTTATGGTTTGTTAGGATCTTCTTCAGTTGTAAGATTCTTCATAACGGCAAACCTTCATGTCTTGTAATGAAAAAAAAAAAGGAATCTATAGATTAATGTGTGAATTGTGATGCAAGCTTTCCCAGAACTTTTGTGTTGAAAGAAAAGGATAAAGCTACAGAGAAATTAAAGACTTATCTTTCAAGTGTGAGTTTGCATTTGCCTGGAACCCAGTTGCTGAACTTTCTTTGCTCCAACAGCTGATTTTCTCTGCTATGGTCCAAATATGAAGATTAGTTAAAGAGGTAGAACTAGAAAGGGTGGATTCATATCTTCAATATCGTGCAATATATTTTCACACTATATGCTGCTCGACAATAATGTTTGGAGGCTTAGACATTAACTAGCTGCTTCAAAAGTAGGAAATAAGATTTATTACACTATTTTCATCTTACATTGCAACGTGGTCGACTGTGAAATTCTTTAACGCCTGCCTGCCAGACTACCAGTGTCTTCAAAGTTGCGATGAATTCCACCCTCTCTTATTCATACGAACTAAATATTGATTGCATAACACGGCATCCGCATTCTTTAAATTCCTGTCGACAACTACAAAGGAGCATAACTTTCCGTCTGTTCATTTAAACTGAGGGCCACACTCTGCTGAGTGCTGGCAAATGAAATTAAAGGCTCCAGCTTGCTTGTTTTACAAGGAATGAGAGTTTTGGCAGCTCCTGGCAAAAGCTGAATAGACTTTAGAGAAGTTGAGGAACATTATGAATTAGGATTTCCGTAGCATTTTGCTCTTGCTCTGGGTCTAGGAGATGGGCATGGCAGATCTAAAGGAACCGTTATGGCATGTGGAGTCTTTAGATTGCTGCAAGAGTGGCTGGGCATTTAAGATATCAGCAACTAATCTACAGAGGTTACAATTTAGTGATGATAATGAGCAATAACTTTTATGAACCTACATACCAACCCAAGTGGAATGAGCTATTTTGAAGTATTTTCTATTCTTCATTATCCATAATATAAATAAAGATAAATTTTACTAAGATCTTAAAGGTTTTACCATAATTTAACTTTAGTCTATTAGTTTAAGAAATGGACATTTTGGTTCAAAATTATAAATTTCACAACATGAAAAATTTTGTTCTATTAAGTTACAACTAAAAAATCTGTTAACTTAAACATTTGTTACTCATGAAATATCTATAATAACATTTTTTGGTATTAAAAAATAAAAATATTACATAGAATAATTTTTTTAAAAATTACTTAAAAATAATAAAATTAATCGTTGATACTTGAAAATATGAAATTATTGATTTAAGT
Source organism: Heritiera fomes (assembly GCA_032173925.1). NCBI lineage: Eukaryota > Viridiplantae > Streptophyta > Magnoliopsida > Malvales > Malvaceae > Heritiera > Heritiera fomes. The sequence continues at coordinate 39,429,907 of JAPDPM010000002.1, read as the reverse complement.
TTAGTAATTAATTGATATATGCTAAAATTATTTGTAATTTTGGACCGAAGTGTCCATTTTCAAAACTTATGGATTATAGTTGAATTATAGTAAAAAATTTGAAGATTTTAGTGAAATTTATCTCTATAAATAAAGGGACGAGTTCAAATAATACAAATAGTGAATGGTATTTATATTCTTGATAATTTGTTTGATTAATTATTCTATCCTTGAATATTCTTTCTGTAAGATTAAAATATTAACTCTTTTTCACTATTTCCTTATTAACATTGAAGTTTCCTTAAGAGTGATTAGGTTCAAAATTAGACTACCTCATTCCTTTCTTGTACCTCCTTATAAACCAAAAAAATAAGTAAAGCTTTCCTTTTAAGTGATCGCAATTTTCTTAATAAATTAAATATAGAGTAATTTTTCTTTCTTTCTTTCTTTCTTTCTTTCTTTGTTAATTTCTAAATTTTTATTAAATAAATTTATTCCAGTAGAAATTAATTATAGTTTTTTTTAACATATAATAAAATCCGTCAGTTAATATGTATGGATACATAATTTAAAATAAATGAAAAGTTCAATATAGCATAATCAAAACTTTTGAAAATCAATTAAATAAATATGTTATTCGAATTACAATATCGCTAGAATAAAACGTACTGAAATTTTTTTATTTGCATATTTTTCATGTCTTTGTACTTTAATTGTTAATAGATTTAAGATTGATACAATCATGATCATGAACTTCTTATTTTTATTATTATAGTTCTATGTGATATTTACGTGAACATATGCGAAAGGAATACTAATTACACTAAGAAAAAAGAAACTTAGATTGTAAATTGAATTAATTATAATTTTTTTTGGCTAGATTATTATAAACATTGAATTGTTCAAATTTGACATGCTTTTATGAGTAAAGAAAGACGAGACCTTTTATTTAACTTTAAAAATTAAGTTAATTTGAACTTATGAACACTATTAACCACATTATCGGATAAAACCTTCCAAAAAGGATGGAATTTTGGAGTGTATTTGGATAGAAAATTCAATGAGAGATTTTAGTTGTAGAAATTTTTTTAATTTTAAAATAAAATTGTCTTGTATAAAAATTAAAAATTTAAATTGGCCAAAGAAAAATTTAAATTTGAATGAAGGACTTTCGAGGTCTTCAATTCTCTTTATAAATTTCAAGTAAAATTTGTAAATTATTTGATTTTTTTAATAAGATATTATTAGTTTTTGTATCTCGTTTTTGATGTAATATTTATTTTCTTCAACTTTATGCTATTTAAAATTAAATACTGAGTATTGAAACTTTTACAAAAGAGAGATCATTTCATAAATATTATATATCAATAAAAATTAGAGAAAATAATAAATAATTAAAAATAATAATATTATTGTAATTAAATAAAAAATTATATTAAGTAGTTTTTAGCTACTTAAGATAAAATCTTTTAAAATTAAATTAAGAAAAAACTTAAATAATCAGATACACCCTAAGTGGCCCCTTTGGTGAAACATACCGTATAACATGAAACTAAAAACTCCAAATTTTTTTTTATTAATGTAATGATCATTCATACAATACATTTCACTCATTACACGTACAGCAAAGACTAGCAGAATAAGAACTGAGAAAAAAAATATCAAAAGAACCAGTGACCTATACCAAGCAGATCCATGAAGATGATATTTTTAACCATTTCTTTACTGTTTTTAGGCAAGCATAATGCAGATATTTTCAATTATAAGTCAGTAAAAGAGAAGTGTTCGTATACTATATACTGCACATAAATCCAAACATGAACTGCATTTTCATTAGAATTTGAATAGAGTGGAAGAAATACCTAATCTAAGATGTGCCTCAAAAATATGTTTCGGAAATGATATAAAATTTCCGCACTTCATTCCAACAGTCTCAGTGAATTGAAGTTTGTGGCAACCTAAAAGAACCCCCGCCATACAGCATTTGGTAAACAGGCCATATCCTCTTAGTCAGAATGATGCTCGCCACTGACCCCAGGCCACAGAAACTAGCAAGAACCAGGAAAGTGAGCCTAAAGCAGTTTGGACCAATGCAAGAAACGCTTGAACTGACCGGATCGAGTCCATGCTGCTTTGCAGCTTCGGTATCATATATATATCCTGCTAGGAGCCCTGAGAAGAGGAATGCTCCAAGAGGATTTCCTAGTGACATGAAATTGTAAAATATACCAAAATACTTCAAGCCAAAAAGCTCTGAGACAGTGGGGATCATGATGGAGAATTGAACACCATAGCATATTCCAAGTAATGCAGTTGCAGCATACAAGGTACCATTAATAGCTGATGCAAAAAGAAGGTAGGTAATAATCATGATAATTTGGGTGAGGGTCATCCAAATGGTGCGGGGAACTGTTTTCGACCTGCAAACAACAGAAAACTCTTATATTATGGGCAACCTAGGTAAGAGAATAAGAAAATGTAGAATAAAATGCTATTTTGGCGCCTATATGCTCTAGACAACAATCATAATCTAATGTTTAAAGTTACAAGTATATGCCCAATAAAAGATTTCAAGAGAAAATTACTTTTGGCTTCAGAAGTATAACACAAATTCTTGAAGAATATGAAACAAACATATTGTAGTCTGCTTGCAGCTGCAATTCAATCATACCGAGATGAATTCTCAAAATAAATCTCTTAAAAAAGTGAAATCTGTTTTTGTATGCCCATTATGTTCTATTTAGCAGATAAATGAAAAATGTAGTGCTTACTTTTAATGCAGCAGCTATAATAACAGATGACTAAAGAACATTCCTGAATAAACTGATTATTTCACATGTTTATGCCTCTGTCTTTAAGTTAAATTGCTGCATGCCTAATTTGCTATATGCCATAGAGTTCATTGCCTAAAAGCCAAGTAACTGGTCTAAATTAGTCAAAGCTCTAAACCATATGGAAAATGGTGCATTAATTAAAGGATCATCACATATTGTCTACTTCCTTGGGCATTACTTACCTAACAAAATGTTCTGAAACAACACCCCCACCAAGACGGCCAATAAAGTTGCAAAAACTGAAAAGAGACAACAGTATTGTCGTGTTCTGTACACCTTGTGCAATCCCTATCTGGGCCAGATTGTTGAGAACAGTCACACCAGATCCAACACCAACAAAGTAAACCAAGAAAAGAAGCCAGAAATCAGCTTTGATTACAGCTTCTCTAAACTTGAAATCCTCTCCCCTCTTAGGCCTCCTTTTCTTCTTAACTGCCCCCTCACCCACAGCAAGAAGCATGGCTACCTCTGATGCATCATCACCTTCACGAAAGCTTCCCAGATATGTTGATGATTCAGATGGCTTCAACAGTGGTTCTGTTTTGTCAGCATTACCTTCTGCTTGAAGTGTTTCATCTGGGGATGCAACTGAACTGTCAGGCAACCCTTGTTTGTTGGTCCTCGTGGGACAAATAGTCATCTTTACAGGAATTGCAAGGGGAGCCATGAGAAGGACAACCATTACAGCAAGAATGGCATAAGAAATCTCAGCACTAAAATGCAGCAAATGATCAAATATTGTGGTCGTTAAAACATACAAGCCAAGGACCACACTAGCTACTTGGATAAAAAGAAAATGGCCATGCTCTGCAGAATCTTCACCAGAAGCAGGAATACAAGCCCTAACAAAGTACATCATGACAAAGCAAAGAATAGGGACACCAAAAGAAAGAAACATCAAAAGGTTAGAAGAGGATTTTCGAAGTATGGTGCTGTAAATTTCTGTAAATACTGCAGCACTAAGCCCAGCATAGCCCTTGAGAATACCAGCAACTGTGCCTCTGCTGACAGGGAAATTTCTCATATTAGTGACAAGAGCAGCAGTGCCCAACCAAGCATTACTATTGGTGGCTACACAAAGTGCAAGCCATAACTGCAAAATCTCAGAACATGAAAATAGTAATCATTAGGCAGTTGCTGATAGAATTTTCCAAGAGAAAGCAGAACGTATGTTTCTAATCTAGGACTTCAACATTCTGTAAACATCTGCAAAAGTGCTGTTTTGTGCATTCAATGATAAAGAAAGTACATATGCTGTTCAAATATGGGTATGCTCGATAAATTTTTATATCTTGAATAAAAAGAATATAAGGGAACTGTAATGACTAATCCAGCTAAAAGAATTGGTTTTTAAAATCCTAATTAAACTAATACTTTTAGTTGCATGTGTAGGTGTGAGCAACCTACTAGTAAACTACTCAGGTATACTCACAGCCTACTCTTATTTCACTTGAGAACTATCAACTATGAGTTTTCGTAAATGCCTAGAGTGGAAATTCAAGCAATTTCAAGTCAGCCAATACTCACCCTAGCAGCTCAGATGCCAAACATAGCAGTCAATCTTTTTCAACGTCACATAAGATAGAGATACAAGACTAAAAACAGCATTATATTTTCAATTGTATGCATTAGCTTGTGTTTATTATTTTGAATTACCTTTCACCCTAACCAATTCTAGGAGAAAAAAATGGCATATAAACTAGGGCTAGAGCCCTCATTCTTAGTTTCAACGAAAGAATCACCAGAAAATCAGAGCAAGAATAAAACAAGAGATGAAAAGAAAGCAAAATTTATAGGACAAAGATCACTTTAGTTCAGCTTATCATTAGTGAACATAATTAGGGGCAGTTAAGCACTAGAAAAAGCTGGTTTTACAAACCTTAGGAACAGGTGAAAAGTTCATGAGAGACCTTTCAGTGCCTGAGTGGCTAAAAGTCAAGTTTACTTGCAGAATATGAGATGATAAAATCGCTACTTAGCACGGCTAAATGATTATGACTATCAAAAATGCTCACTATATGCTAGTATGAATGATAAAGATATTGAAAATTAAATGTGTCCATATATTCCTTTTGTTAGCCCATTATTTTAAAACATCTCTTGAATTTGATAGAAAAGTATCTTGTACTCTCCCGAACCTCTCTTTCACTAATCCTTCACCCTATGCTTTCTTCATACCAAGTGTTTGTGCAATACCCAATAATCCTTATTGAGCAAGCACTTCCATGCTAGGTCCAGGTGTTAAAGCCCTTAGACATCAGTCCTTAGACTCAGCTTTCTGTTTCCATATATGGAAGATGGGCTAGAAAGAAACTGAAAGGTATACTTTTTTTTCCTGGTCCATAAGTGGTACAAGGAGGAAGGGGAATCGAACATTGGACCTAATCTCCTAAAAAGGGGTAAAAAATGCTAGGCCAAGCTTTGGTTGTTAAAGATATATTTTTCTATAAATAAAGTATTTCAGTTACTATTCAGCCAAATATCTCCTAGTCCCAAACACCATTGTTGTGACTTGCTTTACTGTCTCTTTTAGCGCAACAAAAATGTTGAAAAACTACTTTTCAACTTCATGCTATTCTCAATTCCACTTCTTGTATGTATCACACCACCACTTTCATCAAGCTTCAACGAAATTTCCTACTAGTTTAAAGCATCATGCAAAGCCAGATAAAGCTCAACTTAAGCATGGAATTACTATAAGCGCAATGCTTAAATAGGAAAAAGAAGAAATTTCCTAATATTTGAAAGAAACAAGTAAGGCCAGATCAAGCCAACTTGACTAGTTTGTTTCAATCATATTAGCAGAAAAGGACATGATTGAATCAACCCAAAAAGGAAAAAAAAACAAAAAAACAGACAATGAACTTCAGCTAGTAGCTTTAATTCACAGGCAACATTATATGTGTAAAAGCATTCAAATCAACAAAAACCATTAACAATCTAACATAAAATCCAACTGAAAGTGCAGACGAATCCAATCACCCAAAAACTTAGGAAAGAATCCATTAGTATGAACCCAGTAAAAGAATCTGAAGCAATCAAAACAAAGAACCCCGGTGAAACAATAAACTCACCAGCCAATAAGGCATATACAGAACAGTTCCGCTAACAGCAAGCCAAAGAACGCCATAACCCAAGAAGCAAGCAAAAGCTCCAATCGAGAGAACAATCCAAGGTGGGAACTTGTTACAAGCAATACCAGGAAGGAGTCCAACGTTTTCACCAATATCATTAGCAACACCAAGCATTGTCAGCTGATGCTGGTTAAACCCCAGAACAGATTTCAAGGAATGGGAATAAAGAGGGAAGTTGTACGCATTCCCAGATGCTATTTGCACCCAAACTGCAGCCCCAAGACCAAGCCACGGCGGCCTGGTCCCTGCCTTCAGGCTCGCCATAGATAGATGCTACTTGAAAACACAACAGATTTTGGGGGTTCCTTGTCTTGACGAGAAATCAATTTTAAGAAGGCCAGAAGAGCATTCTTGAAGGAAAGTAGAAGAAAGGTTAAGGCATTGTCAGAGCATTGATGACATGGCATTTGGACAACTTCGCAGCTATGTCACACGTCTATATTTCCAAGTATGTGTCCATGTTTTTTACTTTTTTGTCCTAAAATTTAGTAAATACTAAAACTACGATTCCGAACAAGTGGTTAAAAAAAAAGTGCATTTTAAGAAATGGGATGTCTGTTCAGCGGGTTTCATCCTTGAAGAAAAAAAAAACAACATTGAGAACAGGGAAATATAATGTAATAATTTTTGTATGTAAGCAATTGCTTATCAGTCAATTGCCATCACACATTGAATTAAAGTCAGATATCTAATTTGCAATTAAAAAAAATGAAATAAACAAAAAAATGGTATGAATACATTTCTAAATTGGCATATTTGGGAGCTAAAATGGTGGTTGAGAGGAAGACTATAATCTATTTTGGTTTAAGAAAATGTCATGTAGGCAAAGTTTTGCCAACTGAAAGTGAGAGAACTTCCTCCACCTTTAACACAGGAACATGTCCTACATGTAATACGCTTCAGTCACATGATACTTCTTGTCAGATAAAGGATTTTTGGCGGGGCTCTTTTCGAGATTCAAAAGTACAGTATATGCAAAAATCGAGATCAGATCAGAGCTAATTAGCTGATTATAATCGTTGGACAGCGTAGTTGCTTGTCTAGTTTCAGGGCCATGTCGAAATGCATGGAAATTGTGAAACAAAGGTTTGATACGAGGAAATCAATAGGTTGGACAGTGCTTGTTTTGTGGGCGCTTTTTATCGTGAAATGTAAGAAAGGAAGCGTGTTTTTCTTTCTTTCGATTGCAAATTGAAGAGTTATTCAGTTGCTTCCGAAATGCTTCGAAGCCTTGAATCGCCATGTTGCATTGCTCAATCTCTGGCTTAAATCTTAGGGCATCTAATTAACGGATTTGTTATATTAAGAAAACTTAGCTAGCAATTGTCTTTTGGAGAGTAGGTAGGGGATTCCTTGCCGATTTTACAGGAAAGCCCTCCTCACTTTCAAGTTATCCTTCCTGTTAAGTATGACTTGAAATGCCAAGTTAATGCCTCTATTTTTGACCAACGAAATGAACCATTAAATGCTCAAGTTGCCAACACCTCATTATGTTAAATTGCATGCTTGCTTAGTGGAGTAGAATTCGACTGCCTAACTCTCTCATTAAATTCGGTTGACTTGTTTCTATTTGATCCAATAGCAAGCTTCCCTTAGTTGTGAAGGTTTCGGCTACCATTTTCTAAACCAATTGCAAGACTTTGGTGCATGTAATTAATGCATTCACACCTTATTTGCCGCCTCTTGCATTATATAAAAGGGGGGCTTGAATGTTGGATATGGATGATGAGAATAGAAGCAAGCGGTGCAAGGAGAAGCAAAAGCCGAGAGAGAGCAAAGAGAGTGTTTGGGTTATTTTGAAAACTTCTATTCTTGGGTTTATGGGGAGAGCACTGTGAGTTTGAGTGCTAAACACTTGTAATCTTCATCTTCTTGTTATAGTAAAATTTCTCGTTATTTTCGCCCGTAGACGTAGGCTTACAAGTCGAACCACGTATATCGTGTGTCCTTGTTTATTATTTTCTTGCATTCTATTTTCTTGGTGCATAGTCTTGGTGAATCATTTGTAGTCTATTTTAATCCCGCTTTACAACAATCTGGTATCAGAGCACGTTATACGAGACGACTAAGATGGTTGCAAGTACATCATTGACCAAATTTGAAGTCGAAAAGTTCACTGGAAGAAATAGCTTCAGTCTATGGCGCATCAAGATGCGAGCGATGCTAGTTCAACAAGGTTTGGTGAAAGCTCTAGTTGGTATAGATAAATTACCGGATACACTTTCAGACGATCAGAAGAACGAGGTTATCGAAAAGACACATAGTGCAATCCTACTCTGCCTTGGAGATGAAGTTTTACGAGAGGTAGCGGATGAAACCACCTCGTCAAGTTTGTGGCTCAAGGTAGAGAGCAAATATATGATCAAGACGTTGACAAACCGGTTATACCTTAAGCAAAGGCTCTACACCCTAAAAATGGAGGAAGGTATGCCCATACACCAGCACCTAGATACTTTTAATACCATTATTATGGATCTCAAAAATATCTATATTAATATCGATGATGAAGATCAAGCCTTGATTCTATTGTGTTCGTTGCCACCATCGTACGAGAATTTTGTTGATACGATGTTATATGGTCGTGATATTTCTCTTGACGATGTTAAAAGTGCCTTGGGTTCCATTGAGTTAAGGAAGAAACTTACTGGTAAGGCAGTTGACAACAATCAAGGTGAAGGTCTGGCCACTCGAGGAAGATCCAAAACAAAGAATGGTAGTTCAAGCAGGAATTACTCTAGATCAAAGTCCAGAAAGAGAATTCAATGTTTCTATTGCAGGAAATTTGGGCACATGAAGAAAGATTGTCCAAAGAAGAATGATGAAGTTGAATCGTCAGAGCAGTCAGAAAATGGCAGCCGAAACCTTCACAACTAAGGGAAGCTTGCTATTGGATCAAATAGAAACAAGTCAACTGAATTTAATGAGAGAGTTAGGCAGTCGAATTCTACTCCATTAAGCAAGCATGCAATTCAACATAATGAGGTGTTGGCAACTTGAGCATTTAATGCTTCATTTCATTGGTCAAAAATAGAGGCACTAACTAGTTAGGTTGCTGAATTTTACTCCATTAAGCAAGCATGCAATTCAACATAATGAGGTGTTGGCAACTCGAGCATTTAATGCTTCATTTCGTTGGTCAAAAATAGAGGCACTAACTTGGCATTTCAAGTCATACTTAACAAATCTCCACCTTGACTTGAAAAATGCTTTCAAGTTAGTGCCTCTATTTTTTACCAACGAAATGAAGCATTAAATGCTCGAGTTGCCAACACCTCATTATGTTGAATTGCATGCTTGATTAATGGAGTAGAATTCGACTGCCTAACTCTCTCATTAAATTCAGTTGACTTGTTTCTATTTGATCTAATAGCAAGCTTCCCTTTGTTGTGAAGGTTTCGGCTGCCATTTTCTGACTGCTCTAACGATTCAAATTTATCTTTCTTCTTTGGACAATCTTTTTTCATGTGCCCAAATTCCCTGCAATAGAAACATTGAATTCTCTTTCTGAACTTTGATCTAGAGTAATTCCTGCTTAAACTACCATTCTTTGTTTTGGAGAGAGCATAGTGAGTTTGAGTGTTAAACACTTGTAATCTTCATCTTCTTGTTATAATAAAATTTCTCGTTGTCTTTGCTCGTGGACGTAGGCTTACAAGCCGAACCACGTATATCGTGTGTCCTTGTTTATTATTTTCTTACATTCTGTTTTCTTGGTGCATAGTCTTGGTGAATCGTTTGTAGTCTATTTTAGTCCCGCTTTACAACACTTCCCATGTGTTTGCCAAGGGTTGCATTCCTCAATTTTGTGGTGGAGTGGAGATTTCGGATGAGGTTTCTAAGCCCTCAAATATCCAAAGGAATCCAACAGGTGTGTAATTAAAGACAAACTATCAGTTTTCTTCCTACTCCCTTGAGAAAAAAAACAGAACCTTCAAACATGGCATTGCCATTCATTGAGGATTTATAATGGGAGGGTCAGCTAGCTCCAAGTCTCGAGACGCTCAAAAGGAAAATATCAGCAAATTTTGTTGGCAAATTTTAGGCCCAAATCATAAAGCATAAGCCATAGCCCATAGCCATCCATTACTGCAAATTACAGGGTTTGGGTGCCTTTTTCAGTTTTCTTGACCCACTTTTTTTTTAAACTATAGTTATCATCACCTCACAATTTTAGATTAATTTTGTTTAGAATGAAAGTGACAAATAATAAAACTCTTTCAATAGTGGTAATTTTAAGGTTCGAACCATATATGAATGCTTAGAAAAGAATTACTTTCACTTCTTCCAATTAGTTGTTAATTACTTACCCACTTTTCCAAAACCTGAAAATCTTCTCTTCTCTTCATTGCTTATATTCTTGTTCAATAAACGCTCGAGGCATTAACTAGTTGGATCCTTTCAACATCAATTAATTATTTAATCATTAAGATCAAGATCTCATTTGAATGTATGTTAATTATCTTTTCTTTTGATAAAAAATTTAAAGCTATAGTTTCCGAATAAACACTTTAATGATTAGTATTCAAATTTTCATTTGATACATTATGGATTTTAATCTTAACAGGAACGAAAAAGATTTATAAAAAGAAAAAAAATCATTTCTAAATCTATAGCTTTACAACGTGTACTAAAAAAAGGTAAATTTTATGTTAAATTATGTTAATAATAGAGAATCATATAAATATTTAAAGTATGCCCTTCAAGTTATTTTGAAAAAAAAAAACCTATGGATTGTTTTGAAAAAAAAAACCTATGGATCATATATTCAATTATGTCTTACAATACTTAGGGGCGAGAAAAAAAATCAACAAAACAGAAAAATTGATTCGAATTGAGAATTTCGGATTCATTTGGTTCATATTACAATAAAATTAGTTTTGGATTCAGATTGAGATGTTATTAAATCAAATTTATTCAATTTAAATCGGTTCAAATATGGATTATATCCAAATATGTTGTTATTTAACATTTTATAATTTTTTTTCCATTTAAATCAAGTTTAAGTTTTATATTTAATTAAAAACCTAAGGAAAAACTAAAATAAAATCCAAAATTGTTTAAAATGTCTAATAAAAAATTAAAATAAACCTTAAAATTGCTTAAACAAAAATTTGAATAACCGATCCGATCTATATAAATTTGGATCGGATAAAATTTTTTTTATTTGGATACAAATCAAAATATAAAAAATCGGCTTAGATCAGATCGAGTCGAATTTTTGCAAAAATCCGATTTGATCCGACCTATTTTCACCCCTAGTTATACTATCTCCGTTAATTGCACTTATCCTTTTTTTTATTAAAAAACTTTATTATTATTATTATAATTATTATTATTATTAATCCATGCGATGCACGAAAATACATTAAAATAAATCAATTGATATTATATTTTTTTAATTTGAAATTTTATAATATGAATTTTTATGGTTATGAAAAAGACAACATATGTATATTTAATATTTTTGTTGTTGCACAAAACAACAATAAAGGTATGCTGACGTCGATGTTCGTACTAAGTCTCCACGTGTGTCCAAGAAGCTTCTGTGAAACAAGAAAAGTCAGAGGGACGCAGGGGTGGTTCCCTGCGTAGACACTCCGATGCTTAAGTCAGAAGAAAGTTCTTCAATATTGGGAAGCGTAAAAGCCAGTAGTCAAAAATTAAAGAATAAGATTGTACCTGGGACCTATTTATAGGCGAGTATCCTAGGTTAATTGAAGATAAATACGTCATTTTGCTAAGAGTTTGTATCCGGGTATAACACAAGTTCCTCAAATGCGGAGAGAAATTAGAGCCTGTCGCCGGCGGGAGACCCGTACCGCATGGTGGTGTGCGGCGTCAAGGATCTGTCGCTAGCGGGAGCCGGATAGAGCCACGTGTTGCCTTGTGACTACAGGCGACAGACTATGAGTCTGTCGCACAGCGACAAGTGTTGACACGCCACGTGATAGAGCCACGTGTCGCCTTGTGACTGCAGGCGACAGACTATGAGTCTGTCGCCACAGCGACAGGTGTTGACACGCCACGTGTCACGCGATAATTGTAGGCGACGGGATACGAGTCTGTCGCAAAGCGATAGGTCTGACGCACGCCACGTGTCGGTCGATGACTATATGCGACAGACGTGAGGTCTGTCGCAGAGCGACAGGTGGAATATGCAGCTTGCCTCTGTCGCCAAGACCACGTGGCCCAGTGATTCTTTGCCACGTGGTGATTTCGGGTGCACTTGGGCCCGGCCCACCGTAGGTAGATTTTGTTATATCAATTGCTCCCCACTCTCTTGTTGGATTTCTCCAACCAAGAGAGTATAAATATGTGTACTTGGGCCTTAGCCCACCGTGAATAGTCTTCTTTGACTTTTTGTGATTTCATCTGGTATTTTTTGCAGGTGAAAAAAGGTCTATTCTGCGAGAGACGTGATCAGGCGCGACGTTTGGCATTCCCTGTCGCGGCTATATAAACCGCTGGGACCCGGCGAGAGACCCTACGAAAACCTCTGAGCAGCCGTCTGTCGCCCATTTGCAGCCCCCTCGCCAAAAAGAGTCTGTCGTCAAAAGAACCTGTCGCTCTCCCCCAGCAGTCTCTCGCTTACCTTAGAGACAGTAAGTATACATCTACCACATATTTATTGCCTTTCGCAACTTAGATTTAGGTCTCCCGCTGGTGTCGTGGTCTTTCGCGTAGAGTTTTAGGACTTCCGCAAGTATATTGCAAATTAGGTCTGTCGCTTCAGCAGGTTTGTCGCCTATTGAGTCTGTCGCTCAAAGGGTCTGTCACCATTACTCTGTCGCCGGGTAGTTTTTTGCCATGTCTTCGCTACGCCCGGGTAAAACACTTAAAACGGGTGGTCTTGTGTGCACTTTGACAAGTGCTGACTTAGAGGACATTAGGACGCGTTTCCCTCTTCCCTCAGGTTATGGCTATAGGCTTCCAGTGCAAGGGGAGGTCACGCCTGACTTGGTTAGAAGTGGCGTAGCCGTCCATAAGGCTTCTTTGTCTTTCGGTTTTCGCTTCCCTCTTCCAGAGTTTGGCGAAGCATTTCTTAGGTACAAAGACATTGTCCCATGTCAGCTTCACCCACATGCGTGGGCTCAGCTGGTAGCGTTTTCCATAGTATGTCATCACCTAGGTATTATTCCAACGATTCCTCTCTTAAGCGCCTTCTTCAGAGTTCGTAGGCTGAAAGGGTTGATAACGTTCTCTCTTCAGCGTTTAACAGTCGGTGAGTTCCCTAATAATAAAATCTTCTCTGATCTCCCAAATAAACTGCGTGGTTTTGAGAGCGAGTGGGTCGTCGTTGAGATTCCAAGCAATCTACGGATTCGCTCTAGATGGAATCATGATACCTCTGACCCCTCACAGCGTTCAGACAGGTTTAGAACAGACATTTTAAGAGACCAATTTGGCGAGTCTATTCGACGAATCTGTTCTACTAGGGAGTGTAATTTATTTTCTCTTCTAACCCCGGAGAACATTGCCACTGCCGGCTGGGGCGTAAGCAGGACTGTTCTCGAAGCTTCTGCTGCCCCCTCTAACCTGCCTACGACTCCTCGTTTATCTGATGCTGGTCCTAGTCAGCCATCCTCGGTACTAGTAGCCGAAGCATCTACCCCTGTAGGCCGCCTTGTAGATGAGTCCTCTTCGGACACGGAGGACGAGACTCCTGAGGCTACAGGCACTAGTGATCATTCAGAGGAGAACTCTGAGTGGGCTCAGGCTGATGCCTTTGGGAGTCCTTTCACCGATTTTCCTTTGGATTCGAATTTGAATAGTTTAGAGGACTTTGGTGGTTTTTTAGGTTTCTTATCTTTTCACTCCTCGTATGCGTATGTTTGGTGTTTTTTACTTAGTCAGCTAATATTTTCTTTTTGCATTATGCAGACATGAACTTCCAGGACTTGATGCGTAGGAGGAGTGCCAATGTTGCTGCTGGTGCGGCTCCTATTCCTCCGCCGCGAGTTGGAGTCCCATCTGGACCAGCTCGTGCTCCTACTCCTCCTTCTGCTGGCGAATCCAGTCGTCCTACTCAAGAGGCCGGGAGAAATAAACGGAAGAGGCCTCTTGTCCACGATCAAGGTTCGGGCGATCGTGAGAGCTCCGAGTCTCAAAGGAGTGATTCAGCTCTTCAAGAAGGTGGCTCTCGTGCTGCTGAGGGTAGGTCAGTTCCTCGCCAGCCTAGGCGCAAATATAGGAAGAGGCTGATTATTGAAGCCTCAATGCCTACACGACCAGTCTTACCCAAGGTGCTAAACCCTACTTTGAGAAGCTATACGGTTGATAGTGGGGTCGTCGTCAGTGGGGAAGATTTCCAGACCTATCCCGGGGTGAACGACAACGACAGCATCGAGGATGTCGGGATAGCGTCTCGTCTGGCTTGGAGCACCATTCTCCCTCGTGACGAGGCGAGGCTTTTCACAAACATCCCGGAGGCTGAGGACAATTCTGATTATCTTGCTATGAAGGTAAGAGTGTTGTGCTTGTTTGGTGATCTATTTCCCCGTTTTAACTTTTTACTTCGTCAAAATTTTTAAGTTACTTCTGTTTTTCATCTTATCAGTCGGCTCAACAAATTGTGGCTGTCAACGCTCGGCACAAGGCTCTCAGGGAGCAAGCTGACAAAGACATTCGAGAGCTTCGAGATCAGAAGATGGAGCTTTCAAATGAGGTTAGCCAGCTTCGTCCTTACGTCAGTAAGGCGGAGGAGTTGGGTAAGAAGAATGCTGATCTCGAGCAAAGGCTCCGGGAATCTGAGGCGAAGGTGGCTTCCCTTCAAGGGTTTCAAGAAGCTTACAACAAGGCCGTCGAAGATCGGGGAGCTATGGAGAGGCAGCGAGATGAGGCTATTGAAGAGCTGCACAACGTACTGGATCGTCAAAGAGAAGCTCGAATCGAGGCCGTTCGTGAATACCGCTTGTCCCAGCATTGTTTTGACCAGAAAGCGGAGTTCTCGACGGGATTTATTAAGTACGGTTTTTACTTGGCTCGTTCTTGGTTGGAGAAGCATCGACCTAGTGAGGCTTTTCCTGAATTGCTCTTCACCGAAGAGGCCCAGTGTTACAATGCTCCTTCTTGGACCAAGTATGAGCCTGACTCGCAAAGTCCGGAGGCCTATTTAGCGGAGTGAGCCGTAGATAAGCTGGACAATCTCGAAGGTCCGTGGCCTCCTCGGCAGCCACATCATCGGCCTGAGTCTTCTGAGGCACTTGGTCGATCTGAGCCTCCAGCAGTCCGTGACCCTCCTGAATCTGTTGAGGCGGGCGATCAGCCTGAGTCTATCGAGGCACTATTGGGGTTGGACAGCGAGGAATTCCAAATTTCTGAATTTGCTGTCGTTGATCCCGTGCTAGACTCTGCGGCCGTGGTTGGGCCTTCAAGTGATGTTCCTGCTTCCGGGGTGGCTTCCTCGGCTCCCCAGGGCCCTGATTCTTTGACTCCTCCAGCTCCCGGGCCTCAAGCTTCTCAAGATGCTGGTGCTGACGTAGTGCCTTCTCAGCCGGCTGACTTGGTTATTGCCGTAGATTAGTGTTTTTGTTTTGTTTGTTAACTCCAATGTACTTTTTGTTTGTTTGTTAATCTCCAATGTATAGATTCATTTTCAATGGAAAGTATCGTTTCATTCTGTAGCTCTTTCTTTTGCTTATTTGAAATTAGTAGAGTACCTTGTATTGTTTGACTTTATCATGTTGCTCCCCAAGTTCTTTTTTGAAACCGTGTTGAATTCGTTCAAAAATAAACTTTTCTCGAGCGTTGTTCCTATCTTGCGTTATTTTTGCTTAAGGATAATCAAGACTAAAATAGCCAAAGTGTTAACCATAATTTGTCGACATATGAATTTGGAGATTTTGTAACGTACCTCGTAACTTGTACTTTTACCTTTCGCACGCACTTTTCGTGTTCAAGGACTGGTATTTTGCCCGTCTCGCGCATTTTCCGCTTAGGGACTTTATTTGTGCCCGTCTCGCGTCTTCTTCACGCTTAAGGTCTTATTTGTGCCCATCTTGCGCATTTTTCGCTTAGGGACTTATTTGTGCCCGTCTCGCGTCTTCTTCACGCTTAAGGTCTTATTTGTGCCCATCTCGTGCATTTTTCTCTTAGGGACTTATTTGTGCCCGTCTTGCGTCTTCTTCACGCTTAAGGTCTTATTTGTGCCTATCTCGCGCATTTTTCGCTTAGGGACTTATTTGTGCCCGTCTCGCGTCTTTTTCACGCTTAAGGTCTTATTTGTGCCCATCTCGCGCATTTTTCGCTTAGGGACTTATTTGTGCCCGTCTCGCGTCTTCTTCACGCTTAAGGTCTTATTTGTGCCCATTTCGCGCATTTTTCGCTTAGGGACTTATTTGTTAGCCAGCTGTTGTCTCATTTCAATTCCTGTAGCACATAATCTATCTCACATATTGCGTTAGAGAATATAGGAAATGATTGGCTGACCTTTATTCATGAATCAAAAAAATAATATCATCTATCAAGTAATGTAGCAATAGAAGGGAAAGTAAAGACAAGAAAAATAACAATCAGAAAGCAAAAATTACAATGTTTACTGCCAATATAGTTTAAGATGGTTGGCATTCCAAGTCTTTGAGATCTTCTTTCCTTGCAAGGTTTCTAAGGTGCAAGTGCTAGGTCCGACCATCTTTTAGATTCTGTATGGTCCTTTCCAATTAGCCCGGAGCTTTCCATCTTCCCTATGGGCGTTTGTAATTGCCGACTTTCTCAATACGAGGTCCCCTTCTTGCAACTCTTTGTTCTTGACCCGTGCATTGTAATAAGCAGCTACTCTCTGTTGGTAAGCAGCCAGTCTTACTTTTGCTTGGTCTCTCAGCTCATGTATCAGGTCAAGATTTTCCTTTAGTCCCTGAGAATTACGTTCCTCAATGTAAGGGAATAGTCTGGGTGACTCAGCTCCAACTTCTACCGGGATGAGGGCTTTAGTGCCATAGACCAAATTGAACGGTGTTTCGCCTGTTGACACTTTGCTTGTCGTTCTGTAGGCCCATAGGACACTTGGGAGCTCATCCACCCATGCTCCCTTTGCTTTGTCCAGTCTAGTTTTCAACCCATGTAGTATAGTTCGATTGCTTACCTCTGCCTGCCCATTGGCCTGTGGGTAAGACACAGAAGATATTCTTAGGAGAATCTTCAGGCCATTACAAAAATTTCGGAAAGCATCACAGACGAATTGCTTCCCATGATCTGCATTTATCACACGGGGGATCCCAAATCGGCAAATTATGTCTTTCCACACCATTGCTTCCACCTTCTTCTCAGAGATTGTAGCCAAAGGCTCGGCCTCTATCCACTTTGTGAAGTAGTCTGTGGCCACAAGCAAATACTTCCTTTGTCCTGAGCCTAGGGGAAAAGGCCCCAGGATATCTAGTCCCCATTGTGCAAATGAAGTTGGTTGGAGAGTGTTCTGAAGAGCCGAAACAGGCGCTGTAGCTATAGGAGCGAATTTCTGACACTTTTCGCATCTTCTCACTTTGTCTGTGGCGTCATTCCTCAGTATAGGCCAATAAAACCCCGTGTGCAATATTTTCGAGGCCAAGGCTCGAGCCCCCAGATGTTCGCCGCATATTCCCTCATGAACTTCAGCTAAGGTGTACTCGGCCTGCTGAGGCCCTAGACACTTCAACAGGGGCATTGTGAATCCCCGTTTATAGAGTTCCCCATTCACAACGGTAAACCTAGCACTTTTTAACTTCAGCCTTCGAGCTTCGTCTCTATTAGTGGGGAGTGTGCCCCCCAGTATATAGTCTTTGATTGGGCTTCTCCAATCGCCTCCGATTTCGACATCACAGACATCTTCTTCTTCAATACTTGGCCTAGCGAGGGATTCCACTTTGACCATACCCCCTTTGACCCCTCTGGAAGAAGCCAACTTTGAAAGAACGTCTGCATGGTTGTTCTCTGTTCGATTTATCTGAGTCAACTGAAAGTGCTCGAATGACTGTGCCAACAATTGTACCTTTTGCAGATAAGGGACTAGAGTAGGTTCTCGTGCTTCATACTCACCCAAGAACTGGTTTACCACTAACTGCGAATCGCTGTGTGCCATTAAGTTGCTGACCCCCATTTTCTCAGCAAGTCTCATCCCAGCTATCAAGGCTTCGTACTCGGCTGTATTGTTCGAACTTAGGAAATCGAAACGTAGGGAATACTCATAGGTTTCCCCTTCAGGCGATATTAGCACAATTCCGGCTCCACTGCTGTCCATGTTACGAGCTCCATCAACAAATAATTTCCACCAGACTAACTCTGTTCCATCTAGAATCTCTCGGCCAGTGCATTCTACAATGAAATCTGCCAATGCCTGTCCTTTTATTGCTTGACGAGGCTGGAAGTGAATATCATATTCACTTAATTCGATAGCCCACTTAATTAGACGCCCGGAGTGTTCTGGTTTCTGCAGTATTTGCCTGAGGGGCTGATCTGTTAAGATAGTCACCGAGTGAGCTTGGAAGTACGGTTGTAATTTCCGAGTTGCCATCACCAGGGATAAAGCTATTCTTTCAACTAAAGGGTATCTTGCCTCGGCATCTAGCAGGACTTTGCTTACATAATAAATCGGGCAATCTCTATCCCCATCTTTCCTTAGTAGGACTGCACTTACAGCTTTCTCTCCTACACCGAGGTACATAAGGAGGTGGTCTCCGGGACGTGGCCGGGATAACAGAGGCAACTCTTTCATATAGTCTTTCAACCTTTCAAATGCGTCGTTGCACTCTTCCGTCCACTTGAAGTTCTTTCCTGCCTTTATCGCCTTGAAAAATGGTAGACTTCTTTCAGCTGATTTGGACAAGAAACGACTTAAGGCTGCTATTCTTCCTGTTAGCCTTTGGACTTCTCTGACTGTATTAGGCGGCCTCATGTCCAAAATAGCTTGAACTTTCTCGGGATTAGCCTCTATCCCTCGGTTAGTAATCATGAATCCCAGAAACTTTCCAGATCTCACCCCGAATAAGCATTTGTTGGGATTCAACTTCATCTCGTACTGTCGCAACACATTGAATACCTTAGTCATTTTCTCGGCATGCGATTCTCCCCGTCTGCTTTTAATGATCATATCATCGACATAAGCTTCCATGGTGTTGCCCAACAGATCTTGGAACACCTTATTTACCATGCACTGGTAGGTTGCCCCCGCATTCTTCAGACCGAATGGCATTACTCGGTAACAATATGTCCCAATATCGGTAATGAATGAAGTCTTCTCCTCATCGTCCGGATGCATCATGATTTGGTGGTATCCCGAGAAGGCATCTAAGAAGCTAAGTAATTCATACCCACAAGTTTCGTCTACCAACTTGTCGATTCGAGGTAGTGGATACGAATCCTTAGGACAAGCTTTATTCAGATCTATGAAGTCCACACACATTCTCCATTTCCCGTTGGCTTTCTTCACCATCACAACATTGGCCAACCACTCCGGATAATTAACTTCTCTGATGAATCCTGCTTACAACAACTTCGAGATTTCTTCGTTAATTGCCTGTTGCCTCTCTAGAGCAAAATTCCTCTTCTTCTGTTTTATCGGCTTTGCCCCTGAGATTACGTTCAACCGGTGGCAAATAACTTCAGGGTCTATTCCTGGCATATCGGCTGGAGTCCATGCAAACACATCACAATTCTCTCTCAAGCATCGGACTATGTCACTTTTTATTTCTTCAGGCAATTGGCTTCCTACGTACACTATTCTTTCTTCGTCTTTTTCATCCAACCGGATTGCTTCCATCTCCTCATCAGGTTTTGGCTTAGACTTTTCTTCGATTGTAAGGGTTTCCTTCCTCTGAATCCCTTTACATGAGGTAGATGCGACGTTACATGTCCTGGCTTTTCTTTGATCTCCCCGCACTTGTCCAACACCGTGGGGAGTTGGAAACTTCATTAACAAATAGCAGGGATGGACCACCGCCCTCATGTCATTTAACAATGGCCGCCCGAGAATCATATTGTACACCACGGAAGTTGATCTCACCACCATAAACAACACTTGTCGAGTGACACACTTCGGGCTTTCCCCCAATGTCACAGGTAGCTGAACTGCGCCTTCCACCTTCACTTTTTCTCCTGAGAAGCCATACAGTGGTGTGGTTACTGGCTTCAGTCTATCATTGGAGATGTTCATTTTCTCAAAGCAACTCCAATAAATCAAATTTACCGAGCTCCCATTATCAACTAAGATGCGACTCACTGGGTGTTTTGCTATTACTGCCGAAACTACCATTGGGTCATCATGAGGGATCATTACATCACCTCTGTCAGCTGGCGTGAAAGTGATGGGCTCTTCATCATGCTTTTCCTCCATCATCGAATTAATTTGATAAGCTTGTCGGGCGTAGGTCTTTCAAGATGAGGAAGAAGTGCCAGTTAGCGACTCACCCCCGGATATCACGTTAATAGCTGGCCCTGTGGGTTCATTATCTTCCTCTCGATTCCTTCTTTCTACCCTTCTGTCATTATCTCTTCTTCCACCTTCATTTCGTCTAACAGGTCCTCTATTTTCACCTCTTCTATCTCTGAAATTGTTTCCCCTGTTTTGTGCAGGATAGTTAGTTCTATCGCCTTTATATACGAAACGGTTTATTTTTCCCTCTCGTGCTAGCTTTTCTAGCTGATTCATCAACTCCCTACACTTCTCAGCTGTGTGCCCATGCGCTGAGTGGTAATCGCAGTATGATCTTAAATCACGGCCCAAATTCCCTGATGTCTTCTTTGGAGTCTGTATAAGCCCTGATCCTTCAATGGCTGCCAACACTGAAGCTCGAGATTCGGTGAGTGGGGTATAGGAATTATATTTCAGCGCGGGAGCTTTCTCAAACTTTCTCGGTTGGCTAGAAGATGCCTCAGTGACCTCTCTTCCTCGTTTCCTTCCATCCTTGGATTCTCCTATCGTCACCATTTTCATTACTTCCTCCTGGGTTACATACTTATTGGCACGGGAGAGTAGGTCTGAGATGGTAGTTGGCTGGTCTAGCGACAAGGATTCTTGCAATTTTTCAAACCTTGTCCCCTGTAATATAGCTGCCACAGCTATACCGACTTGCAGGTCTCGTACCTCTAAGGTAGCATCTCTGAACCGATCCACATAACTCTTCAAAAACTCCTTAGCTCCTTGTTTGATAGTGAGTAAATAGGTCGGTTCCTTCCTTCTTTGACTGTTCACCGCAAACGCCTTAAGAAACTCACTTTGCAATTGGTCAAAAAAGGCAATAGACCCTTCAAGCAAGTTATTGAACCATTTCATCGCATGTCCGGACAGAGTTAAGGAGAAGGCCCTGCACATTATCTCATCCTCCCATCCATGTAGCAACATTAGGGCCTCACAATTTTGCATATGATCATAAGGATCCGTTTTCCCGGTGTATGCGGCCATCTGCGGCATTTTGAACTTCGGGGGCAGAGGTTTTTACATGATGGTTGTGCAGAACGGTACTCTTCTTCTCTGGCTCTCCTCTGCAGACACTAATTATTTTCTCCTCTAACACCTGTTCTATCATTTTCTTCATGTCTACGGGGGGAGCAAGCTGATTTCTGGCATGAGACGAATCAGGTAGGTCTACGACTACTTCCTTACCTTTCGCTAGGGGTGTGTTTGTTCGTATCATCTGCGTGCACCAAGTGGGGTCAAACTCCGACCCGGCTCCCCAGGTGCTTTGATCTTCGACACCATTCTTTCCAGCACCTCCAACACCATGTTCTAAGTTGGTACCGGCAAAATTTGATAGGTCATGGTGATGGGCGGTAAACTCTGTCGTCCGGTCGGTACCCTGTCGCCCAGGCACCTGTCGCCCCACGCATGGAGCCTGTCGCTTGACCCCTGTCGCCGGGTCTAGGCCTGCCGCTTCATCAGTCTCTCGCTGGGTACCGGCGGCAGGCCTCATGTTCGCAGGCCTCGTCGCACCCTGTTGAATGTCATTCTCTGTGACAGGGGGAGCCTCTCGCTGACGAGAGGGGTCTGTTGCTGCGCGTCCTCCTGTCGCCCAAGCACCTGCGACGGGACTCCTTGACTAGTTCCTCCTACCAAGTTCTGCACGGCAGGCGGCAGATTCAACTGCGGGAGAACTCCGTGGAACAGATCCACCATGGCTCGTAGCGCCTGGGTGGTTTCTTCGCTCTGTCGCCTCAGAGCTTCGAATTCTGCCGCTGACACAGTGATTCTTTCTTCCTCCCTGTTCACCTGGTTCCTCTGGCGAATATGCTGTTCCGAGGAACTTACAGAATTTTCCTCACTGCCAGTCCTTGCGTTCGTCGATCTTGTTCTCACCATCTTAGTAAATCTTGATTGGCTTTTTATACGTTTCCCACAGACGGCGCCAATTGTTGTTGCACAAAACAACAATAAAGGTATGCTGACGTCAATGTCCGTACTAAGTCTCCACGTGTGTCCAAGAAGCTTCTGTGAAACAAGAAAAGTCAGAGGGACGCAGGGGTGGTTCCCTGCGTAGACACTCCGATGCTTAAGTCAGAAGAAAGTTCTTCAATATTGGGAAGCGTAAAAGCCAGTAGTCAAAAATTAAAGAATAAGATTGTACCTGGGACCTATTTATAGGCGAGTATCCTAGGTTAATTGAAGATAAATACATCATTTTGCTAAGAGTTTGTATCCGGGTATAACACAAGTTCCTCAAATGCGGAGAGAAATTAGAGCCTGTCGCCGGCGGGAGACCCGTACCGCATGGTGGTGTGCGGCGTCAAGGATATGTTGCTAGCGGGAGCCGGATAAAGCCACGTGTCGCCTTGTGACTGCAGGCGACAGACTATGTCTGTCGCACAGCGACAGGTGTTGACACGCCACTTGATAGAGCCACGTGTCGCCTTGTGACTGCAGGCGACAGACTATGAGTCTGTCACCACAGCGACAGGTGTTGACACGCCACGTGTCACACGATCATTGTAGGCGACGGGATACGAGTCTGTCGCAAAGCGATAGGTCTGACGCACGCCATGTGTCGATCGATGACTATATGCGACAGACGTGAGGTCTGTCGCAGAGCGACAGGTGGGATATGCAGCTTGCCTCTGTCGCCAAGACCACGTGGCCCAGTGATTCTTTGCCACGTGGTGATCTCGGGTGCATCTTGGGCCGGGCCCACCATAGGTAGATTTTGTTATATCAATTTTATTTGTAATTTATATATTGCAATATAGTAATATTAAAAAATATTATATATTGGATATAATTATGCAAATTTTATAAAAAGTTAAATCAAACTCATATTGTAATTTATTGAATGAAAACAATATATAAAAAAATTTAACATATTTTTTATTTGAAGAAATTGAAAATTTCTTTGTTTTAAAATCAATATTGTGTACAATTATTTTAAAATGGACAAATGGAATTGAAGATATAGATAAAACACTAATATGTAATTTGATTAAATTAAGTTTAAGTTATAACGTATGTTATACAAAAATATAACAAATATAATCATATTATATAAATGTATACATATTTGTTCCAATAATTTTTTATATTCAAGTTTTATGATCAAAGCGATACACATTAGACATGATAAGCTTAGTTCTTCTTGTCGCAATATTATAATTTATCGTTCTTATTTTGAACACAAAAATTTCACTCCTGAGATTTTTAAGTATTTCTCAAATTTTATAATATCTATTTTCCAAAATCATGGTCACAAACATATCATTAAACTAAATTAAATATCAAACAATATTAAAATAATTGTTAACTAATCAATACTTTAAGAGAAATTTTATAAAATTTGTCAATGTTTTTATTAATTAATTTCTTAACTCCAATGTTAAAATGTACAAACATCTAGAACCATCAAATGTCTCAGCATTCAATTTCTACCTATAAGGTATAATTATTAACATATCTTAAAAGAAATTTTATAAAGATTATCAACATCTTTATTAATTAATTTCTTTGAAAAGTACAAAACATTGCTTTTTTAGAACCATCAAATCTCTCAATATTCAACTTATACTAATAAGGTATACAAAATGCTAGAATTAAGTTATATATATTAAAATTTGAAAATACTTATACTATCATCATGGAATAATTTTTGTTTAATATTTAAATATAATAAATAAAATTATTATTTATCTTGGAGTTGGATTAGAGGGACATCAACATTACATGAGGAACAATGAAATTTTCAATCAACTTCAAATAGCTTTTTATTACACCAATATGACATATATTACCAACCAAAAGTTGGATCAATTTTAATGATATTACTCTATTGGCGAAAGGATTTTCCCTATGTGTTAGTGTGTATACATATAAAACACAAATTCAAAAATAGTAAATAACAATATACAGGTTAAAGTAGTTATATTTTAAAATTATATTGCTATATATTTATCATTGAAAAATATATGCTAATCTAATACCATGAATAGTGACTTTGTGACTAATACTTTAATTTCTGGCTAAGGTGTCTTATTTATAAACTTTGAAACCTCATTCAATGATAATCTTTTACGTAATATGCGATGAAATTCTATATCAAAATCTCCTTTAGATAAACTAAATACAAAAGGTAATAAAAATTTTGTTTTAGATTCTTAAAATCTATGAGTACCAAGCTTTAATTAAAAAAATGAATGATTATAAGCAATTTATATAATAAAAATGGAGAAAATTAAAAATTTTAATATATATAGATATAAATGTTACCTTTTAGACAATTAAAAAAATTAATTAATAAAAGTGTAGATATAAATGTTATATTTTGTAATATTAATGTGAAAGAAAGAAATGATTACATGTTACATATGAATTTAAAAACTTAAAAAAAATTAAAAATGATATTGTCACTTAAAAAATTAAAAAAAAATTAATTGGTAATCATTAAATGTAAGATGTCATTATATCATTATATGTTATATATTACATTATCAATATTAATTTTAATATATACAGTTATAGATATTATCTTATTAATTAATTAATAAAAATTATACATATAAACGTTATATTTTTTAATTTAATGAAGATAGAGATAAATAATATGTGATTTTATTTAATTTTAATCTATATATAGATATAGATTTTTTTAAAAAAAAATTGAAATAGATAATTAATTTAAAAAGATAATTTATTTTGTATTTTTAATATATTTATATAGAGAGATTATCTTTTTGAAACCTAAAAAGAGATAATTATTTTTTATTTTAATATATTACACATGTCACACATCTAGGCTATCCACAGAGAAAGTTTTACTTGTATTCAAATGCTTTACTTTTTATTATTATTATTATTATTATTATTATTATTATTATACAATGATCAATTCTCGGTCCAATTGTTACAATTTCTTAGAAAAAGATTAAGTTTAATGTTCAATTTCTCCATTTTTGTCATTGTACATTCCTATGAATAAAAACAAAAATTTAGCTCAGTCCAACATTATTTCACTATCAAGTCTGGTGTCTTTGGATGAACAATGAAATTGATATTTGGAATTACTTTTTTTTATACATCTCTCTTAATATGTAGCCAGCTAGATTTACAAGTCGATGAAAGAGATTTATATACTTAATAATAATAAGACACCAAAAAAACTCAATAAACTTACATGTAAATTTGGCAATCCTAGACACGATATGATGATATAATATAAAAACGACATGAATAAATGATATGAAAGTGATACGGATTAAAATTAAATAAAAATTATATATAAGTATGGTAAAAGTTAAAAACAATGTTTTATATTTTCTATGTCGACACGAAATTTTCGTGTTTTACATAATATGAACATGATTTTACATAACATTAATACAAATTATAAACACTAATTATCAAGTCTACTTACATGTAATAAACATAAATTAAAATAAAATTACAAAATTAATTTTTAAAATAAATATTCAATCAGTTGTTTTAAAAATAAGAGCAAGATCACTTACTGGAAAAATAAGATCGAATCTCTTTTTTCTAATAAAAAAATTAAAATTTGTAACGTTAAAGAATATATAACTTACTAGAAGTTGGTTTGCTTTCAAAAAACTAGAAAACCAGAGTTGTCATCATCTTCACAATCTGAAAAATATTATATGAAAAGCAAAAGAAAAGAACACGCTAGAATAACATTTGTTTTGGGCCCAAAATTTTCTAAAATGGATCATTGAAAGGCAATGTTCCAAAAAAAAAAAGCACTCTTTTTTTTATGCCTTCAATTGTTGGCCAAATTGAAGACCGAAATGGCAAAAGGCAAATATTAGTGGGATTCTTTCTCGTGAAATCGATGTTCACTCTTGCGAAAGGAACCTGTGGAGCAGAGATTCTTCTATCAGCATATTAAAATCCAAAAATATAAATAAAGAATCAACAAGTGATTACAAAAAATAAAAGTAATTTTTTTTTCTGAGATATAGTTCGAATGTTAAAGTTATCACTATTGAGAGAAGTTTATCGTATATTACTTTCGGCCCAAATAAAATTAATCTCAAACAGTAAAATAAATGAAAATATATGTTATTATATAAAAAAAATTCATAAATAAAGCAAGAAAAAAAAGGCAAAAGAAAAGACTAGGCGTATGGAATAGAATAGAAGGAATGGTTAGCCCATGTTTCTGTGGACTGGAGAGTTGTGATCTGTAACCCATTTATGGCTGATCCACCTTCACCTACTTTGTTTTTTTGGTGCGACACCTTCACCTACTTTACTTCAGCTTTTAAAATCTACCAAGGCCAGCATCAGTCCCTTTCATCAATTCCAAAGGGCGAACAAGAAAATGATGCCTTGCCCGATGTCCTCTACTTTAACTTCTTACATGTTATGTATACAAGGGTGTATTTATGTGTTTTGTGCTTTAGAATCTTTTATTTTTCTCATAACTACCTTTTTTTAGAATAACTAGCCATTATCAAATACTGATTTTATTCTAAAAGAAAGCCATGTTTATGAATCTTAAAGGGTTAAAGGCATTCATTTGTGGTGTGCGAGCTAAAGAATATTTCTTAAAGAACACATGAAAGCTTATGCTGGGAGTTTTAGCCAAATGGAAAGATAACCTTAAGCTTTTCTAAAAGACAAAGAGATCTATCAAACAAGTGATTGGAAAAAATAGAAACGAACTTCTTCTTTAAGCATTTGGATATGATTTGAATTTTGAAGTCGTCACTGTTGAAAAGACTTTAATGTTTACTACTCTCGATCCAAATAAAATTAATTTCGAATTGTAAAAACGAAAGATAATACCTATAATTATATTTAAATAAAAAAAAAAGGACAAAAGAACCATCTCTTGCTTTGGAAACTTTGAAAACGCCTTTTAGGCCCAAGCCTGTTGGAACCTTTAGGAGAATAAAAGATGCCCTAAGGCCCAGGACCCAGTCAGATATTTTGAAAATGCAATTTACATTACAAAGCTTTTCAATATTTCAATACTACCCTGCTCTAGGCATGTACTCATCTCCCAAATCAAAGCGAGTTCCCCAATGAGGTTTTTATCTTTAGACTTGGTACTTTTTGATGATCTTACCTTTACAAATCTTGGCGTACCAAGGCTGGTATGGTAGTATACTTAAAACGAGGTTGGGATGGCTCTGCCCTACTCTAGTGTACAAACTAAAGTTGTCTAATTGATACTTTTATTATTTGTAAAAATAAATCAAAAATAAAAAAAGGGTTCATACTTAAATACTGGAGTTTGCTATTCAATAAAGGATTGGAGAACTTAAGGTTCTAATTGATGATTGCAGGGCCAGATTGGAAAATTTCCTCAAAGTTAAACTTATTAACCATAAAAAAAAAAAAGTAGAAACAAGAGGGTAGATCTTCTTGCCAAAAAAAAGTGATACAATGCAATCGCATATATATTAAGTTGAATCAAGCTCCTTTCTTTTATGACTACTTTATGTTGTAATATTGTTGGAAGTAAACTATCCTAGAATAATTTATGTTGAGTAAGGCAGTACTGCTTTTTCTGTTTACTGTTTAATCTACTACTAATTTATTACCAAAAAGATTAATGAATCATGAAAAGTCGAATGCCCCAAATTACCTAAGCTTCTAAATTCTGTCTCCATTGTATTGTGGACTGTGTTGCGTGGGTGGGAGTGCACGGTGCTAACCGAAGGTGACCCTGCCCAGTCTCAAGTCCAAATGGATCTCAGAAGCCAGACTAAAGCCCGGCCTAGAACTCCTAGCATTGTGTCATTTTCCTTGCAACTAAATATTTTTTTTCAAGCCGACATGTTATAAAATTTAAATTTAAATTCAAGTAAATTCAAAGGCTCAATCCCCATTCTCGAATTATCAAAAAAAAAAATTGAAGCTGCTAGATATAGACATCATTGTACTGTATTTTGTGCATACTCTAGAAATTAATGATAGTTAATACCCATTTCTTTCAAGCTGTTGATTATATATATTATTTGAAAAAAATGAAAATCTAAATCATAATATTTGAGCATAAGAATTATTAATCAATCATTTGAGCCAAATGCTCAAGTATAAAGTGTTTAATATTTGATTTTGTGTAAAATAACATAAAAATAGAGTTATGAATGAACCCAAAAGAAGTAGAACCTGGCTGTTCTCTATATAAGCTGAACAAGAATCATTAAAAATATTATTATAATCGCGAGTGCATATGTACGTACGTATGTATGTATGTATGTATAATATAATGCAATGGTAGCCATGGAAAATTTGAGCTGCTCTTGCTCACAGAGAAATTGTTTGCACTCAAAATTCCAATATGTCAATTCACCTACGCAATCACTTTGGCCGCCTATCACACTTGAGACTAGACAGATAACAATACCAAAATTCAATGAAATTAAAAGTAATACACAAAGACAAAGAGCCCCAACATGACAAGCAAAGCAACATTATGTTTTTCTTTTCTTGGAGTAGTACCACACCAGAAAGAGTGGCTACTTTATCCATTTGCAATAATTACCAGCCATTGGCATCAACCTCTTACTCTTGCCGCTTCTAGTTTTTAGAAAAACAGTGGGCACATCTGAGAAAATACACAGATCATCAAACACTTAATTGTTTTAAAAAATAGTCTTTCAGGTTTCAACATCATCTGAACTGACCAACTTCACTTTATCTTATCCAATAATTCAGATTAAAACATAAAAACGTACAAGATAGATTAGATACCTTAAAAACCCAGTTTCTCTACAAAGAGACAAACAACGTTGTTGAAATCTGCCACTTGCCATTTGCCAACTCAAATACATAGACATTATTTGTTTCGTAACAACTTTGAAACAAGAGCCGGCATTCAAGAATTTAAAAACTTTCACACAACTCCAAGCCAACCTTCTCCGATCATCAAGAAAGACAAGGAACAAACAAACCGAATCAATTATCATCCAACAACCCACGTGGCTGGTTTAAATTTTACTCACATTGGAGAGCCCACCTGAAACTATGAAACTAAAGTTGCAAATTTTAGCATATCAGCATCGACCAGCTGGTCTGATCAGATCAGCCCAAGATTTTCCAATGTCCTAAAAAGTTGTAAAAAAAAAAAACACCAATTTCCGAGTCAGATCTCCATGCTTTCTATGTTGTGAAAGGATGATGATGATTGGATTCCCACTTGGGCGGAAAAGACAAATATTTGGTAATTCGGTGCTTACATCAGAGGGAAATTCAATCTTTCTTTTTGGCTCTGAGTGAGAATATCTGACGTGTAATGTGGACCTTCTCTTCTCAACGGGCAACAGGCAAAAGATAACGTTACTAAAATCACTGGAAAAATTTACCTTGCAAAGTAGAAATGATTATGAATGGACCCATTTTGTGCTGGCTGCAATGAGCAATAACCTTCACAGCTATAAACCATTTTATCTAATTTGCTTCTCATGTGAGATGTGGGTGCCCTGCGTTTTCCCCTGTCACGATTTGGAAGCTTCCAGTTTTCTGGACCCCATTCGGCCTCGGTGCCACCAAAGTGAAAGAGAAAAAAAAGCTGGGCCGGTTTTTTTTTTCATTTTTTACATCTATTTTTCTTCTTTTTGTGCTTTATTAGACTAAAATGGACCCATTAATGTGTTTTTGTGCTTTAGAATCTCTATTTTTCTCATAATTACTTTTTCTTTGAATAACTAGCCATTATTAAATACTGATTTTATTCTAAAAGAAGCCATGTTTAAGAATCCTAAAGGGTTAAAGGCATTGATTTGTGGTGTGCGAGCTAAAGAATATTTCTTAAAAAACACATGAAAGCATATGCTGGGAGTTTTTGGATAGCTAAATGGAAAGACAACCTAAAGCTTTCTTGAAGACAAAAGGATTTATCAACAAATGGTTGAAAGAAATAGAAGTAGATTTTTTTTTATAAATATTTGAATATAGTTTGAATCCTGAAATTTTTACCGTTGAAAGGACTTTAATATTTACCATTTTTATTCAAATAAGATTAATCTCAAATCATACCACGGATAATTATACCTATAATTACATAAAAAAGGACAAAAGATCTATCTCGTGCCTTGAAAGCTTTGAAAACGGCTCTAGGCCCAAGCTTGTTGGAACCTTCAGGTGAATAGAAGCTGCCCAGGACCTAGTCAGACTTTTTGAAAATGCAATTTACCTTACAAAGCTTTTCAATATTTCCATACTACCCTGCTTTAGGCATGTACTCATCTCCCAAATCAAATGGAGTTCACCAAATTGATGATCTTACCTTTACAAATCTTGGCGTACCAAGGCTGGTATGGTAGTATACTTAAAACGAGGTTGGGATGACTCTGCTCTACTCTAGTGTACAAACTAAAGTTCTGTCTAATTGATACTTTTATTATTTGTAAAAATAAATTAAAAATTAAAAAAAGGGTTCACACTTAAATACTGGAGTTTGCTATTCAATAGAGGATCGGAGAACTTAGGTTCTAATTGATGATTGCAAGGCCAGATTGGAAAATTTCCTCAAAGTTAACTCTTTTCTTATACGACTATTTTATGTTGTAAAATTGTTGGAAGTAAACTATCTTAGAATAATTTATGTTGACTATTGCAGAACTGCCTTTACAGTTTACTGTTTAATCTACTACTAATTTATTACCAAAAAGATTAATGACTCTTCAAAATTTGACTGCCACAAATTACCTCAGCTTCTAAATTCTGTCTCTATTGTGGACTGTGTTGCATGGGTAGAAGTGCAAGGCGCCACTGCTAACCGAAGGTGACCCTGCCCAATCTGAAGTCCAAATGGATCTCAGAAGCCCGACTTGTCTTACGAAAATATTGCCAAGTACTACAGCCCGGCCTAGAACTCCAAAACAGAAGTTAGTTACTTTAGCATTGTGTCATTTACAATTACCTCACAACTAAATATTATTTTTCAAGCCGAGTTGTTATAAAATTTAAGTTTAAATTCAAGTAATTTCAATGGCTCAATCACCATTCTCTAATTATTTAAAAAAAAACAAATTGAAGCTACTAGATATAGACATCATTGTACTATATTTTGTGCATACTCTAGAAATTAACGATAGCTAATACCCTTTTTTTTGCAAGCTGTTGATTATATATATTATTTGAAAAAAAATGAAAATCTAAATCATAATATTGAGCATAAGAAATATTAATCAATCATTTGAGCCAAATGCTCATGTATAAAATGTCTAATAATTAATTTTGTGTATAATTACATAAAAATAAAGTTATGAATGAACCCAAAAGAAGTAAAACCTGACTGTTCTCTATATAAGTTGAACAAGAATCATTAAAAATATTATTATAACCGCGCGCGCGCACATATATATATATATATATATATATATATATGTATGCAATGGTAGCCATGAAAAATTTGAGCTGCTCTTGCTCACAAAGAAATTGTTTGCACTCGAAATTCCAATATATCAATTCACATACGCAATCACTTTGGCCGCCTATCACATTTGAGATTAGACAGAAACAATACCAAAATTCAATGGAATTAAAATAAATACACAAAGACAAAGAGCCCCAACATGACAAGCAAAGCAGCATTATCTTTTTCATTGTTTTGGAGTAGTACCACACCAGAAAGAGTGGCTCTTTATCCATTTGCAATAATTACCAGCCATTGGCATCAACCTCTTACTCTTGCCGCTTCTGGTTTTTAGAAAAACAGTGGGCACATCTGAGAAAATACACAGATCATCAAACACTTAATTGTTTTAAAAAATAGTTTTTCAGGTTTCAACATCATCTGAACTGTCCAACTTCACTTTATCTTATCCAATGATTCAGATTAAAACAAAAAAACGTAGAAGATAGATTAGATACCTTAAAAACCCAGTCTCTCCACAAAGAGACAAACAACGTTGTTGACATCTGCCACTTGCCAATTGCCAACTCATTCACAGACGTTATTGTTTCGTAACAACTATGAAACAAGAACCGGCATTTCAAATTTTTTAAACTTTCACAACTCCAACCCATCCTTATCCTATCATCAATAAAGACGAGGAACAAACAAATCGAATGAATTATCATCAAACACCCCACGTGGCTGGTTTAAATTTTACTCACATTGGAGAGCCCACCTGAAACTATTTAAGTACTGTTGCAAAATTTAGCATATCAGCATCGACCAGCTGGTCTGATCAGATCAGCCCAAGATTTTCCAATGTTTCAAAAGTCGTAAAAAAAAAACTCCAATTTCTGAGTCAGATCTCCATACTTTCTATGTTGTGAAATGATGATGATGATTAGATTCCCACTTGGGCAGAAAAGACAAATATTTGGTGATTCGGTGCTTACATCAGAGGGAAATTCGATCTTTCTTTTTGGCTTTGGGTGAGAGTATCTGACGGGTAATGTGGACCTTCTCTTCTCGACGGGCAACAGGCAAAAGATAATGTCACTAAAATCACTTGGAAAAACTTACCTTGCAAAGGAGAAATGATTATGAATGGTCCCATTATATATATGCTGGCTGCAATGAGCAATCCCCTTCACAGCTATAAACCATTTTATCCAATTTGCTTGTCATGTGAGATGTGGGTGCCCAGCGTTTCGCCTTTCATGATTTGAAAGCTTCCAGTTTTCTGGACCCCATTTGGCCTAGGTGCCACCAAAATGAAAGAGAGAAAAAAGGTGGCCGGGTCTTTTTTTTCTCCATTTTTTACTGCTATTTTTCTTCTTTTTCTTTTTCAAATGTTGCAGCTAATTTATAGGCATCTACATTAACAATGAATAGGATTATGTCTAATACATTCTCCGTATATAAGTCTCAATCATATCATTTTTTTGGCACATAAATCTCTATCATATCATTTTATCTTATTAATTAGTAAATTTAATGATTTTTATTTTTAAAACTTTTTTATTTTAAAGTTTATAACTTAATGAAGTGATATATTATAATTCCCTGATAATATATAAGATTTACACACCAAAAATGTATCAAATATAAACATCATAAATGTTATTGTCAAAATTGAGATTACATTGATTAAGAAAAAAAAAAACCAATTTCATCATACCTTAACTAACAATACTTTTATTTTTTTTGGTCGAAACCGCCCGATTTTCATCTTTGGTGACTATTCCGGAATCGGGAGAAGCAGAGCGTGGTTAGGCTTGTCCCCCTCCCAACACTGACACTCCATACACAAGTCAGGATTCGAACCCTGACCTTGCTTAAGGGACGAGGGTCGCTCGCCACCCATGCCAATCAGTTGTTGGTACTGGCTTTGAGATGTGATAAACTGTATATAATACTGACTTTAAGATTAAAAGATTTTATTTCCTTTTCTACTTGTCCATTTGTTTAGGTTTGACCCTTTCCACTCTAATGGTGAGAGAAGAGTGCAATGACAATGAGAAAACCCAAGAATGGCGCAACCTTTCTTTTTCTTTATTTCCTTTTCCCTACACATCTTTCGCTTTCAAAAACCTTATCTTCAATTTCCAGAGAGTTTATTTTTAGGCTGCAATGACAAAGTTGGTGAGGACGGGGCCTCTTTCGTTTGGTTGCAGATAAAGATCATTAATTGAAACGTTTCATTCTCTGCCAATTTTGTTGATGAAGAACATATACCCAATTTCAGCTTTTCTTTTGTTTTCCTTGAAACTATTATTGAGTGTCATAAGACTTGCTCTTGGATGAGCTACTTTAATTTATTGCTCTTTTTTGGTAAATTATCATTATCAATATTTTTTCGTTATTTGAGAATTTATTTTTTTTTATCTGTCAACATTTTATTAAATTTTGAATATATTATAAATGCAATTTGTTATTTTGATGGATATAAACTAATAAAGATTGTTCAGATTTTAAGTTTTATGTTAATTGATAAATGATTTTAGGATAAATTCATAAAATTACAGATGAAAAAATAAAGTATTTGTCAGAAATAAAAATAAAATTTTACAAGAAAATCAAAATTTATTTATGATTACTCGCTCTTCTTCTTTTTTTTTCTTAACAATATATTTATCATAATTAGCTTATTACATTATTATTTAAACTAAATTCAAACTCACACAACATAAAACTTGACCATAAACATCAAAATTTCAAAACTTTTCCTTTCTGCTAAACAAAAACTTTATTGGTGACTACCCACTCTTCTTAAATAAAATTTAGCAGGTAAAAATGAGGTGAAGATATATTTATTTATTTATTTATTTTAATGTTGTTCATGTTTAGATAAGATTTAGAAATTAGATGCATTCGAGCCTTAAGTATGCGATTGTGTTAAAACTTTTGAGGGAGAGTTTTGTCGTCCTTTGAATCTTATTCGACTCGAATCTAGATTAATTTTATATCAAAATAGTATAAAGATATCGGGTGATTTCGACCCAAAAAAATTAAATTAGATGCATTCATGAGGAATGTAAAATCAGGATGAGAATGAGTAGGATATATGATTAATTATCTATTGTTTTATTTTTGCTTTCCCTAACTTTATAACATAATATAAAAATCCTCAATAATTATATGAACCTAAGTCAATATTTGACTTTTAAGTTTAAATTCAAAATTAATTTTAAAACATGTTATGAAAAGATTATATCAAAAAAATTTAATTTAACTAATAGAAATAAATTAAAATTAAAAACATATTTGAATTAATTTAATTAAATATTATATTAAAAATAAATAATTTATAAATAATATACATCTTGTTAAATAACTATTATTTATAATCAAATAATTTGCGAAATGAATATTCTAAAATTACCGTAAAAATTTTATTCCAACCCACAATCAAATATTATTTACTGGAATCCACAAAAATCAAAATGCCAGCTGTTAAGGTAATCATTACTATGCCAAAATGTAAAGAGCTGTACCGAGGCAATGTGTGTCAATTTTTACAAGGAGAAATCATGATTTGACCAATAATCCCTCAAATTTAATTGGGATGCAATAATTTTTTAGTCGTCATTGCATTTTTCTGTTGTTGTAATTGACAACATAATTGTCTGAGTCTCTGTTTTAAGGCGAAGGCTTAAAACATCCGTTCTCCTTTTTTTCCGTAACAGACAAGTTATCTGCAATTTCTTAATTGAGGGCTAAGAGCAATTGTTTAAGTTCCTCCGCTCTTTGACTAGTTGTGAAATTAGTATTGTCAACAATCTCATTTAAGAATTTTGTTTGATTTAATAAATATAATATTTCCATTTTCCTTTTTTCTTATGAGTGTGATTATTAGTTATATTTTCGCTTAAAATTCAACCAAGTTTAGAGAGGGTCCGTACAAGTGACTTTAGTTGGTTATTATTTAACATTTCTTTTCATTTTCTTCTCCAACGTCTAATTCACTTCAGTTCAATTCTCCTTTGCGTGTGTGCAAGTAAAATCCCAGTTTTGTAAATTCCACCTCCAACTTGTCAAATTCCAGTTCCTGCAATACAAGAAACAGAAGAAAATTAAAAATAAAACTGAAAAGAAGAGAAATTAAAGAAAAAAGTTTACAAAAAAATATGCAGCCGCAGGACAGTCGAAAACAATGAACGGAACGGGACGAGCCCAAAGAAATTAGAAAAATAAGACAGACGGAAAAAGTTATGGAATTGGGAAACGTATAACGGAAAACGTCAAAACAAACGAATTACGTGATGGCAAAACTGCTTTGGAATGAATAGTGTTGGGAGGCTAAATCAAATCGAAGGAATAAAACTTAAAACCAATCAGAGCTGAATGCTGAGCCTCTGAATTGTAGATTTTAATTAGGTAAAATTCGATTAGTTCATTTTAAATGATTTTAATAGTTTTTTTTTTCTAAATGCTCCTCAAGTTTGCCATTGGCTGCAAATGTGTATTTACACCAACAAAGTATATAATATTTTGTTCCCCGGATTTTACGGTTTCGATCATCCGGAGTACAATAAAAGCCTCATCCGTCCCGAATCCTTCGCTCTCAAATCTCCAACCTCTTCGCCGGCATCTGACTTCACCGCCACCGCCCGCGGCTTTACTCCGAAGCTCAAATCTCCAATCAACGGAAAATCTCGGAGACTGAACCAAGAAGCGTTAAAATATTACACATACCGCAAGGGAATCTTCATAAATCTTCTACCTTTGACATCACGGATAGACGGCTCGGCCTCGGCTGGAACGCTGAGCGGCGACGCTGCTGGTGAGAGGAAGGTCTGATTAAAGCCGACAAAGCTCTCTTAACTAGATCTCCTTCGACACCTCCGATTCTTACCAGCGAGTTCGTCATCGCAGATCTACGCGCGTTGAGCCTATTACTCGGCGCGTAATTTGTCACCGCGTGCGAGTTATTGAAACTTTTATGAAGACTGCAACGGAACGATCCCGGATGCGTCGTAGGAGAACACATGCACGTCCGCTTCGGCTGTTTGCTCTGTAAATTCTTCAACGCCTCGTTGTTTTTACGCACGGCGGAAATCGAACGGTTTGGCGAGATCGGACGGTTATCCAGCGAAAATCGCACAGACGGCGCTGATGGAGAGTGGCTGTAGAGACTAACACGTGGTGGAGAGATAGATCTATGTTGATTATAGAAAGCTGAGGACCGTGAAGAGAAGCTTGAAGTCGAATAAGCAAAAGCTGAGGAAGAAGACGGAGACTGTGACGTGTAGTGAGAACTGAACCGCTTTGATGGAGAGAGGGATCGGAGAACAGGACCGGTCGATTTTCTAGAAGATGCCGCCATTTTTTTAGAATGCTGCATAAGAAAGAGAAAATGCGGGCAGAAAGCAGAGGGAATTTTTTTTTATGAATTTCTTAAAAGCCTTGTTAGGCTGTTCAGTTCGGCAAACCCAGTTTCACTCGAGCCATGTATTTATAGGACAAGGGGAGGGGGAGGGGGGAGGGGACTGGAAATCTCGTGATAATTTCAAAGTTGGGATACCTAGTTATTGGGTTTTGCTGTTGTGCCATTAAACTTTTGCTTATTTAATTTCGTGCCGCTTTCGTTATTACTGTTTGCAGCTGTACACGTCACTGATGCTTTTCTTACTTTCCCGTTGCTTGCCGTGTGATATTTTTAATTTTCCTTTGCTTAATTAGAATTTAGAACGAGAGTTTAAAAGTTATTAAAGGATGAAAATTTTTTATAATTTTTTTGGTATAATTATAAATATTTTTATTCGTTTTATAGATTAAAATTAATTTTATTTGAGTTGATAGTAATAAATAATAAAATTTTTTTAATAATAACTATTTTAAAATTTAAATATTATTTAAATGCTTGAAAAAAAATTTATTTTTTCGGCCATTTGTCCATTGAAAATATTTCGTAAAATTAAATGAATTTGCAAAGGTCTAAAATATTTTAAATTGTTATATATACAAAGCACTATGTGAACATTACGCAAAAATAACGATTTTTTATATCACAATTATAAAATCTATGAATATTTTATTTTTTTCGTTACAACATTTCTGAATACTTTAATTAACATTTATATGAGCCTTTGTTTTCTTAATTTTATTAATCTTTCTTTCTGTACAAGGACATACTACGGTTGCCATCTTTTATTGTGACCCAAGGAAGTAATTTTATTCATTAAAAAATGGCATAAATTTTATATTTTTAAATAAAAAGTTTTTTTTTCCAAACACAAGAAAAAGTCATTTATATCAAAAAAAAAAAGAGGGGGAGAGTGGTAAGGTGAGAAATGAAAAAAGAGAAAGTGGAAGGACAGGAATGCAAAAGAGAAAGAGGAGTGTGGGAGCAGCGTCAAAGACGTAAGACCTAACTACAGTCCACAGGAGGGGGTTTGTTGATGCCGGTAATGAGACGTGGTTTTTGGTTTTGAATCCGAAGCAACCAACGGATTTGGGAAAAAGCTATGGGCTCTGCCTATTGGTTCACTGCCATGCCCCTACCGCTTAGTAATTTTAGAATAGAATAAGGGGCAAAAGTAAAGGAGACTGACGGGTTTTGGGAACACTGAAGAGCTTTGGTGCCACGTATGGAGTCCAGCTTTATGACACCCAACTTTTTTAACGTTTCCCTCTGTTCCTTAGTCCTTACCATTGCCCTTCTTTTTACAAAATAATTAGTGTTGTCCCCGCTTCGCATGAGTTTTTTTTATATAATATTTAAACAGCATTCATTTAAAACAATAATAAATTATTAAAATAATTATTTTAAAATACTGATCTTAAATCAAAATAATAATATTTAATTTATTAATTAATTATTTTATTTATTTTTCAAAAAAATTAAAATTTTAATACAAAGTTAAAAAATTAAATAGATTAAAATAAAGAAAAAATTTTGTAAATTCGAGCTTAACTTTTAGTTTAAGTCTGTTTTTAATTTTATAATACAAGTTCGAGCCCGATTCAACTCGACTTGAATATTATTTTAGTTATTTTTATATTTTTATTTTTTATTATTTTATTCTTTTTAAAGTTTAATTTGATTTTCAAAATTTACATATTAATTTTCATATTAAATATATAATCAAACTTTTTAATCAATAATATTTTATATACATATAATTATATTATACTTAATAAATATATTTAAAAAACTTATAATTTTAATTATGTTTGTGTCGAGTTGGGCTTGAGTTTCAAGAGGTTAAGTCTGGACTCGACTCGATTTTTGATCGGGTCTAAAAATTTTACCCAATCTTGTTAATTACATTTGATATTTTTGTCTAAATCCGATCAAATATTGGACTAGTTTTCGGACTTAGACAAATAGTCCGACCATTGAGCTGGTCTATAAGGAGTATAAAATTAGATTTTTTTTAATATTATAGATTGGAGATTCTAAATTTTAATTGTTTTCTTTTTTTATCCGATTTAATTCATTCTTTTTATTTTTATTATTTTCTTTTTTTATTTTTTGTTGATTCGTCAAAATTTCAAGTTTTTTCCTAAAATTTTGACTTTCACCTTTCCATTTTTTTTTACTTTCTCTTTTTTCTTTTTTAAAATTTAATAAGCAAATAAATTATTAAAATTATTTTTATATTATTGACAATTGTCAATCAAAGAACCCTATGGGATTCTTTTTATATGAGTTATAGATAATAATCAACCTTGGTAAAGTTTTAATGTAAACAAACCAAAAAAGAAGTTAACACATGAGTTATAACTCAGTTGGTAATACATGTTGAATTTATGATAAAAGCTTTCGAGCTCTACCCCTATAAAACACACCTTTAGAGAAGGGTGAGAAGCCTTAACTGTGACAAAGCTCCGAACAGGATTAATCTCAAACCGTTAAAACGGATGAAACTACTTGTAATTTATTCCAAAACAAAAAAAAAAACAAAAATGAAGTTAGCTCCCATTAGTAAATTCTATCGACATGATAATGTTTTCTTTATTATGATGGCTCCACACGAGCGCTCAAGCTACTCTCACTTTTTTTTCTTTAATTGTGGGAAGAGTTCCCAAAATGATTGATTATTAAAATGATATAGAAAATTGCAATGTCATTTGATTTATGAAAATATTTTTTATTTTTATTTTTTGAAAATAATTTTTATTTTCATTTTTTTGAATAATGGAAAACATGTTTGGTACAAAAAATGAAAATTTATTTTTGAAAATGAATGAAAATACATTTGATATATATTTTCAAAACAAAAAATATGAAAAACAATAACTAAAAATTTAAATGAAATTACTATTTTTGACAAAAAAATAAAATGTAACAATGATAAGAATAAATTGTTAGTGATTTAAGATAATATATTGAAAAAATAAATTGAAAAAACTATTTTTACTTAAAAGGTTGTTCTTAAATTATCGATTGCTATTATGCCAATCATTGTCATTTTATGAGTTCTTATCATCAATCATATTATATTCTTAAAATTTAATCACTTAATAAATAAAAATACAAAGAGAAAAGTAATATAATGAAAATATAGTACATTATATTGTAGTATGGAGAATTGTTTTTTTTAATTTTAACCTATAAGAGTAAAGAAATTGAAAAAAAATTGATTTCTTAAATTTTAATCTATTTAAAATAAAATGTATATCATTTTAGGATATTTTATTGGTAGTATCTTAATTTAAGATAAGATATTGTAAAAAGATATATGATTTTTTAAAATTTTAATCGTATGTAAAGAAATTCAAAAAAATAATTGAATTTTTTAAATTTTAATATATTTTGGCAACTTATGTAATGGTAATTTCCTCTTGATGATGGCAATTTAGTTTGTTAATCCTTATTGATGCTAATTTTGAAAAAAGCATTAAAAATAAAGTGACATCAATAATTGATTTAAAAAGATAATTTATTTATTTTGTAATTTTAATGTATATGGATGTTTATATTATTTTTATAAAATAAAAAATGATAATTATCTTTTTATTTTAACATAATACATATATTAAACATTTAAATTATTCGTGTAAGATATTTTACTTTTAGCCAAAAACTTTGACTTTTATATATTTATATAAGATAATGAAATGATTTTTAATGTAACCTAAAAAAATGGTTCATAGGGTTATTTTAACTTTTACAAAAAAAAAATTCAAAATCTTGAGTCTATTGTGAATCGAATTTGGGTTCTTAAGTATTTTACAGCAATATTAAAAAATCCATTGTTTTCACATTTACCAATTGTTCTCCATATTTTCTTAGAAAACAATGAAAATAAAGTTTTTTGTTCTCTAGTTTGGCCCATTTTCATTTTTATTTTCCAAAAATTTGTTTTTTCATTTTTCCAACCAAACATGTTTTCCTTAACATTTTTTATGTTCCACAAAAATGAAAATGGAGAACAACTTTTTTTTCATAAACTAAACACATATTGCATTTCGCGTAATAATAATTGGTTACTCATCCGGAGTCTGAATAATTTGAACTTTATAAGAAATTGATCACTAAATTTTAAAACGTAATAAATTGGTTTTTAAAATTATATTTTTTAACAAATAAATTCTTTCGTTAATTAAATCATTATTGTAGCCATTAAATACCGATGAGACTGCATGTAGACAACACATGTGTCCAGCTGGCTCACAATAAAACGTTAACCTATTTAATGTAATTTGAAAAAAAAATATAAAACATTTATCACTTCAAAAAAAAAAGTCGGTGCTTTGACCATTTGAGAAAGAAGTTGGTGCTTCGACCATCCTGTTATGAATTCTAAGTTGAGTACTACCATTTGCAAGAAGGAAAGGAGCATGGATGGAAACAACAGTAGCATGAATGCTGTGGAGCTGGAGAACTTTAGAAAAGCTAAGAGGAGGAGTCATGTGTGAGCTTAGCTGAAGGATCATCAAGCTGATTATGGATATAAATAATTAGTTAATTTCATATTAGTAATGATGTAATAGCTATTAATGAATTATAGGTGTCAATATATTATTGGAGATTTTACCTTGGATTATTGTACTGGCTATATACCAACCTTGTACTCGCGCAATGAGCATGTATGGAATATTCTATCAATTCTTCATCTAATTTTCTCTTCTTCTCGATCTTCTCTCTAATTCTTTTTTCTATATACTTTGAACATTCCTTGCAATCCACTTACCTTTCCATAATTGTCTATTAATTCATAACAAATTGGTATCAGAGCCGTTAGATCCACCTCCAATTTAGGAAAGCATCGAAGGAAGCCACTTATGACAGAAGATACTTGATTGATTACACTGCAAGAACAAGTCCATTCAATTCAAAAACAGCTAGAAGCATTGAAGTCGAAAGTTACCACCATCCTAAATGGTGTTTGCAATTTCAGAGCTAAAAGGGTCCTCTAATATCCAACCAACTTCAGTGTCTCATTCCAGAAGAGAAGGTAAAGCCCTTGTGGAAATTACCATTATTGATAAGCAAGGAAAATATGCTTATAAAAATGCAAAACCTGGGATCTTGTTGAAATAGTCACAAGAACTTGTTGACAGCTTAATTGTAACCTCACAGCTGGCTTCTGTTATAAGTAGTTAATTCTGGTAAAATTACTTATAAAAGAATCAGTTAGTTGATTTCAGTTAATTATCACTTTACAAGTCTATAAATGTACAAATAGTTAAACATTTCGTAGTATGAACAAAAGTTTACATTCTCAAAATCTTGAATAATCTTCTTCTTCTTTTTCTTCTTCTTCTTTTCATCTTCTTGAATATTTTACAATACTTACATGGTATCAGATGCTAGCATGGAGAATGCAAGCGGATCAACAGTTCAAAAAAGATTCATCCTCTGTTGTGCTAAATCCTAGGTTACAAAGTCTTAATGTAAAGCTTGAAGAAAATAATTTCTTACTATGGAAGCAACAAGTAACAGCCACCTTGAGAGGCTATGGTTTGAAGGGTTACATTGATGGTTCTCAATCTGTTCCAGCAAGAAACTCACCAGAATTTGAAGTTTATGATAGGCAAGATCAACTTCTTCTTTCTTGGTTACTATCTTCCATAAGTAGCTAGATCTTGCCTACTCTTGTTGGATGTGATACTACTAAGGATCTTTGGGAAGCAGTAGATGAGTATTTTGTTTCTCAAACCAATGCCAAGATCATGCAGTATCGAAGACAACTGCAAAATGTAAAGAAAGGTAATCTCAACATGAAAGATTATCTCATCAAGGTGAAGACATTATGGGATACACTGCAATCTTCTGGTTGTAAGATGGCTGACAGTGAGCTGGTTCATACTGCTCTTTCTGGGCTTGGACAGGAGTATGATGCAATAGTGGCTGCAATTACTACTCAGAAAGATTTACCTAACCGGAAAACAACCTCGGCACTACTTCTTGCTACAGAATCAAGAATAACACAACATGCTGAACTTCTTGATTCTTCAGTACATTTTACTGATCTGGTGGTGCCTCAAAGAAAAGTCTTTTCTGAGAATAGCCGTGGGAATAAAGATTTGTTTGCTGATGGAAACAGAAGCTTCAGAGGCAGGGGTAGAGCCAGAGGAAGAGGTGCCTTTGGTAATGGTTCAAAACCCCAGTGTCAACTTTGTGGCAAAGTTGGACACACTGTTCATAGGTGCTTTCACAGATTCGACATTTCATTTAACCCAGATCTTGGTGAATCAGTATTGAGGTTCAGAAATAATTCCTCATTTTCTCAACCTCATTCTAGCTTTGCACAACAGAAGGCCACCTTTGCTGAAGCCCTGATAGCTACTCCTGAATCAATTTATGACTCAGCTTGGTACCCTAACTCAGGTGCCACAAATCACATTACACATGCTACTGAAAATCTCAATCTTGGAACTGAGTATCATGAAAATGGTAAGCTTCATATGGGAGATGGATCTGGTGTTAATATTGCAGGTATAGGTCATTCTTCATTTCTTACCAATAATCTTTCTAAATCTTTTCAACTTTTTCAACTTAAAAATGTTCTTCATGTGCCACAAATAACCAAAAATCTCTTGTCTGTATCACAGTTTTGCAAGGATAACAATATTTATTTTGAATTTCATCTTGAGTTTTGTTTTGTGAAGGACTCTATTACCAAAGAAACTCTTCTAAAAGGGATGCTTGACAAGGGCCTGTACAAGTTTAATCTTTCATTAGATAAATCAGCTGCAGCCTCACAGA
This sequence comes from Heritiera fomes, assembly GCA_032173925.1. NCBI lineage: Eukaryota > Viridiplantae > Streptophyta > Magnoliopsida > Malvales > Malvaceae > Heritiera > Heritiera fomes. The sequence goes on along the minus strand of JAPDPM010000002.1, from coordinate 39,386,049 downwards.
CCAAGCAAGAAGTTTTTGTCTCCAATATATCTGGTTCTGAGTTTTCTGTTTTACCGTCTGACAATATTACACATTCAAATTCCTTTGTTCTTTGGCATAGACGCCTAGGACATCCTAATGTTGTAACACTCTCTAAAGTGCTCAACTCTTGTAATGTTTCAACTCATATCAATAAAAAGTATATCTATCCTCATTGTCAACAGGTTAAAAGTCATCGACTTCCTTTTTCTTCCTCAACTATTGTTTACACATCACCACTTACACTTGTTGAAGTTGATATATGGGGACCAACCCCTTATTTGTCAGGAAATGGTTTTAGATACTATATTTCATTTGTTGATGTGTATTCAAGATTCACTTGGATCTATTTTCTCAAATCCAAGAATGAAGCACTACCCTCTTTTATTCACTTTAAAAAGCTAGTTGAAAAACAGTATTCCACTCAAATCAAAATACTTCAAACTGACTGGGGTGGAGAATTTAGAAACTTCATTCCATTTCTGAACTCAGAAGGCATTCTGTTTCGACATTCTTGCCCACATACTTCTCAACAAAATGGCATATGTGATAACCGTGAATTTTTCATTTATTGGAAATAAATATTGGAAATTCAAAAAATAAGGAAAGGAGGAAAATTAATTTGGATAAATTAAAATCCAAATTAAATAAGAAAATGAGAAATAAAAGAGAAATATATTTATATATTTATAAATTATATAAATGTATTTTTATACAAATACATATGTATTGATATACTATATAGTATATATTAATATACAAAGGTATATATAGATATATATACTATTGTCTAAATTTAAATAATACCTATGTATTAAATATGACATAATATGTATATATGAGTATATACATATTTGAAAAGAAATGTAAATATGATTTTACATTTGAATTGTACATATATATATATATATTGTAAATACAATATATATATATTGTATTAATATCATTATTATTATTACTACATTTATATAAAAATATATAAATGTTAAGTAATTTAAATTAAACAAATATATATATACTAAATATGTATTTTGATAATACATAATATATATCTTTATATATATAAAATATACTTATATAGTACTATAATATATATAATAATATTATATGTATTATAGATATATAATATATGTATATATATATATATATGTATATATAATTAATTAAATGAATTAAACAAAACAAAAATAGAAGGAAATAAACCAAAAATGGAAAGGGAGAATCGGGGAAGCAAACCCGACCCTCCCAGCCAAAGGGCCGACGGTGGCGGAGCTGCCACCGCCGGCGAGAGAGGAAGGGAGGAACGGCGCCGGCAGAGAGAGAGGAGAAGCCGGTGACCGACGGAAGAAAAGAGAAACGGAGAAGGGAAGAAAAATTCCGGTGAAACCGAAAGAGAAGGAGAAAATGGATCTGGCGGTGCCGGCCAAACCAGCTGCCGCCACTGCAGCCACAACACCGTCGGAGGAAGAGGAAGATGTGGGAGGCCACCGGTGAGGTGGAGAACGGCGGAGGAAGGCCAACGGAGGAGGAGAAGAAATCGAAGGTAAATCGAGTAGATCCGTCACCGTGCCGCCGATCCAGACCGAACGGAGGCCACCGGCAGCTTCGCCTTGACGTCGGCCAGCTGAGGAGTGGCCGAACCACCGGAGAACCGACCGCCGAAGGAGAACCGACCGTGGAGGAGACTATCCGATCTGACCGGTCCGACTAGCAAAGGAAAATGGAAGAAAAGGAAAAAGAAAAAGAAAAAGAAAAAGAAAAAGAAAAAGAAAAGAAAAGAAAAGAAAAAAAAAGAAAGAAGGAAGAAAAAGAAGAAAGAGAAAAAGAAAAGGAATTCCGAGAATTTGAAAATTTTTTGAGAATTCGGAAATTACGAGAAATCTCGGGAAACTCAGAAATCCGAGAAATTCGGTAAGAAATTTGGGAATTATTTCCGAGTAATTAATTGAAATAATTATGGAAAAATTCTAAAATTTAGAATTTAATTTTCAAAAAATTCCCCCGATAACCGAGCCGATGGAATCGGACGAGGTGAACACGGGCGCGACCTTCGAAAGGCAGTCGTCGACCCGAGACAGGTAAGGGAGACATGTGCAGCCTATAAGGATATCGGCACACATGTTTTAAATTATACATTTAAATTTTATAAATGCAATTTACAGTGATTGGTTGCAAATTGTGGTGATTTATCGGTTTGCAATTGTGGTGAATTACCAGTTGAGATTTAAACTGTATTTTCTGTGCAGGAGGCTAGCCAATCGGCAGCCGATATACTGCCGAAAATTATTAGAAAAATTATCGAAAATCACAATAAATGATTTTTCATCACGAGAAACGATTTCTAATACGAAAATCGAAAAATCGATTAGTTTTCATAAAACATGAATATATTGATAATTAATTTTAAAATATTCATGTTTTGAGAATGGTGAAAAAAGAAATCACCTAAATTTATCCCGATAGGTGATATTTCACGTGAAGCGAGGTGAAAAATGAAAAGGACCAAAGTGAATATTTTAATAATATTTCTTCAAATATTCACTTGATTTTATAAATAACTTTTATGGGTTCAATTGTGAAAATAAGTGTTTATAGAAAATTTCATAAAGGTAATTAAATATGGAAAACAGTGTTTTGAGGCTAAAAGGTCTCCGCATGTGTTTACAGAGAAAACACGAGACGAGAGTGTTGATTTGGAAAATAAATATTTTAATTTTTCATAAATCATAAAAATAATTGATTTGAATCCCGATAACTTTGAAAATCATGTTTTCGATAGAAAGCACGGAAAAGCGTGCGTATATGTTTTACGGTGAAAAAGACAGTTATGACTTTTTATATTTTACAGTGATTATTTTATAAACTGTTTTCACCATATGGAAAATGTGATTTATACTGTTCTATAATATTTAGAACATTTTCGGGAATGATTACCCCAGTATGAATATTTTATAAATTGTTATTCATAAGATGAAAATATTTTCCTTATGAATGTATATGGTTTGCATGAACTTATAGTCAGTGAAATTGATTTCATAAATGGGGTTATTTCACGTGTTTATTATTTTGAGACTGTTAGGCCCCATATCATGCTCATGTGTCACGTGTCACGTGTTAGTGCTGAGGGATAGTGATCCCCTTAAGTAATGCGCCAGTGAGGGTCCCACGGGACTGCGAGCCTGGGCATTACAATATGGCCATAGAGCTCATGTGTTTCCCCTATTTGGGATGATATTATAGCATGATATATTTAGGGTGTTGCCTGGTCTCCATGATACTGATATGAAAGCTACCATATTTATACTGTTTACTAAATTGATAGCTATTGTTTACTGTTTTCTGACTGTATTGTATCAAGATACTGTTTTACTAAATATACTGTTTTACTGAACTATAAGATACGGTTATTGAATTAAAGAGAAATTAATGTTTATTCAAAAAGAATAACATGAAATTATTTCTAAAATAGAAATAATTGCAGAAGTGGTTATCCAATGACTTGGATATTTACAGACCACTGTACTGTCACGTGTTTTTAATTGTAGTGAAGGAAACCACTGTTTTATTACTGAACTTTCATGTGTTTTAAATTATACTGAAGTGAAAAGAAATAAGTGGTTTACTCTGTGAAAACGAAAATATTATTGTTTCGAAAACAAGAAATATAGTACTCTCTACAGTTGCTTCTAGGTTCCAGGACAAGACAGGTATTTCAAAATAACTGTCTTACTCCATCCGGATCCCTAGCCGACTGTAGTATCCTTCCTACATGTGAGCCTAGAGCCTCTAGGAAGATTTAAAGAAAGTGAAAAAATTATTTTCAGCATATAGGTAGTTGAATATCAAGTGTTACATATAACTCTCTTACTGAGTCGTGGTTTGCTCACCACTTAATATTAACATTTCAGATTTTCGAGGACTAAGAGATCTGACATCTGAGGATTTCGAGCTGCGCATTTGGAGACACTGCGATAGCTTGATTTATAATATGAGGTATGATCATTTATTTTCTGTATTTAGACTTACTTTCAATACTACTTTCTTGAGAATCAAAATAGGGGATGTAGTTGATAATATGCATTTTATATTTAATAGTTAAATTAATATGAAAAGTGAAGTATCACAGACAGCCCAACCGGATAAGTTGTGTATTTTACGTGAAAAATGTGATCACGGGATGTGACAGCATAGTAGAAAGAAAGCATAGACAAATAGTTGAAACAGGTCTAACTCTACTTTCACAGGCTTCCTTACCCTTTAAATTCTGGTCTGAGGCTTTCTCTTCAGCAGTTTATCTCTTGAACAGATTACCAAGTACAACTTTGGAGTCAAAATCACCTTTAGAAGTCCTTCACAAGGTAAAACCAGATTTCTTTTTCCTTAAGACTTTTGGCTGTTTATGCTATCCATATCTCAGACCTTTTCAGAATAATAAACTGAGTTTTAGATCCTCACCATGCATTTTTTTCTTGGGTACAGCCCTCATCATAAGGGATACAAGTGTCTTGACAGTAATGAAAGGTTGTTCCTTTCACGACATGTTGTTTTTGATGAAAATATATTCCCTTATAATCAAATGTTTTCCTTGTCAAAAGATGCAGACAGTGATTCAAACTCCTTTTCCTTACATTCACCTCCTTTAGTTGTGATGAATCCTGCACCAGTTCAATTTTCTTCATCTATACCTCCTTCATCACAACCAAACCCTTCCTTTGTAAATAACTCATCCATTACCACTTCATCATCTATACCTACTGCACAACACAACTCTTCTCAAAGTAATGACCAACCCTCTATACTGGGACCACCTCCATCCTCAGTTGAAAATTTCCATTCTATGCAAACAAGGTCCAAGAGTGGAATTTATAAGCCTAAGGTGTTCCTAGCTGATCTTGACTACCAGGAACCTCCTAATATTCAACAAGCTCTTCAACATAGTAAATGGAGAGATGCAGTTCAGGCTGAGTACACTACCTTAATGAAGAATGGAACTTGGTCTTTAGTCCCTATGCCCTCTGACAGATCTGTTGTTAGGTGTAAGTGGGTGTACAAACTTAAGAAGAATGCAGATGGCTCTATTGCTAGATATAAAGCTAGGTTGGTTGCAAAGGGTTATCTTCAGCAACCAGGGATTGATTTTGGAGAAACATTTAGCCCAGTTGTCAAGCATACAACAATTAGGGTGATCCTGACACTTGCTTTGTCCAAAGGATGGTGTTTACGTCAAATGGATGTAAATAATGCTTTTCTCAATGGGGTTCTACAAGAAGAGATATATATGCAGCAGCCACCAGGGTTTGAAGTTTCTGGAGGTAATTCAAAACTAGTTTGCAAGCTGCACAAAGCTCTCTATGGCCTTAAGCAGGCTCCAAGGGCCTGGTATGACAAGCTTCAACAGTTTCTTCATCATCAAGGATTTGTCTCTTCCAAAGCAGATCAATCTTTGTTCTTTAAGAAAGCAGCTTCTATCTCTACATATGTTCTTGTATATGTAGATGATATAATTGTCACAGGTAGCTCTAAGGATGAAATTGAGAGGTTGGTTTGTAGCCTAGATAAGGAGTTCTCTATCAAAGATCTCGGCCAACTAAATTTTTTTCTTGGAATTGAAGTCCACCATCTACCTACTGGCTTACTCCTCACACAGTCCAAATATATTAGAGATCTTCTTGCTAAGTTTAATATGGCTGAAGCAAACTCACTTCCTACACCTATGGTGAGCTCACTCAAGCTTTCTGCTCATGAAGGATCTCCAATTGAAAATATTCAGGAGTACAGAAGTGCTGTAGGTGCTCTTCAATATATCACAGTTACCAGACCAGAAATTGCTTATAGTGTTAGCAAAGTCTCACAATACATGAAACAACCTCTCAATACACACTGGAAAGCAGTAAAAAGAATATTTCGATACCTATGTGGGACTATTGATCATGGTATACTACTCAAACAGTGTCCTGTTCTAACTTTAACAGGATACACTGATGCAGATTGGGCTTCAGATCCAGATGACAGGAGATCAATCTCAGGCTACTGTGTTTTTCTAGGGGCTAACATCATATCTTGGAGCTCTAAGAAACAGACTAGTGTTTCTAGATCTAGTAGTGTTTCTTAGATCTAGTACTGAAGCTAAGTTCCGGAGTCTTGCAAATCTCACAGCTGAAGTTCTTTGGATTCAGACTCTTATTACTGAGATTGGTTTAACTCTTCCTCACAGGCCTCATATCTAGTGTGATAACATGTCAACAGTAGCTCTCTCAGCCAATCCTGTTCAACACACTCGCACCAAGCATATGGAACTTGACATGTTTTTTGTTAGGGAGAAAGTATTGAACAAACAACTTACTGTCAGTCATGTCCCTGCTTTGGATCAGATTGCTGATGTCTTCACTAAACCTTTATCTCTGTCCAGTTTTGCTCGTTTGAGGTCTAAACTAACAGTTCAAGGTGGCAGCTTAGCTGGTTAGCTCAGGGAGAGCATGGTTTGAAGGGGAATGTTGACAGCTCAGCTGGTTAGCTCAGGGAGAGTATGGTTTGAAGGGGAATGTTGACAGCTTAATTGTAACCTCACAACTGGCTTCTGTTATAAGTAGTTAATTCTGGTAAAACTACTTATAAAAGAATCAGTTAGTTGACTCCAGTTAGTTATCACTTTACAAGTCTATAAATGTACAAACAGTTAAACATTTCGTAGTATGAACAAAAGTTTACATTCTCAAAATCTTGAATAATCTTCTTCTTCTTCTTCTTCTTCTTCTTCTTTTCATCTTCTTGAATATTTTACAATACTTACAAAACTCACCTTTGGTTTATACTCAGCCACAATGAACAAACACTTAATACTAGAATGGTTACTGATAATCAATTCACTACTGCCTTTGCACCTTGACCCAAGATTGAACTCTCTATGTTTGATATTTAAATTTAAATTTTCATACTTCTCTTAGTTTTTTTGTAAGAATTTATTTAAACTTGTTGTGCTATACTTTTTAAGTATTATGTATTTTAACATTTTTTATATTCTATTATAATTTTTCTTAAAAAAATTAATTTTATTTGGGTCAGTTTTGACAGATTTGGATTATTCATTGTATGTAAAAAAATAGGCTTGAAAAAAAAGTAGATTTGAAAACAAATCAAAATAGGTTCGAATTCACCTCCAATCCTTTAATAATTAATACTTTACCTAAATCTAACTCGAATCTATGAACACATCTAGACTAAATGGAGCTTGAACTCGCTTTCAACATATTTTTGGTCGAAATCTCCCGGTATTCGAAGGTCACTTTGAGACTTAATTAACCCAGAGTCGAGTTATTGTATGACCTTGTATAAGAAAACTCTCTCAGTGCTGTTTTATCCATTTACAATACTTGAACTTAAAACCTTACTTAAAGAACACTGAACTCTTTTCATTCGTCCAACAATCGTTGGTAACTCGCTTTCAACATTTTAATACTTTATTTAAATCTAGCTCGGTTCAGATACACATCTAATGGTAACTCCTTACACCATCAACTTTAGAAAGCACTTTGGATTGACTCATTTATTGTTTCTTTCAAAACTGCTGTCCTGCGAACTGGAAAAAATGACGAGATTTGGGGTTTGAGTTACTAAACCATTTAATGTGACACATATCTTGCCTTCGTTTTCTTTACTGCCTAAAAAGAATTGTCAAGAAAATCGAAGGGCCTAAAAAGAAATGCAACTTTTGGATTATGGCTCTGTAAATGAAATTTGGCTTTTACTTTATGCATAGACATTAGACATGTCCTTGAGTAATGTGAACGAAATTGCGAGCATCCCACTAAAATGCATCTATCGCCGTGGGGACCTCTATCTTTTGGAGTATTGATGGTGATGCACCATTTCACTTTTTGCTATTTTAGTTTTAGGTCTCCCACTATTTTTTTGTTGCACTGTTTTCAATCAGACCCAGTCAAATCAAAAACTTGATTGCATAATGAAGTTTTTTCTTAAAAGCTAAATCAAGATGACTGAGTCAATTATACTTTTCTTTCTCGTTTTCCTTTTCTTTTTGCAGCATATGTGCTCGACTCCATGTACCTTTGATTATTTATCACTGGATGTATCTATAGAAATGGGTGAAGAAAGATCCTATTGTTGAAATGTTCTCCTTCAATAATTCCTTTTTTTTATGGTTGTAAAAGTGACCTTTGTTTTTCATAATTTTGATGCTGACTATATAAGTTAACAACTTAACATTTAGCTGATATATTTCTCAATATCTTTTTCAAATTAAGTTAGTATTTAAAATGTGAACAATCAATATTTAATTAGGAAAGGTAAGTAACATTTGGTTTTTAAATTTGTTTTAAAAAGGGTAAGGATAGACAAGTGTTTAATTTCATTGTTAAACTGCAAAATCTAATTATTAAATTAAAAAAATTTCATTTTTATTTATTTTTTTAAAATTTTTTGCGCCAAGCAAAGTGTAAATGTTAGAATTTAGGAAATTCTTGCAAGTAAATATTTAACCAGCTGGCATATTGCATTTACTTTTCTAAAAAGGAAACAAGAATAAAAGGAAAATTTGAAAATAACTCTCAACAAAATTACCAAGTAAGAATATGCACACAAAAGGGCCTCATTTCCTTGAATTTCATTTCAAAGTAGTTGGTCTGTAAAATAAAATTAGAGTTTATATATGATGCATTAATAGTGTATAACGTTTATATATTATCAATACATCAAAAGATGACATATCATCAATATGCAAACTAAAAATATATCAAGCTCTTAAAATTAAATATAAATAAATATTTTTCAATTTACTAATAAAAGCTTATTCATGAGGTGTCAATTTTTTATATATTAACAATATATAAAAATTATATACTGTTAATGTATCATGTATATATATATATATATATGTATATATAAATCTATAAAATTATACAACAGAGAAAGGTGGTGGGCATTGACCCGTGAATGATGGCTGAAATTTCAAAGGAATCAAAAAGGTGTTGTGGAATTGGCCAACACTAGCCAATAAGGCCACAGTCCCCAACTAGCCAGCCACCCACCCACAATGGACTCATCTTTCGACAACGCTCAATAAATTAAGTTACCAACAAAACCATGGAGTCAACTGTTTCAAACTCTCTCTCTCTCTCTCTGGTTTCTCCTCTTCTTCCTTTTCCTTTCCCTCTCAAATTCTGCTACAAATACCAGAAATTTAAGCCAAACGCGTTTAAAATATACAGAACTGGAAGATTCTTATGTCATGACTATTTGTTTAAAGAAAATAATTGAAGATTGATAATAAAATTACTTTTGATTGTCGTCATGTCTATCATAATTTATTTAATTATTATATTTTTTCATTACATCATTTGTTTGTTTTTAATTTTACCAAAAATGAACCTGTTTCCGCTTCTGCTTCATCACTTACAAAAAAACTGTTCTGTTCACGCATGAATCAATAGGGAGACATTCAAACAATTCCAGGCTGTACATATTTATGCAATTTTACTGCAAAAATTAAAAGAAAATAAACACTACGACGTTGAATCGGTGACTTGACGTGTTAATGAATTCTTTTGTAAAGGTCGACTTTATTATGAATTGACTTCCATTTATAAAGGTTATTTCCTCTTAAATATGTGCCACAGCTGGAGCCCGCGCGACCCGCGCTGCGTTGCGGGTTTTAATGTTTCGATTTCACTGTAAAACCGAAATTGTATGCGTTTGTTATACGCATTAATTAATATTCGATATATTACTAGTAAAATATTTTTTATTTCACAAATAAAATTAAAATAATTATATATGTTTTTTTAAAAATATTTAAAAAAAAGATATATATATATATAAAATTATCTTAATCTCATTTGTGAAATAAAAAATTTTTACCAACAATATAATGGATAATTATTATTGTTACAAATGAAATATGTCATAGCACGTTAAGATTTAAATTATAATCTGTCAGACGTAAAATTTTACAAGTCGCCTGCAATCATTTTAATATAAAAATGAATAATCAACTATTCAAATTATGGAAAATATTTGATTTACGTTAAAAGTTTTATATCTAAAAGTGCTGTTACGTTTGAGGAAAAATTAGCGTTCTTGCAACACTTATGCTAGATTATATCAACTAATTTTATAATATTCTAAAAACTCTCAACTAAATGATATTTGTTCTTATTTAAATTCAAATATTTAATTATTGGACAATTTATGAGAAACTTTTTATTTTTTTGACGAAATTTTTTAAATTTTATTCTTACCTCAAAAGTATTTAAAAAATCTTATTCATCTTTCTTAGAGAGGATTCATTAAATGTTTTATAGAAAAAAAATACTTCTTAATTTTATTCTAATCCTTATTTTTCAACTCCTAATTTTATTTCCTAACTATTTTTTATTTCTTGAATTTTTATTTTATTTTATTTCTTGAATTTTTATTTTTCATTAATTTTGTTACTTTTTGAAAAGACATGTCAAATATTGGCATTGAAAATTTTTTTAAATCTTGCAAAATTTAAATAAAATATTCTTATCTAAAATTTTCAAAATATCAACTATTCGTGACATTTGAAAATTTCATCATCTGAATTTATTATTATACTTTTTATAATTAAATTTCAACTATTAATATTGAACACTTTACTTGAATCTTCCATTATTCTAAATAAATTCAAGGTAAATATTTTCACTTGAGAATTTTCAAAATGTATTTTTTAAAACATCCATCATTATGACGAAATTTAAAAAAAACATTCTCACCTAGAAATTTTCACCATTTTTTAGGTGCAACTCTAACTATGTTTTTAGCTGCCCTTAGTTTCTTCTCTTGCAATTTTTCCAAATTATCTTCAAATACCCTAGCACTTGTGGACTTTGCAATCTTCCAAAAATATTGCTTCATTTCTTCCCTATTTTGTTTCTCTTACACTAATTCACATGCACATATCTAGCACAGGGCCGATACTTAGCATTTAGTAGCAACTGATCATTTGCATTATCTAACCCCTGCATGGTAAAAGCAATACAAAATTCCATTAGTACAAGCAATATAATCCATGTACTTTGGTTGCTGTGTCATGACTATCCATCCTAAACCATTTCCTATATTGATATCAGACTTCAAGAGATAAAGAAACCATAACCAGGAAGCTGTACACTCCACTTCCACCAATGCCCAAGCCACTGGAAACATTTGATTATTTCCATATCTTCCCAAAGCACACAGTAGTTAACCTTTTGTCAAGCTTTTTAACCAATACCCATCTAACCCCAAAAAAGGTCTATGCCCATTCTCCAAACCTTTTTTAAGTGCATCTAAACATATATAATATATTTCAAACACAAGTGGGGATGTTGAAATTCACCTATGTAGTTTCATTTTCGTTGTGCTACTGGGATTAGAAACCCTTATTACATTGGCATAATCCCACAAATAACTAAACTTGTCTTTATAATTGTTGATAACTTTATCAACCATCTCCTTTTTAGCTCTTTTTACCATACTAATGTTCACCCCTACATCATAATCATCCTTTATTAATCTTTGCACTTTTGCATTCCTAATGAAAGGATCTTTCTTAAACCTATCTAAGTACAATTCAACCAATAAAGATTAATCAACCTATGATTTCGAAACACCCTATTGCAATCATGAACATCCTTATAAGTCTTCACTTAAAATGATCGAAACTTTTTATCATAAATTGCACAAATTACCATAGAACATTTCTCTACAGCATACTTACTTGTAACACGAGTGGTACTGTTTTTAGCTGAAATTTTGTTTTAATAGACAATAATGACACAACATGTTCAAATTGTATAGAATTCTCAAATAACCTACCTAATTCAACTTAATGCCTAATTGCACTAAGATCATACATTGGAAACTTGGCTTTTCTCCTAGTAGCACCATCTGCCATTTTTTCCTCATCACTAATAGGATCATTAGATTGAGTCATAGTACTCACATATCCCTGTTTAGGCTCATTATTGTTTTGCTTATCCAATGAGGCTGACTTTAGCACAAAACCATCCCTAACCACATTTATAATGCTCACTCCCTTTCTCTCTTCTTCAATCCTACTTTTTTCTTCTCATTTCTCATCATCTTAAATTTGGCTTTAGCATCAACTAATTCTTCATCTTAATTGCCACTTAAATATTGAACATCTACATAGTGACAAACTTCATCTTTATCTTTAACATTAACAGCAACAACCGCTTTAGGACTAGCTACTTATTAAGTACCTGCTGCCTTTTCATTTCCTATCTTATTAGACTAAATAGGTGGTGACAAACTAAATACTTTAGGAACCATTACAAGCTCATCTGCACCATGTTCTTTATGTATCTGCAATTCTTTTATTTACCATATATCCTATCATATTAAGGGTGGTATTTGTTAGTTTTAAATTGACATATGTATTTTGAAATGACAAAAATTTAAGTAATATTGAGTGTTGGACTCCATAATGTAAATTTGCTTTACCAATCATATGATTTTCTCAAACCACTTTAAGTCTACATATCAAAGTTTAATTGCATATTCTTATTGGTTTTAACATTTTACAAAATGATTTTGAATATCTTCATTAAGTAATTTTCTCAAGAACATATTGAACACAACTTTAGAAAATTACTTAACAAGTTTTTTACACTAAGTCTTTAGTTGAGAAAGTTAATAAAAACTCCCACAAAATTCTAAAATGTTTTGGGATGCATAAAAATCAAAGTCCACATCATTTCTAACCCAAAATAGCCTAGAAAAGTGCAGGAAAAACATAAAGGATCGATCCCTTCGATCCCTTAAGGGAAGGGATTGATCCCTTATTGGCAGAATGCCTGGAAGACATGGAATGAAGCATATAGGATCGATCCCCTAGGGCATAGGATCGATCCCTTAACACGTGAAAGCCTCCAACGGCTAGTTTTTGTGAGATACAACAGTAACTTTCGTTTTTGGCTCCACCTAACGTCAAGAATACATCCAAGGGACTATGAATAGAGGCTTAGAAGCATAAGAAAGAAGGAGAGCAGCCAAGACATATTATTTTTCAATTTCTTCATCTTCTCCAAGCATCTCAAAGAGTTCAAGAGCTAGAATTCAATATCTTCTATTACTCTCAACATTTTTGTACTTTATATAGCACAAATACTTTAGAGGTTCCTTTCCAGAGCTAAATCTTTGTAATCACTTGCCTACCTAGAGGCCTTCTTTGATTACACTCTTCGTAAACCCACTAACACCTTGCAAATGAGAGGTTTCTCTTTAACCTTAGAAAAAGAGGGAGGTTTCTCTTGAGCCTAAAAAAAGAGGGAGGTTACTCTTGTGCCTGCAAAGAGAGGGATTGTAAAGACAAATTCAAGTTAGTGAATTTGGAGAAAATCTTTGGGACTGTCTCAAGATAGAGAACGTAGGCAAGGTTGCCGAACCTCTATAAATCGCTTGTGTACATTTCTCTTTCCCTTCTCTTTTTATTTACTTGCAATTATATATGTGCTTATTGTATTGAATTTGGATTGCATGCTTGCATAGCCTAGAGAACTTAGAAAACATTAATATAGGTCAGTGAATTTAGAAGAACCAAAAAACGAACCTAAGGTTAGCTAGAAATCGATTCACCCCCATCTCGGTATTGTTATAGAGCCAACATTATCATCATCCCAAACTAACCTAATTCTAGTACCAAGTGTTTTCCTATGCTTAAATAAAATATTTTCCTAATGTTTACATAAATAGTTTCTTCGCATGTGTTTTGTAACTCAAAGCAATTAACTCTATTAGGGTCAAATGTGAGCTTATCAACATACCTATATTCATACTAAGTGTCTTATCCTCACCAACAAATGTTCCACCATATTGAAACCTTATTATGCTTAATTCAAAATTGATCCCTGTCAAAAAGGAAAAAATGTATATAATGAGAAAGCTATAAAACATGAAGATATATTCATCATTGTTAAAGGGATAGATATTGCAAATTACACACATGCATTTTGCAATTTAAATAAACATTATAGCAAATAAGCCTAGACATAAATTCCACACCCATTTTGAGATTCACTGTATACAAGAAAAACCAAACCAAGAAATTACATACACAATTTGCAATTTGACTATAATGATCAACAAATAATCTGAGAAATTACACATATTTTGCATTTTGACTATACAAAATAACAAATAAGTAGAGATTTGACACAACCATTTTGCAATTACATAAACACAACAACAATTTGCATATATTAATCACTCATTTTGTATTTACACTATACACAACAACAATATGCAATTTGACTATACTAAACAACAAATAAATAGAGAATTGACCCACCCATTTTGCAATTACATATACAACAATAATAATATGCCCAAAAATTACCCACCCATATCGCAACAAGACTTTTACGTCAAAAGGAAAACGATTTACCTCACTTTAGATCGAAAACCCCTTGACCTCCTCACAACGCGACTCTTAATTAAGAGCAAATATTCCAAGCAATCAAAGAGAGATAAGCTCATAATTCTTAAACGTTAGATTTCTTAACCCTAATTGAATTTCCCCCAATCTGCTTTGAATTTCAGCTGAAAAACCCTAATCCCCAAATAAGGTATTTTACTTTTTTTCTTTTCAATTAGACTTTTTAAAATTATTTTACATAAAATCAACTAAGAAGACTATCACTAATGCGATGTCAGCAAATTTTATGACACATAATCATAAGAATAATTCAGTTAGTGTCTTTCAGTGCAATTCTATACAACTTATTCGATTCCATAAAAAAATTCTTTATTTGATAAATCTTGAAAAGATTATGCCATTATTTGTTGCAATTAAAATTTTAGGTCTTGAATTGATAACCCTACAAGTGTTGGAGACTAAATTAAGTATTTAATCTTTTTATTATTGAATTGAACTAGAAGAATTGGAAAAATTCAGTTAATGTCTTAAATTTTATTTTTCATGAAAATCCATTCTCCGATTGAGAGATAAAAATTCTCACAATGAAGACAATAATATAAAGACATTAGGAATAGAAGTTAATTTTCTTTTGTACTTAAAAACCTAAATAGAGGCAAAAAAAAAAAAAACACACACACACACAAGGAAAGTTCTCCATCCTTACAAATATATATAAACTTCTTGTGCATTGTGCAATGACTTGTGTTTTGTTGTATATGGCAATTAAGATGTGCTTCTACGCAAATGGCTCAATGGCCCCCCACTTGCTCTGCGGTCCTTTCTTTGGCCGAAGATAAGAAAAGGGCATACCTTGGGGAAGTGGTAACCGCATTGAAAATTTGATATTAGAAAAACAAAATAGAAATTAATGAAGGAACTCGTGCTGTTAGTTTTGTTCCTTCTCCACACGGTGTGGAAGCCAACAGGCACAGCCCCACAAATTTTGGAAGCTAAGTGGTAACTGCTAAGGGCCAACGCTTTTGATGTTTTCTCGATTCTGTTCTGCGGGTCAAAAGTCAATCTTTGATTTTGACCCATTTAAGCCTTAATCACAAGATTTCTTACCAGGGTGGGTTGAGCACTTGAGCGAGACTGGAGGTACCCACTTTTTTGCCACATTGACTGTGTAAAGGAGGTATTAAATATTTGGGTATTTTTTCAAATACTTGGATGTAGATTCATCCTGTCTTATAGTAGAGAGTTCTGTACTTGAATTTTTATCGGGTCAAATTCTTTTATTAGTGCTAGTTACAAAGCGCAAAAAAAAATTACTCTCATATTCAATATAATAGATAGATACTTAGTGGTTTACATAAAAAAACATGATAAAAACAAATACATTCTTTTTAATTTCTTTGTAATGCACAATAGGAAGGGGTTTTGTTATTTTAGTTCTTCTGGCGAACTCTTGATAATTAAGAAAGATCATTTTGCTATTAAGCTGTTGTAATACATATCTTCAACAAGATGTGGTGAGATCATCGTTGGACGTAGCTACACTTATATATATATATTTTACTTTATTTTTCACTTGGTATAATCCATTTTGGGTGTCAGAACTCAACATTTCAGGATTCTAAGAAAATTAGAAATGTCAGTTGTCTTTAACTGCACTGTCTGTCTTATAATGCGTTCAAATCCATAGCTGTAGCTGCTCAAATTTATTAAAATCAAAAGGTCACATCTTAAATTAAAATTGTGTAAACTTTGAATCATAAATAAGACATCTCAATTACGTTTATCTAATCTTGAAATTCCATAATTTGAGCTATCAGTATGTTCTTTGTATAACATAAAAGGATTATTTGTTTAACACAAACAAAAAGTAAAAAGAGAAAGAATCACACTCCAGTCTTATGTTACTCTGCCGATTGCCACTGATTTCTATAACTTTGGTTTAATGCTCTATATTATCAGGAATATGGTAAATAAAACGAAGCAAAACTAAACTAGAAACCTTTGATTTCCTCTGCTTTTCGCTACTATTCCCATAAGTCTTCATATACGTATAAATTCCTTGTATATTTACATTCAACTTAAAAATTAAAGTTTCTAATTAACCTAACAATGATCAAAGAAGCCAAGAAAAAAGACGTCAAGGGCAAATTCTTCGACTAAACCGCCAACATACGATCAGGAAACTGCAACCCCAAACCCACTTCTGTTTCCATTCAATAAACAAAACCTGGAAGGTTTAGGCTGGAAATTTCTCCTCCTTTGCAGGTCATGGCTCGATGGCTTAATGATTTGGAGCAGAAACGCCTTGATGGAATTCGCTTTGGCAACCACGTCCAATTCCCAGTGATTGGACGAGACACGAACCACCTTTGTTTGACGAGCGGGTGGCTTGCCGAAATTCCTGTGTAGGCTGCACCGGAAGGATCCTGGGTGCGTGGTTGGGGAACACAGGCATGTACGGGTCTGTGACTTGGAGTTTGATGGTGTATTTTTTGAGGCCATGAGATTGGGAATGGTTCAAAAGCTTTGATCAGACCGGAAAGAGGGGATCTTGATGCTGATAAATTCTCTTGTTTGTGTGGCAAACTAATGAGAAGTCGGAGGATATTGGGGGTTTTATAGCGCAGAAAACCTGTTTAACTTGTTAACTTTTGGGCTCATGGATTTTTAATTAACCGCGTCGCATGATTTTAAGGTATTTTGGGTAATAATAAAAGAGAAGTGGTTAAACTGAATATCAGTTTTCCGGTCTTTTCGTATTTATTTATATAAATAATTTTTTTCACATAATATATATAAATTTTTAATATTTTATTGAATGCAAAGCAGCTTAAAAAATTTTATTTTTTACAAATAAATCTTTGAGCTTTTAAAATAAAGTAATTTTTTTATTCGATTACAAAGAAAATATTAAATAACTGAGTATAAGGAAAATATTAAATAATTAAAAATGAGGGTAAGATTGCTTGAATTCGAACTCAAATTTTATAAGATGTCACAACTCATTCTTAACCACTCGATCAAGAGGTTATTGGTAAAGTAATGCAACTAAATTCAAATCTATTAGATGGTATTAACTGTGGTTTAGATACCCTACATGGCAGATGATGTGAATAATTTTGTGGATTGTCACATAACATGTAACGTGTGGAATACTTAGTACTATTTAACATATTTGGATTTAATTACTTGATTTTGAAATATTAAGAGTTTATTTATAAAAAATAAAAGTTTATGAATTAATTTGCATAAAATAAAACACTAAAGAGTTTTTTTTTTTTTTACAAAAGATTAGACGATATATGTGACTATAAAAATTTTTTAGCTTTTGACCATTTGGTTTTCTTAATATAACTTTTTGAAAGGCAGACCATGAATTACATCAATGATTAATTTGCTATTTCCCTTTCAAGTGTATAAAATCAGTTGGAAATAAGCAAGGCCTATTCAAAGGCGACTGCTAAATGTCTGACAATGAAGGTCCAGCTATTAAAAAGAAGACTCCTAAAATTTCATTCCTATGGTGGTCCAGTTCTATTATTCCATTGACATTTGAGCTTCAAGGGTTCCTTTCTCACAGTTTCATTCCTGCCTTTAATTCAAGCTGATTAATTCCAATTTAATATTTCATTTTGATTTTTCAAGCACATAAATGGCCCGGACTGGAATCTTCACTGAAAACAAAACTTAAAAATCTTGTAACAGGCATGTAAACCACTGCAATAAGAAAGGTTTATATTGCAATCTTATAGACTATAGAGTGAAATGGTATGACAGGTCAAGAGTCTTAAATATTTTAAAAGAAGATAAAAGAAAAATCTCATCGAATCGTTGAAGGGTTACCAAAGAAAAGGTCTTCTAAAAATTATGATAAAATTTTACTTAAGAAAAAAGGGAGATTATTAGATTAGATAACTTAAGACCTAAAATTTTGGGTTAGTTGGGATTTGATTGAATGAAAGGAGTGCATAATAATCTGCCTTCAATTATTTTAGGTGTATCATTAGATATCTTCATCTGTTCTTGTTGGATATTTTTATATTTTTAAAAAGATTTTTACCCTTTTTACTTTTTATTTAAATTATTTTTTAGTATTTAATCCTTATATGAAAATTAGTGTTTTGCTTTATCTTAAATATTAACAGATTTTATAATATTTTCTTAGATTTAGTCAAAATCCTGTTCTGATTTTTTCCGGATTATATGTTGATTTTATTACGATTTTATTACGATTTTCTCTAGATTTTCTACACCTTTTTTTTTACTATAAATAGAGGGCTGCAGCTTTACTCCTAGCAACTTTCTTTGTTTCTTCACTCTTTCTTTTTTTCCTGCTGAGTTAAAATATTATTCCTTGCTATTTCTGTTCTTGTTAAATCCTAGGAGATTACATCTGTTGGTAAAGGTCGGAATTGGTAAAGATGACTCTAAGATTTGAACCATGTCTTAATATCTATAAAAGAAGTCTACTACTACTTCTTCTATTTGCCTTCAATTTTATGTTTCTCTTGTAAACCTAAAAACAAATGGATTTTAATTTTTTTTCACAGAACAAGAGTTAAGTGAAAAAGTTTTGGTTTAGATTAACTCAAAATCGTGTCTCAATAAAATGGAATTTTTAAAATTCCATCTTCAAATTTCATTATTGATGAGTTTAATTTAATTTTATATTGATTTGTTTGTTTTATCAAATTATAATATTTGGTACTTTAACGGTAAATTTTACTTGTAACAAAATTTTAACTTCATCAAAATGTAGTATAGAATGTGATTTTAAAGAAAACTTTGTGTGAGCATTATTGCTTGTTCTATCATGCTCAATATCAAATTTCTAAGATGGACTCAGATTAGATTAACAAAGATTAGCAAATCTGAGTTAAACTTGGATGATTTGCTTATCTTTGAGGTCGTTCGTGTGGGGGGCAAGAGGATAGAGCTTGTATGAATTTAGCCCCGGCCAGAAGATAACAGCCTAACATAGTAACATGCATTGCTAACCTCCCCTCATCTAATAAACCATCCCAAAAACTTGACACGTTGAAGAGCTGGCGTATTCAAATCCACAATCGGAAGGACCCTAATCAGTAATCGCAATGAGAAAGACCTGTTACCAACTTTTGTAGACAATTCTGGTTTATGGGGCAACTTACTCAGGAAAATGTCGATGCGTGTCACTAAAACTTGTTCATGTTATAAACTAGAAGGTGATCATTTCATAAGATTTGGTCATGGGTTTTTATCATGTCTTCTACCATTGACATCGATTCATGATTGAGCACCGCAAGGAAAGTTTTCGTTTGAAAATCAGTACCAATAATATTATGTGACACTTGTAGTAAATATATTAAAGGTGATTTTGGATTAGAAATTTTAAAATTTCAAATATTTTGGGATATAAGCATTTTAAAATGCATCAATTACTAATATTTATAATTATAATGCTCTGATAAATATTCTTTTAAAAAATTTAAATATTAAAATTTAATGAGAAAAAAAAATAATAATAAAGAAATAATGATACTAGATATAAAACAAGAAAAATGTTAAAATAATATAAGTATGCAATATGAGTTTCATTAAATTTATAAAAATTATTAAATATTACTAGTAACATGAAAACCATAAAATTTTAAAAGAATATTTGTTGAAGGTATTTTGATAATTTTAGTGGCTAAATATAATCTTCCTAAAAACAAACCTTAATCACAAGATGCTAATTAAAAAAAAAATTATCCATAGTTTGTAGCTTAGTTGGTAAGGCAAGTTAAGTTTGTAAGAAAAGCTTTCGGATTCGATAGGATTAATCTCAAACTGTTTAAACGGATGAGAATACCTGTAATTTATACCAAAAAAATTAAAAAAAATTCCAAAAGATGCTATATGAAAGAAAAGTTAAATTCTCGATGTATGTAAATAATCCATAAATTAACTAGTTTCAAAGACATTTTGTTTTTCTTTTTTTCATAAATAGTTTTTAATATTTATTTAGAAATAATATTGGACAAAAAATGTCACCTCCTATGACATTTTCCTTATGAATTAGTTTGCAAAAAAGCCTAAAATTTACTTTCACTCAAAGAGGCATATAGTGGGTAGTCTAGAAAAAAAAAATGAATGGGCAGTTCATCAAATTTCCTTTTACTGGTGTTGATTGATGATGGCAAAACATCTAATCTCTTGTCCACTAGCCAAGTATCTTAAGGTTACTGCTTTATTTCCATTTTTGACAAAATCTAGCTTAATTTCAGCCCCTAATTTATTTCGCCTTAATTATAAATTGCTTATGTCGGTCGAGGATGGAAGTCTAGCTGTAGCTAAATTATTTGATTTGATGATTCATAGAGAGTCCTGCTCCATAGTCTTCTGTCCTTAGTAGGAATATGGTTATAACTTTTGCATTAGAAAAGTCTTACTTTCATAAACAAAATCAAGTTGCAATGAGAATTACAACTTTCAACCAGATTCTTACAATCAAACTCTCCTAAATAGATGTGGCAAAAATTGATCCCATCCAAAAAATTAATCTAAACAATTTGAAATCAAATCCGATCGGTCTAATTTGATTAGAAAAGTCAACACCCAAATCAAATTCGATTCGAATTCTAACTGATTCGAACTCAAATTGATTCGAACACATATTAATTCAAACACAAATTAATCCGAATCCAAATTAACCAAAACCTGAAAAGATTCAAACTTAAATTTAAGATTATCAATAAATATTTAAATGTCAAAATTAATAATCAAAGTATTTTATTAAAGTAAAAATATATATTTTTTGAATAATACGAGTATCATATTTTTTTTGAATCTTGTTAAATATTCACCTTTATATTGTATACATTTGAACCTAACAAAAACAAAATTCTACGAGAGCTAATGTATAATTATTTAATAGCTAATCTATTACAAAGTACAGAAGCTACATCACCTACACTTAATGCATCTAATTATTCTATAAAAAATTAAAAGAAATTAAAGAAATGTATATTAGTGATTATAGTATTTAATAGGGATTATTAAATCTCTTTGATACATAGAGTTAACAATTATTATAGATAATAGAAATAAAATGAAAAAGTATAATTAATTTATGAATATTGGTAAATATATTATAAAGAAAACTATCATACAGATTATTAAATATTTTTAATATTTCAATCCCAATTTTATTATAGGTCATGCAAAAAGAAATTTTTATTTTCATGAGTTTTGTGATTCTTAGAAAAATGATTTCAGCTCATTTTCATACTAAACAAATCACATCGAGATGACCAAAGTCTAACTCGAAAAACCTATCTGCTCGATCTGAATTCAAATACGAATTGATTAAAAAAGTTAACAACTCGAACCTGACCTAATCCAAACTTAAATTGATCCTAACCCAAATTTATCTATATTCAAATTGATTCAAATCTGATCTGATCTAAACTCGAAATGACCCAAACTTGAATAGACTGATTTTTTCTTAACCTAAATCTGATCTAATTTGAACCTGAAATGATTCAATTTTTCTTTAACTCAAATTGATTTGATTCAGAATAACTCATTCAAAATCTGATCCGATTTGCCCATTTGCCACTTTTACTTAGTCCTCCTCACTAAACATCAAGACTTACAATATATCACAACTCATTCTTAACCACTTAGTTAAAAGGTTGATGTAAAACTAGAAAGCAAGATGCTTCCTCTCAGTCCTAGCCCAAGGCAACCTCAGAACTGGGCCATTTCCGTTAAAGCCTATCTATCACCTCTCCGATAAGAATATGAGATGACGGTGTTTTCCACCCGATGAATCAAACCGAGTTCTGGTCCCCTTGGGCCTTCGCATACTGCCTAGCAACCTTAATCCTTGTTGCTTTGCAGCTGAAAAGCAAAAGGTTATTTGATGCTTTTGCTATTTTTTTTGTTTAAAACTCTATGCAATTTTACATACAACAAAAAAGAAAATGCAACTAAACGGATAGAGGCACAAAACTACAAATTCCTAACCACAAGAGTTAGTTCAGCGGTAAGAAAAGAAACTCCCTTATCAACCAAAGCTTCACTTTTGTAAGAACACTCGGATTATAAAAAAGGTACATGGAAAAGTTTGTGTTAGAAGAGAGATGCATTCTGCTTGGAGAAAATTAACAAGGAAAAGATAGTCATTCCTTCCAGAAGAGGCTTCCAAAGTCCAAATACTAATTTATCTTGTGCATGGCTATAGACAGCACCGCACATGATTGAAGCCTAAGGAGAACAAGCATAATGTACAAAATTTTGCAATGTAAATATACAACCAAATTAACAACCTGCTAATTAGGCTTTGAGTCCTACCGGCCCTTGTATATGCCTTCGGATCTAGCATCGTACTGTTTAGTATAAACACGGTGCCGTCTTTCTCTTGCATAGATCACCCAGAAGATCAATGACAGCATCACAGCAGCAGATACAATTACTAATCCAATGTAGATCCATTTACTATAGCGCCGCAGACCAGGACAATAATCACGGCTGATATCCGTGAATGTATCACGCACAAAAGTGCAGTCTTGCAAATTAACCAGGAATGGGCCATAGCGATACAAAGCATAACTGACATTCACTGCAGCTGACATCTGAGTATGAAATTGAGGGGTCAGCCGCCCAGGCGTAGAACAAATCCCAAAGGATGAAACCTGACAGGTATAGCTCTTCCACACCTGTTTGAAACATACATACACAGTCATGAGTTTCTTCACATTTAGGGGAAATTTGAAAATGTCATGGTGAAAAGTTTCGGATAGGCGGAAGCCTGAAGACCGGTTGAGAAGCTAAAAAACTAATTAAAACCTTTAGGTCTTTTTTATCCTAATACGAAGCCAAGGCCCAAAGCTAAACACCTTAAATGACAAAACTGGCAGTCTAGAATATTTTATACATAATTCTGCAATCTGCATGGTTGAGCCTTGAAATCAAGCAATATATTTGAATGGGCAAGAATTCCTGAAAGTATCATGCAGTTAAAAGAGGACCACATGCATCAAATTCTAAAGGAAACACTCATGACTGTAACTAGCCTTTTAAGTCTATCAGCTAGGATTGTTTTTGGTGTTCAGAACTTGTTTATTAACTTAATCAGTTCAGTCTTTGGGATGAAAATTCAGGCTTCTGAATGAACTAAAAGTTATTGACCCCATGTTTTGAACCTGGGCTGAGAATTAAGGCAATTGAACTCGGGAGAGAGCAATTTTGACTGATGCTTGATGGTAATTGAGACAATCCATTTATTTAAGCTTTTGGTTCCAACATGCGCACACTGCATGTGTGTGCGCTATCAGTATGATGCATGCCTAATTATGTATGGCCAAGCAATTTCCACTTTTATTTGGAAAGGCTATCGATAATTACCTCTGAGGAATTGTCCAAGCCAACTTCACCAGAAGCACACTGCCGATCTGTGAGATTAGAATGAAACGGGTTGCACAGAACTGGCACCAATGGACCAGATTGATTATAATATAAAGGTGCCAATGCGGGTGGGAAATTTCGGTTTACAACAGTATTGATGACGCCATTCACCACATTTACAAGTTCGTAAGTCACATTCTTGGTTCGTAACAAGGTCTCTTGGGCTGTTGCATTGTCCACACATGGCAGAATGTCATCTAATGCCGTATGGGCAGTGGGGTTCTGGACCCACTCATCCATGGCAACACATGCATCTCCAGCTACACTGTGAAACATGGGAGAATTTTAATTTAGCGAGTATGTCATATTAAAGAAATATATAGCAACAGCTGTTTTTGGTGGCCAAGCATGAAAACAGTCTTGAGCACATACATCAACCTAGAAATTAAATCTTAATTAAGCTATATCCCCATTAACATGTTCATAAATCAGAGTGTGTCAGAAACTTACCAATTTGAGGAACATAACAAAAGATATGCATCTGCCTTCAGGTGTGAATGAGCAAATCAGAAAGAGTTCCAAAAAGATATTGAGAAACTAACATTTGTTTTAAGAGAAATGTTATTGAATGATCAGTGCATTAGGTTCCCATGATTCTTTGTCAATTATATATTAATAGGTTGATAACAGGAAAACCTTTGAGTCCTAGAAAGAGGAAAACGCACAAAGATAGGCAACAAAGAACTTATCTTTTAAACCAATCCTAGAAGAACATTAGGTATGAAGAAAGAAATCTAAAATTTTACCAAGAGCAAGTAATCTAGTAAACAAGGATGGGAAGAAAGTCAAAGCATTAAGGTCGAAAGGAAATTTGATCTAAAAAATTTAACTCTATAGATTTGTGTGGCATGGACTTGAGTAGGTAAAGCTTTATCAACTTCTAGCATGAAAATGGGTGCGAGAAGGATTTTCTCCAGTCACCGGTTTGTGGTACTTCTATCAGTGTATAACTAATTAGATATAAGACTAATTCTTAGATGACATTAATGAGAGTGGCCAATATAAATTTGGTCACAACCAGGGTAATACTCTAGTAAAGACTTAGTGATAAACGTTATGCCAATAATGAGACTAAAACAAGTTGATACACAAAAGAAAACTGCTGTGCAAGCAAGAAAATTCAGCCAAAAACCATAGTAAAGTAGTCTTTCTGTTTCTACTCATAGTTATATCTTAAAGCTAATTTCTTATGGGTCATTTGGATTAAACAACTGCAGATACATACTTGCATGAGTTGGTCTAATTCTTGGGTATTTTATTTCCTTTTTATTTATTTATTTATTTTGGTGAAAGGTGACATACAGCTTACACTTGAAAACTGATTTGAACAATAAACAAGCATGCTAGAGTAAAAGTAGGACCTTAAACATGAGTAAACATAGATGAAATTACTAAGAACGATGCAATTTAAGTTGTTAAAGCTGTTGAAAGGTAAAACTAAAAACATGAGATTATGAAGAAATAGGGAAATCGAGTAGAACATACCTGTGGAGGAGATGAAATACTCCACACAAAATAAATGTGCCAGCAACAAGAATCCATCCAAAGATCACCAGCCTGCATTCATTAATTATGGAATTGTTTGGTAAGCAAAGTGCAATTAAGTAACAGAGGATCACTTGAAGAGTTAATACCATTTATTATGAAGCCTATAACCAAAAATACGTTAATAATATTTCACTTACGTGTACACCAGACACTGCAATCCAAGAATGGAGAATACTGCCGCCAGTCATCAGAATAATAGCATAAAGTTTAGATGATAATATAACAATCCAATCACTAAGAATCTTGGATCAACGATGAGAACTACAATTTAACTTACAGAATCCAAGAAATGCCAAAAAAAGCATCACAGCAGCAACAATGATAAGAGCCAATCTCCTGCAGAATTTAGCATGAGATCAGTTTGATGATCAGCACCCCAGGATTATTCTTATTTCAAGATTCTAAAAGCTTCAACTTACATGCTGTCCAAGCCATGTTGAATTTTGTCTTTATTATCACCTGTTTGAGTGGAAAGAGTAGTAGCAGAAGAGTTGATCTTCTTGTCAATATCATCAATGCTTTTTTGAACATCTGGTGACAGAATAACAGAATCCACGCTAATTTTCTTAGCTGCAGAAAGATAATCTGAGACATTCCTGAGGTTTTCAGAAGTAACATCTGCCCTATGAACAACATAATCCAGTGTGTTTGTTGTACTGCTATGAAATTTTCCCTGACCGGTGTACAGCACAACACAACCGACACTGTAATGTGAAGTTAAATATTGAGTGAGTAAACATATGGTTATTTAAACATACATATCTTGAAAGTTTAGAAAGAGAGAGGGAGTAGAGTTACATTGCAGCAATGGTGAAGAGTATGAGGAAAATAAGAGATAGGGCATAAGCTGTCCGAGAATAGCCATAATTATCTAGTTGACAGCAACAATGACGGATGCATATGATGAACAAGCACAGTGCGAATATCACAAACCAGACAGCAGCAATGGCAAAGAAAATAGCCGTTGTAAAACCCACTGACTGCATTATAAGCCATAAAAAATGATATTAAATAGAAAAACTAAAAAAGGAAAGAATGTACTTTGTAAGTAAGACATGAAAACTTGAAAACAGAGTATGAGATAGTAAGGAGAGTTTTAAGTTGAAGTACAAGTGACTGGCTCGATAATTGAATTCAAAAGAAGATTTCTTAATCGAGATTACATTATCAACAAATAAGACAGCAGAATTAAATCAAAAATGGAGAAAAACATACGAAAATAATAGGATTACAGGACTCCATGGGCTAGAATTAACTTTTCTCAAACATCAAAATCAATAACAAAGACATAAAAGTATAGAGACGTCTAGGAAAAATCATAATATAAAAATAAGAAAATTAGCTAAAAACTGTGTCATTCATTCTTTTTTCTGAAGAAAGAAAAAAAAACTTTTGTAACAAAACACTTGCAAACCAGCCAACAATTACATAGAAAATTCATGACTCCTGGCTAAATAATCAAAATTTCAAAACTACCAATGACATAAAAAACCTGAAAATAATTAAAAAGCACACAGTAAGAAATAAAAAAAATGATATTAAAAAGCCCAGAAGGGAAGAAACTGACAGCCCAATAGTGTTCATTGCTGATATTCCAGCCACCAGTGTACTTCTTAAAATGACCAAGAGGGTCTCTCCTATAAGTCCTCTTCTCAGCCAAAATCAAAGACGAGTTGCCTCCTTCACTTCCGTCTGCAAGGTTCCTCCTTTCTATCTTCCTCCATTGTAACACTTCACTGTGCACTCTCTTCTCAAAGACAAAACTTTTATAATACCCTTTCAAATAGAATTAACAAAAAAAAAGGAGTCAAACCAACAAAACCCCAGAAATAAAATCTAAAACTTCCCTTAAAAAATAAAAAAAAAACCTGGGATCTGTAAAGTTTGAATATTTAAGGCTTCAGAAACTGCTTCATGTCTGAAAAGAAACAAAGAGAAGAGGAAAAGAAGAAACAATGCATAAGGGTTTGATCTTAAACATAACATTTTGTTTTTCACTTTCGTCGTTTTTCTTCTCTGTTTCTGTTCTATCTTCTTCCTTCTCAATTTTTTTTTGATTTTTTAAAGAGAGAAGGGAAAGTAAGATACACGGAGCAAATTGCTGTATTAGGAAGTTGAATCTATTACAACAGTGCAAGCTTTAACGGTTAGGAGGAAAAGCAAAATTGATTACATGGTAGTGGGTCCCTTTTATAGTGTCTGTACTTTGTTATTTTTACCAAAATGCCCATCAACATTTTTATTTTTTCTGTTTTACAGGATGGTAACAGTTTTATTTTCTTAAATATTTAATTAAACTCGAAGGTGAAGCTGCTTTTTCATTCCTCTTAGAGGTTAATTAATTAAAGATTTAAAGATGCTTTTGTCGAGGAGAAGCTTTGCTTTGTATTTTATGGGAAAATAAGTTTTTTGCTTTGCTTTCCTTCAGTTTCTTGTGTTGGTAAAATTAATATGATTTAGCTATATAAAGAATGTAATTTATATTAAATTTTTTGATTGAATGAACAATTAATGTGTTCATAGAATAATAAACCTCCTAATAAAGCTTGTGTTAGATAGGAAAATTTTTACGGTAAAGTAAAAAATTTTGATTTTACTGCAAGATCAACGTAAAAAATAATGATGAAGCGTAAATTTGGAGTTATTAACTATAAAAATATGATTATTAATATAAACATTAGTATCAATAGATTTAAATACTTGTTAATTTTGTTATACTGCATGTTTATATTAATTATCATTTATTTACGTGCTTCTAACATATTTTACATTCAATAACTTTATATTTATATTTAATCATGTTTTGTTTATATTAACCATAAGTTAATTATCACGTGTTTACAATACTTTTAACATATTTTACATCAAATGACTTTAAATTTACGTTTAATCATGCGTTTTTTCATTGATCTTATAATAAGATTAAAATTTATGAACTTATCGTAAAAATTCTCGATAAATTCATTTTGACTTTGTACTAATCAAAAAATTAATTAGCCATAAGTTTTCCTTTTACAACTAGTTCAAACTTAGCAAAACTCCTTGCAGTAGTGGAAGCATTTGTAAGTACATCATACAGATTATACGTGCTTCTACACAATATGAAACATGTTAAATAAATAAAAGCGGAAGCGACAAGATTTAACCTCCAGCCATTGCACTCTGTAACTTTGCTGTTGAAGTGATTTCCGAATCTGACGATAGGATTCTTCACCTTCTTCGAGTCTTCCAAACACTCAAAAACCTCACTAGATGGTGTGTTTTTATGAGATTAACGTACTTGGGGACCGGAAGGAGCCCTCTTTTATTACTAACGAGAGCATGCTAATTATGGCAATAAAATCACGTTTTAACCATCACAAAATCATGTTTTAATAGCCAAATATTGAGTTGAGGTTCAGTATGAAATTATGGACCATATCCGGAATTGGTCAACCAAATATTTATTTCCATAATAAGGAGATATACTAACATTCTCCCACTTGGTTCATATATTTCACTTATAGAAGAAACAAATCACATGAATCATGGCGACAGTTCCTCAAGTGGTGAGTATTATCTTCCATGTATTACTATGTAAAATGTTTCTAAATCAACCCATTTTTACTTAATGAATAAACCTTATGTTTATTCTCGGTCCAAACAAAAAAGATATTTCTCAAATAAAACTTTAGTGTATACAAATCAAAATGAGAAACATCATATTATTAATAAGAGTTTCAATTACAATCAAAATGTGAGACCAAGTCCCATTCTCTCTACATGATCCTTAAATTTAAACGATGGCATGCCCTTAGTTAAAGGATTAGCTAACATCAATTCAGTGCTTATGTGTTCAATAACCACTCTTTTATCTCTAACACGTTCTCTAATGGCTAAGTACTTAATGTCGATATGCTTACTTTGACTTCTACTCTTATTGTTCTTACCCATGAATACCGCAGCTGAATTGTCACAATATATCCTCAATGGCTTAGATATGGAGTGAACAACTCTAAGCCCACCAATGAAACTCTTAAGCCATACACCATGTGAGGTAGCCTCAAAACAGGAAACGAACTCAGCCTCTATAGTAGAAGTGGTAGTCAGTGTCTGCTTAGCACTCTTCCATGAAACAACTCTACCGGCAAGCATGAAGATGTAACCGGATGTTGATTTCCGAGTATCAACACAGCCAACAAAGTTTGAGTCTGAGTAGCCAATGACTTCCAACTCATCAGTCCGTCTATACATAAGCATGTAATCCTTAGTGCCTTGAAAATATCTAAGCACCTTCTTCGCAGCTCTCTAGTGGTCCATCCCCGGGTCACTTTGGTATCTACCCAACATTCCCACAGCAAAAGCAATATCAGGCTTGGTATAGTCCTGTGCATACATAATGCTTCCAACAGCTGAGGCATATGGAATGTTCTTCATTTGTTCCCGCTCAAGATCATTTTTCGGGCACTGGTTCAAATTGAACCTGTCACCCTTCATAATGGGAGCTGGGCTTGGTGAACAATCTTTCATTCTGAATCTTTCCAAGACTTTATTAATATAGGCTTCTTGTGACAGACCTAATATACCTCTATGTCTGTCTCTATGGATCTTAATGCCAATGACATAAGATGCATCACCCATATCCTTCATATCAAAGTTCTCAGAAAGAAATTGTTTCACCTTACGTAGCATCCCTTTATCATTGGTTACAAGCAAAATATCATCCACATATAGCATAAGGAAACAAATCTTGCTCCCACTGACCTTCTGGTATATACATTGATCCATGATATTCTCAACGAAACCAAATGAAGAGATGACTTCATAGAATTTTAGATACCATTGGCGGGAAGCTTGTTTCAACCCATATATGGACTTCTTGAGCTTACAGACCAAATGCTCACCATTACTAGAGGAAAAACTTTCAGGTTGTTTCATGTAAACCTCTTCCTCTAGATCACCATTGAGAAATGCCATTTTCACATCCATTTGTTGCAACTCTAAGTCAAAATGTGCAACAAGTGCCATTATGATGCGGAGAGAATCCTTCTTAGATACAGGAGAGAAGGTCTCCTTGTAATCGATTCCCTCCTTTTGAGTGAATCCTTTGGCTACGAGTCTTGCCTTATAACGCTCAATGTTGCCTAATGAGTCAGTCTTGGTCTTAAAGACCCATTTACAGCCTATAGCCCTGGCCCTATTAGGCAACTCGACAAGATCCCATACTCCATTAGATGCCATTGAATCCATCTCATCCTTCATAGCATCGAACCAAAGTTTTGATTCTTTGCTATTCATGGCTTGTGAAAACGTCTCTGGATCATTAACGGGCCCAATATTGAAATCATACTCTTATAGATACACAATGTAATCACTAGGAATAGCTGATTTCCTTTCCCTAGTAGACCTTCTTAATGTTGGTTCAACATTCTCCGAAGGATCATGTTGTTTAACTGGTTGCTTATTCAATTCTGGTGTATCCAGAAGAGCCTCGTCTACTAGTAAGTTATCAACTACTTATGGATCTTCAATGATTGGTTGTTCAATGTCCAGCTGTACTAAAGGGACATTGTTCATGATAACCAATCCTTGACTCGGGTTAGAGGGTTGATCTCTCATAGAAATTAGTTCTTGAGATTGATCGCTCCCACTAACTAAGTCATTTTCAAGAAACTTGGCGTTCCTTGATTCCACAAATCTAGTGCTATAAGATGGACAATAGAATCTGTAGCATTTGGACCGTTCAGCATATTCGATGAATACCCACTTATGGTTCTAGGATCCAGTTTCTTTTCCTATGGGTTGTAAACTCTTATCTCAGAAGGGCATCCCCAAACGCGCATATGACGCAAACTCGGTTTTCAACCTTTGAATAATTCAAAAGGCGTCTTTGGAACAGCCTTGGTCGGAACCCGGTTCAATATATACGCTGTCGTTTTAAGAGCTTCAATCCACAAGGACTTAGGCAACTTCGAGTTGCTAAGCATACTTCACACCATTTCTATCAAAGTTCGGTTCCTTCTTTCTGCAACACCGTTCTAATCTGGTGAACCAGGCATGGTATATTAGGCAACAAACCCATTTTCTTGAAGGAACTTCGCAAATGGTCCAGGTGCTTGTCCATCTTCAGTGTATCTACTGTAATACTCCCCACCTTTATCAGTTCTTACTATCTTTATGGGTTTTCCACATTGTTTCTCTACTTCAGCCTTAAAGATTTTAAAGGCATCTAATGCTTTGTTCTTGTTATGAAGCATGTAGAGATACATAAACCTCGAGTAATCATCAATAAAGGTGATGAAGTACTTCTGACCATATGTATCAATGTCTGGACAGCATATGTTATAGTGTATGATTTCTAATATGGTTGAACTCCTATTGGCACCTTTCTTAGACTTGTTGGTTTGCTTACCCTTAATGCAATCTACACAAGTGTGGAAATCAGTAAAATCGAGAGTACTAAGTATTCCGTCATTTACCAATCTCTTAATTCTATTTATGGAGATATGACCTAATCTCCAGTGCCATAACGTGGAAGAGTTCTCATTCATAACACATCTTTTAGTGCCAGTTTGAACATGCAAGGCATTATCAGCAGTGTCATTTTGCAAATTAATAGAGAAAAGACCATCACATAAGGTACCATTCTCAACAATATCAGACTTAAAATATATCAATACTGATTTATTTGAAAATTGAAAGGAATATTCATAAGGTACCGGCCTAGAAACAGAGATTAAATTTCTCGAGAAACTAGGAATATAAAAGGTCTTTTCTAATTGCAAAACAAAACCACTCCTAAGAACTAAAGTGCACGTTCCAACGCCTTCAACATGAGAGCGCATCTTGTTTCTTGAATAGATGCTCTCCTCATTTCCCACTGGCTTCCTTAGGTTTGTCATACCCTGTAAGGAAGTCGAAATGTGAATTGTAGATCCAGAATCAATCCACCATGTATTATGATTAACCTCAACCATATTTGATTTAAAACAAACATATGAGAGTGGATTACCTTTCTTAACGAGCCACTGCTGAAGCTTGGCACAGTCCTTCTTCATGTGTCCCTTCTTTTTACAGAAGAAACACTTGGACTCTTTCTTAATGTCAGCTTGGGCAGGAATTTTCCCTTTTCCCTTGTTCTTGGCTCGATCTTTGGTCTTTCCTTGGCTTGCAAAAAATGCACTTTCACCCGATTCCATAAGCAACCTTCCCTTCTCTTGAACACACATGGTCATCAATTCATTGATGGTCCACTTATCCTTATATGTGTTATAGGATATCTTGAATGGTCCGTACTGCTTTGTAGAGTGTTCAATATGTAGTGCACAAGAAAAGACTCAGACATCTCCACCTCTAGCTTCTTGAGTAGGGCCGCTATATCTCTCATGGCCATTATGTGCTTGCGCACTCCTTTGACATTGGTGAGCCTCATCGATGAGAACTTCATTATTAGGGTGCTGGACAACACTTTGTCTGAAGTGACAAACTGACCATCTATGGCCTTTAGTAAGGTTCTTGTCGTAACGATAGCTGTCCGGGGACCTAATCGCTAGACGTTAAAAATTATGGAGTCGCCACCAATCCTTTTTACCTAGGTGTGATTGGCCACCAATTTGACTCTAAGGATAAAGCTTAGTCTACATTTCGAGAATAAGGTTCGGGAGTACAGTTACGTGTGGGGAAGGGATTAGCACCCCTACAACGCCTGTCTGATGGACAGTACCAATTAATCACATGTTATCCTAAAAGGTCTTAACTAAAACGGTCTTCTATTCTTTATTATTTTATTTATTATTTTTAAAATATTGAGAATTTTCTTAAATATATTTCGACACTTTCGGTATAATTTAAGAAATTCTCTCACCTCAATAGTATTCAAGAAAATCACTTATTCTCTCGAAGAGGCTCCGTCGTCGGTTTAAATTTCAATATTTTTTTGATAAAAGACTTTTACTTCATTTTAAACCTTAATTTTAAATATTTTATCCCTTTTTCTTGATATTCTATTTTTATATTTTATCTTAATATTTAAAAATCTCTCCAACACTTTTGGTGAGATGAAAGTTCCTCACTTAGGAACCCTTTTTTTAGAAAATCATTATATGAAAATTCTTTTCAAGTTAATTACTAGAATTAAGATTTTATAGTTATTTTTATTACTTAAGATTTTGTATTTATCATCTTCTAAATTTTATTTGCATTCCCCAACACCTTTGGGAAAGTTATAGAAACAATCCCTCGCTTAGGGACTTTTAGGAAATTCAATACTTATATTTTTATTCATTTATTAATCTATTTTTTTAGAAAAATAGCATTTATCAAAGTTTTTTTTTAAAGTAAATTAATCGTATTAACCTCCGATATTTTTTTTTAAAAAAAATTTATTAAAATATTTTAAAATCTTTCCACACTTGGAAAGATTTAAACATGATTTCTCACTTAGGAATTTTTTTGAATATCATTTCTTGCTCATTTTAAAAATTAGAATTAGTTTCGATTATATTTAATGGAAGACACCATATTATTGTTTTGAAAATATTTTAAAATTACTTTTACACATTTTTTATTTTCTTTATTAAAAAGTAAGCCTTACCAACACTCTTGGTAAGTATTTAGAGAAAGTTCCTCACTTAGGAACCTTTTTATTATTTTTTTATTTTTTGAAGAACATTATTATATATCTTTTATTTAAATTTTATTAAAGTTTATAAAAATTATTTTATTTTATTATTTTTCATTTGCAAGTTTTATTTTAAGTTACCTTCTCATAAATTTTATTTTGAAACAAACCATCCAACACTTTTGGAAAGCTTTAAATTAAAAATTCCTCACTTAGGAACTCTTTAAAATTTATTATTTATCATTGTTGAACATTTTATTATAACATAATATATTTTTCGATCTCGTATAATTATTTATCTTTATATGAGATTATATATTTTTGAATATTTTAACATCCTACCACACTTTGGTAAGATTTGAAGAAAACTCTCCGCTTGGGAGCTTTAAGAAAAATTTGTTTTTTTTAAAAGTTTTTTTTATTTATCGTTTTCAATTATTATTATTATTATTTAAGTTTGTTTATTCAAGATTGATATTTGACAATCTATAAGCCCAAATAAATTTATGCATGCATATGAAACCGAGAAATCTAAGACATCATACTAATACAACCAAAGCTTAAATCCTTATCTAAATTCATACGTGCAAATAGCCTAAGAATTGTAAATCACAAACATATATATATATATATATATATATATATATATATATATATATATATATATAAACTTAGCAAGCCCAATGTAGTCAGCCCAAGCCATACCCATTTTTGCTTTTCCTTTTACGTGATTTAAGTCCTATAAAGCATTCTATAGCAAATAAACAAAACAGAAGATAAAGGGATAAATCTCACAAAAATCGGTTCAAGCTCTTTCTTCAGCTTTTCCGTTTCTTCCTTTTTTATTTTTGTGCCCGAATCCTTCTCTCTTTGCAAGATAATCACCGATCGAACAACACTTCTTCTTGCCGCTGCGTAGCCTTCCTCCGAGCAGCACTAGATCCACGGTTGTGGGAGCCACCCGCCACCCTCTGGTCCAACCACCGCCATCGCGTGTCACCTCATTTGGGCTTTTCCACTGTTTCTGTCACCGATCAGATGCCTTCTTACTTCCAGTTGCAACGAACGGCGTCCTCCCGTGCCAGCAAGCAACTGATTCTGTTATACTTACAGCCACTGATTTCTCTCTTTTTATGTTTTGTAAATTTTTTGTTTTTCTTTCAATAGGCTTTGTGATTTGTGGTTCAAATTTCAATTTGGATGTTTGGGAACTTTGAACTGATGTTGAATGTTTGCTCTTTCTTTTTTTTTTCTATATTTATGTTGTTGGGTTTTCTGATAGCAAATGGGATTATCATTTTTCTCTTGAACCGATCCCCCTTTTTTGTGTTCTCTTCCAAGCCATTTAATAGGCATTTTGAGTCAAACAAAACGGATCAAAGCCCTCAAATCCAGGGATCATAATCGATTTTGCAGATGACTTTCAGGCTCAAATGGTATTTGTCAAAGGGTTGGTGGAGATGCAAGGTGGTTGTCAGTTTGAAAATGGCTGGCGGTGTTGGCACCAGCACTTCTCCCTTTGTTTTTTAATTCATTATTTTATTTTATTTTTATTTCAATATAAATTCAAAAATCATAATAAGAAAATGGGCTAACCTCAACAAATTTGGGCTCATTGGATTTTGGGCTTCAGCCCAATTAATTTTCACGCATCAAGTAAAAGGTTCAATTATTTAGGATAAATTTGGAAATTGATCTTGAAAGATAAAATTCAATTTTCATGATACTTGAATTAATTTAAGCTTTAAATTCATCTCGGAGGTCAAATTACTCGAAATTAATTCAAACGCATGATTAAATCGAGCAAATTTCAATCTCAAATCACTAAGACTGAAAACAAGATCCAATCCAAATATATTTAATTTCGGACAAAATTAGGTGTCTACAGCTGCCCCTCTTTGCGCATTGCTGAGAATCAAGAATAGGTCAAAGACAATAGACAACAATTTTGTTCGACTTGAGGCCTACTTCTCTTTTTTTAAAAAAAAAATTTATTTTTACCTTTTTTTATTTTTTTAACAAAAAGATTTAAATTTATTAGTCTTCTTCTTACTAAAAACTCTTTAATTTAATTTGGCTCCTCTCTCAAGAGGCACACGACTTTTGAAAAATAAATTGGACTCCTCTCTTTGAGAGGCACACGACTTTGGAAAATAAATTGGGCTCTTCTCTTTTTGAGAGGCACGCAACTTCGAAAAATAAACTGGGCTCCTCTTTTTCAAGAGGCACACGACTTTAGAAAAATAAACAGAGCTCCTTTTTTTAGGAGGCACACGACTTTGAAAACTAAACTGGATATCTTAAGATTACGCCCTGAGGTCTTAAAGTTTGTGCCCGGAGGACTTCAAATTGTGCCCGAAGGTCTTGAAATTGATGCCTGGAGGACTTAAAAATTTAAATTTGTGCCCGGAGGACTTCGAAATTTTGCCCGGAGGTCTTATACTTTATGCCCAGAGGGCTTAGGAATTTTGTCTGGAGGACTTGAATTTTGTGCCCAGAGGTCTTGGAATTTTTGCCCAGAGGACTTAAATTTGTGCCCGGAGGACTTATCATTTATGCCCGGAGGACTTGAAAATTTTGCCCAGAGGACTTAAATTTGTGCCCGGAGGTCTTGGATTATGCCCGGATGACTTAGAATATTTGCCCAAGGGGCTTGGAATTTGGTCAAAGGACCTGAAATTGTGCCCGGAGGACTTAGAATATTGCTCGGAAGTCTTAAAATTGATGCCCTGGGGGCTTAAAATTTATGCCAAGAGGTCTTAGAATTGTGCCCGGAGGACTTAGAATATTGCCCAAGGGGCTTGGAATTTGGTTAAAGGACTTGAAATTGTGCCCAGAGGACTTAGAATATTGCCCGGAGGTCTTAAAATTGATGCCCTAGGGGCTTAAAATTTATGCCCGGAGGTCTTAAAATTGTGTCCGGAGGACGTATCATTTATGCCCTAGGGGCTTATAATTTGTGCCCGGAGGTCTTAGAATTGTGCCGGAGGACTTAGAATATTGCCCAATGGGCTTGGAATTTGGTCAAAAGACCTGAAATTGTGCCGGGAGGACTTAGAATATTACCCGGAGGTCTTAAAATTGATACCCTAGGGGCTTAAAATTTATGCATGGAGGTCTTAGAATTGTGCCCGGAGGACTTATCATTTATGCCTTAGGGGCTTAAAATTTGTGCTCGGAGGTCTTAGAATTGTGCCTGGAGGACTTAGAATATTGCCTAAGGGGCTTGAGATTTTGCTTGAAATTTGTGCTTGGAGGTCTTGAGAATTTGGTCAAAGGACCTGAAATTATGCCCGGAGGACTTAAATTGTGCCCGGAGGACTTAGAATATTGCCCGGAGGACTTAGAATATTTTATCTTTTGAAAATCTTGTTTCAATTTTAATTAGACTCATAAACATGGTACTAATTAAACTGGATTTAAATATTTCTTTATCATGAGTTAACTTGACTTTCTTATTTTGAAAAAGGTTGCATAACCTTTAAAATCTTGATTAGATGTTGTCAAGCCTTCAACTTGAAAAACTTACTTCCAATGCTGATGCTATATGATATTGTGTATGTATGCATGTATGCATGACACTTAATCCTATACATTCTCTAACTTTGAAACTCTTTCTTATCTTGTCAAAAAGGTACATCATTTGTCTTTTCTTTCTTTTTTTTTTCTATCTTCTTTGCCCCAACATGATCAAGAAAGCTCATTTCTATTTTCTATTTCTGCAGAGCTTTTGCAATTTCATCATACCCTTTTGATGAAAAGCACTAAAAATTTTCCTCATAACTATTTTCCAGGAGGGAAATGAATCCAAATTTCACATGTGATACTTGATCCTTTTTGAAAATTAGTAATTACTTTTCAAGATGAGTGACATAAATCTTATCTGGATCTTTTCAACTGGACAATTGAAAGTTTAGCGCACTAGGATGTTTTGTTTGGAGATTACTTTGCCATTTATCCAAAAACCAATAGTTCCTTTCTTGGCTCAAAATAATTTTCTTAAAATACCATCCCCTCTCTTTCTTCTTTTTTTTTTTCAAACAAAAGTTTTTTTTGAAAAAAAAATTACAATTTGGTTTGACAATCTCTTAAATTCTCAAATAATGACATACTATAAATGCCAAGATCAAATATGAACAATTGGGATCTTTTCTGTTTAAGAATAGTATGTACAAGAAAAAAGGTCCAACTTTTTCAAAAGAATGTTGGGCAATCAAGAGACATCAGAATCTTTAAGCATTTTGAAGGTTTCCCAGGGATTATTGGTTTTCTTTCCATATTTTCAATTCATGTCACTGCTTGACTTGGTTGAAATAAAAGTTCATTGTTTGCTCTAGAATGCCTTTTTCGAGTTTTCACCCTAGAGCTCTACTATTTCTTTTGTTTTCTTTTCTCTTTTTTTTTTCGATTGTTCCACCATGCATAATGAGAATTTTCCAAAGAAGAGCTCTTTGATACAAGCACCTATATTTGATCAAAATGGACTTTTAAGTACGTAATGCAGGCCATGGTTCAGGGTTTTGAAAGAATGGATAAACAGACCTAAAACATGTGTTTAAAGGTTAATCAAACCAAGGATCATTTCTTCTCATATGAACATTTATCCTTTTCATTCTTTGAAACACTTTTTTTTTTTGTACTTTTCCTTGTATTCCTTCTTTCTTTTTTTTGTTTCTTTTTTTTTATTCTCATCCCAGATTTCATATCTAATTTGCCCTACAGTAAACCTTATTTGACCAAAATAAAAGAGTTGAATCATTCATGTTCTTTGGAGGAATCTTTTCTACACATGCCCCTCAATGTGAAGGGTGATCCTTGGTTAAGGTTTATTTAGAAAGAAATTTTCAGGCTCAAAGGGGTAGCAAATGGATCATTTTCATATTTGTGAAGGGAAGATGAAAGATGGCCATTCGTCATTTCAAATTAAGATGCTTAATCAAAAAGCAGTTCTTAGGGTAAGTTTTTCTTTTGACTTTTGAATCATCTGAATATCACAATTGCATGGTGTCACAATCAATTTCATCTTTTTTTTTTTGCAACATTTCAATATGACAGAACTTAACTTCACAGACAAAATATTCATCTAAGGAAAAGGTTACGCGCAACCCAATGGTGTTGTGCAGATGGACATTAATAGACAATCCTCAACTTGGGTTCTTTTTTTTTTCAAAAACATGGGTGAAAGGCATCTCGGGAGTACAGGATTGAAGAGTTTAGGATTTGTATATGAATCTGGGTGGAAATGTATTTCAAAATAATCTTGGCAAATATCAGACCACCACTATCCAGAATCTTTGAGATTGTCTTTGATTTCCAAAAAAAATCTCAAAAGTTTTTGCAAGTTGACCATTTCTTTGAAAATCATTAACAATGAAGCCTTGTCATGGTCAATCAGACTTTCTCAATCTTATGCCCCAATTTAAGCGTTTTGGCTCTTGAGTGACTTAGGTTTTATTGAGATGTGATCCTGGAACGATTTAAGACATTCACCTTTGATAGTAATCACCAATTTTCTTAGAATCATTTTTATCATTGATGTGAAGAATAGACACATTCTTGTCATATGCCATTGGAAAATAAATTATGCAAAAAGTTGTGCTCATACAACTGTCACCTAGACCAAAGGAAATGACAAAGCATTTTCCAACAAAACACAAACTCTAAAATCTTGACATTTTAGTTTCTTCCAATCTAGTTTCTCATCATGACCTAACTTTGCATCAAAGTGGACTTTCACTGATCAATAAGTTTTTGAGTTAAGATTCCCCCATTGATAAGCTCCTCAATCCTTTCCTTCAACTGCCTGCATTTTTCTGTTGAATGCCCAATTGCCCCTATGTGATAGTCACATTTGCTATTTGGATCA
This sequence comes from Heritiera fomes, assembly GCA_032173925.1. Lineage (NCBI taxonomy): Eukaryota > Viridiplantae > Streptophyta > Magnoliopsida > Malvales > Malvaceae > Heritiera > Heritiera fomes. The sequence continues at coordinate 39,346,170 of JAPDPM010000002.1, read as the reverse complement.
TAGCTCCTAGCCAATGGGTTTGGTGCTGTTCTCAAAGAAACAGGGGTCAGATATTGGTTTTTTACCAAAAACGACAAGAGATCAGAAATTGAGATAGGAATTTTTCCTTGATTGCTTCTTGGTCTCTTTTTATTGTTCACTGGTTGTTGGACAGGTCGAGCTATAGGATTAGTCATAAAGGTAGGTGAGTGAGCAATTACTGGGGAGTAAGAGTTTGCTTGGAATCTTGGTTGTGAGATTGGTGAATAAAGATAAGGATCATAGGAAACATTGTTCAAGGTTGGATGGTATGATGGGTGAGGCCAATAAGGATGAAGTGAAGTGGAGTTTCTGGGAAATTGCCCCTCAAATGTCACAGCTTGCACCTCTTCTTCTATTCTTTCTGGCTTGTTATCAACAATGTCACCTATCTTGATCTTGCCTCTCTTGATTGCGTTCTCAATCATCTCTCTGGAGGCCACCATGTCGGCAAAACTATTTGGAGCATTCCCAATCATCTTGTCATAATATGGTGCCTGAAGGGTACTAAGAAACAGAGCTGTAGTCTCTTTTTCTGTGAGGGGAGGCTGGACCTGGGTAGCAACATTCTTCCATCTCTGGGCATATTCCCTAAAGCCTTCAGTAGCTTTCTTCTCCATGGTTTGCAAAGATAAACAATCTGGGGCTAGATCCACAAGATGCCCATATTGGATGATGAACGCCCTTGCCAATTCTTCCCATGAATGAATATGGTCCCTCTCTAGTTGAGTATACCATCTTGCAGCAGAACCTTTGAGGCTATCTTGGAAAACATGAATCAGCAGATTGTCATCATGCGTGTAAGCAGCCATCTTCCTACAGCACATGATAACATGAGTTCTAGGGCATGTAGTCCCATCATACTTTTCAAATTTTGGTGCCTTGAAATTAGGTGGAATTACTATGTCTGGTACTAAGCAAAGACTATTTGCATCTAACGATCCTCGAAAATCTATTCCTTCAATGATTCGAAGCCTTTCTTCTATGAGATCTATCTTTTGTTGGGAACCCAAGTCCTCTTCCACTCGCTGCTTCTTTGTAGTATGCACTACATGCCCCTGGACTTGACCATAACCAACTGCAGTTGGCATATTAGGGCCTACATAGCCTTCGAGGGGTAGTGTTTGTGGCCTCTGATATGTTTGAGCCTCAAAAATGGGGTTGTTTTGTGATTGGTGCCCCTCTTGGGTGGCCATTTCTCCCATTATTCCCATTATTCTTTTTCCATTATCTAGCCTATTCAACAAATCTGTCATTTGCGCCAATTGTTCTTTCATCTCATTCTGGGTCTTTTCCGTCCTTTCTATTCGAACTGCTTCCGCTTCTTCCATTATTCAACTCTCGAATGAGTTATCTAAAACCCTTTGGTATCCAAGCTATCTCTGTTATAACCCCAAGTTAGAAGCCATGCTTGCAATGTCATGATAAATGAAAACATTTTTGTATTTTTTGTTTTTTTATTTATTGTTTATTTATGAAAGACAATGCATATATGAAATGTGACATGCAAGTAAGATCAATTAAACTCCATTTATACGAAAAATATTTACAAGATTCAAAAAGTACTCTGTACCATCCTAATGCCTTAAAGAAAACTACCCAGCAAAATCCACATTTCTCATCCTCTAACCCTCATTGATCTTCTCAGATTTTCTGACCAACGACCTTTTCTATATCGAACAGCTTTGCATCCATGAGTGATTGCATCTTATACTTGAAAGCATTACAATTTTCAATAGAATGCCCAATATTTCCTGCATGATAGTCACATCTTACATTCGGATCATACCATTCTGGGTATGGAGGCACTAAAGGGTTCAAAAATTTAGGAGCAACAAGACGCATTTGAAGTAAGTGATGGTAAAGCTCTCCATATGTGATAGGAATAGAGATGATCTCAGTGCGTTTTTTCTTCTTGGGTTGTTTTTGGACAACTTGATTTTTAACTGAGGCACTTGATGGTATTGAAAATGTGTGGGCTCCAGGGGCTGGCTGAGGAAATGGTCGAATGTGAGCAGGACGAGGGTATTGACTAAAATAAGGACTGAAATATGGAGGCTGTGTAAAATTGTGAAACCCTGTTCCAAATGTTTGAGTAGGTGGCCGAATGAGATTAGGGTGAAAATGAGAATTAGGTTGCGGCTGTATTGGTGTAGGTTCTAAAGGAATATAAGGTTTTGTTTTAGGCATAAGGCCATCAAGATAATCCATCCACCTTTTTATCTTTTTCCATACCTCTTTAACAGCTGGATCTTCACTTGGACTGTTAACAATGTCAACATCATCCTGACAGGCACTCTCATGAATATTCAATTGGTCTTCACATGTCAATGATTCAACATGTGACTGAGTTGGAAGTGACAAAGATCCCTGAGGATGAACCACTTTAGCCTTTCCCAGACTTTCCACTATTTTCATTATTTTTGCAAGCTGCTCCTTCATCGCTCGCATCTCAAGTCCAAATTCTTCTTGATTATTCTCCAAAGCAATTATTTGTGCTTCTAATTGATCTCCCATGTCCTCGACTCCTTTTAGCCCAAAAATAAGATATTTACTCTCCATGTTATGTAATGTGAATGTAATGATGCAATGTTCAAATGAAGATGACAAATGATGTGTTTTTTTTTTTTTGAATTTTAGATGAGAGGAAGAGAAAACAAAATTGAATTTAATAAAGGATGTTTTATTTGAAAAATCATTTTTAGTTTCAATTTTTATATAGTTTTGTTTCTAATTTTTACCATTTTCAATTTATTATTCTCACAAAAAGATGCTATATCAAAGTGTTCCTTCATGTGCCCCTAACTTTAGGTTTTCTACAAAATAAGTTGGGTAAGACTCTTGGTTAGTGCCTTAAGTTCACTATATGTTGGGTTTAGGATTTAAAGTGTCTAAAGGTTCCCAAATTGCTCCTTACTGACGTCCACACAAGACTAGTAAGGCACTCCAATCCTCACCCATAACAGGCTACAAACGGAAAGGATTCAATTTGAGTGAGAGTATTTCGCTAGCCATTGCGGAGGTTAACACCTCACGAGAGCGTAGGTACTTTACCCCCTCCTAGAAAGGACAAAGCTCGGGTATAGAGCTCATGTTATGCACATGTACGTGAAGTGTGTGAGAAGGAACACACCAACATATAACCCTCATCTTAGATGCCCTAACAATTTATGAACGATAATATATCAAGTAAAAAAAAATAACATAATTAATAAAATTCAAAAGCAAACAACATTATTTCAAACTTAATGAATTTAAACACCAATTAAGACCATTAAACCAAGGATTAAAATATCACTTGATTAATTAATGGTTCGACTCTCAACGTCCCCAGTGGAGTCGCCAAGCTGTCGTAACGATAGCTGTCTGGGGACCTAATCGCTAGACGTTAAAAATTATGGAGTCGCCACCAATCCTTTTTACCTAGGTGTGATTGGCCACCAATTTGACTCTAAGGATAAAGCTTAGTCTACATTCCGAGAATAAGGTTCGGGAGTACAGTTACGTGTGGGGAAGGGATTAGCACCCCCACAACGCCTGTCTGATGGACAGTACCAATTAATCACATGTTATCCTAAAAGGTCTTAACTAAAATGGTCTTCTATTCTTTATTATTTTATTTATTATTTTTAAAATATTGAGAATTTTCTTAAATATATTTCGACACTTTCGGTATAATTTAAGAAATTCTCTCACCTCAAGAGTATTCAAGAAAATCACTTATTCTCTCAAAGAGGCTTCGTCGTCGGTTTAAATTTCAATATTTTTTTGATTTAAACCTTAATTTTAAATATTTTATCCCTTTTTCTTGATATTCTATTTTTATATTTTATCTTAATATTTAAAAATCTCTCCAACACTTTTGGTGAGATGAAAGTTCCTCACTTAGGAATCCTTTTTTTAGAAAATCATTATATGAAAATTCTTTTCAAGTTAATTACTAGAATTAAGATTTTATAGTTATTTTTATTACTTAAGATTTTGTATTTATCATCTTCTAAATTTTTATTTGCATTCCCCAACACCTTTGGGAAAGTTATAGAAACAATCCCTCGCTTAGGGACTTTTAGGAAATTCAATACTTATATTTTTATTCATTTATTAATCTATTTTTTTTAGAAAAATAGCATTTATCAAAGTTTTTTTTAAAGTAAATTAATTGTATTAACCTCCGATATTTGTTTAAAAAAAAATTTATTAAAATATTTTAAAATCTTTCCACACTTTGGAACGATTTAAACATGATTTCTCACTTAGGAATTTTTTTGAAGATCATTTCTTGCTCATTTTAAAAATTAGAATTAGTTTCGATTATATTTAATGGAAGACTCCATATTATTGTTTTGAAAATATTTTAAAATTACTTTTACACATTTTTTATTTTCTTTATTAAAAAGTAAGCCTTACCAACACTCTTGGTAAGTATTTAGAGAAAGTTCCTCACTTAGGAGCCTTTTTATTATTTTTTTATTTTTTGAAGAACATTATTATATTTCTTTTATTTAAATTTTATTAAAGTTTATAAAAATTATTTTATTTTATTATTTTTCATTTGCAAGTTTTATTTTAAGTTACCTTCTCATAAATTTTATTTTGAAACAAACCATCCAACACTTTTGGAAAGCTTTAAATTAAAAATTCCTCACTTAGGAACTCTTTAAAATTTATTATTTATCATTGTTGAACATTTTATTATAACATAATATATTTTTCGATCTCGTATAATTATTTATCTTTATATGAGATTATATATTTTTGAATATTTTAACATCCTACCACACTTTGGTAAGATTTGAAGAAAACTATCCGCTTGGGAGCTTTAAGAAAAATTTGTTTTTTTTTAAAAGTTTTTTTTATTTATCGTTTTCAATTATTATTATTATTTAAGTTTGTTTATTCAAGATTGATATTTGACAATCTATAAGCCCAAATAAATTTATGCATGCATATGAAACCGAGAAATCTAAGACATCATACTAATACAACCAAAGCTTAAATCCTTATCTAAATTCATACGTGCAAATAGCCCAAGAATTGTAAATCACAAACATATATTCACTATATATATATAAAGTTAGCAAGCCCAATGTAGTCAGTCCAAGCCATACCCATTTTTGCTTTTCCTTTTACATGATTTAAGTCCTACAAAGCATTCTATATCAAATAAACAAAACAGAAGATAAAGGGATAAATCTCACAAAAATCGGTTCAAGCTCTTTCTTCAGCTTTTCCGTTTCTTCCTTTTCTATTTTTGTGCCTGAATCCTTCTCTCTTTGCAAGATAATCACCGATCGAACAACACTTCTTCTTGCCGTTGCGTAGCCTTCCTCCGAGCAGCACTAGATCCACGGTTGTGGGAGCCACCCGCCACCCTCTGGTCCAGCCACCACCATCGCGTGTCACCTCATTTGGGCTTTTCCACTGTTTCTGTCACCGATCAGATGCCTTCCTACTTCCAGTTGCGACGAATGGCATCCTCCCTTGCCAGCAAGCAACTGATTCTATTATACTTACAGCCACTGATTTCCCCCTTTTTATGTTTTGTAAATTTTCTGTTTTTCTTTGAATAGGCTTTATGATTTGTGGTTCAAATTTCAATTTGGATGTTTGGGAACTTTGAACTGATGTTGAATGTTTGCTCTTTCTTTTTTTTTTTTCTGTATTTGCGTTGTTGGGTTTTCTGATAGCAAATGAGATTATCATTTTTCTCTTGAACCGATCCCTCTTTTTTGTGTTCTCTTCCAAGCCATTTAATAGGCATTTTGAGTCAAACAAAACGGATCAAATCCCTCAAATCCAGGGATCATAATCGATTTTGCAGATGACTTTCAGGCTCAAATGGTATTTGTCAAAGGGTTGGTGGAGATGCAAGGTGGTTGTCAGTTTGAAAATGGCTGGCGGTGTCGGCACCGGCACTTCTCTCTTTGTTTTTTAATTCATTATTTTATTTTATTTTTATTTCAATATAAATTCAAAAACATAATAAGAAAATGGGCTAACCTCAACAAATTTAGGCTCATTAGATTTTGGGCTTCAGCCAAATTAATTTTCACACATCAAGTAAAAGGTTCAATTATTTAGGATAAATTTGGAAATTGATCTTGAAAGACAAAATTCAATTTTCATGATACTTGAATTAATTTAAGCTTTAAATTCATCTCGGAGGTCAAATTACTCGAAATTAATTCAAACGCATGATTAAATCGAGCAAATTTCAATCTCAAATCACTAAGACTGAAAACAAGATCCAATCCAAATATATTTAATTTCGGACAAAATTAGGTGTCTACAGTCCTAACATCGGTATGCTGTTCGACTGAACCACGTATCCCATCAGATATCTTTGTCTTAATATACATGACACTAAGGCGATTGGATCGCTCCCAGCGTTCATGTAAAGCTACTTGAGCAGGAGTGCTGGTCTCAGTTAATACGGGCTCTTCTTTCCTTATAGCATAGTCTATATCCATGCACCCTAATTAGAGGAGAACTCTCTCCTTGCAAACCTTGTAGTTCTCTCCATCCAGCTCGGGAACTTCTAGGTTAATACTAGCATGAGGAAACACTACATATAGAAAATAAATATGCTTATGTATCTAAAATTTTTGAGGCAAACTTAATTATGTTTACCAATGTAAACATATTTTATTAATGAATCTCAGACATAAAACTTGCCTGTGGGCTAAAGTTCTAATTCTAATAGATTCATATCATAATGATAAAACTATCAAATTATATCATTTCCTAATTCCTGTGGGTAAATTAAGAAACTAATTTGATATTTTATCCTAATTAGTTGTAAAATTATAATAAAAATTCATGTGTGATAAAATTTATTATAACCTTATAACTAATTACAATTTATGCCTAATATCATTATGTGATTTTACAAATATAATTTTACTTAATTAAGGTTGCTGTGGCTAAGCCCTAATTAAATAAATTATTAATCACTTAGACATATTGAAAAAATTCTAAGTTTATTCATATTTTAAAATTGCAATTATCATAAGGCAACTTTAATTCCAAATAATATGAATAACTTAGCTACATGTGCTTTTAGTATAAAAATAACAAAATTATACATATTCAAAATGAGCACATACACACATTCAAATCAAATTTTCATAATTTAATCATAATTTTATGATAATTTTCACAAAATTATTCAATTTAAAATTACAGCATTTATAAAAAATTTTAAATTTATGAAAAATCCTCATAAAATCCAAATAATGAAAAGTTTTCATAATTATATTAATTTTGTGAAAATAATCTAATTATTCATAAAATGATGAAAATTACAGAACTGAAAATTTGATAAAACTATCAAAAATATAATTATTTGGCCTAATTAAATAATTTAAATTACTTAAATTAAATAAATCTTTAAGGCCCTAAAATAAACCAAATGACCCTTTTATTTAATCCACATGGCCCAAATAATCTAGCCCAAATAAAAGAAAAAACCCATAAATTATGGCCCAAAACTAATCAAAAGGGACCCAAACAATAGCCCAAAACCGAGGCCCAAAAGGGTTTCCTTTCTTCTTTTTTTTTTAACAGTGTGGTTGCACTGTGTAACCAAGGCGGGCGCGTGAGATCCAAGCACTTGCTTTCAACCTTCGGGCGTGTGATAACCACGCGCCCGCTTTCCACTACCGGGCACGTGAGATCCACGCGCCCGTTTACACCATCGGGCGTGTGGATCTCACGCGCCCGATCTTCTTCTTCGCCCGAACGGGCGTTTTCCAGAATTTTTGGGTCTTTTCGACCCGACCCGGCCTATACTCATTCAAATAGTCCCGTTTTTCATGTATTTTTCATCCCTAGAGCTCTCCAACAATAGATCTAAAATATTTGAGCCAAAATCACATGAAAACAGAATGGGTTTCAAGGAATCCGAGACTTAAAGTTTCAAAATATGTGTTTTTTATGGCTTCTTTCTACAGATCTCTAGCAAGACAGAGGTTAAACTACGGCTCTGATGCCAAATGTAAGTACATCATACAGATTATACATGCTTCTACACAATATGAAACATGTTAAATAAATAAAAGCGGAAGTGACAGGATCTAACCTCCAGCCATTGCACTTTGTAACTTTGCTGTTGAAGCGATTTCCAAATCTGACGACAGGATTCTTCACCTTCTTCGAGTCTTCCAAGCACTCAAAAACCTCACTAGATGGTGTGTTTTTCTGAAATTAACGTACTTGGGGACCGGAAAGAGCCCTCTTTTATTACTAACGAGAGCATGTTAATTATGGCAATAAAATCACGTTTTAACCATCACAAAATCATGTTTTAATAGCCAAATATTAAGTTGAGATTCAGTGTGAAATTATGGACCATATCCGGAATTGGTCAACCAAATATTTATTTCCATAATAAGGAGATATACTAACAGCATTATCATGCTTACTCAAAGCAAATTTAAGCTTTATCCCCCCATCATCTTCGAAAGTGACTCAAAAGTACTTTGTCACCTGGATCAATGAAGTAAACAAAAGTCTATGGAGATACAACAATTTAATTAATAAACTGTTCAATTTAATCTCTTGTATTAAGGAAATCACTTTCAGCCATGTCATTAGAGAAGTCAATCATTTGGGTAACTTTCTTGCTAATCGATAGTCAATTGGACTTTTGAACTAGTTGTTTGGATGTAATCCTTTTTTATTAATATTCTCATTATTTTAAATTTTCAAAATTTTTTTTTCTTGATATGTATCCTATTTCAAATTTATTTGAACAGAATTAGCGATCAATACCTTACACGTATATATCATTATCGTCTTTATCCCACTATTAAAGTAGGTAAGTTATACATTACACATGATGAAGAAATATTTTCCATAACATTAACGAGAAATGATTGTATCAAATAATTACATCAATATATATCTCTTTCATTTAATTATATTACGTAATCATATTATTGAAAAAAATCCTACTATATATCACATATGATAATTAAATACTGAATATTTATTTTAAGAGATTCATTAATAATTTTGATAATAAATATTAACTTTTTCAATAATATCATTACGTGAAATAATTTGAATGGAAAAAATATATGTTGATGTGGAATATATGTTTGTTATAATCATTTCTCTTATAGTAAAATCATGAAATATCACTTTTTTCCATGAATAATAATAATAATAATAATAATAATAATAATAATAATATTGTTTGCTATTATAGTTTCTTAGAATATACGTATGATACTCTTTTTACAAGAAAAACTAATTAAAAAAAATTTGGACACTAACATCGCATGAATCAATTCCATGCACCGAAATCGTGACCTCATTTTCATCAAAAGTTCATTTTTCTTTCTATAGTTAGATTAGCAATGCGATATTTGTCTCATTTCTTAATTTTTCATTTCGCAAAGGGTAAGCAAAGGCTACTCCAAACTTTTTCCTAAATTTTTCCTTCGAACAGTCCACACCTGGAAAATAAAAGAAAGGGTTATTCTGTCTTCACAAGTTCCTTTTTTTAATTTTTTTTCTCTTATTTGTTTGTTTTTTAATGAACAAATTCTCTGAAGTTTTGTTTGGCAAGATGATTGGAAAAAAGTGAGCATAAAAAGTTTTTAATTTTACGATTAGGTTTTTTATTTTTTATTTTATAAATAAACCAAGTTTTTCTCAAGCAAGCTGTTTTTTTTCTTAAACACGAAGAACAGGGTGTATTCCAGTATATTCGGGGAGCACACATCATCCTTCGTACACAATAAAAAATTGGCAGTTGTTGAGAGCAGATTCATTTGTAAAAAGAAGAAACCAAGAAACGAAACAAGTCCACTGAACCGAGGCATCTATCTCAATTCTCACATTTCTCATTTTTGTTTTATTCCCGAATGAACTTCATTCACCAAATGGGCCACCTTAGATTTTGGGCACACCCTTTGAGCAAAAGCTGTCCCAATTTTTGTTTTCTCTGTTGTTTTCGAAGTTGTTAATCATTCTGAAATGCGTTATACCATTTTCATTTCCAACATATTCTTTTCCCTTCACGTGATGCAGCGTTGCAGCCCTTGCTTAGCCTTTTTGGCCTTCGGGTCATTTTAATATCACTCTCAGATCTCAGTTTTAAAAAAACTAGTAACAGTAATAGCTTTTGATTGGAATGCGGACTTACAGACGTGAAGCTTGGATTTTGCAATTATGTGAGTGAAATATAACTTTGTGGGGTAGCTCATTTTTGGAGAGTTGAAGCGGAAGTGTTTACAGTTTTTACCGGTAAGGTCAAAATTTATTACTTTATTGTAGAAATTTTCATCCCAAAAGTACTAATTTTTAAGGTTTTACTGTAGTTACATATAAAACACATCATAATCTCATCCATCCAATCTTTCTTTTGAATCTACAAATTTCAAGAATAAAATCTCAAGTTTTAATTGATGGAACGCTCTCTGGTCTTTTATATGATTATAATATCAAGAAGAACAACCCAATTTTATAGAGTTAACAATGAAGGAAAATAAAAGGGCATTTGGGTTAGAAATAGAGGTATGCATGTGGTGGCTCCAAAATGGGAACAAAAGGATATTTCGCCAGCAGTGAAAGCAAATGCAATGAACTACCTTGTCGTATATAAACCAACTCCAAATGGATAACGAGTTAAGCATATGGTTCCTATCGGCCATAGCAAAGCTAAAACGAGCCCTTGTCTTCTCATATGTTGCAAAATTTCATAATACACGGGCATGGTTGATTGATTACCGAATATCTTATCCAGTAAAACTAAGATAAATCTTTTTTGATAAATGGAAATTTTATTTATTCAAGAAGCAGGAAAAAAAGAAACCTGCTACCAAAAGACTTTACAGATTACATTCATCAATTATATACTAAAAGAGTATTCCAGTTTTGATATAAAATTGCATTTGTAGTAACATTCATTTGAGTCAAACCATTCACTCGAAATCTAACAATCTCTTGAGTTAAACAAAACACATTTTTAGGATTTCATTTCCTTAGCGTTACCTTTTGGCTTTATGTTCAATCTTATATAAAATAAATGTGAGTACACCAAGCAATTTTAAGGAAAAATAATTTTAGAGATTTCCTCTCAAGTGACTAATCCAAGAAAATTCCAATCATCAACATGCTTGAGTACACTAGAGCATTGCAACACATCCCTCCGTATTTGCTTAGAAAAACTGCATTTAAAAAATAGATGATCTTTATTTTCCGCAGCATGTCCACACAAAACATAAGTGATGTCACAATAGCCACTTTCCAACTACAGGTCTTTTATAATGTTGGGAGCTTATCAAATATAGCCATCCAAGCAATCAGGCTATGCTTGAGTATATTATATGAAAACTATAATAATCTGTCCCAATTAACCTTAGATAGTTAATTTATTTCGTAAATAGTGAAAAGTGTTAGTAGCATTAAAACTACCTGATTTAGAGGCACACCGTTTTGCTTGACCCTTTACAACTTGAAAAAACTAAAACAGCCAAACCCCCATGTTTCAAGTGCTTCTTCTGAGGCCAATTAAAGAAGAATACTGTTGAGTTTGCCAAAACATTTCCCTTTTAAAACATATGATTTGAAACATGCCACCCAAATGGATTTAGATTGCGATAAAAGGAACTAAACGTGTTCGAGAATACAAGCTTGGATCCAAACTAATATACTTTTTGAGTCCAAGCCCTCATTTTGATTTAGGGTGACAAACAAAGTCCCCATTCACTCTAGCACCTCTGGCATCACTCTCTCTCTCTCCCCTTCCAAAAAAGGCAGTACAAAGTTAAGTAACCTTTCTTGCTACTTTCTTTGAAAGCAAAAAATATGCCATGCCAGAAATTTTGAAGGCCAAACAATACAGACTGGATTAACTGTAGTTTCCTGACAAATGAGACATGCTTAGAACAACTATTGGTTCTGCATGTAACCTTGTCCACAAGTGGAGTACAATTTTTATTGTTAGTCTTCTGGTCGCAAAAGGAACTCCCAGATATCAAACAGGAATGACTACTTTATGGAAACCAAAATCCTCTTGAATGGCTGATGTAGACACTTAAGTTTATCAAGGTTCATTTCAAAGACAATTACCATTGAGTCTATCTAGACGAGACTCGTGATTCTAATTAATTTTTATGCAAAAACAACTCAATTTCAAAAGTCTTAATAAGCACAATAATTAATTTTTCAAATTACTTTAAGACAAATTATATTGAGTCCTTTCTAATTAATTGTGAAATTACTTTTTAAATCTTGAACTGGGAAAATCAAGTTAAAGCTTGAGTCAAATTCTTCTCACCTAAGTCAAACTCTTGGTCCCTAAAACCTACTTAAACCCTAGACTATAACTTAACCCTAAAAACCACTTAAACCCTAAATCTTAACTTAAGCTTAAAACTTAACTCTAAATCCTAAACTCTAAACTTATCTTAAACCTAAACCAGAAACTAACCCAAAACCTACCCAACCTTAAAATCCTAAAATCCATTTTAACCCCAAAACCTTCTCCAAACCCTAACTCGCTAAATCCTAACCACCATTAAACCTCAAACCATTGTTTTAAATTGCGGTCGCGGTCACGTTTTTGGTCGCGTTGCGGACATAGCGGCGGTAATTGCGGTCATTGCGGTCGTGAATTTTTTTTAATTTCGCACAATTCTATATAAAGTGTAGTAATTGTAATAATAATCATGGAAAGTCTTATTTTATAGTTTTTAAAGTAATTTATGATACCTCAAGTCTATTATTTAAGTGAAAAAAAGGTTATTTATAATTTTTGAATTATAATAAAACATTCATATTTAAAGAATTACTTATGATAATTAAAAAATAATAAATATTGAAAATAGAGATAAATAATTATGTACTAATAAGAATTAATGTACTAATAAATAATAATAATTTAATTCATTACATTTACATTATCAATATTTCTCTTGAATTACAATAATGTTCAATTATATTAAAAATTTAATTTTAATTTGCCACAATCAATTAACTTAAACAATCATATTTACATATCAACAACATATTATCAATATTAATTTTTTTCTTAAGTTATAATAATATTTAATACCATATATTTAATTACACTACAAATTTTACTTTAAAAAATTAAATTGATAATTTAGATTCAAACTTATCTAATTTTTTTTGAAATTTAAATTACTCATTATTTATTATATTTTATCATGATTCATCAATTTTTATATCACTAATTAAAACATATTAAAAGTTTAAAACAAAAATATTTAAAATAAAAAACTAATTAAAACATATTATTATCTAATAACGATTTCCCTAAAAAAAAACCCCATTTCCCACACCCACCCCCTATCTCGATTCACTCCTCACCGGCTCACCCCTCACCCACCTACCGCCTCCTTTCCTTTCACCTCCCTTCATCGGTCACCTCAGCCTCAAGTGACAGCTACGTCCTCACCTCAACCTCGCCTTTCCCTCGGTTACACGATTTCACTCACGCCTCACCCTCATTCACCTCCCTTCCTTTCGGCTCGGGGCCTCACCAGTCATTGCCTTTCCTCTCGGGCTCGGCCACGATTTCTTGCCTCACAGGCCACAGCCTCAGTCATCAGTCAGCCTCGGTCCCTCCCCTTCATGGCCTCACGCACATCGTCGCCAGCCACCAGCGCCAAGGCGGGGCCAGATCTGATTTCAAACCAACCTCGCCATGTCCGTCGACTGCCAGTGCTTCTTTCCTCTCGACCGCCAGCACCAGCCGAGCTTGCCATAGCCCCACGTCGCCCTCACCATCTCTGATCTAGATCGAAGATTCAAAGGTAAAAAAATAAAAAACAAAAATTACTTGTTGCTTTAGTTGCTCACCATTTGTGAAATTCTGTCTTTGAGTGACTCTCTGTAAGTGTGTGTAAGTGTAACCTGTTGGCTGTTGCTTTGCTTGTGTGAGACTGAGGCGGAGCTCTGCTGTTGCCTGTTAGGAAAATTTATTTCATTTTCTGTCTTCTGAGTTTTTCAGTTCTGAATTCTATTTTTTTTGGTCTGAACCGCTATCGCCGCTATCCTCCGTTAAGGCGTTTCATAACGGCTGTTATTGGGTGCTACGAGTGTGATCCGTACTCACACCCGTTATGAGGGAATAGCGGTGGCGGCCACCGCCGCTACTGCGAGATAGCGGCCGCTATTTCTGCTATTTGAAACACTGCCTCAAACTTAACCTAAACCATTCTTATGCACTCCGTGCAAAACCCTAAATTAAATCCTTTGTTAAAACCATGCAATCTACTACCATGCCAAGGATTTAATGATTCTTAAGATAAGGGGAGTGGATTCATCCTTTTAAGTATTTATTTTGTTGTGGTCATTTGGTTTGTTAATTTGTTAATAGTAATCAAGAGAATAACAAATAGAAAGTAATGGCTTGGCTCATGGATAAACAACCAATATCCGTGTGTGTGTATGTATGTATTTGAAAATGTTACTAAAAGACAATTTTTATGAAATTTTTATAATGAATTATTAGTAGTAAAAAAATAAAATTAAAAAAATAAAAAATATTAAGAAATTTTTAATGATGAGATTTCATAATTAGATAATCTTTAGGTGAGAAAAAAAAATCCTTAAACGTTACCGAAGTATTAGAATATTTAAATGATTTTATTTTGATACATAAATTTCTTGTTTAACTCTTCATATGTTTAGATTTTGTGGAATAATTGTTTTACAAATAAATTAAATAAATATTGATAAAATTCATCTGCGATAAGTAAGATTTTTCGATGATAAGATGTTATAGAATTCATAAGTGGAAACAATTCATTAAATATAGCTAATGTATTGAAATATTTAGTGTGACTTTTCATTAACATGAATATTTGTTTAAAATAAATAAATAAAGTTTATTTTAAAGAAGATAGCCAAATATAATTATATGCATCTTTTATAATATATTTGCATCATATGTATTCTTGAGATAAAGTGTAAATCTTTCAAAAATGAGATTCTATATAAATTACAGTAGCGATTCCTAGAAAATTTTTAGGTGAAGAAATTATTCGAAATGCTACTAGAGTAGTGGAGTGCTTCAGTTAATTTTTCAATATGAAAGGTTCTCATTTATTTTCATTAAAAATGAAATTCACTAAGTTTTTTTGAAAAAATAAAAAAAATTAAAATGATTTTGAAAGAAAAAAGAATTCTTTTTAAATATTAAATTAAGGCCATTTTAAAAAACTTATGGATAACATATGATCAAATAGTACCATTTTTAAATGGGTGCTCTGGGGGGTTCTAATCCTTCTCTATGCATAAATGGCATTGTGATGGTACTAATCCTTTTCCATGCGTAATCGAACTCTTGAATTCAAACTTTATTTTCATAGACCAAAAATATATTTTTAATAAAACTTAAATAATTTTAATATTTTACTGAAAAGATAAGTTTTTAAGATGGCCAATCACACTTAGTTAAAAAATTTTAAGATTTTTTGTTAGCGTGCCAAATCTTATTAAAAATATTTGTCAATACGTAATTTCTACCTCTTTAAGGCATTTCCTAACTTTAATAGGAATGTTGTTAGTCTTAACAACTTTTCCTATCTTCATCTTCTTTAGTGTCTTCTTTACCTTTATTTTTTTTATTCTGGGCAAAAAGCATCTGTTCAAATCCTTAAGAGGCATCGAGATATTGTTTAAAATTTGGCTTGGTTTGTTCTTAAATAGTTTGTCAAAATAATCATGTCACATTTTTTTAATGTCATTGTTTTTAAGTATAATTCTTTTGTACTTGCTCCACCAAAAGTTGAAATTTTTGTGTGGCAGCTGTTGAAAGGAAGGCTTGCTGTTAAAGACCAATTGGTGAGAAGGGGGCTTCTTCACAGTGATAATGCTAAATGCGTGTTCTGCAATTTAAAGTTGGAAACTATTGAACATTTGTTTTTCTCTTGTTCTGAAGTGTGGAAAGTCTGGGCTTGCTGCTGTAATTGGTGGGACATCACTTGGATTTGTCACGAGAATCGTATGACATCTTTCTTAGCTTGGCAATGTGCGCTTCCTTTGGGCAGGTGTGATACAGTGTGGAAGATGGTGTTTTTTTTGCTATTGTATGGTCCATTTGGCTACACAGAAATGATGTTGTGTTCAATAGCAAATTCACTAATTCAAAAGGTTTAATGAATGTGATTAAACTCAGGATTGCCTGTTGGTTTAAAGCTAAATGGCCTTCATGTATTGTTTCCTTTTTTTGATTTTACTAGATTTCCTATGTTCGTGTTTGCTGCTATTGCTAATAAGAGGGTTAGACCTGTTTCTGAGTGGAAGCCTCCTCCCTTTGGGGTTCTCAAATTTAACATCAACAGTTCTGCATAGGTAAACTAGGTCCTGCTGGTATTGGTGGAGTTTTGAGATTTTGTTTTCCAAGTCTATTGGAGTCGAAGACTCGAATGTGGTTGAGTTACTTGTGGTGAGGGAGGCCGTTAAAATTTTTTCAACGTCTAAGTAGGTCAATTCTTGTTCCCTTATTATAGAGAGTGATTTGATAAATTCTGTTAAATGGGTGCAGTCTCTCAACTCAGCTCCTTGGAAACTCAGGAAAGTTATTTCCTATATTGAGAATATGAAATTATCCTTGGTTAATTTTAAGATGCAACATGTGTTTCAGGAAGGTAATGTACTTGTGAACACCCTTGCTAAACAAGGTGTTAACAGAGGTAGAGACCTTGTGGTGGTTAATGAATGATGTTCTGGCTTTGGGGCTTTCATCGTTGTTTCATCGTGGCTTTATTTTTGACTGTATCTGAAGAGATTAATGTCGCTTATTGTTTGATTGGGATTGTGTATGGCCTTATGAGTTGCAATGATATGTTGCTATAAATGTTTCTTGCTGGACGAAATCCGATGGGCTGGCCTCAAGCGTTATGTTATGGCTTCTCTTGTTTCTGTGCTCCGTGTCTACTCTGATTGAGATGTTTTGTTCGATTGTCACATGTTGGTTCAAGTTCGGTTGGCCAATTGTGTTAGCTTTAAATGGTCATATATATTTTGAAATGACAAAAACTTGAGTAAGATTTAATCTTATAATTTATATTGTAAATTTGCCTTATCACACATGATTTTCTCAATACATTTTCAAGTGATCATATCAAACATTAAGACCATGATTTAATTACATATTCTTATTGGTCTTAAAACTTCATAAAATGTTTTGAATATTTTAGAAAATCACTTGATGAATTTTTGGACCATGTTTTCATCAGAGAAAGTCAAGAAAAACTTCCACAAAAATGCCAAAATGTTTTGGGTTGAATTAGGATCAAAGATCACATCATTTCTAACCCAAAAAGTGCAAGAAATAGCTTTCTGGAGGCATGGGATCGATCCCCTAAGGGAAGGGATCGATCCCTTCAAGGCAGAATGATCCTCAAGCCCAGATTTAACATCCTGGAAGCTTGGGATTGATCCCCTATGGAAAGGGATCGATCCCTTTGCCCGAAAATAGCCTGTAACGGCTAGTTTTTGTGAGACAACGGTCATATTCAAGTTTTGGCTCCACCTAACGGCTAAAATACATCCAAGGGACTATAAATAGAGGCTTAGAAGCTAAAGAAAGGAAGAGGAACTGCTCAGAAATTCTATTCATCATCTTCTTCATTTTCCTCAAGCCTCAACAACAAATCAAGAGCTACAAAGTCTTGATCTTCCATCATTCTCATATTCTTTGTATAGAATAGCACAAATCTTGTATAGGTTTTTTCCTTGTGCTTAAACATTGTAATCACTTGCCTATCTAGAGGCCCTTCTTTGATTACACAATTGGTAAACACAATCATTCCTTGTAAAAGGGGAGGTTTCTCTTTAGCCTAAGAAAAAGAGGGAGGTTACTCTTTAGCCTAAGAAAAAGAGGGAGGTTTCTCTTGAGCCTAGAAAAAGAGAGAGGTTTCTCTTTAGCCCAGAAAAAGAGGGAGTGTAACAAATTCAAGGATAGTGAATTTGGAAAATCCTTGGGAGCGTCTCAAGGTAGAGGACGTAGGCAAGGTAGCCGAACCTCTATAAATCGATTGTGTAAATCTCTCTCTCCCTACTCTTTATTTACTTGCGATTATATTATGTTCATTGCATTGAACTTGGATTGCATGCTTACCTAGCTTAGAGAACTTAGAAAATAATCAAATAGGCTAGAGAATTTAGAAGAATCACAAAACGAGTTTAAGAGTAGTTAAAAACCGATTCACCCCTCTCTCGGTATAGCCTATAGAGCCAACAAATTGGAATTCCTTTTACCAACAACAAAGAATTGAGGTTAGATGGATGTTGGTGTGTGATTGTCAATGTTGTGGATTTTCTGGCGACTAAAGATTTCTTGTTGTTCATGTTCCTTTGTTGGTGTTTTTTCTGTGAGGTTGTAGAGAGTTTGCACTGTTTTCATTGTTGTGTTGGGTTTCTAGTGATTTGGATCTTGGGTTTAAGCAGATCTTCTGCTGTTCTATGTCAGTGTGCCTAAGAGGTGTTTGCTTTTTTGCTTGAGAGTGTTTGGTAGCTGATTGTATTTTTGTTAGCCATACTCTTGGTCTATCTTGAGCAAGGTATGGCTTCTATCAATGAATAAATATTACCTTTCAAAAAAAAGTATAATTCTTTTGTACTCATCCTTGATACATTTTATGACTCTTAAGTTGTGACTCCTCTTTTATTTTGCTCGTGCCAATCTATATATCTCTTACTCTCTATTCTTTGTGTTCGACTTGTCGTAAACCACTTCCACAATTTTTGCTATAGCTCTTGCCACCACTTTCTTTGCCTCTTTCTTAGCTAACCTATATTTTGTGAAGCTTTCTTTGGTGTCTTTTTTTAACGACATTGTCTTTAACTAGAGTTCTTTGGTACTCATCCTTAATACATTTTACAGCTGCTAGGTTGCAACTCCTCTTCTTACTCTCCATTCTTTGTGTCCAACTTATCATAAATCACTTTCACTATCTCCGTTTTAGCTTTTGCCACCACCTTCTTTCCTTCCTTCTTAGCTAACCTTAATTTTATGAAGCTCTCTTTAGCGTTATTCTTCTTCAAAGTCTTGTAACAATCTTACTTAGTATTTATAGCTCCCTTAATTGATGCAATCTACCATATCGCACATTTCCAGTCGGTGCTCTTCTATATAATACTCTTAGTGTCTCCTTGCCCACCTCCCTCTTGCATTTCACCATATTGTTCCATAGTATATTTGGATTCCCATTTGTTGTCCAATCTTCTTTTTGGATCTAATTATTTGTACATTTTGCATGACAATCTTTTTTTTAACTTCTACCACTGAATCGCTTGCAGTTCCACTTTTTTGGGTCATATATAAGGACGTACAAAGGGGAATGGGGAATCGAACTTTGGTCAAGAGGAATGGAGAATTGAACCTTGGTCAAGGGGAATGAAGAATTGAACCTTGGACCTAATCCTCCTAAGGAAGGGTAACAACAGCTAGGTCAAGCTTTGGTTGTTATTTTGTTAGTTTCTTCGATGACATTTATGAATTTTTATGTCTAAGAATAAAAGTCTATGTTGCGTGGTAACACTATTACCTAATATATCTAACAGTCTAGACATCTGCATCTATCCCTTTTCTTGGTTAAAAAGAAATTTATCTGCTTTATGTTTGATCCACTTTTAAAAGTTATTTCAACTAAATTTTGAAGGTCGTAAAGAGAAATTTATTTGGGAGGTTTGGTTGTATTTAGGTCGAGTTAAAAGGGGTTGTATTCCTCTCACCAACTAATCAATCAAAACCAAGCACCAGTTAATATTGACCTTGTTTCATCACTGGGTTAAGGTTCTTGCTACATGTGACATGTGTGACATGCACCAAAATTTGTTGTTTTATCTTTTCTTGTGCACTCATTGAGTTAGTCACATGGCTGTTCATTAATATATAAACATCCCGCATGCCTGGCAGGGTTAGCTGGAAATGCTGCAAAGTTTATTTATATTTTGAGGTATTGAATAATATTCAAGGAAAAAAGTTGGGTAGAAACATAATTAATGAATATCTATCAGTTTAGCATAGATGCTTTTGAGGTTTCGATGGGAGCAGGTGATGACACATATAGAGGTTTAATTGAGATTTACAATCACATTTCTGATTCTGTTCGGATTGGAGTACATTTAAGTCAGCCTAAATTATCAATTTCGTTTTTAATTACCAATATAAATTAATTTGAATGTGCAAAATGGACCTAAAATTAGTAGTGGGAGATATTTCCATATATTTAATATGTATGGTTGAAAAATGTACCCAAAAAAATTGTATGGTTGACAATGGACATTATACAAAATCTTAGGGAGAATGAATTGTCAAATAACAACAGGAAGGAGGAAACTATAGCGATTGATTTCACTGACATATTAGACGGTTGTTGAATTTAAATAATATACTAGTGATTTGTTATATATAGAAATATGTGCATTGATTCTACAAAAAAGTTTGAAAGCTCTTTATTTATTTTTCTGTATTAATTATAATATATATCTTATTCTGTATTTGATAATTAAGAGTAGTTCAATATTATTTACAATAACTTGTAGGACGTAGCACTTAATCATGGTTCAATCTGATACAAGGAACTTGTTGCACTTCCACAAATGTAAGGACCTAAAATATATGTGAAAAATTTTCATTTTGTTGCCTTGCTTTTTCTTTATTCATTTTCTAGATTTTTTTTATTTGAAGATAAGGGCTTTTAGACATTCTTTCGAATATATTCTTTCTCTAAGTTAATAATATTCCATTAGGCATTTTGATATTTTATGTGCCAAAGTTATATGAAAAAAAAATCTTACAGAACTATTTACATAGAATACCATTCACAGTTTCGATGTCCTTAATTTTTTTCCAAACATTTTCAGCCTTCGATGGAATCTAGATACCTAAAAATTTTGATATTCTTTAAAAGAGATCTAAAGACTCTCTACTTCCATCATAATGTACGAAGATTGTTGCATCAGACAGAAATGTATTCTATTGAACACAATAATATAATAATGTTTACTAGAGATTGAATGAAATGAAATTCATAAACTTTGCCTTCAACTTTAAAATTCTAGAACTTAAACTTCTTAATGAATGGGCCAACGAACAATCATGGACAAATTGTAGTAAAAACTTTAAAGTGTATTGCAAATGTAACTTTTCTTAAGATTTATTTCATCATCATTAATTACGGTATGCAACTATAATTATTGAAATAATTTCAAAAAATATATAATGAAGTCAATGTATTTGAAATTATTTTGCACTATTGAAATCAAATCGCCGAACGCTTTTGATAAATATGAAATACCTTTTCTTAATCACTATTTTATGCAATAAAACAATGAGTAAGAGACTTATTTTTTATTTTGAGATTGAAAGAAAAGAATCAAAATTATCAAGTGTTTTCAAATGTTTCCAAAAAAGTCCTAGGAATGAACTCTAAATTTTTTATTTATAAAAATTTCTTCCAAGAAATGTGATTATTAATCAAATAACATAATCATTTACTTGTGTTATTTAATTCAATAAACATTTCTTTCTAGAATAATCATGACTTACAAAAAAATGGTTATATCTTTTAACTATTCATAAGTGAAAGAACATCTTTTGACTAAGTAATATCTCTTCCAAAAAAAAAACTATTCGTTGAAAAATTAGGTCTAAGTTTTGTACTAGGTTCTTATTCCATTGATTAAAATATCCTTTCAACCAATCAACTTCCATTTCTTTTTGAAATTTTTACAACATATCCTGGAGCTTAACTCAAATAGTTAATATAATTACTTTTAATAGATGACATATAATAGAGTTGGAGTTCAAATTTTAACACCTGTAATCCTTTCTCAGATTATAGCTTCTTTTATTAAAAAAAATCAAGAAGAAAAGATGAAAAATTCAAGAAAAAAAAGGGAAAAGAAAAGAAAAGCATAAGAGTTAATAATGCAATGCATTGGTGCCACTAAGAGAGCTGAAAAGATTGGCATCCATTAGAGAAAGAATGTTGGCTTGGGCCCTTGCTGAAAATTAAAGATGAAATGGGCTTGGTTGGCGGGTTTTGGTTTGGCCTTTAATACTTGATGTGATTGGGCAGGGTGCCCACGAATTAGATTTTACATGGCACAACGATTATCAGATGTATATATCCATAACTGTTCATAATTTGATTCTTTCTTTCCTCGCCATATTCTCATTCTTTCCTTGACACATTTAAAGTAGATGAAGTGAAGTTTTACCAAAAACATAATAGATATAGTGCTCATGAGATTGGATTAGTCAGCTAATAAATCATTAGGAGAGCAGCCAAATCATTTTTTTTTGACCTAGAGCCAAATCTCTTTATTCAAAGATTAATTACTAAAGCTCGGAATTTGATGTTCAAAGGTTCAATTAATTGAGATTTGAGAAATTTTTTTTTCTTTTTTAATATCTTTCTACTCTAATACTTTCTTTTTGTAATTAAAATTTACAATGAATCATTTGGAGATTTCAGATTAAATTTTCAAATTCTAAGCTGGAGGTTTTAGATTTTAATTTTAGGATAGATGAGATCAGATTTACAAAATTGTGAGAGGATTAACTCACTATGTATCTTAATTAAGTTTATATGTACAATAAATAAATAAATAACACATATCAACATGAAGCAAGTAATTGAAGAAAGGGTGCATAATCAGTGACCAAATGCGTCTAATTTATGAAATAATATAATAGCATATCATATGGCAGTTACAACGAATCAGCATATGATGCGTTATTCAAACAATATTAGACTTTTTGGCCAATTATGTAAAGGTAAAGGAACCTATTATGTAGTCTCCTCGGATCGCTGGTCTGTAGGAGGAGTTTCTTTCTCTAGTAGTCTTGTCTTGTGCAAGTTTCTCTACCTTGGGATTCCTCGTAGTGAGTAATCTTTGAGGTTTTTTATTGCTCTAGTAAAATAGTCAGTGATAGTGTCCTTTAACGAGAGAGTTTGAAATGGCAGACGAGTTGGAGAGGGCATGGATGCAACTAAAGTTAACTGAAGACGAAGAGGAGACGGTAGAAACCATTGATTTCGGAAATGAAACAGAAGCAAATGAAGAGAAGAACTGGCTAGTCGCAAAACTCCTAACCAATCATGCTTTCAACAGAGATGCTATGTTGGGTAACCTTAAGGTGGTCTGGAAGCTGTCAAAAGAAGCGGCGGTTACTGTCCTGGATGCTAACCTTTTTCTTTTCAAGTTTGCAAACAGGAAAGATAAACAGAGAGCGATGGAAGGCGCCCCTTGGTCCTTTAATAAACAGATTATTCTATTTCGGGACTATGACGGAGAACTCAAGCCTTCTGATTACAACTTTGACAGAGCGTGCTTCTGGGTGCGTATATAGGGTTACCTCTGAAAATGCTGAAACCGGAAGTTGCAGAGAAGTTGGGGAAATCGCTGGGCACTTTCGTTGAAGCAGACAACAGCTACCTGGCTCAAGGCAATGGAGGTAGTTTCTTACGAGCGAGAGTTGAAATTAATATCACTAAACCTCTAAGAAGGTTTGTGACGATTGGAGGACAGGAGGGTAAGAAGCAACTCCGTTGCAGATTGAGTTATCAGAGACTGCCTACCTTTTGTTATGTATGTGGTTTGCTGGGACATATCGAACACGAATGCTCAGTTGAGAACAGTGATGATGACAACTCAGTGGAGAGGATAAAGCAATACGGAGATTGGATGAGAGCCTCTCCATTGGGACGGAGAACTTATGCAAATAACGTGTCATCAGAGGAGAGATATAGGAAACATTGGGGAGGGGTACAGGATGATCAAGTAACCAAGGACAAACCGACGAAGGTACTAGCGGACGATGATCGGAGGAACAGGAATGGAGAAGATAGGCCTGTCAACAGGAAGTTGCAAATGCAGGAAAGTATAAATCAAGGAGCAAACCAAGGGATTCTGCATGACACAAGGGAATCAAGCGACAATCAAAGGCGAGAAATACCAAAAGAAGGAGGTGAAATATCAGAGATATTAGAGTTACCAAAGAAAACAGATAGTAAGAATGGTAGCTATGGGAGAATATCGGGTAAGGAATCAGGAAGTTTTGATAAAGAAAGCTTAAATGGAGCGAACACGCGCATGGGAGATTCACCATTGCATGCAAATGAGGTAAGTCAACAAATCAGCACCGTTAGCATTAATGGCTCCAACAATCTTAATACAGAATATCCACTGATTGCTGACGTGGCAAGTAAGGGGGTTGTAAAGGAAGGGACTCAAGATAGGATGGTACGTCATGGGCATAGCACGTGGAAACGTAAAGCAAGACAAGTGGGACAGATTCCAAAAGTGTTGGTGGAAGCTATAGGGAAAAGAAAACTTATGGAAGGGGAACGAACAGAAGACCACATGGAGATTGAGTACACCCCAAAGAAGAGCAGAGAGGAAGTTGAGGAGAATCTACAAACTTATGTATCAGCGGCGACTGGTCACCAGTCCCGTCGAGAGCAATGAAGTGTCTTGCCTGGAACTGCCGTGGGCTTGGGAACCCACGTGCAGTTAGAGCTCTGAAGGAGCTTGTTCGAAGACAAGATCCCCATGTAGTTTTCTTAAGTGAAACCAAACTACATGTAAATAAGTTGGACAGAATAAAAAGAGCTTGTGGTATGAATGGCTGTGTTGGAGTGGATTCAATAGGTAGCAGTGGTGGTTTAGCAATGATGTGGAGGGCTAATTTACAACTCCATCTACAAAGTTTTTCCAAAAACCATATCGACATGCTAGTGGATCAAGGAGAGGGGAATGAACAGTGGAGGTTGACAGGTTTTTATGGCGAGGCAGACACGAGCAAAAGAAGAGAATCCTGGGCTTTACTGTGCCAACTAGCTCAACAATCAACTAGGCCATGGTTGTGTTTTGGAGACTTCAATGAAATCATGTGGGAACATGAAAAAACAGGTCAATGCTTAAGAAGGGAAAGCCAAATGGTCGACTTCAGGGAAGCACTTGAAGACTGCTATCTTGAAGACTTGGGCTACACAGGTGTCTGGTATACATGGTCAAGGGGCAGAAATCTTGCAACTTCAATTCGGGAGAGACTTGACCCAGGAGTTGGTACAAAGGAATGGTGTGAGATGTTCCCTACACACAAGGTATCTCATTTATCAGCTCCAATATCAGACCACTGTCCAATCTTAGTGACCACTACAATAGAAAAACATGTGACAGGGAAAGGACATAAGAAGAAAAGAAAATGGTTTGAGGCAATGTGGCTCAACGAAAAGGAGTGCACAAACATTGTTGTGGACACATGGCGTGAAGAGAAGGGAAAGGGAATTATTGATAAGATAAAAACCGTTGGAGACCGATTGCATGGCTGGCACAAGACGAAGTTTATGGGATTGAGACGCCAAATCAACACACTGAATGAAGAACTTGAAGCGGTAAAACAATTGGACCCGACGGACACTAACATTGAGAAGGAGCAGGCCATTAAGGAGAAGTTGAATTCTTTTATGTGCAAAGAAGAAGTATTCTGGATGCAGAGAGCGAGGACAAATTGGCTGAAGGATGGAGACAAAAATTCAAAATTTTTTCATGCCCAAGCTTCTCAAAGGAAAAAAATCAATACAATTATAGGGCTGGAAAATGAAGAAGGTCGATGGTGTGATGAAGGGGAGAAGGTTCAAACGATCATCACTGACTATTTTAAACAGCTTTTTAAATCACAAAGGCCATCTCACGATGAGGATATCCTTGAGCAAGTGGAACCGCGCATAACAGACGAAATGAATACTCTCCTTCTTGCAAATTTCAAACCCAAGGAAATCTATATGGCACTCAAACAAATGCACCCTACCAAAGCTCCAGGACCAGATGGTATGTCTGCTATTTTCTTTCAAAAATATTGGTATACTATTGGTTTTGATGTAACTACTTTTTGTTTAGAGTGTTTAAATGGAGCTAGGAACATTGGGGAGGTCAACCACACCAACATTGCCCTAATACCGAAAATTAAAGACCCAAAAAATATTTCCCAATTTCGTCCAATAAGCCTTTGCAATGTCCTATATAAAATAGTAGCTAAAGTTTTAGCCAACAGGCTTAAATTAGTTCTTTCCCATTGCATTAGCGAGTCACAAAGTGCATTTGTACCAGGTAGACTTATCACTGATAATGTACTAGTGGCCTACGAACTTGTTCATGCATTGAGGAGAAAACGAGAAAGGCATAGCTACTTTGCACTGAAACTAGACATGAGCAAAGCTTATGATAGAGTGGAGTGGAGATTTTTAGAAGATATGATGATTCAAATGGGCTTTCATAATAGATGGTTCTCACTTATAATGTCCTGTGTATCTACAGTGTCATACTCAATTATTGTGAATGAGAATATTTCAAATGCTTTCTCACCAGAGAGAGGACTCCGCCAAGGGGATCCCCTCTCACCTTATTTATTTTTGATTTGCACTGAAGGTCTCTCTGCATTATTGGCGAAGCACCAACACAATGGGTTATTGCATGGAGCACGGGCTAGTCGACATGGACCCCAAGTCACTCATCTGTTTTTTGCTGACGAAAGTCTTCTTTTTGCAAAAGCAAATAAGACTGAAAGCAAAAGGGTGATGCACTTGCTATAGAAATATGAAGAGTTGTCCGGACAAAAGATAAACTTTGATAAGTCAGGCCTTTTTTTCAGCAATAACACTGGTGATGTGCAGAGAAACACAATTAAATAGCTTTTCGAAATACAGGCTTCTTCAAGTCCTGAAAGATACTTGGGTGTGCCTACAATGGTGGGAAAAAGCAAGAGGAGAGCTTTTCGAGAGCTGAAAGATAGGGTGAATTCAAGATTGACAGGGTGGAGTAGTAGGCTTTTATCTCAGGGAGGCAAGGAGGTTTTCTTAAAAGCAATCATACAAGCAATTCCGACTTACACCATGGCATGTTTTCTACTTCCCAAAACTTTGTGCAATGAAATGAATAAAATGATGTGTAGATTCTGGTGGCAAAAGACAAGGGACAAACGAGGCATCCACTGGCTGAACTGGCAAAGGATGTGCAATGGGAAAGAGATAGGCGGAATGGGCTTCCGAGAGATGTGGTCTTTCAATCATGCACTGCTAGCGAAACAGGGTTGGCGACTGATGCTGAACACGAGCTCGCTGGTTTATAGAGTTCTTAAAGCACGTTACTTTCCAACAAGCTCTTTCTTACAGTCAAAACTAGGACACAGCCCATCCTTAACTTGGCGTAGTATCTGGGAAGGAAAGAAATTACTCCAAAGGGGTTTGAGATGGAGAATTGGGAATGGATTTTCAGTTAAAATCTGGAAGGATAAATGGCTCCCCTTTAACACGTCCATGATGCCACGTTCCCCTCATAATGATTGGGATGAAGATGAGAGAGTTTGCGAGTTAATAGACCCGCAAACTAGGGGATGGGACTTGGAAAAACTAATGGCATGTTTCAGACTAGATGAAGCTGAAGAAATTAGTGCTTTACCTACCAGCAAGCTGGGACTGCAGGATAGACAGATTTGGCATTTCTCCAGAAATGGAATCTACATAGTACACAGTGGATATAAGTTGCAGAGGGAGATAGACCAAGATGCTAACTCTCATTCCAATGACGACCAGATAGTAAATTGGAAGAGGGTATGGCACGCTAAAGTCCCCAACAAACTAAAAGTGTTCTGGTGGAGAGTGCACCACAACATATTACTAGTCACGAAAAACTTAGCTCGAAAAGGAATCCAGACTAGCTCAGTATGTTTTAGATGTGGGAGAGAGGAGGAATCGGTGGCTCATGCGATAAGGAATTGTGATGCAACAGCAGCAATCTGGAATATTGCATTCCAAGATTGGAATCACATTGCAATACCAGCAGGGGACAACTGGCTCGAAACAATAAGTAACTCATTGAACGATCAACAGTATCAGCTTTTTGTCTTCACACTATGGGCGGTATGGAGCAACAGAAATGTTGAACTGCATGAGGGGAAGAGGAGGAACCCATCAGAAACAGTGGCTTGCATACAACGATATATTACAGAGTTCAACGAAGCCAACAGGATGGAGGTTGCCACAACTCAAATGGTGAAAAAGCAATGGAAAGCACCCGACGAAAACTGCTTCAAGGTAAACTTCGATGGATCAATTGATGCTCACCGGAAAAAAGGAGGAGTTGGAGTTATTATAAGGAACTCTGCAGGGGATTTTATGGGAGCCTGCGCTCTAGGGATAAAATGGATTACTGATCCTTTAACCATTGAAGCAATGGCAGCAATGAAGGCTATAGAATTCGCTCAAGATATGGGCTTCAGGGAAGTGGAACTGGAGGGTGACGCTCTAGGAATCATCACAAGACTGAAGAACAAAGAAGCAGACTTATCATATGTTGGGCAAATCATCGAGGAGGCTCGGATAAAGGCTGAAAAATTCTCCAGTTGCAAATTTCTTCACACACAAAAGGTGGCGAGCGAAGCAGCCCATAGACTAGCTAGATATGGATTGAATTGTGAAAATGATGAAGTATGGATAGAAGAATGTCCAACAATATTGATAGATACTGTAACCGAAGATATTTTCAACCTGAATGAATAATGAGGATTCGATTTTTCTTTCAAAAAAAAAAAGACTTTTTGGCCAATTGGAAAGAAAATATATTTTTTTAATTATGGGTATTCTCATCTGTTTTATGGTTCGAAATTAATTTTGTTTGGATCAGGAGTGACAAATAGTAAAACTCTCTTCCAAACTCTCACATTGTGTAAGAGACTAATCTCCCAAACTTTCAATGACTTGATTGTTGGATTCAAACTAAAACTAGGGAGAAAATTCCTCTTCCAAAGGGGGCATCATCATGTTTGTGCTTTAATTTTTAGTAAAATTAGTGGTATTTATATTTCGATTTGAATTGAACTAATTGATCAAATCAAAATTTCCATTTAATCGATTAGTTACCGAATTGTTTCAATCAATTAACAAATATGATTTTAAAAGAATTTTTTAGTTTTGATTAATTAATTGAATTAATCTAAATTTTAATCGAAATATAAAAATCTTAAAATAAAACTAAAAATATATGATACCTAAATATATAATTAAAATTTAAAATTTAAACGATATTTTAAGTCTAATGTTATTAGAGTTTTTAACTTAATATCTGGCATTTGAATTTTTTTTAAATGATATTGTTTTGGTTTGTTTCAATTATGACAAATTAAAAATATAATTTAATTTAAAAGTATTTTATTGTTTTAGTTAATTTAGTTAATTAATAGATTATTTGAATTTAATTTAATTCAGTAATTTTAAAATAAAATTTTAATTCGATTAAAAAATAAAAAATAAATTAATTCGATCAAAAATAATTTTGATCGATTCAATTAAAATTAATTGAAGCAACCTAATATTACTAATACATAGCAAAGGTAGCAACAATTTCTTTAGGTGCTGAGACGGTGGATTTGGAAATTAAACTAGAAGGGTCTATAGCCCATTGTTTATGATTTTCTCTCACAGGTGAGGTCCATATAGCACTTCTTCAAAGTTTGCTAGCCCCAAACGAATCTTTAGTCCAATGAACCTGGCATGAAGTAGTTGAAATTGAGGTATTTGTAGTATTGTCTTGTATTTGTCATTTGTGTGCTTGTTCGTTTGTTTTGTATTTTATTTATTCTAATTTATTGATTTATTACCATTTGTTCTTTATTTATTTTCTTTATTTACCTTTCATTTTTATATGTATATTTGTTATTATTTCTTTATCTATATGATTTTCATTATTTTATATTTAATTTTTATGCATTTTTTGCATAAATCTTAAGAGTATAAATACCTTTGTGAAAATGTCAGATGAAAATGTGATTTTACAATATTTATGAAACAATATATTATTAATAAATGAAGTAAATAAGAATTTTTTGACGATGTGATTCTATGAAAATCATAAATAATGATTCAATATGTTTATCAGTCGATTAAATGACTCACTCATATTAAACTATAACTTAGAATTCAAAGTTGTAACATTACAAAAAGGATTGTGTGCTACATAAAATCTGACCACAACAATTCATCTTTATCATTCAACAAAAAACAGAACCCTGGCTAGTGGGGCTGGATTTGGATCTTCTTTGTCAACCGTTGCCTCACTATCATGAGAAGCATCCAAACTGAAATTAGGATATAAACCGTCTGCAACCATTCTAACATGCAAATTTTCTATTCTTGAATGACTTATAGGTTCAACTTCAACTCTATTTCTTGATGATTGTCCAACTTCTCAGTCCCCATGAAAGGCATAAGTTGCATAACCAATATTGAATCCCTTATAGCAAAGGAACTTGTGCACATCATCCAGTTTTGTAAACATTCTTCACATCTAACACAAGGACATCCAATTTTTCTATTGCTTACCAGATACCGTTGAGCCAAAGCGTATTCAATTAATTCTTCCTCACCATCCAAAAATTCTTGCCTAATATTTCCATTTTCATCTAGCTGACAATACATCCAGGACCTATCTCTATCCATTTTAACTAAACCAAACATTGAACATAAACCAAAAACATAATATTTATTCAAACAAATCAACATATATACTCAAAAGATTCAACATAACAAGTCAGCATATAACCACAACATATTCAACATTTATAACCCCAACAAATTCAATGTATATACTCAAAAGATTCAATTACAAGACAACATATAACTGCCACGCTCCTCTTATTGAAACTTGAAACTAACTTTTTTCCATTTTCATTCAATCGGTTGGGCTGTGCTCAGTGTCCTTACTCCAACTTTACGCTAAAACTTACTTAACTAACTCAACATTTAATTGTTCAGATCAGTCTCAGTACACTAAATTACAATATGCGTTTGTTTTTCTATACAAATGCCTAGTAACAAAACTATGATTGACATTTGAACTTTTTTAGTTTACTAGTTATATCCCTTTACATACAAAAGTACTATACAATAAATGTTTGAATACCATACTTGTAAGGTATGACATCAAAACCTTGTTGGCATCCGATTAGAATCTTTTCTTTTCAATCGACTATTACTGCAGGTAAATCCATAAGGTAGAAGGGGGGTGAGCTTACACCCAGTAAGAAATATGTATAAAAAAACTGATATTATGCATATCTATATGTGGGTATCTTAAAATATGTTTTTTTTATATATAGGAAAATAGAAAGAATGCAATTTGGGCACGAATACTGAGAATGATATTATAATTGGTTAGATAACTAGGCTTGTAGACACCTTATTTTGTCCGAGGTCTTGATTTGTATAAATAATTAATTGGGTTGAGTGACATTGTATTTTAATTTAACAATTTAGAATTAGGCTAGAATTAAATTAGAATTTTTAGATTTAGAATTAGCATTAATTTAAAAATTAAAATTAAAATAAGATTTAGGAATAATAAAAAAAAAGAGAAAAGATAAAAAGAAATAAAAATAAAAATAATTTTAGGATAGGATAATTAGATTTTTTAGGATAATTATTTGGATTAATATTAAATTTGATAGAGTTAGATTAGGATTAATATAAGAAATAGATAAAATGTTAAAAATAGGAGATAATTAATAGAATAGGTAGAGTTGTATTAGGACTCAAATAAATTTTTTATTATAAAAAGGGGACTCTGGGGGAAATTAAGCACTCAACCCGATCACCATCGTTGCTGTTCTGTCAGCTCATTTTTCTGCCTGCCTCTCGCACCACCGTTGCAAGCCCAGTCACCGCACAGCTACTGTAGGTTGCCGACCCATCACGTGGATGTTTGCATGCCTCCGTTTTTGTTGCTCTTGATGATTGTTGCAAGAAAATAGGAAAGCTTTGTGAAAATGCTTGAGGCACGCCACTTTGGAAATATTAAAGAAGAGCTATAGCAAGAGAACACGTGGAAAAGGGGAATATAAAGGAAAAGAAAAAAAAAGCCAACAAGAGGTGAGGTTATTGCCCAGGTAAGTTTTTTTGTTTTATTATATTAATTGGTCAATAATTTAATAGGAGGGTTAGATAGTTAATTAATATTAGATTAATAATTTGTATATTAAAATACTAATGTTGCATGATTTAATTACTTTGATAACATTTGATTAATACATATTGAATAAATAATTTGTACGTTGATATGATTTGTTTAGTTTAATTTGTATGATATTTGTATGATATATTTTATATTTTGTATGTTTAGTATGATAGATGTTAAATAAATAAAATAGTAAAAAAAATAAATTAAAGGAAAAAATGCAAATAAGAATAAAATAGAATAAAGATTGAATAAGGAAATAATAAAATTATATTAAAAAGATGAATGCAAATTATCTGATGATGAAATTCCAAGAAAGTCAAATGGTACTCCTTGAAAGTTTCTAGGTGAGGAGTTTGCTCTAGACTGAACCAGATTGATGGAAGGTTTAGGGTAAATTTTCAATATAATAATATGTGTTCATTTTCTAAAATAGAAATAAAATATAATAATAAAGACAATTAAAATAAAATAGAAATATGATATTGAAATAGATACAGTTAAAAATAAAATAGAAAATTAGTAAGGATTAGATATAGAGCCAAAATTAGGATTTTCATAATATATTCCGACGACGGAGCCTCTTCAAGCAAGTCAATCGGTACTACTTGAATACTCCTGAGGTGAGGGAATTTACTTATTGTCTGAACCAGATTGATGGAAGGATTTTAAGTAAATTTTCAATGTTTTAAGCATATCGAAATTAATTTAAATTAAATTTGGAAGGATTTATTGGGTATAGAGTCAATATTAGGATTTTCATAATGTATTTAAATGATCCGACGATGGAGCCTCTTCGAGCAAGTCAATTGGTACTACTTGAATACTCCTGAGGTGAGGGGATTTACTTATTGTCTGAACCAGATTGATGGAAGGATTTTAAGTAAATTTTCAATATATTAAGCATATCGAAATTAACTCAAAATAAAGTAAATTTAGAATGACCTAAAGTAGTTGGTACCATTTTAGGATGGGCGTTGTGGGGGTGCTAATCATTCCTCACACGTAACCGTACTCCCGAACCCTAGATTCTTTGAACGTAGACCAAGCCTTATCTTTAGACAAGAATAGGTGACCAATCACACCTTAGGTTTGAATGGTTGGTGGCGACTCCTAGAATTTTAAAGTCTAGCGGTTAGGTTCACGGACCTAGACGTTATGACAACCGTTTTTAACAGGCGTCGTGGGAGGTGCTAATCCTTCCCCACACGTAACCGTACTCCTAAACCCAAATTTTGTTTTCATGGACCAAAATTGTTTTTTTAACAAAACTCAATCAATTTTAAGGTTTTGCTAAAATGACAAATTTTTAGGTGGCAAATCACACCTAAACAAAAAAAAGATTGATGACGACTTTCTGTTTTTCATGTTTTCAAAATCGTCGAGCAGTAGAGTTTATAGATGAAATCATTACAACAGTCAAGACAAGTGAGGTGCTTCAAAGCATCTTTCTGTACTCAACCTTGTCAAAACGTCTAGGTCCGTGAACCTAACCGCTAGACTTTAAAATTCTAGGAGTCGCCACCAACCATTCAAACCTAAGGTGTGATTGGTCACCTATTCTTGTCTAAAGATAAGGCTTGGTCTACGTTCAAAGAATCTAGGGTTCGGGAGTACGGTTACGTGTGGGGAAGGATTAGCACCCCCACAACGCCCATCCTAAAATGGTACCAACTACTTTAGGTCATTCTAAATTTACCTTATTTTGAGTTAATTTCGATATGCTTAATATATTGGAAATTTACTTAAAATCCTTCCATCAATCTGGTTCAGACAATAAGTAAATCCCCTCACCTCAGGAGTATTCAAGTAGTACTAATTGACTTACTCAAAGAGGCTCCGTCGTCGGATCATTTAAATACATTATGACAACCCTAATATTGACTCTATACCCAATAGGTCATTCTAAATTTACTTTAATTAATTTCGATATGCTTAAAATATTGAAAATTTACTTAAAATCCTTCCATCAATCTGGTTCAGACAATAAGTAAATCTCATCACCTCAGGAGTATTCAAGTAGTACCGATTGACTTGCTTGAAGAGGCTCCGTCGTCGGAATATATTATGAAAATCCTAATCTTGGCTTTTTACCCAATTCTTTACTAATTTTCTATTTTTATTGTATTTATTTCAATATCTTATTTCTATTTTATTTTAATTGTCTTTATTATTATATTTTATTTCTATTTTAGAAAATGAACACATATTATTGTATTGAAAATTTACTCTAAACCTTCCATCAATCTGGTTCAGTCTATAGCAAACTCCTCACCTAGAAATTTCCAAGGAGGACCATTTGACTTTCTTAGAATTTCATCATCGGATAATCTGTATTCATCTTCTTAATATAATTTTATTTTTTTCTTATCCAATCTTTATTCCATTTTATTCTTATTTGCATTTTTTCCTTTAATTTATTTTATTTTTATATTGTTTTATTTATTTAACATCTATCATACTAAACATACAAAATATAA
Source organism: Heritiera fomes (assembly GCA_032173925.1). NCBI lineage: Eukaryota > Viridiplantae > Streptophyta > Magnoliopsida > Malvales > Malvaceae > Heritiera > Heritiera fomes. Next base: position 39,311,665 of record JAPDPM010000002.1, on the reverse strand, counting down.
AATATATCATACAAATTAAACTAAACAAATCATATCAACATACAAATTATTTATTCACTATATATTAATCAAATATTATCATGCCAATTATTAAATCATGCAAAGTAAATCAAATCATATTGTACAAGTCATGCAAATAAATCCATAATTAACTAATTCAAATTTTTTAATTAAGTCAAGTTATGTTATTTTAATCTTATTATGTTAATTAAGTTAATTAATCTTAAAAAATATATTAAACAAAATATATACTACATATAATACAATCAAAACCAACAATTGAATAACCAAGATGAGTAACCAAATCAATCCAAGGCAGACGTAAACAACTAACATATTAAAACAAATCCATTAGCTTGTTGTAAATAAATGAATGACACACCACGTTTTAATTGTAGTAAGCAACCAATTCTGAACAAAAATAAAATAAAATAAAAATAAAAATAAAAATAAAAATAAAAATAAAAATGAAATAAGCAACCAATTAACTAGCAAAAGAAACATGTCCAGAGAATCAAAACTTGCATATGCTAGCGTGCCAAAAAAACTAATAACTAAGTCAAATTAACAAGAAAAAAAATGCCAAAACGTAAGGAAGGTAAATGAGCAAGAATAACCAACTTGTGGGTGCAAATAATCGTGCAGTAAATGTGTCAATGGTGGAGCAGTAAATGGCGAAGCGTGATGATGCAGGGAGCGCAGGACAATGGAGGCTGACTAGGAGAAGATTCTTGCCCGTGTATCCCTTCCTTCACGATAGTACCATACTTAGGCTTGGCAGCAAGTTTGCATCCCTACTTTCACGACTCCAAGAAGAACTACAACACTGCAGTAATGCCGCAACAGTAGGACTAGCGACAGTAGGGGCGAAGTGCAGCAAGCTATGGTGAGTGATAAAGATGGCTCTGGTCTGGCAAGGTGGATCGGTTTTGGGGGAAGAATTTGGAAAATAAGATGCTCAATTGTGAATGAATCAAATTATGAGGTTTAATCCCTTTGTATAGCCACAAACTTGTTAGAGTCCTAATACAACTAAATCTATTCTATTAGTTATCTCCTATTTTTTAATATTTTATCTACTTGATTCCTATATTAATCCTAATCTAACTCTATTAATCTAATTTTAATCTAATAACAACTCTCCTATTAATAAATTCTAATAATTATCCTAAAAAATCTAATAATCTAATCCTAAAATTAATTTTTATTTTATTTTCTTATTTCATTTTTTTCTTTTTTTGTTATTCCTTTTTTATTCCTAAATCCTATTTTAATTTTAATTTCCTAATTAATGTTAATTCTAAATCTAAAATCATAATTAAAATACAATGTCACTTAACTCTACTAATTATTTTTTTACAAGTTAAGACCCCAGACAAAATACGGTGTCTACAACGGTATCATGTTAATCATATGTTATCCTTTGGTTTTAATAAAATGGTTTTAATTTAATGTTAAAATTTTTTCTTTTTGCACTTTTTCAAAGCATTTTTTATTTATCAAAATCATTTTTTCCTTATTTTAAAAGGTTAAATTTTATTTTTCAAAAGTGAATGTGAATCTTTTTTTGGTAATATTTGAAATAACATTATCACCTAAAAATTTCTTAAGAATCGCTACTTGCGATTTCTATAGATTTCCATTCTCAGCAAAATTCACATTTTTTTTTGTTTTACATGAATGCATATGATGCAGAAATACTATAAATGATGCGCAAGCATTTTTATTATCATTTTTCTTTTTTTTAATTTACTTTATTTATTTTAAAACAAAATTTGTATTATTGAAAAATTACACTAAATATTCCAATACATTGATAATATTTAGTGAACTTCTCGTACCTAGGGATCAATTAAGAATCACTACTTGTGATTTCCATAACATCCCATCATCGGACAAATTTACTTAGATTTAAACTTTATTATTAATTTTTTAAAAAACTTATTCATTTTAATTTTTAACAAAAATTTAAATTATTGAAAAATCATACTAAATACCCTAATACGCAGGTAATATTTAGTAGACTCTTCTCACTTAGGGATCAGTTAGGAATCACTACTTGTGATTTCTGTAACATCCCATCATCGGACAAATATATCTATCTAAATTTAAATTTTATTATTTCTTTCTTTAAGACAATAAAAACTTTACAAATTGATTTTATTATTTTAAATCAGTTTTATAAGTTCAATACTTATTTTATGTATGATATCTTCAAGAACATGACAAGTGACTAATATTATATATATATATATATATATATATATATATATATTAAAAGATGCCAAATAATATACTAACAAATAAATTACACAGCAAATTGAACGTGACAAACAACAAACAAGTAACTCTTCCACTGGTCAACTCACCAAGCATGTTAGTGAAGCAAGTGAAATAACTAGCAAATGAACAACATTACACGCACACATGATTCAAACAATGACAAATGAATATTTGACTAGTCAACTAATATTGAATTATCAAGCAAAGTGAACAAAGAAATCATTAAAATAATAAAAAAGCGAGACAAACTAAACACACCCTATTTTTTTCCACACACACCCATTTTCCTCTTTAGTGAACAGTACCTTGTAGTGTAAAAATAGGGTGTGTCAAGAATAAATTAGGGTGTATTTAGTTGGGCTCTAAAAAAGGAATAGACCTATTATTGGGCAATAGACTTTCCTGCCCCTTTCTTTATCTCAACGACTGCTCGATTCCTCACCAACTGCAAGGGACGCCTACAATCTCAAGCTATTTGTCATTTGCTTGTGACTATGCCCCCTTTTTACGGCAAACTTCGCCGAATCTCAAGGTCATTGAAGCTTTATTCTGTTTTTCCTCTTCCTTTTCTTTAGACCCAAAAGCTTCAAGATTCTAAGAACCCACAAACCCGAAAACTCTTCCCCGAGCTGTGGTTTCTCTTTGCTTTGCTATTATGGTGCTTGGTTTTTTATGAGACTTCTCGAAAGGGAATGAGAATTTTCATTTTTTTTAATTTTTGAAGTATTTGGTTGTGGGATTAAGGCTGTAAGGCTGTGTAGGAGGTGCTTGGGTCTGTGTTTGATGGTGGAAGTGATGGAGCCTATTGTGGTGTGTGTCACGGTGGTAGGGGGATGTTTGAATGGTGGTGTTCAAAGGTTGAAGTGCGATTGGTGGTTGAATGGGCTGTGAAAGGTTGGTGGAGCTAGGTGGTGAGGCAGGGAAGATCACGCTTGGGATGGTCGAATGCTCGGTGGTGAAGTCGTTTCGGGCTGCTCCAGTGAGAGAAGGCAGAAATCTCTCCTTTTTTTTCAGTAGAATTCATCTGAGTTTTTTTCTTAGACACGACACGAATAAATGACACGAGGTGACACAAGATGACATGAGATTAAAATTAAGTAAAATTAATATATGAATGTGATAAAAGCTAAAAATAAAATTTTGAGTTTTTTGTGTCGACACGAAAGTTTGACACAAAAACACGACACGAATACGGTTTTACATGACACGAAAATGAATTTTTGACACAAATTGTCAGGTCTAGTTTTTTTTATCCCCTTTTCATTTTTTAATCCAAAGGATTTTTTTAGGTCGCTTAGGTCACAAAGATGACTATTACGGGGATAAGAACTTGTTGTTATAGGGATGAGGTGATGGCAGGTGGCTGAATGAGACAACCTAGGAGAGTGGCCGTCGGAGGTGGTGGGATTTGCACGGCACCAACACTTTCCACTCTTAGTTAGTCTCTTTCCATTTTTGTCTTTGTCTTGTTTCTTTTTTTAATTTTGTTTTTTAATCATTTGACTTAATTTGAAAATTTATAAAAAATAAAATTAAAAAAATGAACCAAAAAAGGAAATTGGGCTTTAGACTCGTAGCCCAATCAAAATTCATAATCTAAAACTTAAGTAGGCTTTGGTGACACTGACAAGCCTCTTAAGGTTTCATGTGACGCAAATACAAAATAAACTTTATTATCTCGACCCGATAAGGAAATAGTTTAACCAATTGAAATTTTGGATGTCTTCATGATATAACAAACCTATTTGATAAAAACATTTATTCAACCTAAACAAAATAAGGTGTCTATAGCATGTATCGGCCATATTTTCCTTGTTGTAATTCCATGTATTTTAGCTTATTCTTCCCATAGTTGCATGGTTAAATTTCATGTTATACTTTAAATCAAACACTACTTATTTCCATATTACCAATTAGAATATGAAATTTGTCCATAGCAAATCCTCAATTCATTTTCCATCATTTTAACTCACATTTCTAATTGTTTTACTACACTTATAACTAACTTTGAAAATTCATCAAGATCAATCCTAATTGAATAAAAACATGAGCCAAATATGGTTGGGAAGATAATTAAGATAATTTTTTGAAGAATTTTACGGTTTATCATTTGGATACTCCGATCGAGAATTATAATCAAAACACTAACGATCGTTCATTTTATTGTCATGATGTTTCCATCTTCGAAGTTTTCAATCCTTAATTTAGTTACTAAAAATATTTGAGAGTTTAGCCAAACTTATTTAACTCCTATAAGTCAAATCACATTGACCATTTTGACCGCTCTTGTCGATCCACCATCGCCTTTCTAATTCCATAACTTTTTACTTACATAATCATTTAGAAAAATGTGAGAGAATGTGCACCTCACACTCTCCCCTCAAAAAGAATTTGGTCTTCCAAATTTGATACAAGTTCTTCGATGGTTCACTAGTCAGACACATTTCAATCGATGTCTATTCTTAACGATTAATCCTTTCCTTAACAATCCCCCTTGCATCTGTCAATCATTATCATTTTCCATATCAATCATATCTTGTACAATCATTCTATTAACTTCAAAACAAAGCATATCTTTGTTAACTATTTTGAATCATTTAATTTCCATCTCAATAATACTTCCATACAATATCTATATCAATCCTTTAGAAATTCAATCACATATTCCAATTCAATCATTAATTTCCTATGCAAAACAAACATTTCAGTACCTATCGTTACTATACTCCGACACTTTTCAATCAATGTTAAGTCTTGACCATAAATCATTCTGCCCATTCATATGGATTTCACAATGCCTATGTTGTTCATAAACCATCCTCTTGCTTCTTTCAATCCTTACCTATTTCCGCATCAATGATAAACAATACAATCATTCTATCTCTTTCAAAGCATAACATATTTTAATTAACATTTCAGATCATTCAATACATATCTCCACAATACTTATATAGAAACAAATGTATTCAATATCACTTTAATCAGATATGTATAGTATATATTCAGACAAATACAGTACTTAAGGGATGTAAACCATTCTTGACCTAAGACACTGGCACACATTAGACCAACCTTGTTTTGTTACCAACTTTTGTCATGCTCTGCTTACTGAAAATTGGAACTAACTTTTTTTCATTTTCACTCAAGCGGTTGGGTTGTGCTTAGTGTCCTCACTCTAACATTACACTAAAACTTACTTAGCTAACTCAATATTTAATTTTTCAAATCGATCCCAGTACACTAAATTACAATATGGGTTTGTTTTTATGTACAAATGCCTAGTAACAAAACTATGATTGACATTTGAACTTCTTCAGTTTACTGGTTACACCCATTTATATACTAAAGTACTGTACAATAAATGTCTGAATACCATACTTGCAAGGTACGACATCAAAACCTTGTTGGCATCTAATCAAAATCTTTTCTTATCAATCAGATATTATTGTAGGTAAATCTGTAAGGTAGAAGGGGAAGCTTATGCGCAGTAAGAAATATGTACAAAAAAACTGAAACTATACATATCTATACGTGAGTATCTTAAAATATGTTTTTTTAATATAGGAAAATAGAAAGAATGCAATTTGGGCACGAATATTGAAAAGGATACTATAATCGGTTAGATAACTAGGTTGATTACAGAAGGATGCTTTAAAGCATCTTACTTGTCCCGGCATCTAAATCCGACTACAAAGAATTTCTTTGAAAATACATAGTTCAATAAACGTGCATAATTCAAAAAATAAACATTATACGATAGCAAACTTATCGTTACAGCAAAATAGTTCAATAAACACTCCGTAAACATTAAAAACCATCAATTCCACAAACGGTCGCAATACTCAGAAAAGCATATTTAATAATATACAAAAATTCACATTAAATACATAAGGTTTGTGAATGCCTGGAATACAAGGAATTTTCCACCCCAAATAAAAATGTTTCTAGGAGTGCCCGAAATACCGAGAATTTTCCACCCTAAACAAAATGTTTCTGGGAGTGCTCGGAATACTGAGAATTTGCCACGTCAGATAAAACTGTGGAGATAAGGCATCACCCAATAAACTCATGCATAACGATATATGGCCATAGTTAAAGGGCATCCACAGGTGAACACGGGCCAAGTTTTACCTATGACAATGATTGAAGGGGCCAAAATCAATCAGTTATAGTAACAATAACAGTGGTGCATGTGCTTATGAGCAGCTATGGGGCCAACAGTCTCAAAACGGTTCATAAATCCTTTCAAAATTGTTTACGGAGCTAAATTCAATAATTTATATCTTTAATCAGACCATAATATATTAAAATCAATATTTCAATACAATGAAGTATGAAAATTCATGAAATATTCTCAACTCATTAATAAAGGATCAAAATATTTACTCTACACATAACAATAGTGTAAGAACATAAATATAGCGTGAAAAGCATAAAATCAATAAAATCACTTCGAAAAACTAAATTATAAACTTTTATGCACATTATGAATCTTATTAGATTTTTAACTCCAAAATCATAATTTTGTATTATTTTGAGCATAGACATAATTATGGGAGGTGGTTAGGAACTAAATACATTTTATGAAATTTCTGCAGCATAACAATATGGCTTTATCCCAACCTCCCTGCACGAAAAATACAATTTATAAACCTAATTCCAGTTTTTAATCCAAATCCAATGCCAACATTTCAATCCAATAGAGGGCACATTTCATCAAAACATGCACCATAGTATCTCTATGTTTTCTACACATATCCCTTACCTCACTAAATCACACAGCACTATCCACAATCAATCTAGTAGCGCAAAACACTTAAACAAGCATATATTTGTTTAACTCTTTTCCACTACCCCTTCACTTCTGAGCTACATAAATCATTCATATTGTTAAGTTTCAAAATTCTATGTACGAAACATTTCTATAATTCATACTCATTGGCAGTTTGATTACCTTATCCAAGAATGCACACCAAGGTTTGACAATTTTATTATATGAGTAGCTCCCTGTTAGAAGAACTTTCTGACTTATTGGTACCGTTCTGTTCATAATTAGACATATCAGATTCCAATTAATGCACTGTCAGTTTTGTATGTAACCTAACTTAATTCCCTATTGAAAAATGTAAGGTTCACTCTCTAGTTCATTTTGTGCTGTTCTCAGCAATCTCTCAAAGTCCTATCCATTTCTAGCACGTTAGGCAGAGCAATTTCCTAACCTTTGTGCACTAAAAATTTCATTATTGATTATAAGTATATCCAAAAATTATGAATCCAAGACCATGTTAATCCCAATTCAATTCCCTATTCAGAATGGTAAATTTCACAATTTTATCATTTCTGGATCATTTTTAGTAATTCCATAAATTTATTCTATTTTTAGGTGTATTCAAGCAGAAATCTACTACCCTCTATGCACAAATTGATTCATATCTAAATGCAGGGTTGTTCAAATTATGCAAACTCAAAACCATGTTATTCTTAACTCATTTACCTTCTAGCCATGTGTGGTTTGCAACCAGTTTCATTTTGGGCTATTTTCTACAATTTTTGAAAATCAGATGTTGGATTCACATTTTCTAGCAAAGCATCCTGTATTCATTTGTATATATCTCAATCTAAGGAACTCCAAATCAAATGATTCCAAAACTAAATTTCTCTTGACTCATAAGGATATCTACCATAATGTTTTTAGAATTTATCTGATTACAAAACTCCAAAATTGAACATTTTAACATCACAACACCCATACACTTACACAATGGAAATCCATTTGGCTGAACTCAAAACTCTGTTTTATGATTATTTTCACACTATTTTAACACTAGAAATAGGTTTCAAAAAAATAAAAAATATCATATATATTAAATTTGGACCAAACCAAAAATTCTTGCTCAAACTCACCTTAGAATACATGAATATCCAAGTTAGATTTCACCTATCAAATGAGGTCCATTTGATCTGAAACTTTGACATGTTTTAGGGAAAGAACTAAGCTACAATCGGTCCTTCATGAGCCATGTGAACCAGGGTCATTTTGGTGGTCATTTTTCCCCTTCTTTTTGTCAAACCAAATCTGCCCTGTTTTATGCCCTATTCCGGTTCTCCCTTGTAGCTATTGTTTGTTGTTGTTTCCAGCAGCAACTTATGGTGTTTAAAAGAGCAAAGTGGTAGTTTAAGAACGTGAATATATGGGGTATAAATCTCTTCTTTTCCTTTCTTTTTCTTTTCTCTCTTCTTTTCCTTTCTTTTTCTTCTTCTTCTTCATCATGCTGTTGCCTTCATTTTTTGTTTTTGGTTGCTATTTTGTTTCCATCTATTTTAAGCAACTTAAGCCCCTTTTTATGTTTCATTTCTTAGATATTTCAGCCACTAAAGAATTACCAACCAATAATATTCATGAAAAATTCATTTATTCATTCATTTATATTCCCATTGGTTAGTTGAACTCCTACACTTTTTCTCACCATTTCTTGCCTACTCTCACGTTTTACTTCCCTTGCTTCAATTCTGATTTCCAACCGGGAGTTTCTATACATAAAAGATGTTTTGGTTTTTTGTTTCTAGCTAATAAAATGATGGTTGGTTGTAACCGTCCAAATGTACAGTAAATAACATATTTTTACACATATTCTATGGTTGGGCCGTCTATGATGCTCTTAACACTTGAACAGTAACAATAATAAATAGTAAACATTTATTTAATTAATAAATTTGGAATATGAAAAGCTTTTAATATTTCCTACACTTTACATCCCCTGTTTCTATTTTACACTTTAAGTAGTACTGTACAATTTACCTGAAAGTATAATAGTAAGTTCAATTACCTCCCAGTCCTACACAAGTAGTCTCGGTAACCAACTTTCAGTCGATCCTCTAATGTATACCCCTTTTTAATCTCTTTTAATATATGTGGAGTTGAAAAATAAAGGGGTGAGCAAAACGTGCTTAGTAAATGAATCATATGCAAGACTGATATAACGAAACCTATATGTTGGAAAACTTTATTTTCCTAACAGTTTACTAGGCACAGTAAATGGAAGGATACTATAGTCAGCCAGGTAATCTAGATAGAACATGGAAGGTATTTTGAAATACCTGTCTTGTCCCGAAAACCCAGAGCGACTATAGGGAGTAATCCTTAAATTATTGTTATAAAACAATTTAATGAAAGTTTCAATAATTAAATGGTAAATAGAACCATTTAATTTTATCACTTCAATACTCTTTAAACCACATGACAGTGACAGTAGTAAAACAGTACAGTAAACAGTGGGGTTTGAACAATGATAATAATATATAAATCAATTTTAGTAATAATACAAAAAAGTACTTCAGTAATAGTGAAGAAAACAGTTCAGTACAGTACACAGTTCAATTCCACATCACAGTAACAATTTGGTAATTCTTTCGAAAACCAGTGATAATATCATAATTAATTTTACTTCAGTAAACGATATATTTCTGTACGGTTCAGTAACCAGTTAAAAATAAATCCCATTTCCGTAACCAATTGACAATAAATCCTGGTTCAGTAAATGGTAGTGGTTTTAGTAACCATATAGGTTTAGAAACCATAAAATATTCATTTTGAAACATTAATGGTTTTGTAAAACACTTCAGTAACTGTTTGGTACAGTACTCTTTACAGTAACAGTAAAACAATTTACTATTGATACTGAACAATTCAGTAAACAATGTAAAACATTTTCAATACTTCAGTAACAGTAATAATTCAGTACAATTCAGTAAATAGTAGTTCAGTAAAACGGTTTACAGAAATTCTCAGTTCAGTAACAGTAAACAGTAAGTTAGTAAAATAGTAAACAGTAGTTCACAGTTTTCAGTAAAACAGTAGTTAATGATTCACAGTTCAGTATCATTAAATAATGGAGGAGACTAGGCATCACCGTCGATATATCATGCTATAATCCCCATAGGGAACAGTAATAGTAAGCAGTAAGATCTATGGTCATAGTCTATAGGTGTCCTCAAAGTACACTTACTAAATGATCCCGAGACTGTTGATGACTTGGCAAGTCAATCAGCCACGTGACAGTACAGTAATAGTGAGCATGAAATTGGGGCCTAAAGTCTCAAAATCATTTAATTTCAACGTAAAATACCTTTAAGGAATTTAAATAAAAATTATCATTTAATTTAATAAAAATTCCAAAACGTATTAAATTCTTATTCATCAGTATAATGGAAACAGTAGATAAAATATTCATGTTTTAGTGAAAAAATTTATAAATGTTCATTTTCAATATAAATCTCTTTAAAGAACATTTTTCTAATCTCACTTTAATAAAATTTTACAACATGAATATTTAATTTATATTTTTTAGTAAAATTCCAACTAATGGAAAATTTATGGAAATAAATTTCACAATTCCTAATTCACTCAAATTATGCATCTAAAATATTTCATTCTATTTTAGGATAATTTCAATAATTTTTCGACAACATAACAATTGCGTTTCCTAACCCCCTGCACTTAAAATACAGTATATAAAACCAGCCATAAACCATAGATTTGCTTGATTTACAAAGACAATTCAGTACCAAATAATTTCATAAAATTATACTCATCAAAATAATGCATTCGATATATTCCTACGGCCTACACACTCATCCCTTACCTGTCTAGTGATATCGACTTGTTCGGTAGCACCAACTGTAAACCGTAAATCCTAGATGCAAAATAATTTACGAAATAATTATCATTAAGTTTCCCTTAATTTTAGGCTATTGACTTTCATAAAATGTAGCCATTAATTATACTGCCTATGACTAACCAGTATAAATTATACTGGTAGTAAACCTTAACTTTCCTGTTTGAGCTCCAATTTCGAATTCGATTTCACCTGTCTTCTTCTCTTAATGTCTACAGTCATTTTTCATATTCAACTCATAAAATACAGCACAATAACACCCTCAAAATGCCCTTGGCCGAAACCCTCCTTGAACCCATTTTCGTGATTTCAACCTTTTTCAACAATTTAAGCTTTCTAACCTTCTTAATCCTATTCATTCTATCATTTCCCACCATTTTTATCAAATTTCAGCATGGTTTCCCTTTGTTCTTGTCCAAACCGAAACCCCGTAATGCCCATTCATTATGTTCTAGTTAAATTTAAGCACAAACAATGCTAGATCTAGGCTTAGGACACTTGAAAACATCAAAATCCACCATTAAAATGTAAAGAATTCAAAGACATAAGAAATGGGTACCTTTGACTGAATTTTCCTCTTCACTTTTCTCCTTGTATAATCACTCATTCAATATGTTTTTGGTTGGGTTTGATAGAGCTCAAGATGTAGATCAATTTTACTAGAAATAGGCTAGTGGAAAAAATTATGTTTTGATATAGTTTTTGTTGAATTTTTGTTTTCTTTTTCTTTTTGCTTGGCTATGGCGTGAGGGGCTGTTGGGAAGGTGATGAATAGTGGTCAGCTCCCTCATTTGCTAAGTTTCAAGTCCCAATTATTTATATATCAACCAATAAGAAATGGCCACATGATTCATAAGTATATTTCTCATTTTTATTTTCCTAATTTCCATACTTATATTATACACAACATTTCATTATTTTCTAAATTCATATTTTTAATTTTATTTTAATTAAGTTTAATTAAGTTTAATTTATTTAAGTAAATAATGGTCAAATATTGACCATTTGACCATTCCTCCATGTGAAATGACTATTTTGCCCTATGTTATGAAAAATCTTGATATTTTTCGCCTTTAACTTTCGAAATCATAAAAACTGTGTAATTGAACTCCAAAATTTCTGATTCCACTGCCAAATAATCATATTTAATGTATCTTGATGATTGGAAGTGGGTTCGTCGACGCGCGGTGCATGGATAGTGAGAAATTATGTTTTTACCCCCGCGACCCGTCGACGAATTTCTCTCACTTCACCACTGTTTCGATAAATCTCTTGACACTATCTTATTCTCCCTTTTATGTAGAATATCATGATATTTTTACTTCATCCCAACTCATTTTAATTTGGGCGTACTTTATGAAAATGCCTTCGGGACGTAACTGTCATTTTTCAATTTATTTTCCAAAATTCACAAAAATTTCAGAAAAATTCATAATAATATAATTCAATGATTTTAAACCTCAAAATCATCATATTATATTTTATTACACAACTGTACACAGCATTTCCAGTCTTGAGCCCATCTGAACACATTAAAAATAAGTGGGCCCACATCACTCTTTCACTTATAATCACTTAACATATTAATTTTCATTCCATAAATTATAACATATTCCGTGTACAGTACAGTAGAATTGAGTCTCACATTGATAGCTTATTATTATCTCTAAGTATATATTTATTTACTACATTTCTAGCCAAATATAAGTGGATTTGGTGTTGATATTTCTTCCCATCTCCTTTGTCAACACGTGAGTTTCCCATTTCTTCTTGGCTGCTGCTTTAATTGACTCCTAACCTATCTTAGCTGACTTATGTATTTCATTTCCAACATATTTTGAGCTTAGTTAGTAGGCTAATTAATGTCCCTTTTTATTTGATGATTACCTAATCAAAATTCCAACCAATCCTAAGAGAATTTGGTGGGATATTTTCCAATCCTATTGTGCATGTACTGGTCATATTTTCCCTGTTATAATTCCATGTATTTCAGCCTATTCTTCCCATATTTGCATAGTTAAATTTCATGTTATACTTTAAACCAAACACTACTCATTTCCATATTACCAATTAGAATATGAAATTTGTCTATTGCAAATCCTCAATTCATTTTCCATCACTTTAACTCATATTTCTAATTGTTTTACTATACTTATAACTAACTTTGAAAATTCACCAAGATCGATCCTAATTGAATAAAAATATGAGCCAAATATGGTTAGAAAGACAATTAAGATAGCTTTCCGAAGAATTTTACGATTTATCATTTGGATACTCCAATCCAGAATTATAATCAAAACACTAACGATCGTTCATTTTAGTCTCATGATGTTTCGATCTTCAAAGTTTCCAATCCTGAATTTACTTACTAAAAATATTTGAAGGTTTAACCAAACTCATTTAACTCTTATAAGTCAAATCACATTGACCATTTTGATCACTCTTGTTGGTCCACCTTTGCCTTTCTAATTCCATAACTTTTTACTTACATAATCATTTAGAAAAATGCGAGAAAATGTGGACCTCACAATAACTGCAACAGATTCGACATATATACTCAAAAGATTCAATATACATAAGTCAATATATAACCGCAAAATTGAAATTTACCTTAGCATTAGAAACTTAGCCTAAATCCATAGCAACAACAGAACAAGACTTAAGTTAAGTTCCTTAACAAGTAGGATAGCCAACTTGGAGCTATTAATCGAGATTTGAGTGCAACTGAGTGAAGGAGAGAACCAAGAGCTGAGTTGAGCTCAATAAGAAAGCTAGATGAAGGACAAAGACGATTAATAACATGCTTGAGAAGAAGTAAAAGCTAATTGGCTCAATATATACTTCAAGATCTAAAGTATAAGAAGCTCATAAATAACTTAACTAATGATTTCTACATAAAACAATAAATCACTCATTCTTAAGGCCAATTCAACAACCTTGCTTTCTTGCTAACAATTTTAACAAACAATCAAATAATGAAGTTAACAAAGGAATTGGCATGGCAAGGTTATTTTCAAAATTAATAAACACACATAATCAAGTCCAAAACCTTAAATACCTAATTAAAACTTATCTCACAACCTTAACAAATAATCGAACAATCAAATCAATAAAGCGAATGGCATGACAAAGTTATTTTCAACATTAATAAACACACATAATCAAGTCCAAAACCTCAAATACCTAATTAAAACTTATCTCACAACCTTAACAAATAATCGAATAATCAAATTAACAAAGTGAATGGCATGACAAAGTTATTTTCAACATTAATAAACACAAAACAATCAAGCTCACAATCTCAAATATCTAATCAAAACTTTAACCCACAACCTTGACAAATAATCAAATAATGAAATTAAAAAAAACCTACGTTTCATTTACTAAACTCTTTATTCTTTCAATTGTAGATTTGTAATTAATAATAGGGTAAATTACAAAACAAAGACTTTGTGGTTAGTGATGGACTAAATGTGACCATTGATGTTTAAAATTTGACACTTAACCACCATGAGATTTATTTCCATTTCATTTTGCCCAAAATTATTACTTTTTCCGTTATCTTTAAATTTTTTATTTATTTTTTTTTTGCCTTCTTCAACAATTCACTCTTTTTTCTTTTTAAAACAAAGAAAACACTTTTTCTTTTCTAAACTTAGAAAATGCTACCCACCTAAAAAAAATCCAAAAATCTCTAAGAAGAAAGCAATATCAAAACATAAAAAAAAAACTAAAAAAACCCTAAAAAATGGAGGAAAATGGCCAAGAATTTTTTTTTTGTTTTTACTTTGGGGCTCTTAATATAGTTTTTGAGCTTGAAGCTTGGAGGAAATGTAAGCTATGAAGATTAGAATAACATATTGAAAGGTGGTTTTTAAGTGGCAAAATTAGCATTTTTGGAAGTTGAAGATTGCTACTTTGGGTGTAGATCTAGGAAAGTTTGGAGTTTTTAAGTAAAAGTAGCTTAAGGAGTAGAAAGAGGAGAAAGAGGAAAAAATTTTAGTGTCTTTTGAAAGCCAAATGCCAGCAAAGAGTGGTGACTGACGGTGGTCACTGGTGATTGGTGCAGTCATCAACTGTCGGATTCTAAGTTTTAGAGAGAGAAATACCCTAAAAATTGAAGAAGATGAAGATAAAATAAAAAATGAAAAAAATAACGGAAAAAGTAATGGTTTGGGGTAATGTGAAACGAAAATAAATCTCAATATGGTTAAGTGTCAAAATTTAAACATAAGGGGCTACATTTAGTCCGCTCCTAATCACTTGTATATTTATGTAATTTACCCTTAAAATTACTAATCGCAAAGTTATTTTAAACCTTGAAAAATAAAAACTCTAAAAACCCAAAATTATTCTAAACCCCAAAACATAGAACAATCTCACTGTTATTTTAATAAATTTGCCCAAATTATTCTAAGCCTCAAAATTATTCTAACCCTTAAACATAAATTCTAAACCCTAAACTTTCAATAGTAGATTTGTAACCTTAAAAATTGTAAAAAAAAAGATTTGTAACCTTAAAATTAATCTAAACCCCAAAATTATTCTAAACCCAAAACATAAAAATAATAAAGCTCTACAACCCCAAACTTTCAATAGAAGATTTGTCATTAATAATACTAAAGCCCTAAAATTATTCCAAACCCCAAAATATATCACAATTCTAATCCTCAAACCCCAAAATTATATTCTTTCAATAGTTTATTTGTAATTAAATTATTCTAAAACACAAAACATATAAAATCCCTAATGTAAGGACCACACTTTCTTAAAGGATTCTATAAACTAAAGGTTGTGGAAATCGCGGAGTGAGAGTTAATCACTAAGATTTCCTAAATAGTGGTAATATCTAAGGAAACTGGATGTGGGCTCCACAGGATTCGTTAAAACCTGAAATGACCCAGAGAGGGCAAATTATTGATTCTTAGAATTCAATTTACCTATGGTTTGAATTTCGACTCCATTAGAGTTCAATTGGCCATACCTAAGAATAAGTACCAACAAATTCAAGAATGACGATTTTGTCCATAGCCAAAATAAACATATTTAAATATTGGTCAATGTAGTTTGATTTTTGACCAACAAATTGATATAGTCAAAACCTTGATTGAAGATGCCAAATCCTATTCCAACTTAATTAGCAGATTCAATCGAAAATGTAAAAAAAAAAAAGAAAGGCGAATGAGCGTTTGAGGGTATTTTGGTAATTTCATCATCTTTGACCATCCACCAGCCATGGAAAGTCATAAGGTTTGATGCTTCCATGCTTGGCTAATTATGAAATAATGAATTAAAGCTTTTATAACCTTTAGTATTAACCAAACAAAGCCTTAGTAATTAAGAGATTTTTAAAGGGCAAAATGGTAATTTGTCATATAATATATATATATGTATATATAAATAAGATATTTTAAGCCAAAAAGTCATCATCTTCTCCATGTTGCCATCCCATAGTGAGAGGAGGAGAGAGAAAAGCTCGGGTTTTTATGTTTGACAAAGAGAAAGTGAAGAAAACCCTAATGTAACCACTTCAAGCTGAAAAACACCCTAAAAGAAAATTGTTTTACTCGATGAGCTCTACCACATACTGAATTCTGAGCTATTGGAGAAGCCATTTGGAGGGTGAAAACATTCCTTGAAATTTTGGCCAAAGGGTAAGTAAGAGAGAACAAGCTTGACTTTGGTTCAAATTAGCATATGTTAATATTTAGAGCACGAGAAATGTTATGGTGAAGTCTGATATGAAAACGGATAAGTTTTAGTACTAGTTGCAATTGTGGTTCAGGTATGAAGTAAACCGAAAATGCTGTTGTATTAGAAAATTAGAAAGATCTTTGAGTGCTCTAAATACTTTGTGACAAAAGCATTGACATTTAACTGTGTTTGGATTGGTTTCTGTAGCCCGAAGTAAATTGGTGGGTGTTGGAAGAGAAGGCAAATGTATGCTTGCCTACTTGCGTTTTGCTGTTGATTTGACTTACATTGTACTGCTTTGTGATTGGAGTTGGTAATGAATATATATAAAGGATGTGAGATGATATTACAACTGCATTGGTTTTCTAATGCTTTTGGTTTTGATACTGAAATGAAAATTTTGAATCTGATTGTTAAGCACTGAACTAATTGTTAAAGTACTATTAAGCATTGAACTGATTATTAAAGTACTAAATTGATTGTTAAGCACTAAACTGATTGTTAATGTATTGAATTGATTGTTAAAGCAATGAATTAACTCTAGTTTTAAATTAATGAACTGATTGAGGATTTAAAGAATGCTTACTACTTGTGAATTTGTGGAAATGAACTAGATTGAAATGATTTGGATTTCCACTATTTTGAACTTGCATGAGGTTTCGGTTTTAGAAACATTATGTTGCTAAAAATTTTTATAAATGATTTTAATTTGTGGTTTCCGTAACCGTTTTAAGAAAAAATTCTATAGGTTGAGTGTTACATTGGGTGAGCCACCTCTAGAATCTACAGGACTAAGTGCTACATGGTGTGACTCGTCTTTAGAACCCATGAGATTTAAAAATAAAACTTAGTTCCTAAAAGTTTATATTTCGAATGTATTATGGTATTATTTTATGAAAGTATAAAGTATGGTTTTACTGTTTTCATGGGGATCAGGTAAATTTTTTTAGACTGTTGGCTCCTCATAGTTGCTTTTTTGGCAATCATATTGTATTGAACTCTCTGTTAGCTATTAGACCTTAGGTAAGTCTATAGTCACCTTTGTATCACTTGCTCAGTGGTACTATGAAGTATACTATTATTGAAGCTGTTTAACCTTCATCACGTCATTAGTTGTCTCAGTTATCACCTGATGAGTGTACATTGTGGACCCTTCTGAACAATGGCTATCTGTCATTACTGTTTACTCCTTATATGGGCAAACTGAAAATGCATGATTTCTATTGGGATGTTGCCTTGTCTCTTTCTAAACTGTTTTGAAAGAATCGTCTAACTTCTAAACTATTTTAAATGACTGTTACTGATTTGAAATGAATTGAAATGATTGTTACTGAATTATTTTAAACAACTATCACTAATATGAACTGAACCATCTAATTACTGAACTGTTTTAATGATTGTTATTGATATAAATTGAACTATCTGATTCTTGAACTATTTTAACTATTGTTATTGATCTAAACTAAACCACCTGACTACTGAATTGTTTTAATGATTGTTAATGATCTAAATTGAATCGTCTGATTACTGAACTATTTTAACTACTGTTACTGATTTGAATTGAACCATCTGATTACTGAATAGTTTTAACGACTGTTACTAATCATTTGAACTGAATTGTCTGATTACTGAACTATTTTAATGATTATTACTTATTTGAAACGAACTGAAATGACTGTTATTGAACTGTTCTTAATGATTGTTACTAAACTATTTTAACGACTATTACTGATCTGAACTAAACCGTTTGATTACTGGATTGTTTTAATGACTGTTACTGATTTGAATTGAACCGTTTGACTATTGAGCTATTTTAAATGAGTGTTACTGATTTGTATTGGGCTGTTGACTTCCAAACTGATATAAATGATCTGCTACTGATTTGAAACGAAATTGATTGTTTTCTAAATTGTACCAAACGATATACACTGATCTGAAATGAACTATTTACTGAAATATATTGTTGTCACAATTATTAACTTGATCGAAAAGAACTGTAATGATTTGAAAGCTAATTACTGTTTTATACGATCTACTAATTGAAATGTATAGTATTGTTACGATTTGATTGATTTATAGTACTGTATCGATACGATTTATATGATGGAGATTGCTAAACTGTTTTGAATGAAATATTATTGATTTACAGAATTCTGGCATCTGACTATGATGATTTGACCGATATGTTACTGTTTTGAAGAATTCTGTTTAGGATCGTATTGAAATGTTTTCAAAAATATTGATTTTGATTTACACTGATTTGCATATGCATGAATTCCTTCTCTTTCAGTTACCCAACCTTACGATCTCTATAGTTGCGAAAGTTCAGATCTAAGGATGAGGTACTCTAAAGCATCCTTCCTAAAATACCCTTAAACTCTTGACCCGCTATAGAGGAAACTCTGTCTGAGTATGTACGTATAGTAACTGTTTATGACTGCATATTGTTCTGCAGAAACATGTATGAGGTACTTGCATTTAGTTGCGTAGTATTTGTCTTTTATATATATTTTACTAGGCATAAGCTCACCCCTTTACTCATTTCATAAGTTATCTTCTATAGACACATTTGGTGTCCCCGTTTGAGGCTAAGGGAACATTAGTTTTTCAAGGCCTTATCTAGTTTATCAGAAGGTATGTAGTGTATCTTTTACTTTGTATTCGGACTATACATGCACATTATTTGTATTTGCATTTTGTTTAAAAAATGATGTAAATTAAGTATCATTAGATGTCTATCTAATTAAAAAAATATTAGTGTGATGTAGAGATGTTTAAAGCTAATATATTTATAAACGTTAAGCTTGTATGAATTGATTTTTATTTGTGCACTTTGATGAAATTGAGATAGAAATGAATAACTGGTTTGGAAACATCACACTACTGAACTGGAACCTTAGATAAAGTTATTTAATCACAAGAAGCTAAATAAGTTTCAGCTAATTATTGGAATGACTTACATTGCACATACAAGGCAAACGTAATGTAAGTAATGAATAAAAATGGAAAAAGTTAGTCTTAAATTTTACGATTTCGAGTGTGACACCTAAACCCTTAAACCAAGCATTCAGTAAGTAGATTTGTAATTAATAATACTAAAAACCTAAATTATTCTAAACTACAAATTTATTCTAAGCCCTACAATATACAATAATCCTAACCCTAAACCTCAAAATTATATTCTATTGAATTCTTTCAAAAGTATATTGTAGACACTTAATTTTGTCCGAACAATTTATATATATATATATATATATAATCAAAAAAATCAAAAATAAAAAAAATAATGATAAAAAGAAACAAGTCAATTTTGGTCAAATCTCATGTGGAGTACATGCAAAATTCATACCTTCAAGAGTTGACTAAAGTTGATATTGTTGCCAAAAATAAAAGAAAAAAATAATCAACCATCAAATCAATGAATAAATTAGCAAAAGGAAGGAAATAAATTGGGTGAAATAAAATCTGAAAATTGATTACCAAAAATAAAAAAAATGAAATGGAAATAAATTTTAAAAAAAAAGAGGGAAAGTCAAACAAAATAAATGAAAAATCCCATGATCATGGGATCAATTATAAATTTTTGATTGCTTTCCATGAAACTTTGAGGCTATAAAAGCCAATGAAGAGGACTGAAAAAGGAGGGGACGGAACAAAAAAAACCCTAGAAAAAAAAAACCAATACCTATCCAGGGGGAGAAAAGACCTTCAGGAGGAAAAACCCTAAAAAATTTTGCTACTATTCTTAGCCATTTGGGACAGCCACAGTGGATCCTCTGCTTCAACTCTGCTGCTCGCTCCATCATCATTTTCTTTTCCTGCTCCATTGCCATACATCTGCCCACTGCATCGTGTATAGCCTTCAGGCACAGCCAACACAGCTCCTTCCTACATCTACCAGCGCCTAGCTACTGCACCACTCCTTGCACAATCATCCTGACTCTAACGTTGCTATTTCGGGCTTCCCTTGCTGCTGTGTTGCACTTGGCTGCTGCTATTGTTGCCTTACTCTGCTATTACATTGTCTTTGCATTACTGCATCCTATACCCCCTTCTGCCTTAGCTATATCTTCTGCTGCGCATCGCCCCTGCCTTGCCTGGACTGCATCAAAGTTCACTACCGCACCATTTTTTGCATCAGCCTACTTCAGCTCTCGGCCTTATCACCTCCATCGCTACTGCCCTTGCTGTCTCTGCATCCATCTGCCCCGTAGCCACTGCAACCCTCATCTCCATATTGCCGCCTTATTTTCGTTGTCACTGTCATCTTCACCACAACTGGTTTTGTTCACGCACCTCTGCATCCATCTGCCCCACAACGTTGCATGCATTTACTGTTTCTTCCTGCACCATACCCGTTGGAACCGAAAAAGCAACTGGTTGTTCATCGTAGGGCTGAGTAACACGTGCATTTGCTTGCTTCCAGGTAGTCTTCTTTTGCTAATATAAATACTTGAGTTGATTTGTTTTGTTTTGCTTGTTTATCCTCTCACTTGTACGTGTACTGAAATGCCTCTCCATCTTATTATTTATTTATTTGTTAACTATTCATTTGCTCACTTAACAGTTTAAGTTGACTAAGATGAAAAAAGCTTTCGATGGTTATATCCACGTGTAGTACTTAATTGGCTATATTTTTGTTTAGATGATTAATTGAATACTTGTATGCTTGTTGGTTATATGATTAATATTGTTAATTATTTGAATTAATATGACATGGATTGTTTATATAATTTTTTATATGCATGTCGATATTGCGGTTTACACTTTGCATTATAAATGTTAATTCCGATGATGGGATTTTTTAGAAATCGCAAGTAGCGATTCTTTGATAATCTTTAGGATCGGGATAAAATCTTTAATGTCACCAGCGTATTGGGACATTTAAGTGATTTTATTTCGATATAAAGAAAATATTAATAATATTTCTTAGTATAAAAAAATAAATATAAAGATGGTAATAAAAATAATAATATAAAAAATAGGTAAATATGAGAAAATAGTAAGTGAATAGAAAAAAAAGGCTTTTAAATAGGTAAAAATTTTAGGAATTAAAATAAATAAATAAATACACATCTTAAATATAAAAGAATTTCCGATGATAGGATTTCTTAGAAATCACAAGTAGTGATTCTTTGATAATCCTTAGGGTCGAAATGAAATATTTGAATATTACCAGTGTATTGGGTTATTCAAGTAATTTTAATTCGATATGAAGATTTCTAATATAATTAACTTTTATAAAATAAATTAATGTTAAAAAAATAAGTAATAAATAAATAATAATAACAATTAAAAGTAAGTAAATAAGATATAAATAGTGTCCGATGATGAGATGTTATGGAATTCACAAGTAGTGATTCCTAACTGATCTCTAGGTGAGAAAAATCTGTTAAGTGTTACCAGCGTATTGGGATATTTAGTATGATTTTTCAATAAAATTTTATAAATAAATTTAAAAAATAATAATAAAATAAAATAATACATTTCTCATGTGCATAATATATATTTTGTTTGCATCATTTGCATTCATAAAATTCTAAAATAGGTGTGAATCTCCCAAGGATGGGATTCTATAGAAATCGCAAGTAGCGATTCTTGAGAAATCTCTAGGTGAGGAAATTATCCGAAATGCTATCAGAAGTATTGGGGTATTTCGGAATAATTTTCAATACAAAAGATTTCCACTTATTTTAAATAAAAAATAAAACTTAAATATTTCAAAATAAAACAAATAATAAAAATGGTTTCAAATAAATGGAGTTCTTTTTAAATGTTTAATTAAGATCATTTTATTAAGATCAAAAGATAAGACATGATTAAGTGGTACCGTTTTTTAATGGGCGTTGTGGGGGTGCTAATCCTTCCCCACGCGTAACCGAACTCTCAAACCCAAACTTTGTTTTCGCAGACCAAAAATTATTTTTTTAATAAAACTTAATTAATTTTAATATTTTATTAAAAAGATAAATAATTTTAGGTGACCAATCACACCTAGTCAAAAAAGATTGGTGGCAACTCCATAGTTTTGTGTCTAGCTATTAGGTTTTTCGAAACTTAATACGTTATAACAGTTTGGCGACTCCGCTGGGGACGTTAGAGAGTCGAACCATAATTAATCATGTCTTACCCAAAATCTTAATTAATGGTCTTAATAAATATTTAATAAAACTCTTCATAAAAAATAATACAAACAAAAAAAATGTGTGAATCATTTTCATTTTTGCATTTTGTTAACTTTGTTAATTTGCATGCATGACACGTTCATTCGCATATATCAACCCTACACCCGGGTTTGTCCCTTTTAGAAGGGAGTAGAGTATCTTTGCTCTCGTGAGGTGATAACCTCCGCAATGGCAAGTGAAATACTCCCACTCAAATTGAACCCTTTCCGTCTGTAGCCTGTCATGGGTGAGGATTGGGATGCCTTACTAGTCTAGTGTGGACGTCAATAAGGAACAATTTGGGAACCTCTTGTCTTTTAGAACTCCAAACCATACATATAGTAAACTTAAGAGGACCAACTTAGGATAGAGTCCTATTAACTCATAGAAAATACCTATTACTTAGGACACATCTTTGATCATCTATGTTTGCTTTTGTTTGACATGTGAGACACTAATAGGGAATTATAGGTTCTTTAGCAAAACATTTCCATACATTTCTCATCCATGACTTTTTTTTTTCAAACGCATGTGAAATGATAATTTCTTAATTGTGGTAATAAAAGATTCAAAGATAACTCGACCAAAGGTTCATTCACACCACTCGTCATCGAGCTAAGATCATGGAAGAAGAGCAAAGCATTTGCATGGAGAAGATGAAAAAGCTCAAGATGATATAAGGGGGCAATTGGCCCAAATTACTGAGTTGTTGAGAAACTTGGGTAAGGGAAAGGGAGTAATATAATAAGTTGTAGTTCAAAAAGAGATTTGTCTTATGGGGGCATGAAGGGTTCTAGCCATGCGATATTGAAGATTTATAAATTCTAGTTTTATTTTTTGCTTTCTTTTATTTCTTTAAGTAATGCAAGAAAGTTTTTGAAAGTGCTTAAGCCCATAAGTACGAGATAAAGTTTTATATGAGCTAACTCTTATTTATTTCCCTTTCAATAAAGCGACTAGTGTGATGCACTATCAATTTCTCATTCATTCTATTCATTTGCCATTTCTCACACACTCACCATATCTTTCATTCACAAGTATCCAAATAATGAACATGATGATAATGATGTCAATAAATCTGGGATTCAAATTTGAAAGAACCACTTTTGCTTATGGATTATCAATCTGCCAAGGTGTCCAAGTAAGAAAGAAGAAAATTTGTTCACAATTTTCACCCAAATTTGATGGTATAAGAAAAGGTGAATCTCTTATAGAAGTTTCTAACAAGTTTGTATTTGTTCAGTAAATGACCTTCAAGGAGAGTATTTGCATTTGAAATGATAAATGGCTTTCTTTCACTATCCTTCAAGCGAGAGTAAAATTATCCTTTGATTACCCCTTTGAGCCTATTATGTTTTTTTTTGTGATGTAACCTACCAAGGATCACCCCCTATAATGGGGGTAAGATAAATGAAAAATTATTCATGAGGGGCAAAAGAAAGAAAAAGAAAGTGCCCATTTATGTGAAAAAAAAGGGAGAAAGAAAATAAGAAGAAAAGGGTTTGAATACAAAGAACCCTAAAAGAACAAAAAAAAAAGAAAGAAAAAAAGATATGAGTGAATTAAAATGGGGCAAAATGCTTAAATGATTTACTTCATAAGAAAGTGATCCTTTGGTTTGTAAACCTTGAAACGCATTTTGGGCCTATTTGATCCTTTTCTTGTAAACCCTCACCTGAGCCTACATTACGTACCTTTAAAAGCCCATTTTGATCAAATGTAAATGCTTGAATTGAAGAATCATGCGTTGAATGAAAACACACTTGTACAATGAGATAATGATCCTTTGAAGGAAGTAGATCAAGTTGAATGAAGAAACCTATGAGCTTTAGAAGATATCTTGGATCGAAATCAAGAACGCCTATTAGGGGTTGAATTTGGATTGAGCACTGAAGGTTGAAGTTTGTCAAAGCCAATGAAGTTGAAGATGAAAAGAAAAAAAAGGAAAAAATAAAAAAATATATGAAAAAAGAGAAAGAAAAAAAAGAAAGAGAAAAAAAAAGAAGAAAAAAAAAGAGAAAGAGAAAAAGGAGGATTCAAATTGAAAACTCGAAAAGGGCAGTTTGAATCAAATAAGGGGGCACCTAAGCTGAAAACCTGAAAGGGCGGCTTAGGAAGAAGGTCATCACCAACAGTTTTGATACAGAGGGCAAGATTGGTAGACACTACATGAAAGAGCATATCAATATGAGTGGGCTTTTGGAAAAGAATTTTAGATTGACTTGATTGAAATTGTCAGAATGTTCATTAAATGGATACTAAAAACCATATTCCAAACAAACTGGCCCATTGATTTTTCTTGATTTCATGTTCCTTTTTTAAGAATGAATACCCATATCTCTCATGATTATTTTAAATTCATTCCATCCCTATAATAAATTGAAAAGATGTATGAGTGCATTACATTGGTGGTCGAGTTGGAAGGAAAATAAATAAATGTTGGTAAATAAATGTTGGTCGAGTTGAAAAAAATATTCTTTTGAGAAATCTTGCATTACTAAAAGAGAGAAAGAAACAAAAATAAAAAATGATGGCAAGTCTTCAAGCATAATGGGACCAAGACTCATTAGAAGGTGGGATGAGAAGTGGAGATAGAAGATTTGAATAAGAAGAATCCAGCAAATATGTGGAACTTGAGGAAAATAAGATGAGCTTGAGAATCCTGTTACCACAATTGAGATTGCATTTACATACATTCATGGAATAATTCAGGGGCCATGACATTGACATGTGCATAACATTCATAGCATCCATGGTATTCATGACATTCATTAAATTCATGACATGCATGACATTTCATTAGTGCATTTTGACATTGAACTATTTGTTAAGACGTTAGGATAAGAAGTTCTGAATGATTAAAATTTTGAGGAAAAGAGAAAATATAAAAGATGGTAATTTGAAAAAAATGATGAGGTATGAGAAAATGATGAGAAAAATACTTTTTTGAAAAGCCTTGGATAAGAGTAAAGTCAGTTTAGCTGGCACCTTAAAGGAAGATGAAGCCCAATATTGTTGGCATCAAAATGAAAGTTAAGCCCAGTCAAACCCATGTTAACTGGCATTCTGAATGAAATCTTCATTTTTCAAAAAGTCTCATAGCCTCTGTTGAGAGGAGCTCTATATTTTTCAAAAAGTTTCACTGCCTCTGTTAAAAGGAGCTCTTTGTGTTTCAGAAGTTTCATTGCCTCTGTTGAGAGGAGCTTTTTGTTTTCAAAAGTCTCATGACCTCTGTTGAGAGGAGCTTTTTGTTTTCAAAGTCTCATTGCCTCTATTGAGAGGAGCTTTTGTTTTCAAAGTCTCATTGCCTCTGGTGAGAGGAGCTTTTTGTTTTCAAAATTTCATTGCCTCTGTTGAGAGGAGCTCTTTGTGTTTCAGAAGTTTCAAAGCCTCTGTTGAGAGGAGCTTTTATTCCATGATCATCTTTTATTCCTTAGTCTTATGATAGGAGAGACTAGGAAATTTCACTTCCCATTCTTTAATCTTGTGATAGAAAGGATTAGGAAATCCCATCCATTTTGTTTTCCTTAGTCTTATGATAGGAAAGACCAAGAAATTTCATCTTGCATTCCTTAGTCTTATGATAGGAGAGACTAGGAAAATTTCATCTTGCATTCCTTAGTCTTATGATAGGAGAGACTAGGAATTTCACTTTGCATTCCTTAATCTTATGATAGAAAAGATTTGGAAAATTCATGCTTAGTCTTATGATAGAAAAGACTAGGAAATTTCATCTCACATTCCTCAGTCTTATGATAGGAGAGACTAGGAATTTCACTTTGCATTCCTTAATCTTGTGATAGAAAAGATTAGGAAAACCCATTCACTTTGCATTCCTTAATCTTGTGATAGAAAATATTAGGAAATCCCATTCTACATTCAGTTCCTTAGTCTTATGATAGGAAAGACTAGGAAAATTCATGTTTTTTGCATTTCTTAATCTTATGATTAGGAAATTTCATTCTTTAGTCTTATGATAGAAAAGACTAGAAAATTCCATTTTGCATTCATTTCCTTAGTCTTATGATAGAAAAGGCTAGGAAACTTCATTTTGCAGTCATTCCTCAATCTTTATAAGAGAAGAAGGTTAGGAAATTTCATTTGGCATTTATTCCTTAGCCTTATGTGAGAGATGGCTAGGAAATATCATATTTTACAGAAAAAAATCATTGATAGGTCTTGCATTCGGACAAAATGATTGTCTATGTCTTTGCACCATTACTGTTTCACAGCAAAGCGCAAAGAGGGGCAGCTGTAGACACCTATTTTTGTCCGAACAATTTTTATATATATATATAATCAAAAAAATCAAAAATAAAAAAATAAATAATGATAAAAAGAAACAAGTCAATTTTGGTCAAATCTCATGTGGAGCACATGCAAAATTCACACCTTCAAGAGTTGACTAAAGTTGATATTGTTGCCAAAAATAAAAGAAAAAAATAATCAGCCATTAAATCAATGAATAAATTAGCAAAAGGAAGGAAATAAATTGGGTGAAATAAAATCTGAAAATTGATTACCAAAAATAAAAAAAATGAAATGGAAATAAATTTTTAAAAAAAAAGAGGGAAAGTCAAACAAAATAAATGAAAAATCCCATGATCATGGGATCAATTATAAATTTTTGATTGCTTTCCATGAAACTTTGAGGCTATTAACGCAGCAGAAGGTTTAAACAAAATTGCTTAGAGTTGCACTATACACGATAGTTGCAAAAGGGTAAGATTCTATAATAAACTTATTTCTTATTATATCACTTTGAGTCTAGAACATGCTACTTATGGAGTTTCTCAGCAAACTACTTTTGGAAACTGAGATAAAACAGAATCAACTAAAATTAAAACAGAATCAAATAAAATATTTAGTCTGCATTGTAGTTGACAACTCCCAAGAATCAAGCTTGCCTAATTAAGGCTGAAGATGTTGTCCCACATCAGTCCCTCCCACCTGTAAAGAACTCGTCCTCGAGTTGTCTTCGAGCTGGGGATATAGAGGTATGTCTGAAGGAAAATAGGAATAAATGTCTACAACATTAAAAGTTTTTGAAATGTTCATGGTAAGGGGTAAATCAATGACATAAGCATTGTCATTGATTTTCTTCAATATCTTGTACGGTCCATATTTCTTTGGCTGCAACTTGTGATAAGTGTCGACAAGAAACCTTTCCTTGCGCAAAAACACCATTACCATATCACCTTCTTCAAACACTTTCTTTCGGCGATGCTTATCGGTTGCAGCTTTGTATTTAGCATTTGGCTTCTCTATGTTCTGTTTCACCTCAGCTTGAACTGCTTGAACATCTCGCACCATGTTTTCTGCGGTCGCATGCAACCCTGGGATTTTAGGAAGTCAGGCAAGATCAATAGCATGCCTAGGAGGCTTCATATAGACTATGGAGAAAGGTGATTTTCCAGTTGAACTATGGACTGAGTTGTTGTAAGCGAACTCAGCTTGTGCCAAAGCATGATCCCACTGTTTTGGGCGTTCTCCACAAATGCAACGAATCAGGTTGCCCAATGTCCGATTCACTACTTCAGTTTGTCCATCAGTTTGTGGGTGAGCAGTGCTGCTAAAATTCAATGAAGTGTCAAGTCTCTTCCACAAGGTGGTCCAAAAATGACTGAGGAATTTGTTGTCTCGATCAGAAGTGATCGACTTTGGCACCCCATGTAAGTGTACAACCTCTCTGAAAAATAGTCTAGCTATATGTGAAGCATCAGACGTCTTCTTACAAGGAATAAAGTGAGCCATTTTGGAATATCTATCAACAATGACAAAAACAGAATCCACACCCCGTTGGGTGCGGGGTAAGCCAAGAACAAAATCCATGGATAAGTCTTCCCAAATAGCTTCAGGAATTGGAAGAGGCATGTACAATCCTGTGTTTTGTGCTTGCCCCTTAGCAGTTTGACAAGTAAAGCATTTTCTAACAAAATTGCTAACATCCCGTTTCAGTTGTGGCCAGTAAAACCTCTCCTCGACATCTTTTATAGTTTTCTCCTTCCCAAAGTGACCACTAAGACCACTCCCATGCAAATCACGAATAAGTTTCTCCCGAAGTGAAGCTCGTGGGATACATAGTCGATTTCTTTTAAACAAGTACCCTTCAAAAATATAAAAGTCTTCCTTTGGTTGCTTGGAAACACATTGAGCCCAAATCTCCTCGAAATCTTCATCAATGGCATATAGGTCCTGCAAATACTCTAACCCCACTACTTCTTGGCTCATAGTGACAAGTAATGTTGCTCGTCTACTTAAAGCATCAGCTACTTTATTTTGAGCTTCAGATTTACGTTGAAAAACAAAAGGAAATTGTTGCATGTAAGAACACCAACGAGCATGTTTTCTACTTACTTGCTTTTGGGTGTTGATGTACTTTAGAGCCTAATGATCAGTATAGAGCAAGAACTGATCTTGTAGTAAATAATGCTCCCAATGTTTCAATGCACGGACTACAACATACAGCTCTTGGTCATATGTAGACCACCGTTGGCGGCTATCACTCAGTTTTTCACTGAAGTAAGCTATTGGTCTTCATTCCTGCGATAAAACAACACCGATGCCAACACCACAAGCATCACAATCTACTTCAAATAATTTTTCAAAATTTGGAAGAGCTAAAACTGGAGCAGTACACAATTTTTCCGTAATTAATGCAAAGCTCTTTTCTTCTTCATCACCCCACTTAAATCTGCCTTTCTTCAGGCAATCTGTTAATGGGGCCACAATAGTACTAAAATTTCGAATAAACCTCCGATAAAAAGTAGCCAATCCATGGAAGCTACGAAGTTCAGTCACTGACTTTGGGGCAAGCCAATCACGAATAGCACGAACTTTTCCTTCATCTACAGATACGCCATTAGCACTTATAACAAAGCCCAAAAAAATAAGTTTATTGGTTAGAAAACTACATTTCTTCAAATTAACAAGTAACTTATTCTCTTGTAAGATTGTTAATACCTTCCTTAAATGTTCCAAGTGCTCGGCTTCACTGATGCTATAAATCAAGATATCATCAAAATATACCACAACAAACTTGCCAATGAAAGGTTTTAATACCTGATTCATCACCCTCAAAAACGTGCTGGGTGCATTAGATAGCCCAAACGGCATCACCATCCACTCATAGAGACCTTCCTTAGTTTTAAAAGCAGTTTTCCATTCATCTCCAGGCCTAATACGAATTTGATGGTAGCCACTCCTCAAATCAATTTTTGAAAAAATTTTTGAACCCTCCAATCTGTCCAACATATCCTCTAATCGTGGAATAGGAAACCTGTAACGCACAGTGATCTTGTTAATTGCACTGCTATCTATGCACATACGCCAACTGCCATCTTTTTTTGGGGTTAGCAAGGCAGGAACTGCACATGGGCTCAAGCTCTCTCTGATTAATCCTTTCTGCATTAAATCTTCAACCTGTTGTTGCAAAATTTCACTCTCCTTTGGACTCATTCTGTAGTGTGGCAGATTAGGCAAACTAGCTCCAGGCACCAAGTCAATTTGATGTTGTACTTCCCTAATGGGTGGTAAGCCTTCTGGTAATTCTTCAGGGGTGAGGTCACTAAATTCTTGCAGTAGTGGTTGTACTTCTGTTGGGATTTCTTTGGCCTCCTTAGCTTCTTCTGTCATTACTAAAGCTTTCACCACCAAGGCATGAGTTTCCTTGGCACGCCTAAAGTCTGCATCCACAACAAGTTCTGAACTAGTGAGAGCGAGGAAATTTTTTCTTCTATCTTCAGAGACTTTAGGTCGACTTTCCCCTTTTACTGGGACTAAGGTGATTTTGATGCCATCCTTATGAAAACGATAAACATTTTCTCTAGCACTATACTGGGCATCAAGACCATATTGCCATGGTCGACCAAATAAAAAGTGGCAAGCATCCATTTCCACAATGTCACAAATTACTTCATCCTTGTAGAACTTGCCGATGCTTATGGCAACCTTACAACGCTCAGTCACCTTAATACCATCCACCTCCTTAATCCACCCAATGCGATATGGCGTAGGATGTGGTTCTACTGGTAACTACAACAATTGTACAATCTCTCTAGAAATAATATTATCACAACTACCACTATCCACAATAAGATCAAAAATCTTATTAAAAATTGTGCACCTGGTGGCGTTGAGATTGATCCTCCACCTTTAGAGCTAACATTAGCTTACGCATGACGTAAACGGATCCGTCATATTCTTCACCACCATCAGGTTCACAAATACCTTCATCTTCTGGTAGCAAGTCGTCCTCCTCATCCTTGTCAATGTGTGCTGTCAAATTCACTTGCTGTCTAGATCGGCACTCGTTGGATCGATGGCCAGGTTTACCACATTTGTAACACTTTCCTGCCATAGGTCTCGCATAAGGATTTTCAGTCTTGGTAACTTCTCTGGCCACTGGTTTTACTTGTCTTGTATTCCTTTCCTCAGGTTCCTCCTGTACACCTTTTCCCTTTTCATTCGTAACTTTGGAAGAATCAAAGTAGGGCCTACGTGAATTTTCTGCCTTATAACTTGTCATCAATTCTGCCTTCAAGGCCATATTCTGTGCTTCTGCCAGACTTAATAAAATCTGACACCCAATGCGCTCCTTGATTGTTGGTTTTAGCCCATTGACAAATCTTGCTACTTGTTGCCCTTCCGTCTCCGATAGGTTATTTCTAGAAGATAGCCTAAGAAATTCTGTAGTGTAATCTTGAACAGACTTTTGACCTTGCACACAATTTTGATATTGTTGAAATAAATATTGTTCATAGTCAGGGGGCAAAAACCTACTGATTAACGCCTGCTTCATGGATTGCCAATGACGAATGGGTTGTTTTCCCTGTCGGCGACGATTATTTTGTACTTGCTCCCACCAAGCAGATGCTCCTCCTCTTAGACGAATTGCCACTAATTTCACCTTTTTGTCATCTGAAATCTCCATGTATTCAAAGAAGCGTTCTACTTCAGCAAGCCAGTCAATAAAATTCTCTATACCAAGGTTTCCTTGAAAACTAGGAATGTCAACCTTAAGACGATACTCATATAGGGTGTAGCGTTGGCCTCGTCCCATAACATTGCAGGCTCGATTTTCGTTGTCTTCAAGGTCTTCTGCATACATGTCATCCTAATAGATTTGGAGTCTACGCGGATTTTCTGGAATTTGTTGAGCAGCAGGTTAGTTCCCTTGCCCCTGCAGACCCAAATTTTGCAACATCTCAAGGATCTCATGAAAGGACTGTTCCATGCGATCAACACGGCCTTCTTGAATCTGCAATCGATCACTAAGATTTGGTATCCTGTGAACGTTGTCACTTGGGTTGTTGTTGTCCTCGTTGTTACGTGCCATTGATTGGGCGAACTCCCGCTCTGATGCCACCTAACGCAGCAGAAGGTTTAAACAAAATTGCTTAGAGTTGCACTATACACGATAGTTGCAAGAGGGTAAGATTCTATAATAAACTTATTTCTTATTATATCACTTTGAGTCTAGAACATGCTACTTATGAAGTTTCTCAGCAAACCACTTTTGGAAACTGAGATAAAACAGAATCAACTAAAATTAAAACAGAATCAAATAAAATATTTAGTCTTCATTGTAGTTGACAACTCCCAAGAATCAAGCTTGCCTAATTAAGGCTGAAGATGTTGTCCCACGTCAGCTATAAAAGCCAATGAAGAGGACTGAGAAAGGGGGGGACGGAACAAAAAAAACCCTAGAAAAAAAAACCAATACCCATCCAGGGGGAGAAAAGACCTTGAGGATGAAAAACCCTAAAAAATTTTGCTACTCTTCTTAGCCATTTGGGACAGCCACAATGGATCCTCTGCTTCAACTCTGCTGCCTGCGCCATCATCATTTTCTTTTCCTGCTCCATTGCCATACATCTGCCCACTGCATCGTGTATAGCCTTCAAGCACAGCCAACACAGCTCCTTCCTACATCTACCAGCGCCTAGCTACTGCACCACTCCTTGCACAATCATCCTGACTCTAGCGTTGCTATTTCGGGCTTCCCCTGCTACTGTGTTGCACTTGGCTGCTGCTATTGTTGCCTTACTCTGCTATTACATTGTCTTTGCATTACTGCATCCTATACCCCCTTCTGCCTTAGCTATATCTTCTGCTGCGCATCGCCCCTACCTTGCCTGGACTGCACCAAAGTTCACTACCGCACCATTTTTTGCATCAGCCTACTTCAGCTCTCGGCCTTATCACCTCCATCGCTACTGCCCTTGCTGTCTCTGCATCCATCTGCCCCGTAGCCACTGCAAACCTCATCTCCATATTGCCGCCTTATTTTCGTTGTCACTGTCATCTTCACCACAGCTGGTTTTGTTCACGCACCTCTGCATCCATTTGCCCCACAATGTTGCATGCATTTACTGTTTCTTCCTGCACCATACCCGTTGGAACCGAAAAAGCAACTGGTTGTTCATCGTAGGGCTGAGTAACACGTGCATTTGCTTGCTTCCAAGTAGTCTTCTTTTGCTAATATAAATACTTGAGTTGATTTGTTTTGTTTTGCTTGTTTATCCTCTCACTTGTACGTGTACTGAAATGCCTCTCCATCTTATTATTTATTTATTTGTTAACTATTCATTTGCTCACTTAACAGTAAGTTGACTAAGATGAAAAAAGCTTTCGATGGTTATATCCACGTGTAGTACTTGATTGGCTATATTTTTGTCTAGATGATTAATTGAATACTTGTATGCTTGTTGGTTATATGATTAATATTGTTAATTATTTGAATTAATATGACATGGATTGTTTATATAATTTTTTATATGCATGTCGGTATTGCGGTTTACACTTTGCATTATAAATGTTAATTCCGATGATGGGATTTTTTAGAAATCGCAAGTAGCGATTCTTTGATAATCCTTAGGATCGGGATAAAATCTTTAATGTCACCAGCGTATTGAGACATTTAAGTGATTTTATTTCGATATAAAGAAAATATTAATAACATTTCTTAGTATAAAAAAATAAATATAAAGATGGTAATAAAAATAATAATATAAAAAATAGGTAAATATGAGAAAATAGTAAGTGAATAGAAAAAAAAGGCTTTTAAATAGGTAAAAATTTAGGAATTAAAAAAAATAAATAAATACACATCTTAAATATAAAAGAATTTCCGATGATAGGATTTCTTAGAAATCACAAGTAGTAATTCTTTGATAATCCTTAGGGTCGAAATGAAATATTTGAATATTACCAGTGTATTGGGGTATTCAAGTAATTTTAATTCGATATGAAGATTTCTAATATAATTAACTTTTATAAAATAAATTAATGTTAAAAAATAAGTAATAAATAAATAATAATAACAATTAAAAGTAAGCAAATAAGATATAAATAGTGTCCGATGATGAGATGTTATGGAATTCACAAGTAGTGATTCCTAACTGATCTCTAGGTGAGAAAAATTTGCTAAGTGTTACCAGCGTATTGGGATATTTAGTATGATTTTTCAATAAAATTTTATAAATAAATTTAAAAAATAATAATAAAATAAAATAATACATTTCTCATGTGCATAATATATATTTTGTTTGCATCATTTGCATTCATAAAATTCTAAAATAGGTGTGAATCTCCCAAGGATGGGATTCTATAGAAATCGCAAGTAGCGATTCTTGAGAAATCTCTAGGTGAGGAAATTATCCAAAATGCTACCAGAAGTATTGGGGTATTTCGGAATAATTTTCAATACAAAAGATTTTCACTTATTTTAAATAAAAAATAAAACTTAAATATTTCAAAATAAAACAAATAATAAAAATGGTTTCAAATAAATGGAGTTCTTTTTAAATGTTTAATTAAGATCATTTTATTAAGATCAAAAGATAAGACATGATTAAGTGGTACCGTTTTTTAACGGGCGTTATGGGGGTGCTAATCCTTCCCCACGCGTAACCGAACTCTCGAACCCAAACTTTGTTTTCGCATACCAAAAATTATTTTTTAATAAAACTTAATTAATTTTAAGATTTTATTAAAAAGATAAATAATTTTAGGTGACCAATCACACCTAGTCAAAAAAGATTGGTGGCGACTCCTCTTTGTGTTTTTTTTCAAAATCGTCTAGCGATCGAGTCCCCGGACGAAAATCGTTACGACAATATTTGTAATTAAATTATTGTAAACCCTAAAATTATTCAAAACCGTAAAACAATCTTAACCCTAAAACCACAAAATTATATTCTTTCAATAATAGATTATTGTAATTTAAAATTCCTAAACCCAAAATTATTCTAAACCCAAATCATGTAAAATCCCTAAAACCTTAAATCTCAAAAACCCCAAATTACTAAACCCTAAGCCCAAATAATTAACCCTAAAACAAAAATTAAATCATTAAACAACCACCAGCCATAGGTTCATCCATCGACAATTAACTACAAACTCAAAACAACCTAAATATACATACACTCAGGCACGCACACCCCTTGGATATTTGCCAATAAGAGGTGGAGCAAGGTAAACCTATAGCAAAGGAGGTCGATGGCGGAGCAAGAGAACAGCAGGGTAGAGTAAGGAGCAACAGCAAGTGGGAGGCTAATCGATGGGAACTTGAGCAAAGGATTTGAAGGAAAGGGGTTTGAAAGAAAGAGAGATATGGTGAAAGTGAAAGTGGAGATTAGGTTAGGAGGTAGATGCCTCTTAAGGCTTTTAAATTTATTAACGGAATTATTTTGTCAGTAATAAAAACAAAACACACATTTCATTTAACTTCATAGTAAATGGCATGCTAACAGAAAATTTCGTTGGTATTAATTTACTGACAAAATATACCGTCACTATTAAGGAATATATACTTTTATTATTCATGCCTTTTGTACTGATGAAATTTGTTTCGTCGGTAAAATTCCATCGATATTTTGACAAAATTCCATTAGTAAAAAAGACAATTTTTTTAACCTACTTCCATCGGTATCTCGTCACTATTCTTTCAGTATGTACCAATAAAAGAGTCTATCGGTTACTACCCTTATTTTGGTAGTGCTTGTTTATTCTTTTAATGAAATACAAACAAGGTTTTTCTTTTTTCTTTTTTTTAAAAAGAAAACAACACTAAAAGTACATATGCATAATGTATTATATGTTTTTATCATATGCATCCATTTTTATTATAAAAACTAATGTGAATTTTTTATATGAAACTCACAAGTAATGATTCCTAATAAATCTTTATATAAGAAAATTTTGCCATATATTACCAAAAGTATTAGAATATTTAATGTTATTTTTCATACAAAATGTTATCATTCATTTAAAAAAAATTAAAAAATAAGAAAAAAGAAAAAAATAAAGATTTAATTTTAAAAAAATATATTGGTAAAAAAATAGAGATTTGGTTAAAGAAATTATTTTTAAATATTAAGTTAAAGACAATTTTTACTAAAGCATCGTTTGGTTTCAAATAGAGCTTAGTGCAGCACGATGAGATTTTTCACCATGCTGCATTTATAGTTTTGCCTTTCTTTTTTTTAAAATTTTAATATAATATCTTTAATGTTCATTTTATCACTCACGTCATTGCCACTACTGTGATTGAATCTAAATACATCACCGTTTGACACCAATCTCATTGTTACTGCTATTTTCAATTTCATCATAGCTAATTAGAGCCAATTGCATCATCCATCCAAACTATCTCTTAGACTGAATGATGATATATAATTAAATGGAATAGCTTTTAAAATGAACGTTGTGAGAGTGCTAATTCTTCTTCATATGTAACTTTACTCTGAGATCCAAAACTTTATTTTCACCAACAAAAAATTATAAAAATTGAATTAAGTTTAAAATTTTATTGAAAGAATAATTTTTTTAGATGTCTAATCACAACTAATCAAGAAAAATTAGTAGTGACTTTAGTGTATTTTTAAAATCGTGTAACGATTTTAGTTTTCGGACAAAATCGTTATGATACCCTAAATCTCATCCAATTATATTAGTATAAATATTATTTTTATATTAATTTAAGTTATTTCTATCAATTAATGGATTTTTATATTGAATTTTAATTTTTTATTCAGTTAAAAGACTGCACTGGTCCCTACTAATATAACTTCTTAAGTCTTTGTATTTTTTTATCAAGTACAGGTACTATTTATTTTTTTAGAGCCTTTTCTATTTCTTAAAGCTTTGCTAAGGGTGGTAGGGTTTGACTGGTCAAAGCCTCAGGTTTAATTTCTAAAAATAAACTCATTCACACACTCTCTCTCTCTCTATATATATATTCGAGAAGAGACAATATTGCCTGGAGTAGTTATGGAATGGTGAAGAAATGAAAGCGCCCACTCTTCCATTCCATCGTATTAACAATTTTTTAGAACATCCATCGTGAGCATGAGGCTGAGTGGATGGTGTGACAAAGATTTTATTTTATCATCAACTTGATATAATTTACAAAACGAAACCTCATCTCATATGGCTTCCCTTCCAGTGTCCTCCATGGAGCTGTTAGTATTGGATATATTTTAGAAATGAGTGCCTTATATATACACACACAAACATATTCCTACAACAAATTTTCCAAATAACCCTAATTAGGGGTATTTATATACAATTGATTGTTTCTTTTTCTTTGAAGGGTTTAGGAGTGGTGAACCATGGAGATCAAATTTCAAGTTATGATTAAATATAACATTAAATTAAAAAATATTATATACATATAAAAATATACAATATATTGCATACATACAAATAAATGATTTGTTTTCTTATATCGATTTTTTAACCTAATAAAAAGTCTTTTATATATATTTTAAATGTCATCACAAAACAACTAATGCACATATGTGTTTATGTATAGTATTGTCCTGTTAAATTTCGGGGTGTTTTTTGGCTATATCTTGGATTTGTGAATCTAGTATATATTCATTGGGAATTTTCTTTTGACTTAGAAAAATCGGCTAGTCATTCACATCCATACTAGGCAATAATTTAA
Organism: Heritiera fomes; assembly: GCA_032173925.1. Taxonomy (NCBI): domain Eukaryota; kingdom Viridiplantae; phylum Streptophyta; class Magnoliopsida; order Malvales; family Malvaceae; genus Heritiera; species Heritiera fomes. The sequence goes on along the minus strand of JAPDPM010000002.1, from coordinate 39,273,896 downwards.
GCATGAAAATGTACCATATATGTGGAAGAGTCTTTAGAATAGAACAATTAAGGCCCTCCAATTCATGGCTTGAATAAATAAAGAAGTAATCACATGATAATGAGAAATGACAAAAATACTAAAAAATTGTACAACCACTTAACTTGGAATTGGGAACCACGTGATGCCATTAAGACAAAACCCCCCGACCAAGTGACTAAATTAATTTGAAAAGAGATAGAGAGACACAGAGCTTAAAACATTTTCAAATTAATGATTCAGTCAAAAATATCAAAATTAAAAGTAGTAAAAATTTTGTAATTTAAACTACTTGTTTTTAGGTCTTTTGCTAACATAGAGGAGATCTATGCGGAATGCCTTTTCTTCTACTCATGCTTGTAGCCATGTCCTCATCAGAAACCTTATTAGCTGATCTCACACACAAATACAGCCCACTTCTCTTCTTCCTCACAATCTGATCACTACTGTATGCCATGCTCATGTTCTCTGATCCTGATGACCCTGAAGACCAGCTCATTGGCTCATCACTGTCAACGATGGTTGAATGGGGTGTCTCGTTTGTCATTTCATCGTCTCCCATGTCTTGCGGAATCAGGAAGTCAGGGCTGAGGGTTAAAGTGTTGCATGTCCTTAAGAATGGTGAGAGGTCTTTGTAGTGTTTCAGCACAAAATCCACCTAATTTTTAAGAAGAAAATTTAAGGGGTTAAACTCATTTGATTGCCGATCAACAGTACTCCTAATTAAGCTAATTTAGAAAGTCAAAATTCAAGTGAATATCTAGTATATACTAAATTATACCTTGCACCCAAGTGAGCAATGGATGAAAGGTTCTTGGAGACTTCTGTCACAAGAAGTACAGTAGTTTCCAGCCCCCTTGAATTGCCTGTTTTGAGGTCTCTTCTTGATAAACACCACTTTAGCACTGTTAATAGTGTATGCCTAATGGAATTAAGGCAATCAGTTAGCAAACATGAACTGAATTTTACAGGAAAAGAAAGTATTCTTTGAAAAGCAAAAAAAAAAAAAAATTGAATTTTCATCCTTTTTTCTTCTATGAAATATTAACTAACCTGGACGTTAGAGCAATCTATAAGCTTTTGAAGATCTTCCAGTCTGACAACATCATGATAGACGTACCGACGAACTTGAAGAAGCCTGTGAAAACGATGTGAAGGTATGCAATGAGGGCAGATGCTAATGCAACAATCCAAACAATACACGTTCTTTTCATTCTTCTTAGCAGCTTCATGGTAAGAACACCCAACGAAGAATTTCTGCCTGTAGAGAGCTTCCAACCAAGCAGGTTTTTGAATACCCTAAAAACCATGAAAGAAAAATCAATATCCAATTAAACCATGAATTCAATAAACCCCAGAACCAATAAGAAATGGGAAAAGACAAAAAGAACAAACCATGATCACCGTACACATCAAAGAATAGAGCCCTCTCCTTGAGCAGTTCTATCAAGACAGTGGAGTTAAAAGAAGAGAGAGAGAGCAAGAGAGGCGTAGAGATATGGTGATAGGAGTATTTATGGAGGTTCACAAGAAAGGGAAGGGCTGGATATATATTTATCCTTGGAGAGAAACGGAACATTTTGTCAATAGGTGGGCTAAATAATTATATATTATATAAATTACAAATATTGCCTATGGTGGAAAACCGGGAAAGGAGAAGATAGGTAAAAGAAAGTTAAGATACGAGGAGAACGTGGGTGCTGTTTCCATGTCTCCCATTGTAGACCTCCCCTTTAAAAAATTTTTTCTTGGGCCTTGGCTAAAGAGCTCTCCCTTATTGCTAAACTTAAACTAAGCTAAGCTCTTCTTGAAGGAGCTACCTTTAAGTTTAAGCATATATAATATATATACTTAAATCCATCTGTATTTGTTTTCTTTGATTCTCATGATCTTGATTATCTCTTGGTTGGTGAAAATAATTTGGCGCTAGTCTCCTTTGTTGGGAATTTGATTTAAACAAAATTAAGCATTGTATTTTAAGATTTATGTTATAATTTGTAAGTCTAACAGTAACTGAGGAAAATAGACTACTGATTTTATGATAAAATAACAACAGTGACTGGGAAAATTCTTTTTTCACAGTAGTATTCGGATAAAATTATTGGCTTATCAAGTCTTAGCTTGAGCTTGATTAATTCTTTATAATTATAAAATTGGTAATAACGAAAGCAACTTGTAAGGATATACAGGTCAGATCTTATATAAGTCGATCATGTAGTTGAAAAATCACCAAAAAAAATTAACAGGGATTAATTAATTTACTATTTAAAACAAACCTTTTTCTTGGAAAGATTGACATATTTTTTCTGGCTAAATGTTGTTTTTGCATAACACAGATTCTTTCCAAATTAATTATCATCCCTGGTATGACTTCAAAGCTAAGTAACTATTGCACAGGGGGGATTTTGAGTGTACAGACTTTGATAGGCCTTAAGGCATGGAGCTCCAAATCGATTATTATTATTATTATTATTATTATTATTATTATTATTATTATTATTATTATTTGCAGTGAGATTTTTAAGAGTTTATCAACCAAAATCTCACTGCAAATATATTTTATGTAATATTTTTTGTACTTTTATAGTTGTTGAAATAAAAAAATATTTCAAATATGGTAGTTTTTTAGCAATTACATCTTCAAGTGCTTTTCTAATTTTTTGAATATTATATAATATATTTTGTATTTTTATTAAAAAAATTTCAAATATCGTAGTTTTTTAGCAATTACATCTTCAATTGCTTTTCTAATTTTTTGAATATTATGTAATATATTTTATATTTTTATCAAAAATTAATTTATGCGACAATCAAACCAAAAGTTACACTAAATTTTAAAATAAAATTATTAAGTATTACAATACTGAGATTTATTAATTTTCGATAATGACCAAAGCTAGGATAATATTTTTTATTAATTTAAAGAAATTCTATTGATAGAAGAAAGAAAATAAAATTCCCCCACTGAATTCACTAATGTATGATGTATCTCCGTCCTTGCACGTGAAGAAATCTTTGTGAGAGGACCGAGGGACACCTTTAGAGGAGAATCCAATCGCATCCAAATTATGTTCTCTTGCCACTGTTGAGTTACCATCCTATTTATTCTCCTTCATTTTTTTTTTTGAAAAGCTTTTAATCGTCATTATAATCGTTAAAATATTACAATTCTCCCATCTCTATTTCATAAAACACAAATATCACTTTGATTTATATATGTTAACTTGCAGAGGACTTGAACTCTGGAGTAGCACTTCTCAGCCCGCCTAATCTTTAGAATAGCCATTGGAATTTAACTATAGGATTATTTTTAGTATTTTGAAATATACATAGATAGAGGTCACTAGTTTGAATTTAGCAAATAGCTACCTAGTTTATTTGTGTATATTTACATCCAAATTCCGATGGATTAGATTCTACAATGTGGGTGCTTTAATTTACCTTAATCTTTATCATAAAATAAACCTATAATTAAATTTTAATAATAAAACGTCAAGATTTACAGGTGATAACATATATATAGAGTATGGATCCACTTTATACCAATGTAAGATAATTTTGTTTTATATCATTTTTATGTAAGATTAATATATTTACAAACTACCTGTTTTATATAACAATTTACTTGTATCCATCAACCACGTAAAGTTTTGAGTTAATCTAATATTTTTTCATTTTGATCAAAAATGACGTTTTTTCAATATATATTAACAATAAAAATTTTGTTATTATCAAACTAATAGTTAAAATATCTTTGATTAAATTGAAATTTTGTATGCATAATCTACTAAATAGAATATAATACTCAAAGGTCGAATTAAAAAATGGGTTTATATATAATGCACTAACAGTGTATAGTTTATATACACTGTCAATGAATCAGAGGTTAACACTTCATCAATAAGCTCTTATGAGCAAATTAAAAAAATTTATTTATATTTACTTTTAAGAGCTTGACATATTTTTTAATTTACCAATTGATGAAGTGTCAACCTTTGATGCATTGATAGTGTATAGAAATTATACATCGTTAGTAGGGGTGTAAAACGGGCCTAAGCCCGCGGGCCAATCCGTTAAACCCGCGGGCTTTTTGAGGTCTGGTTTTGTTTTTTTAGGCCCGTTTAAAAACGGGCCTAAACGGGTTGGCCCGTGCGGGCCGGCAATCGCGCGGGCCGGTTCATAAGCCCACGGGCCAGCCCCATTTTAGCCCCTTTTTTTTATATAATTTGCTTTTTAATCATATTATTAATGTATTTTTATTTCTTACAATTACAAAATAATACATGACATGATTTTAATATATTCTAGCAAAAAAATGAATTCATGTAATTTTATTTTGAATTGAAATCATGACATTATATGTATGATAGTGAAAAAAAAAGAAGTTGGAAGAGTTTAATATTTAATAGAAATTTATGTTTTTTCAAGATTGTATTTATATATGAATTTTAATAATTTTTTAAATTTTATTTTTATTATTTTTATTTAAAATTATGTAGCCCGCGGGCCAGCCCGGTTCGTATTAAAAACGGGCCGGGCATATACAATTTGGGGGCTTGACCCGTTTAGGCCCGCATCCGTACAGCCCGCCCCGCGCCCGCACCGGCCCGCCCGTTTTACACCCCTAATCGTCAGTGCATCATATACAAACTCTTAAAAATATATAAATTGTATAAAAAAGATATGAAATTTTATAAAACAAAATTATTTTACACTAGTATAACTTGAATCTTAATATATATATATATATATATATATATATAAAAATATATATAAATATTCTATTGGTACAAAAAATAAAAATACGGTAAACTCTCTCTAAATTAACACTCTTAGTAATACTCTTGACTCTTAAGATCCATCATTGGGTTTTAATATTAAGTATTAATGTAGAAAGATTATTATTTTGAAAGAATTTACATTGTAAACTATCATTTTTTTCTTAAAAAATATTTGTTTAATTTTCATATTCTTTAAACTCCCAAAGAATTTTATAACATTTAATTTCTTTAAAACTCTCATTTTGATTGATATGTTTCTTAAAAATCTCTTTATAAATATATCCTATTTAATATATCTTCTCTTTTTCTAGTTTTTGAAGTAAAGAAATGTCAAATATGGTGGTCTTTTACAATTTACTAACTTGAAATGTTTTTTTTTTAATTCTTGAATATTAAAGTATTAATCTCTTTATAAATATTTGTATTTTTATTAGATTATTTATTTATGAGATAATCAAGATTAAAATTTACACTCAATTTTAAAGTGAAATTATTAATTATTACGGTAAAAAATTTATTATTATTATTTTTTTAATAACTCAAATTAAAATTATGGTTTTTTATTAATTTAAAAAATTATTAATTTAAAAGAGATCAGAGGAATTCCATTCTATTGCAATAGTAAACGATCATTTTCATTTCAACTTATTGGAGGCAATTACTATGGTCAAAATGGTGGTGATTGGACGCACAGTTCTTATGATACATACCATGTATCTTGGCTGGTGCCATTACTTTCATTGCAGCAATGATGAGCTTAAAGCTAAAAACACAGACACGTACGAGGAAACCCGGTTTTTTGGGATTCAACATGGCAACATTCAACCCAACTACTCCACTAATCACGATTTAGCTTTCTGGTTTTTCTAACAAAAAATAGATTGACAGACAAACACAACTCATTAAGCACTTGTTCAACAGACTCAATACGTGTCTCTTTATTAATTTACCATTAGTTTTACTAATTTTGAGGTCACCTTGATTATTGTGCCTCTAAGCTCCATCCAAGAGCTAATCTTAGGGTTTGCTATTTTTTCTTATGCCCCTTTATTTTTTTTTCATTTTCACCTTTCATGTTCAATTAGTTGAAGGTACATTTGGATGAAAAATTTTGAAATGAAAATATTTTAAAATACAATAATTCGAAGTATTAGTATTTATAATTATATTGTTTAGATAAATATTTTTAAAAAAAAAATTGACCATAAGAATCGATATTTTCAATAATATATGTAAAAATTAAAAAACATATACTATATTTCAATGAAATGATATTTTTCCTCTTAAGATTCGTACTAGTGGTGGGCCATGTGTAATGTTCAAGTTGTTAAGGATGCATATAAATTAGGATAATTATTTTATACATCATTAGTAGAGTTTTTTATATTCTACAAGCAAGGTTAGGCTAATTAAACATATCCTTTAAACATATTTAAAAAATAAAAAATAAATTACTAGGACATATGTAATCATTCTAACACTATTTATGGAGTCAAAAAAAATTTTACTGATGGTGTATAGAATATTAATCATTTGGATAAAAATTTTAAAATTTTGAAGGATTTTGAAATGAAAATATTTTAAAATAAATCAATTTGAAATACTAGTTTTCATAATTGTATTATCTGTATAAATATTTTTTTGAAATGACTATTACAATAGATTTTATCAATAATATAATAAATAAAATATATATTATATTTAAATAAAATGATTTTTTTGTTTGAGTTTTGTATTAATAATGGGTCATGTGATATAAAGTAAGAGAAAAATGTGAAGAAATTTAAAAAAAAAACACTTCTTTAAGTAGATTTTATTGTCGAATTCTCTCTTAAAATTCTTCTTAAATTTTGAAAATTTGTTACAAAATATTAAGCATTCAACCTAAAACCAATTGTTTTAGGTTGGAGGTTTAATATGATATCAGAGCCAAGATTCTATTTTGTGTTTATCTTGTAAGGATAATTTTTTCGTACACCGTCGGTGGAGTTTTTTTATTCCATAAACCGGGTTAGGATCATGACAAATGTCATATTTATTTATTTATTTATTTTAATATTTTATATGACATGTGTCACGATTCTAATACTACTTGTGGAGTAAAAAACATTTCACTGGCTGTGTATGTAATAATTATCCATCTTGTAATTCCTATTTGTTACCTTTTTTAAAATTGTCACTAGTATGCTTGCGTGTCTCCACTACACGTGATGAAAGTCTGTTAAAGTAGTATTATCCCACATCTATTCTATTTTTTGTGGGTCTTATATTAAAGTTCGGTTCCTTCACCTATTACCAATTGATTTTAAGTTGGATGCTTAACACCCAAAATAAACAATTAAATTTTAAATTTTTGAATATTTTGATTAAAATAAAATTTTTGAAATCTTTATTGCTGCCTCCAAAACAACCCATAGAATGATGGAAGAGTATAGTTGAAGTTATATTAATTTTGATGAAACAAGTCCTCCAGCCAATACCCACCCAATCTCTTCTTTGTGCCAATATTTGTTTCGAATTAATTTCCAATTTAAAGATTTTGATAGGGTTTTTGATTAATTTGAAATAGGTATTATGAATTGCTATGAATTTCTATGGGTTTCGATTCTGAATTTTAATGACTATGGATAGGTTTCAGTTCTTAGTTGACAAATTCGTATGGATATTACAAATTGTTATGAATTTGCTGTTAAAATCCTGAAAAATTATGATGAAAGATAGCTATTAAAATATGGAATATTCATGAAAATGGATGAAGAAAATGTTAAACTCATTTTTACAAAATTGATGAGAATGTGGTAGAAAATACTTTCCGTTATTGTCATCCAAATAATCTCCATAAAATTCCCCACAGACAATTGAAAACATTTTTTTTAAAGAAAAAGATTAAAGCCATTTTCAGGTTACCAAGTAGAGACTTAAGTACTTAACAATCTTTCGATTGGAGCATATAAATATAATATACTTTACAAAAGAAACAAAGAGAACGAATGGAAAAAAACGTACTTGAATACAAAAATTTGTATGAAAATGAAATCGGTAAACTTTCGGCTGGTAACAGTGGCTATACCATCAGAACCGACCAATTGAAAGTTTGGAAGAATTCACGTGCACTCTTTAATAATGAACAAGATAACCGAAGAAACAAAAGCAATGGCCCCACGTGCCATGAAAAGGCAGAACCTCACGTGCAGGGGATCCAATGGAGCCTGAATTTGAAAGTCGAAGGGTGTCTTCAACTGACAAAATATTCCTCTTTTTTATTTTCACTGAGAACATAAAACTGGGCGGTCAAAGGTCAAATGTCCAGCAAAGATATAATGACCAAACCAGTTAGAGTTTAGGTTAAGAGGGGGAGAGAACAGAGATATTAAGCTGTGGAAGAAGAAACAGAAAGTGGGTCAGCGTGTGAGCCGCACGAGGGGATCTGTCTGAGGCCTGAGCCTGACTGAGCCACTGCTCTCTTTTTCTCGCATGTGTGAGTGACTCACAACCACTTTGCCGTGTCAGAAAATGGGTTTTTATTTTTTGGGCATTGAGCGGCTGAGCGCAGTTTTATATTTTGTGCCTGCCTAGCCTTGCCTTGTTACCAAGGCCTAGCTCACGTGCACTGCCTTTTTCCAGGTACTGTAACTGGTAAATAATGGTAATTGTTTAAGGTCAGTCTCACGTGAGTGAGATCAAGAATTAAAAAGGTGAACGAATCACCAAAAGATGACTTAAGGCAGTATCTAAGGCTTTGGTCCAAGTATGGGCAACGGCCAACGCCATCATTGCCATAATCATTTGTTATTACTTGCGTAAATTAACTTTTTTTAAACTATTTTTATCTTCATCCGTTTTACGATCTGATACTAATATTTTTTGAATTGAGAATGATAAACAATAAAATATACCTAACAGTGATGACGACATGATTCAAATCATGTTCAAATATATAAAAAAAAATCCACTTTTATTTTTTTTCTACCACTTGTTAGTTACTTGCTTGAATTAACTTCATGTTGCTAAGTTAGCTACTTAGTTCATATATTCTTCTTTGGACATTAAACCATTTTAAAACAATTTTTTCATTTTATTTTCTGTTTAGAAAAAAAAATTATGAAGCAAATTCATGTCAACATATATCATTTTTATTTAAATCATATTTATAATCTCATTTTAACACATATCATGAATTAAGTTGTCATAACGTGTCAAGTCCTAAGACCTAATCCGCTAGACTTAATATCAAGGAGTCGCTACCAATTATTCAAACCTAAGGTGTGATTGGTCACCTATTCTTGTCTAAAGAAAAGACATGGTCTACGTTCAAAGATTCTTAGACTCGGGAGTACGGTTACGTATGGGGAAGGATTAGCACCCCCACAACGCCCATCCTAAGATGGTACCAACTAGCTTTATGTTATCTTTATAGTTTGCCTTAAGTTCATATTAATTTCGATATACTTATACATTGGGAAAATTTCTAAGATTTTTCCATCAATTTGGCTCCAACCTTAGAAATTCCCCTTACCTCAAAATATTCAAGGAGTCTCAATTGACTTTTTTAAACTCCATCGTCGGATAGATTTTAATATTTTATGAGATTCTTACTTTCTCCTAATTTCGTCTCAAGTTTTGACTCCATATCCATTTTACAAATTTCTTAGATTTTCTAATTTTTTAATTTATTTTTATATTATTATTTATTTTATTTGTAAGAAATAAACATGAATTATGTTTTTATTGAAAATTCACTTTTAAGCGTCCCATCAATTTGGCTCGGCCCAAAAGGAACCTCCTCACCTAGAAATTTTCAAGGAGTCTCAATTGAATTTCTTGAAATTTCATCCTCGGCATAACTCATATTTACTTTTTTTTATTTATCTTATTTATTATAATTCTATTTATTATTTAGATATTTTGTCTTATCTTATTTTATCTATTTATCTTTATTTGTTTACTTGTCTTCAATGGCTCATTTGTATCTATCTATATCCAATCCATCTATCTTATTTTACTTTTTATTTTTATTTATCATAAATAAATATGAATTAATTAGAAAAAAAATCTTTCAAAAGTATTCCATCAATTTGGCTCAACTTAAGAAAGATTCTTTCACCTAAAAATCTCCAAGGAGTCTCAATTAACTTTCTTGGAGTTTCATCATCGGTATAACCCATACTCATCCTAAGTATTTTATTTAAATTTATTTTTATCTTTTATTTTATGAAGTTTTATATTTTGCTTATTATATTTTTCTAAAAATTATTATTGTGAGTTTTATGCCCAAACAATTGATCATGCAAAAATAATATAAATCAAGAATTAAAGTTAATTATTATGCACTGTACCAAAAAAAAAGAGTAAAGTTAATTATCATGCAACCAACTTAAAATTATGCACACACACATACCTTTTAATTCAAGCTTATCATAAGAATTTAAATTAACATGCAAATCAAGTAACATATTATATTAATCATCATGCAAACAAATTACCAATATACAGTACATCAAATTACTAATTATCATACAAGCCTATATTCACTATCATGCAAGTAGTCATGCATATTAATTTTCAGTTATGCTACAAACTTACAATTATTAAATCAATTTAATTTATTGTTAAATTATCCAACTATTAACTTATCAACCTATTATTTAAAATACTAAGTTATTAACAAATACCAAGTAATTATTCATTACATTAATTACATGAACTCCATTTAATGAACTAATGAATTAACTAATATGTTAAGGAAAAGTTTACATGTAATTCACATTTCTTTTCTTTTTTTCTGCGTTAGTTTCAGGTGGCTAGGGAAGACGCCAGGAACTGCAATTGATGATGATGACGAGGCTGGGCAGAAACGCAACAGCAAGGGGCGACGTGATGCAGGGCAGCAAGCGAAGATGACGATGCGGCAGGTGTTGGAACCGTAGCTGGTGCAGCGAAGGAGCAAGGGACGGTGTGAAGCGGTTGCGGCGTGAAGATGCGGACACAGTGAAAATGATGATGCGGCAGGTGTTGCACTGCAAGGATGGTTAATTGTAGATGCTTGATTGTGTATTTTTCCTTTTTCTTTTTTTTTTCAAAACCCCGAGCTTTAATCCTTTTTATAGCCACAAATTAGTTAGAGTCCTAATATAACTATACTTATTCTAATAATTATCTCCTATTTTTAATATTTTATTTATCTAATTCTTATATTAATCCTAATCTAACTCTACCAAATTTAATATAAATCCAAATAATTATTCTAAAAACTCTAATTATCCTATCCTAAAATCAATTTTATTTTCTTTTCTTATCCTTTCTTTTTATTTTTTTTAATTATTCCTAAATCCTATTTTATTTCTAATTTCCTAATTAATGTTAATTCTACATCTAAAAATTCTTAATTTAATTCCAGCCTAATTTTAAATTAAAATACAATGTCATTTAACCCAATTAATTATTTTTACAAATTGAGAACCCGGACAAAATAGGGTGTCTACAGCTACCCCTTTTTGTGCATTTGCTGTGAAACAGTAGTTGCACAAAGACATAGACACCTATTTTGTCTAACTTCTTCTCTTTTTTTTTTATTTTTTTGTTATATATTTTTTATTTTTTTTGAAAAAGCTCCCTCTAAACAGAAAGGCAGTCAAACTTTAAAATCTTGTCTAAAAAGCTCCTCCTAAACAGGCAGGCAGTCAAACTTTAAAATTTTGTCCAAAAACTCCTCATAAACAGGCAGGCAGTCAAACTTTAAAAATCTTGTCCAAAAGCTCCCCCTAAACAGGCAGGCAGTCAAACTTGAAAAATCTTGTCTTAAAAAGCTCTAATTTTTTTTTTGAAAATTTTAGGAAACTCCTCTAAATTTTTCTTGTCAAAATTTGGAATCTTAGGAAACCTCTCTAAAATTTCTTTTCTTATTCAATTTTGAAATTTTGGGAAGCCCTTCCAAAACTTCTTTTCCTTTCTAATTTTGAAATTTTAGGAAATCGCCTCTAAAATTCTTATCTTATCAAAATTTGAAATTTTAGGAAACCCCTCTAAAACTCCTTTTCTTGTCCAAAATTTGAAATTTTGGGAAACTCCTCCAAAACTTCTCTTATCTAATTTTTGAAATTTTAGGAAACCCCTCTAAAACTCCTTTTCTTGTCAAATTTTGAAATTTATGGGAAACCCCTCCAAAACTTCCTTTCTTGTCTAATTTTGAAATTTTAGGAAACTCATCTAAAATTTCGTTTCTTGTCAAATTTTGAATTTTAGGAAACCCCTCTAAAATTTTCTTCTTGTCAAATTTTGAAATTTTGGGAAACTCCTCTAAAACTTTTTTTTCTTGTCAAAATTTGAAATTTTGGGAAACTCCTCCAAAACTTTTTTTTCTTGTCAAATTTGAAATCTTGGGAAACTCCTCCAAGACTTCTATCTTGTCTAATTTTTGAAATTTTAGAAAACCCCTCTAAAATTTCTTGTCTTGTTAAAATTTGAAATCTTGGGAAATTTATCTTATCCATGCAATTGCAACCTGTTCTATCCATGTAATGTCATTCATGTAAGCTATCTTATTCAAGCAACATCATTCATCCAATCTACTCTATCCATGCAATGGTTTTTCGAAAAACATTTCAAGCTCAATTGTGGCAACAACAAGGTTATTCTTTATCAATCCATCTCATGTATTCTTCTCTTTCATCTGTCCTATTGTCCTTCTATTTCTTATTTCTTTCCTCATTTTCCTTCTTCCGTTTTTCTTGCCCAATGAAACTCTTATCTTCATGCCCTCTTTATCTTATCTTCTCCCTTGATTCTTCTTTTTACTTTCCTCTCTATCTGGTCACTCATTTGCTCATTAAAATCTTTACTGAGACCTCATCATTGGTTTTTCTTGATTTCCAATTTCCATTCATCCACAAGTTTCCTTTTCTTTCATTTCCTAAATAATATAGGAGTCTTTCACATATTTTGCCAAGCAAACATTCATTACCATTCTAATTTCAAGATCAATGCAACACAATTTCTCAATCCCTCAAGGTAAGGATATAGCAAAGAAATGATAAGTGAAATGAAGAGAGTGGTATTATTCAACATTTGGAAAGATTTAACAAGAAATTGTCAGGCTTAGAAGGAAAGTAGGCTTGAATGAAAAGTGAGAATTTTTAGGATTAGGTAATAGTATCCAAATAAAAACAATTCAAACAATTTTGATCAATGAATACAAAATTCCCTTCAAAGGTCCATTAATCTGATTATGTTGAGTTTATCAAAACATCCTTTTTGCCCCAATATCATTGTCATCCAGGTTTTTTGGTATCTAAGTCGCCTTTTCAGGTTTTCAACTTAGATGCACTCCATTGATCTAAAACGCCCTTTTTTGGGTTTTCGATCTGAATTCTCCTTTCATCTCTTTTTTTTCTTTTCCTTTTCCTTTTTTTTCTTTTTCTTTTTTTTTTTCGTGAAATTTCTTTTGTTTGTTCTTGATTCTAATACATGCCCCAACAACAGATATTTCTTCACCCAATTTAATGCTCTCATGGATTCAAGACAATTTTTGGAATCCCATTACTTCCATCTAGGCTAGATCTCTTTGTTTATCTTGATCTGCTTCTTCTAATTCCATCCAAAGGATCATCATCTCATAGTGTAAGTATGTCTTTATTCAACACATGATTCTTCAATGGGAGTACTCATATTTGATCAAAATGGACTTTTAAGGCATGTAACATAGGCTCAGGTGAGGGTTTATGAAAGAAAGGATAAAATAGGCCCAAAATAAGTGTTTCAGGGTTTATCAAACCAAGAATCATTTTTCATGAATCATTTAGGCCTTTTGCCCCATTTGCTTTTTCTCTCCTTTTTTCATTTTAATGTGACTAGGGTTTTCACTTTCTTGATTCAAACCCTCTTTCCTTCTTCATTTTTTTTTCTTTTGTTCTTTTTTTCCACAAAATGCTTTTTTTTTTCACTTTGCCCCACTAATCCTTCATTTTCCATCCTCTTTGCCCCCCAGTGTAGAGGGTGATTCTTGGTGGGTTATATTAAAAAGAATATAATAGGCTCAAAAGGGTTAATCAATGGATAATTTTACTCACACTTGAAAGGTAGTGAAAGAAGGCTATTTCTCATCTCATTACAAGTACTCTCATTAAAGGTCATCTATTGAACAAAGACAAACTTATTAGAATTTCATGTAGAGATTCACCTTTACTCGTAACATTCTATAGGTGAAGATTTTAGACAAATATCTTCTATTCTCTTCTTACTTGAACAATCTTGGCAAATTGGAAACCCATTCAACCAACCAAAGCAACTCTTTCAAAGCTGAATTTTATACTCATTGCCATCATCATTATCATGTTCATTATTTGGATACTTTTAAGCTTGGTAACAATGTAGAGAATATGGGTATTGGTGTTTGGCATTAAAGAACAAGATTGGAATGAGGAATTAAGAAATATGCATCATACTAATCCTTTATTGAAAATGAAAACAAATGAAAACTGGCCCAATACATAAAAGAATTCTTAATGCCTTTTGGGCTTAGGCACTCCTATATTACCTAAGAAATTGAAATGTCCTAAGATGAATGAAATTAGAAACAAAGAAACAACCATAATCTTCAAGTTAGTGAATCAATCAATATCATCCACTTTCTTCCATAGCATTAACCGCTACCCCTTGTGTGATCTACAGAGGATTATCCTTCACATTTAGGTTATTCTTTGCCCCAAAACTCAAAATTCCAGTGTTGACAAGTGCTTGGACTCTCCTCTTCAAGCCCATACAATTCTCAATAGAGTGACCAGCATTGTCATTATGATAAGCACACTTTGCGTTAGGATCATACCACTTTGGGTAGGGAGGCTTCAAGGGCTCTACATAAACAGGGGCAATAAGGTGACCCCTTACCAACTGTGGGAACAACTCTGTGCATGTCATTGGTATAGGGTCTATTGTGAATCAATATCAATATCATCCACTTTCTTCCATAGCATTAACCGCTACCCCTTGTGTGATCTACAGAGGATTATCCTTCACATTTGGGTTATTCTTTGCCCCAAAACTCAAAATTCCAGTGTTGACAAGTGCTTGGACTTTCCTCTTCAAGCCCATACAATTCTCAATAGAGTGACCAGCATTGTCATTATGATAAGCACACTTTGCGTTAGGATCATAGCACTTTGGGTAGGGAGGCTTTAAGGGCTCTACATAAACAGGGGCAATAAGGTGACCCCTTACCAACTGTGGGAATAACTCTGTGTATGTCATTGGTATAGGGTCTATTGTGACATTTCGGCTAGCTCGAGTATTCTTTTGGTCATTAGGTGAAAAAGTGGGGTCTTGTGAATGGGAAATGGGTTGGTAAGCATTCTGATGATAAGTTTGTGGGTGGGGTTGAGAATAAGTGTAATTCACTGAAGGTAAATAAGAAGTATAGGAGCGACGTGAGTTATTGGAGACAGCTTGTGCATCTTCTTCCTTCTTCTTTGAAAACCCATTCCTCTTGCTATCATTCATAGATGCTTCAATCTTACCACTCTTAAAGGCATTTTCAATAGCTTCGCCTGTCAGCACCATGTCTGCAAAATTCTTGGTCACACTGCTAAGTATACGCTCATAGTAAGGAGCCTTGAGAGTATTCAAAAAGAACATGGTAATTTCCTTCTCAGTCAAAGGAGGTTGAACTAGTGATGCCACGTCTCTCCATCGTTGGGCATATTCTTTGAAGCTCTCCTCTTTTTTCTTTTCCATACCTTGGAGAGATAAACGGTCAGGAGCTACAGCAGACACATGTTTGTATTGAGCTATAAAAGCTCTCGCCAACTCAGACCAAGAAGAAACTTTGCTCCTTTCCAATTGGTTGTACCATTTAGTGGCTGACCCAGTCAAACTATCTTGAAAAACATGAATTAATAGCTTGTCATCCCATGCATATGCCGCCATCTTCCTACAGTACATGGTGAGATGATCTTTTGGGCACGATGTTCCGTTGAACTTTTCAAATTCAGGCACCTTGAATTTTGGTGGAAGCACGACACCCGATACCAAACACAACCTTTCAGCATCAATAGGTCCAAAATAGTCAAATCCTTCCATGGCACTTAGTCTTTCCTCTATCAAGCTCAGCTGGGCTTTAATACCACTATATTCTTCCTTATGCTTCAACTTTTCTAGCTCCGTGGGATCATCTAAATTTGGCACCTCCACTGGGTTTTGAGCTTGTGTTGATGAATTTCCTTGAAGACTTTCTCTTTGCACCTGTAAAGGCATTGGGGCTTTAACAGTACCTCCTTCGGGGACAAAAATGGGATTGTCTCGCATGCTTTGTTGAGTCTCTTGGATAGACCCCTCTTGATTACCCATCTTCTCCTTTCCTCTAATCATGGCTTTTAGCAACTGGGTAATTTCACTCAATTGCCCCCTTATCTCTGCATTTTCCTTTTCCAGCTTCTCTATCCTATTATTTTGGTCTTCTTCCATTATGCGAGCTTGATACCTTGTATGGTATTTATGGAGGGCGGACCGTCTACTAGATGCAATTTGATACCTTGAGTGCCACAATTAAGTTGAAATTATTTCATGTGGTGATATGTTTATGCACAAAAATGAATGCACATGGAATGCACTTAGGTCTAGCAATCTCTCCTAACAATCAAAAGTATGGTCATTCTCATGATAAGATAAGTGCAAACTTACATGAATGATATGTTATGCGACACAACTATGCATGACTTAATGATACAGACAAACTCTTTTTTTTTTTTAAAAAAATGGAAGAAAGAAAAACTATTTTTTATTTTTGTAAAAATAATGTAAAAAGAGGAAGCGAAACTTATTCCTTCATGTGTCCTATCTTAGGTTTATATCTACACTTCAATTTAGCATGGTTCCACTCTAAGGCTAGGTCTTATGTTTCATTACATGCTGGGTTGAGATAATTAAAGGTTCCCAAATTATCCCTCACTGTCGTCCACTCAAGACTAGTAAGGTACCCAATCCTCACCCATGACAGGCTACAAACGGAAAGGTTCAATTTGAGTAGTAGTATTTCACTAGCCATTGCGGAGGTATTACCTCACGAGAGCATAGTTACTCTACTTCCTCCTAAAAAGGATAAAGCCCGGGTAGAGGGCCAATGCATGCACATGCACGTGAAGTGTGTGTTGAAGGAACAAACAAATATTTTATCAAAATTAACATTCCTAAGGCAAACATAGAATAACATAAAACCAATCATTGGCTCAACTCTCTAAAGTCCCCAGTGGAGTCGCCAAACTGTCATAACGTGTCAAGTCCTAAGACCTAACCCGCTAGACTTAATATCAAGGAGTCGCCACCAACTATTCAAACCTAAGGTGTGATTGGTCACCTATTCTTGTCTAAAGAAAAGACATGGTCTACGTTCAAAGATTCTTAGACTCGGGAGTATGGTTACGTATGGGGAAGGATTAGCACCCCCACAACGCCCATCCTAAGATGGTACCAACTAGCTTTAGGTTATCTTTATAGTTTGCCTTAAGTTCATATTAATTTCGAAATACTTATACATTGGAAAAATTTCTAAGATTTTTCCATCAATTTGGCTCCAACCTTAGAAATTCCCCTTACCTCAAAATATTCAAGGAGTCTCAATTGACTTTCTTGAACTCCATCGTCGGATAGATTTTAATATTTTATGAGATTCCTACTTTCTCCTAATTTCGTCTCAAGTTTTGACTCCATATCCATTTTACAAATTTCTTAGATTTTCTAATTTTTTAATTTATTTTTATATTATTATTTATTTTATTTGTAAGAAATAAACATGAATTATGTTTTTATTGAAAATTCACTTTTAAGCGTCCCATCAATTTTGCTCGGCCCAAAAGGAACCTCCTCACCTAGAAATTTCCAAGGAGTCTCAATTGACTTTCTTGAAATTTCATCCTCGGCATAACTCATATTTACTTTTTTTTATTTATCTTATTTATTATAATTCTATTTATTATTTAGATATTTTGTCTTATCTTATTTTATCTATTTATCTTTATTTGTTTACTTGTCTTCAATGGCTCATTTGTATCTATCTATATCTAATCCATCTATTTGTGAAATCCCCAATTTCATGTAAAGTCCTCTTATTTGTAAAGTACTATAGGCAGAAATGATTTAAATGAATATGAGAATTAATGTACAAATGGTGTAAGGAACCTAGAAGAAGGAATGAAATGGATAGTCAATGGTCAATGAATTTAATGTTGACATCAAGAAAATATTAGAGAATGATAAAAGAAGAATAAATATCAGATTTTGATAATTAAATGATATGTGTGGCTGACATGAGGAAGGAAAGAAGAAGAAGAATTAATTGGTAGTCAAATGAGTCAAAGGGATATTGGTGGCTGAGATAAATGATAAGATGAACATGCATTTAATGCAATTTTACAAAGTCATCATCTTCATCTCATCATCCATACACCAGCTTCCTTCCAGCCCTTCTTCCTCTCGTTTCCTCTCCAAATTCCTTTAAGTGTTCATTTTCTGACCTTAACAAACCGCCAATTCCTGTCATCAAATCGCTAAGTTTCCTTAACGAAAAACGATCCTCATCACTAGCTCTCTCTATGTCTGTAATATGGAAGGCTGAAACAAAGTCTTTGAGGAGATCAGAAATCCTGTAAATTTGGCTATTGACAAAGGTAAGAAAAGAAATTGATTCATTTGATTTCATCCATAAATTGGAGTCATGTGATGTTGGTATAGCATACTTATGGTGTTGAAATGAAAGAAAGTTAAAGGTTTCAATTTATATGAATTATGCAGTTTTGAAGAAGTGAAGGAAAGAATCGGTGCAACCAAGGGATTTCGTATTATTTGGCTATTTGAGGTAAGGAATATATGTAACGGACGTAGGGTGACTATGTCCGCATGTTTTAAATGTTTTGGGATGAAACAAAAGCTGGTGTAAGTGCAGGAAATGTAAAATTCACGGTTTTCGCCCAGTTACGATTTGGCTCGGGGCAGCCGACTGCCCTAAATAGCAGCCGACTGCTCAGAGACAGTCGTGACGTAACTTTTTCCGAAACCGACTTAGAGCAGCCGACTGCCCTATATAGCAGTCGACTGCCATTTTTCCAGAAACTTTCTGTTTGCAAGCCAGTCGACCGCTAAGGAGCCAGTCGACTGCATTTTTCGAGAAACATTCTGTTTGCGGGCCAGTCGACTGCCCCATTTTAGCAGTCAACTGCCCTACTTGCATCCGAAAATTAAATATTTCAAATGCAAAAAGAAAATAAAATTTATTGAATATTTTTATACTAGAGCAGTCGACTGCCCTAAAAGAGCAGTCAACTGCCCCCTTTGAAAAATAATAATTTTTAATTTATTTATATAAATGTATTTGGATTATCATTAAAGGATATAAGAAGGGTTATGAATATCCATGGTTTTACAAGAATGAGTTTTACTACTCAATATTTTGAGATTAACGACTCCATTGGTGATCATGCATATTACTTGCTTATTTGTATTTGGCTGGGGGACTCTAGTCAAGCCCTCAGTACCACGGGTGTCACCTGACTAATGCACACTGTGGAATATTGACAATGGCCATTAGTCCTTTATATGTGTTTGGCTTAAGGGAGGATCCCTGGCCCATACGTGGGTACGCCACTTTATTTGGTGCATGATTCTATTGGATGTTGACGGTCTCCCCCTATTTGAAGACTATTTGTATATGTAATTTCAAGTTATTTGACATATATATGTGAAAGTATTTGAGTTATTTGAATACGTGCAAGTAACTTCATATGATTTTGTCATGTGTTATATGGTATTTGATGAACTTATATGTTATATGTTTTTACAAGAATATTACATGACATTATAGAGCCAAGCAGGAAAACTGCATATAGTGGCATACTACGCTCTTTTATGTATATTTCTTACTGAGCGTAAACTCATTCCTTTACAATATTTTTCATCCAGATTATTTGCAGTGAAGTCTGCTCTTGGTAGAGGAGCATATATTTGGACTATACGATATTCCTTCGAGGCTAGCTTCCAATCCCTTGAAGGTAGATACATTTTGATTATGTAATTCAGACTATAGTACAGTGATGTATATTAGACACATTGGGGATGTAAATTGTTAAAGAGATTAGTATGTAATTTATATTAGAGTTTTAGACTTATGTGTAAGACGATCCTATATGTGTATGAGAAATATATCATCATGTAAACAATATAGTGTTAGCTATATTAAAGAAGAAGGATGCACCGTTGAACAGCCTAACCAAAACTATGGGAAAGAAAAAAAATTTAGTTGGTATTTGGGAGTGACGAGGATGTCACAGATTGGTATCAGAGCAAGGTTAGTCTGACGTTTGACGGTGTCATTAGGCTAGAAATAGTCTACATCCCCATGTACTGTACTTGTCTGAATACATATATGTGGTTGAATTGCTGAAAGTGTACTAAACGCTTGACCTTGTGGTGATATTGGTAGAATGAGCACTCGTAGAAGGGGTACTGGTAGAGGACGAGGACGAGGACGGGGTAGAGTAGAACTGTCCCCAACACAGTCTCCTCCTCCATCTCCATCGGGTAGCTCGAATGCTCGACTATCGAGAGTGGAGAGAAGTATTGAGACTATGGCCACTCTATTTAATCAGTTCATGTCTAATTTTCCAAACGTGGCCACTAATGCATCAACAGCACCACCTATAGTACCTCCTATTCCGTCTGAGAATGATCCTCCTACTCCTCCAGTACAGCCCCCACCGGCACAGCCTGAGTTGCCCCCACTAGCTCAAGTTAATGAGAGGCGAGATCCTAAGGCCTACTGCAGTGTGGTCTTAATTAAAGAATTTAAGAAGTTGGATCCGCCGAAGTTTAAGGGGGATAGAGATCCGTTGACCGCCGAGAATTGGGTGAAGGCAGTCACCAAATCTTTTGGGTACATGACCTGTTCTGAGAAAGAAAAAGTGGGTTTGGCAGCTTATTTGTTAGTAGACGATGCCGAGCATTGGTGGCAGTCTACTCGGGCCACTTTGGAGACTCAACACACTGAGGTTACGTGGGATAGATTTTTAGAGGCCTTTAATGAACAGTACATCCCACGCACTGAACAGACCAGGTTGAAGATTGAGTTTTTGAGCTTGACTCAGGGGACTATGACGGTAAATCAATATGAGTTGAAGTTCATTTCTTTAAGCAGATTTGACCCTGAAGTCCTAAGGAGTGAAGGACATAAGATCTACCGATTCATAGAGGGATTAAGGTCTCCTATTAGATCGAAGTTATATCCTATGGATATCACTACTTATAATGAGGCAGTCTGTAAGGCTCAATTGTGTGAGCAGGACTATAATCTTCACCATGCTGATTTCCGAGCCAAGGGTAAAGGCAAAGAACCGATGAAGCGGAAGTCAGATGAGAGAGCCTCTAGTGACAGATATCCATTTAGGAAAAGTAGACCATATGAAAGAGCTTCGGCAGGGACTCCTAGATCTACCAGAATTAAGATAAATGATGAAAGATCCCGATATTCAGCTGGCAGTACAGCGAGCTCGCCGAAGAGTGTGACGCAGAAATGCGAGCATTGCGGGAGATTCCATGGGTCACAGTCATGTCGTATGGCGAGCGGGGCTTGTTTTTGGTGTGGCGAGAGGGGGCACATGATTAAAGATTGTCCCAAGATTTCTAAAAGAGTGTCTGAAGAATCGGAAAGTACCACCCAACCACAGCCTAAGGCCACAGCTACTGAGAAGGGAAAGAAAGCTGGGACTCAAGGACGAGTATTTGCTATAGACGAGGAGTCTGCCGATGCTTCGTCCAAGATGATTAAGGGTAAGATTCACCTCTTTGATATAAGTGTTACTGCTTTATTTGATCCAGGCTCTACACACTCCTTTGTTTCTCCCATAATTGCTACAAGATTACCAGTTGAACCTGAGCCTTTAGGACATTTGTTACAAATAAGTACACCGTTTAGAGAATTTCAGATAACAGATATAGTGTATCGTAGTTGTAAGCTACGGGTAGGAGAGAGAGAATCGATAGCTGATCTAATCCTACTGAATATGTATGGATTTGATGTCATATTAGGAATGGATTGGTTAGCTAAGAATCATGTGATATTGGATTGTTATGCTAAAAGTGTGATCTTCTCTTCTCCCGTTAGCTATATTGTAAATTTTGCAAATGTTTAATACAAAAGTATGTTTATAAATTTATTTATTCGTAAATGAAATTAATAGAGAATTTATTTGTTATGTGAAGGATTTATAGCATATGTGGTGGACGTAGAAAGGAAACGTCCCGAACTTCATGAAATTCCGATAGCCAATGAGTTTCCATGTGTGTTTCCGGACGATCTTCCAGGACTTCCTCCGGATAGGGAAATCGAGTTTACTATCGATTTGGTGCCAGGGACTGAGCCCATTTCGAGACCACCCTATCGGATGGCCTAGTGGAATTGGAAGAACTTAAGAAACAGCTGCAGGAGTTACTAGATAAGGGGTTTATACGGCCAAGTGTATCCCCATGGGGTGCTCCTGTGCTATTTATCCGGAAGAAGGACGACAGCTTGAGGCTTTGTATTGATTATCGATGGTTGAATAAGGTGACAATCAAGAACAAGTACCCTCTTCCTAGGATTGATGATCTCTTTGATCAGCTTCGGGGTGCACGAGTCTTCTCCAAGATAGACTTGAGATCGGGATATCATCAATTGAAGATCCGAAGTGAAGATATCCCTAAGACTGCGTTCAGGACACGGTATGGTCACTATGAATTCCTAGTGATGCCGTTTGGTTTAACCAATGCACCCGCGGCTTTTATGAACTTGATGAATGATGTGTTCAAACAGTATTTAGACCAATTTGTCATTGTTTTTATCGATGACATATTGGTGTATTCAAGATCATGGGAAGAGCATGAGCAGCATTTGAGGATAGTTCTACAAACCCTCAAGGATCGGGGATTATATGCCAAGCTAAGTAAGTGTGAGTTTTGGCTAGATCAAATATCCTTTTTGGGTCACATAATCAATAAAGATGGAGTTTCGGTCAATCCATCGAAGATTGAAGCTGTGGTGCAATGGGAGAGACCGAAAACAGTGACAGAGATTAGGAGTTTCTTGGGTCTAGCCGGCTATTATCGACGATTTGTAGAGGGTTTTTCGAGGTTAGCTGCTCCCTTGACGCGCTTAACGCGCAAAGAGGTGAAGTTTGAATGGAATGATGCTTGCGAGCACAGTTTCCACGAGTTGAAGCGCAGGTTGACTACTGCACCTATTCTCACCATTCCTAGTGGTTTTGGAGGATTTTCCGTATATAGTGATGCCTCTGCACAAGGTCTAGGTTGTGTGCTAATGCAACATGGCAAGGTAGTTGCATATGGTTCTCGTCAATTAAAGGACCATGAGAAGAACTACCTGAGTCATGATTTGGAGTTAGCGGCAGTGGTGTTTGCTCTAAAGATTTGGAGGCATTACTTGTATGGTGAGAAATTTCAGATTTTTACGAATCATAAAAGTCTGAAGTACTTGTTCTCTCAGAGGGAATTGAATATGAGACAGAGGAGATGGCTCGAGCTTCTGAAGGATTATGATTGTGAGATCCTATACCACCTGGGAAAAGCCAATGTGGTGGCAGATGCTCTGAGTAGGAGACATATGGGGATAGTATCGTACATGATGGTAAGAGAATATGAGCTACTTGAGCAGTTTGCAAGCCTTAGTCTCAATGTTGTGCCTTATGAGCACTTTGGAATGATAGTTAGTTTGATGATTGAGCCGGATTTGATGGGTAGAATTCGGATTGCCCAAAGGGAAGATGATCAATGTATGGAGGCCATGAATCAGATCCAATCAGGTATGCCATCGGAATTTAGCATTGATAGTAATGGACTCTTGAGATTTAAGAATCGTATATGTGTTCCTAAGGATGAGGAGTTGAAGAAGTTAATTTTGACTGAAGCACACTCCACTAAGTATACTTTGCATCCGGGAAATACGAAGATGTATCATAATCTTCGCAAGGTGTATTGGTGGACTGGCATGAAAAGAGACATAGCAGAGTTTGTGGCAAAGTGTCTCACGTGCCAGCAGGTTAAGGTAGAGCACCAAAGACCAGCAGGTTTACTACATCCTCTACCTATACCTATGTGGAAGTGGGAGCACATTACGATGGATTTTGTCATGGGACTACCTCGAACGAGAAGGAATCATGATGGTATTTGGGTCATTGTGGATCGGTTAACTAAGTCAGCTCACTTCCTGCCTATGAAGTCTACAGATACACTTAGTGCTTTGGCAGATTTGTATGTGAAAGAAGTTGTCAGACTACATGGAGTTCCAGTGAGCATTACATCTGATAGGGATTCCAGGTTCACTTCTCATTTCTGGGAACATTTCCAAGAGGCCATGGGATCTCAATTAAATTTTAGCACGACTTTTCATCCATAGACTGATGGTCAATCCGAGCGCACCATTTAGACGCTCGAAGATATGTTGAGAGCTTGTGCATTGGACTTTAAAGGCTCCTGGGATGATCATCTGCCATTGGCTGAGTTTGCATACAACAATAGTTACCATGCAAGTATCGGGATGGCACTATATGAAGCTCTATATGGTAGAAGGTGTCGATCTCCGATTGGGTGGGAAGAAGTGGGCGAGCGTAAGTTATTAGCCCCAGACTTAGTCGAGCAAGCCTCTAAGGATGTTAAGTTAATTTGCCAAAGACTTAAGACAGCTCAGAGCGACAAAAGAGTTACGCAGATACTCGACGGAGACCACTTGAGTTTTTGGTCGGGGATTCGGTATTTTTGAAAGTTTCTCCATCCAAAGATATCATGAGATTTGGCCGAAAAGGCAAACTTAGTCCTCGTTACATAGGGCCATTTGAAGTCCTAGATCGAGTCAGAGATGTTGCATATAGGTTGGCACTACCTCCGGAGCTATCGGGAGTACATAATGTTTTCCATGTGTCGATGCTTCGGAAGTATAATCCGGATCCATCTCATGTCATTGAATATGAGCCCTTAGAGATTTGGGAGGACATGAGTTATGTGGAGAAGCCAGTTCGGATTTTGGATAGAAAGGAGAAAGTGTTAGGGTCTAAGACGATTCCCCTAGTCAAAATTCTCTGGCAATACCATGCCATGGAAGAAGTTACATGGGAGCTAGAGAGCTTAATGAAGGAAAGGTATCCGGAGCTATTTGAGTAGTAACCCGATTTAAATTTGGAGGACCAAATTTCTAAAGGTGGGGAGAATGTGAAATCCCCAATTTCATGTAAAGTCCTCTTATTTGTAAAGTACTATAGGCAGAAATGATTTAAATGAATATGAGAATTAATGTACAAATGGTGTAAGGAACCTAGAAGAAGGAATGAAATGGATAGTTAATGGTCAATGAATTTAATGTTGACATCAGGAAAATATTAGAGAATGATAAAAGAAGAATAAATATCAGATTTTCATAATTAAATGATATGTGTGGCTGACATGAGGAAGGAAAGAAGAAGAAGAATTAATTGGTAGTCAAATGAGTCAAATGAGTCAAAGGGATATTGGTGGCTGAGATAAATGATAAGATGAACATGCATTTAATGCAATTTTACAAAGTCATCATCTCCATCTCATCATCCATACGCCAGCTTCCTTCCAGCCCTTCTTCCTCTCGTTTCCTCTCCAAATTCCTTTAAGTGTTCATTTTCTGACCTTGACAAACCACCAATTCCTGTCATCAAATCGCTAAGTTTCCTTAACGAAAAACGATCCTCATCACTAGCTCTCTCTATGTCTGTAATATGGAAGGCTGAAACAAAGTCTTTGAGGAGATCAGAAATCCTGTAAATTTGGCTATTGACAAAGGTAAGAAAAGAAATTGATTCATTTGATTTCATCCATAAATTGGAGTCATGTGATGTTGGTATAGCATACTTATGGTGTTGAAATGAAAGAAAGTTAAAGGTTTCAATTTATATGAATTATGCAGTTTTGAAGAAGTGAAGGAAAGAATCGGTGCAACCAAGGGATTTCGTATTATTTGGCTATTTGAGGTAAGGAATATATGTAACGGACGTAGGGTGACTATGTCCGCATGTTTTAAATGTTTTGGGATGAAACAAAAGCTGGTGTAAGTGCAGGAAATGTAAAATTCACAGTTTTCGCCCAGTTACGATTTGGCTTGGGGCAGCCGACTGCCCTAAATAGCAGCCGACTGCCCTAAATAGCAGCCGACTGCCCTAAATAGCAGCCGACTGCTCAGAGACAGTCGTGACGTAACTTTTTCCGAAACCGACTTAGAGCAGCCGACTGCCCTATATAGCAGTCGACTGCCATTTTTCCAGAAACTTTCTGTTTGCAAACCAGTCGACCGCTAAGGAGCCAGTCGACTGCATTTTTCGAGAAACATTCTGTTTGCGGGCCAGTCGACTGCCCCATTTTAGCAGTCAACTGCCCTACTTGCATCCGAAAATTAAATATTTCAAATGCAAAAAGAAAATAAAATTTATTGAATATTTTTATATTAGAGCAGTCGACTGCCCTAAAAGAGCAGTCGACTGCCCCCTTTGAAAAATAATAATTTTTAATTTATTTATATAAATGTATTTGGATTATCATTAAAGGATATAAGAAGGGTTATGAATATCCATGGTTTTACAAGAATGAGTTTTACTACTCAATATTTTGAGATTAACGACTCCATTGGTGATCATGCATATTACTTGCTTATTTGTATTTGGCTGGGGGACTCTAGTCAAGCCCTCAGTACCACGGGTGTCACCTGACTAGTGCACACTGTGGAATATTGACAATGGCCATTAGTCCTTTATATGTGTTTGGCTTAAGGGAGGATCCCTGGCCCATACGTGGGTACGCCACTTTATTTGGTGCATGATTTTATTGGATGTTGACGGTCTCCCCCTATTTGAAGACTATTTGTATATGTAATTTCAAGTTATTTGACATATATATGTGAAAGTATTTGAGTTATTTGAATACGTGCAAGTAACTTCATATGATTTTGTCATGTGTTATATGGTATTTGATAAACTTATATGTTATATGTTTTTACAAGAATATTACATGACATTATAGAGCCAAGCAAGAAAACTGCATATAGTAGCATAGTACGCTCTTTTATGTATATTTCTTACTAAGCGTAAACTCATTCCTTTACAATATTTTTCATCCAGATTATTTGCAGTGAAGTCTGCTCTTGGTAGAGGAGCATATATTTGGACTATACGATATTCCTTCGAGGCTAGCTTCCAATCCCTTGAAGGTAGATACATTTTGATTATGTAATTCAGACTATAGTACAGTGATGTATATTAGACACATTGGGGATGTAAATTGTTAAAGAGATTAGTATGTAATTTATATTAGAGTTTTAGACTTATGTGTAAGACGATCCTGTATGTGTATGAGAAATATATCATCATGTAAACAATATAGTGTTAGCTATATTAAAGAAAAAGGATGCACCGTTGAACAGCCTAACCAAAACTATGGGAAAGAAAAAAAATTTAGTTGGTATTTGGGAGTGACGAGGATGTCACACTATCTTATTTTACTTTTTATTTTTATTTATCATAAATAAATATGAATTAATTAGAAAAAAAATCTTTCAAAAGTATTCCATCAATTTGGCTCAACTTAAGAAAGATTCTTTCACCTAGAAATCTCCAAGGAGTCTCAATTGACTTTCTTGGAGTTTCATCATCGGTATAACCCATACTCATCCTAAGTATTTTATTTAAATTTATTTTTATCTTTTATTTTATGAAGTTTTATATTTTGCTTATTATATTTTTCTAAAAATTATTATTGTGAGTTTTATGCCCAAACAATTGATCATGCAAAAATAATATAAATCAAGAATTAAAGTTAATTATTATGCACTGTACCAAAAAAAAGAGTAAAGTTAAGTATCATGCAACCAACTTAAATTATGCACACACACATACCTTTTAATTCAAGCTTATCAGAAGAATTTAAATTAACATGCAAATCAAGTAACATATTATATTAATCATCATGCAAACAAATTACCAATATACAGTACATCAAATTACTAATTATCATACAAGCCTATATTCACTATCATGCAAGTAGTCATGCATATCAATTTTCAGTTATGCTACAAACTTACAATTATTAAATCAATTTAATTTATTGTTAAATTATCCAACTATTAACTTATCAACCTATTATTTAAAATACTAAGTTATTAACAAATACCAAGTAATTATTCATTACATTAATTACATGAACTCCATTTAATGAACTAATGAATTAACTAATATGTTAAGGAAAAGTTTACCTGTAATTCACGTTTCTTTTCTTTTTTTCTGCGTTAGTTTTAGGTGGCTAGGGAAGACGCCAGGAACTGCAATTGATGATGATGACGAGGCTGGACAGAAACGCAACAGCAAGGGGTGACGTGATGCAGGGCAGCAAGCCAAGATGACGATGCGGCAGGTGTTGGAACCGTAGCTGGTGCAGCGAAGGAGCAAGGGACGGTGTGAAGCGGTTGCGGCGTGAAGATGCGGACACAGTGAAAATGATGATGCGGCAGGTGTTGCAGTGCAAGGATGGTTAATTGTAGATGCTTGATTGTGTATTTTCCCTTTTTCTTTTTTTTTTTTTCAAAACCCTGAGCTTTAATCCTTTTTATAGCCACAAATTAGTTAGAGTCCTAATATAACTATACTTATTTTAATAATTATCTCCTATTTTTAATATTTTATTTATCTAATTCTTATATTAATCCTAATCTAACTCTACCAAATTTAATATTAATCCAAATAATTATTCTAAAAACTCTAATTATCCTATCCTAAAATCAATTTTATTTTCTTTTCTTATCCTTTCTTTTTTATTTTTTAATTATTCCTAAATCCTCTTTTATTTCTAATTTCCTAATTAATGTTAATTCTACATCTAAAAATTCTTAATTTAATTCCAGCCTAATTTTAAATTAAAATACAATGTCATTTAACCTAATTAATTTTTTTTACAAATTGAGAACCCGGACAAAATAGGGTGTCTACATAAGTCTATAATATATATTTTGACATGAAATGATTATTTTATAGAATTCTTTATGTGACTTTTGCTAGTATTGTAGAGATGTTAATTAGTTGGTAAAGTTCTTGGCAAAAACTTTTAACTTTGGGTTTTTTGGGATAATTAAGTGGTTTTATTTATCCAAAAGAAGTAAAAATACTGTTACATAAAAAAAAAAAGCTTCAGGTCGAAATGATCAAGATGCATGGAATCATTCATCTAGAATAGGATCCTTTAGGCCCCAAGCGGTAAAACATTGTTATTTGCACAATCTACGACATTTGTTAATCCTTTTAATCTTAATCTGACAACCTACTTAATATGACTACGCACTTGCGCGGAAAACGCTTGCAAGCTTCCATAAGACCTGTTGTTTCTCTCCCTCTGTGCATGGCATATATAAACACCCCACGAAATGCCTATTCAGATAGAAATCAAAGATATGCCCTTTTAGCTTTCTCATTGCCTTTCGCAACTCATCCTCTCAGTTAGCAACTTCTCTATGAAATTGACAAAGCTACGAGACCTATTTCCATAAATCTTTTGAGAACTCACTTTCAAAAGGCATATAATCTTTGGATTCCTGCATTGTGCGACAGAGTACATAGGTACTATTGACTTCAAGACCCCAAGAATGTAATCGATCTTTCGTTGGCAATCTATTAAAAATGCCATGGTAACTTTTGGTTCCGTTTTCTTACTAACACCAGAGAACTCTGGTTGTGAATCGTAAATAAAACTCTGCTCTGCTCTTTCTTTTTCTTACATGTGTGATTGAGTGGTTCGCTTGTTGTATTTCATGTAAGGACTCATAACTAACACCAGAAGAAAATAACTCGATCCTAGAACACTTCAATCACAAGCCAGAAAAAAGTGTAAAAGAGCATCAAGACATTTTGCACTCTTATAACAGAATCCAGATTCCCTATAGTAAATATAGTTAAATCATCTGCAAAAAACATATTAGTTAAACCAACTCTTTTGCATTTTGGATGATAATCAAAGACTTCAGATTTAGCCGCAGGAATAAAAATTCTGGACAAAACATTTATCCGCAAGAGCAAAAAGATATGGGAATCCTCACTCCCTTTGCTCCCTGGAAATAGCATACCAATCCGATGTTGAGAGATAGAGAGAACCTAGATGTGGTAATAAGACACTGGATTCACCTAATAAATTCACTAGGAATTCCTGTAGCAGTTAACACAGTGAAAATGAAGTTCCAGTCTAGTGAATCGAATGCCTTTTGAAGATCAATTTTTATAACGCAACGAGGAGAAAGGGTAGATCAACCATAGCCCTTTACTAGTTCTTGGGCCATTAAGACATTATCAATGATACTTTTGCCTGCAATGAAAGCACTTTGATTCTAAGTTAAAAGAAGAGATAAACATCTTTGAGTCTGCTAGCCAAAGTAGCAGTGATACATTTATAGATTACAAAGCAATATGAGATTGGCCTATAATCCTTAATGCATCAAGGGTTTTGATTCTTTGGCAAAAATCCTACACTACTAGAGTTAAAAGCAGGGGATGAATCAACGGACTGAAAGACATAAAGAATAGCATCAATCACATCACTACCAACAACAAACCATGTTGTCACGAAGAAATGAGCAGTGTATCCATCTGGTCCAAGAGCTTTTTTACTATTAAGAGCAAACATTGCAACTTTCACCTCATCCCTTGTAACACGTTTAGAAATATTAGCCTGTTCAGCAACAAATAAAGAAATTTGAAGTAGCTCAGCTAAAGTTTCCTTAGAGCAGCTTGAGACTCTAAGGTCGGGTGTGCCAAATAAAATTTTAAAGTAGGAAATAGCTGCATTGGGAATTTGAGTAAAGTTATCTAATTTCCCACCCTTCTCATCGTATAAAACCATTAAGGAGTTTTTGCTCTGTTTGGCAGCCAGCATTCTATGAAAGAGCCTAGTATTATCTGATCCCCTTCTTGGAGTCATTGAATTCTGGACTTCAACATGTAGAAACTTTCTTAAGCCTGAATCAAGTCATGATACTCATAAAGATAGATTCTTTCCAACTTAACAAGTTCAACGGACGGAGAATGAGTCAATATGACTGCCCGAACGGAACATAATTCCTTATTTTTGTCATAAACCTTCTTTAAGATACTTCCAGATCAAGCAAAATTAAATTTCTTAAGCTTTCAATCTCTTCAATTTCTTGTGAAGAATGGACATAAAGATAACCTGTAATAGGCCATTTCCATGAATTCTTAGTCTCTTCAATCTCTTCAACAACATTTTTTCGCACACAAAGGTGAAACAAATTGCTAGGCCAAAGGCTAATTTATTCACATTTCTCGCATTATCATGCATGTGTACATAGTCACTAGTCATGCCCAAAAATAAGATCAGAGTGCTCTGCTACAATTTGATTACTGCACAGAAATTGGCTAGATACGTACTTCAGAGGTTATAACAGTATCACCGAAGTTTCTAATGGCTCCAATGATTTCGAACTCCAGGTCACAAGTAGTTGCATTGCAGCTTCATTAATTCCTCACCCTTAAACTATTTGAAATTAATATATGAATCGTTCGTTATTTGCATATTCGTCATCAGATGGTTCTTAGGACTACATCAATGTCTCTGACGACTCCAATTCATTTCTACAACTTTCTTTTTGTTCTCTGCGTAACTACCAAATTGCACAATTCCAACTTGCTTATTCCTTATACATCACCAAATAATTAAATATCTACCTAATGATCGACCTGCTACTGATCGTTTATAGTTTTCATCGCCGAAAACAGCAAAACAAGGAGTTACCAGGTTAACCATCTTAACGCATCTTATGTAACAGAGAAAAGGGAAACCAAAGTCAGAAAGCTAATCTAGACAATCAGAATAACATCACACTCATTATAGTATTAAGCAATAGTGAAGTCTTTCATGGTATTTCCACAATCATCAATTCAGCAGGCAATACTTTATATTGCATTAATAAACATACACTATACATTGAATCCGTCCCAGATTAGTATCATCTTCAGGTCTTTTGTTAATGATGTCTGTATAATCAAAAATAATATACAACAAATCATTAAGGATCATGATAATAGGTGATGCATCGATAGGAAAATCATACTTCAAATGATCCAAAGCCAGCATCAAGGCTTCTGAGCAGAAAACATGATGAAGTATTGCTGAATCTTTTTTGTATAGTTGGTAAGACCACAAGATGTGCATAAGTCCTCTATCTCTTCCTCCGTAAGGTAGTTATAATTTTGCAGAATCCTCTGCAACAAAAATGAATGTCTTTAACATGCTAAAATCAGTGAATTGTATTCTGATTTCTCAAGAATAGAAATTATTAAAAAAAAAAAGCATTCTGAGAATCAGATTTGCAAATTGGTGGCAAGGCAAGAACTGGATATGATAGAACTTCTGGTACCATAAACAAATCATATGTGCTGCAATAACTGGGTTTTGGACTCAAAGGGTAGACGACAAATCATCAGTTGGAGTTTTACATATGTTCGGGACATTATTTATGTGGAAATCCAGTCCAGATTCTACGGGATTGGATATGATTGATTTTTTATTTATTTCCTAAGATAAAGGGATTTAGTATCTTGACCAAATATTTTCCTAATTGGTTTCATTTAAAACTTTCCTTTATTTAGGATTCCTTTTCCTTTTTTGAAAATGGTATGTAGGATATATAGGGATTTAAGTAGATTTCCTAGTTTAGCCTACAACTATTTATACTCTCTGTAAGCTATAGTTTTTTGAGTAGAAGTCAGAAAAACATGTTCGTATCAGTTTCTACATTCTCTACAATATCAGTTTCTACATGGTATCAAGAGCATACGACCCATTAAAAATCATAGTTTGATTCTTTTCCCACCATGGTGAGCGGTAGCACAACATCAGAGGTGACCTCAAACTCAGGGAGCATGATCTGCAACATCACTTGGAAGCCTGTACATGCTAAGGAGAGTTATGGAAAGACACCTACTGATGAGATGCCACAACAGTCCCTTCAGCAAAACAGACCTGAAATTGAGAGTACTGCCACTTTGGCACAAAAAAGTAATTTTCTAAGCGCTCTAAGTGTTGAAAGCTCAAAGGCATGGATCGTTGACTCAGGTGCATCAGACCATATAACCGGTGATGCATCGTTATTTCATGAATACAGCCCATGTTCTGGAAATTTTACCGTTCGTATTGCAGATGGCTTACTATCTAAAGTGGCTGGTATCGGTTCAGTTGCTATCTCCAAGGACATAATGCTTAAATCTGTTCTCCATGTTCCTAATTTGGATTGTAATCTCTTATCTATTAGTAAGATTACGAGAGATCTTAATTGTGTTACTAAATTTCTCCCACATATGTGTGAATTTCAGGACTTGGATTCGGGGAAGAAGATTGGCAACGCTAGGATATGAGGAGCTCTATCTTCTTAGAGATGAAGAATCTGAGAGGAAAATTCAGAATAATGCTTGCACAATCTCAACCTCTAGCAGTCATAAAGATAGTGCAGTCATGTTGTGGCACTACCGATTAGGTCATCCCAACTTCTTGTACCTCAAAAGGTTATTTCCCACATTATTCAATAAAAGTCCCTCATATTACCAATGTGAAATTTGTCAATTGTCCAAGCATCCTCGTAATACTTACCCACATCATTCATATAAATCATCCCATCCCTTCTCCATAATACACAGTGATGCTTGGGGACCATCTAGGATAGCAAATATTACTAACTCTAGATGGTTAGTTAGCTTCATAGATGACCACACCCGAGTGACTTGGTTGTTCCTCATGAAAGACAAATCTGAGGTTGGGCAAATATTTCAGAATTTCAACAAAATGGTCCAGACTCAATTCCAAACCAAAATTCAGGTGCTTAGAACCGACAATGGAAGGGAATATTACCACTCTACCCTCGGAGCTTATCTACTTGATCGGGGAATTGTCCATCAAAGCTCATGTGTGGATACTCCCCAACAAAACGGAATAGCAGAGAGGAAAAACTGACACCTAATGGAGGTTGCCCGATTACTCATACTTGCCACTCATGTTCCAAAACATTTTTGGGGAGAAGCGGTTTTAACAGCTACTTATCTCGTAAATAGAATGCTTTCTCGTGTCTTTCAATTCCAAACACCATGCCAAAAGCTCCTTACAACCTACCCTCATCTTCGAATTATCTCATTCATCCCTACTAAAGTGTTCGGGTGCACAGCATTTGTCCATATACATCAGCAGCATTGAAGCAAATTGGATTCCAAATCAATCAAGTGCATATTTCTTGGCTACTTTCCAAACCAAAAGGGATACAAATGTTATTCACTAGTAACCAAAAGATTTTATAATTCTATGGGTGTAACCTTTTTTGAGAATCAGCCATATTACACCAAAGCTGACATTCAGGGGGAGAGTGCGAGAGAATATCAACTTTGGGAAACCGTACCTGCCGCTGAACCAGTACCTTCACTACCAGCCCAAATATCTAGTCCACCTATAATCCTCACAGAAATCCACCACCGACCTCTTGATCCTGAAATAACTAACACTCAACTTAGCCCTCAAAACCCAGAGTCTGTGAAAGAAATAGCAACAAAAGACATGATTGTTTACTCAAGGAGACCGAAATCTCAAAAGGAGGTAGAGAGTCACACATCTCCAAAGCAAAACCAAGATTCATAACCAAATCCAGAAGTTTCTGAGATGCATACAGGTAACATAATTACTGAACCTATCTCTAGTGATTTTCCTAATGATCTTGACCAACCTATTGCAATAAGAAAAGGAGTGAGGACATGCACTCGGCATCCTATCAGCAACTTTGTATCCTATGAGAGCCTATCTCCTGCTTTTCGTGTGTTTGTGTCCACTTTAACAGATGTTCAAGTTCCAAGCAATATTCAAGAAGCTCTCCAACAACCAAAATGGAAGGCTGCTGTTTTGGAAGAAATGAAAGCATTAGAAAAGAATGGCACATGGGTGATTACAAAACTTCCTGAAGGAAAGAGTCCGGTTGGTTGCAAGTGGATATTTTCAGTTAAACACAATGCGGACGGAAGCGTGAACCGATTCAAAGCTCGTCTTGTTGCCAAGGGCTTCACTCAATCTTATGGTGTTGACTATGAGGAGACATTTGCTCCCGTAGCCAAGCTAAACTCAGTCCGTGTGCTACTATCTTTGGTAGCTAACCTGGATTGGCCTCTTCATCAACTATACGTTAAAAATGCATTTTTGAACGGTGACCTAGAGGAAGAAGTCTTCATGGAGATTCCACCAGGATTTAACTCTCAGGAGAACAAGGGTAAAGTGTGCAAGCTTCGTATGTCGCTATATGGCCTCAAACAATCACCACGGGCTTGGTTTGATTGCTTAACAAAGGTTGTTAAGAAGTATGGGTTTTCACAGTGCCAAACCGATCACACTATGTTTGTTAAGCACTCATCTGATCACAAGATTGCTATCCTTATTGTTTATGTGGATGATATCATTCTTACAGGGGACTACATGGAGGAGATTCTTGGGGTAAAGACCCTTCTGGCAAGAGAAGTTGAGATAAAAGACTTAGGAAAGCTCAAGTATTTCCTTGGCATGGAAGTAGCTCAATCAAGAAATGGGATTTCTGTTTCACAACGAAAATATGTTCTAGATCTTCTTAAGGAAACAGGGATGCTTGGATGCAAACCTGCAGATACTCCTATCGCAAGTTAGGAGCTGAAGAAGAAAGTCCTCTAGTTGACAAAGGTAGATACCAAAGGCTTGTGAGAAAACTGATTTATTTGACACATACTAGACCAGACATTTGTTTTGCTGTTAGCCTAGTAAGCAAATTTATGAATAACCCTACCGAAGCACACATGGGAGCAGTTTAATGGATTCTTCGATACTTAAAGAAAAGCCCAGGCATAGGACTACATTTCAAGAATACCTCAAATAGAGATGTTGAAGTTTTCTCAGATGCAGATTGGGCAGGATCTGTAACCACCGGATATTGCAAATTCGTATGGGGTAACTTGGTAACGTGACGAAGCAAGAAGCAGACAGTAGTAGCTCGGAGTAGTGCTGAAGCAAAATTCAGAGCTATGTCTCATGGGATTTGTGAAGGAATTTGGCTTGAAATGGTGCTGAAGGAATTGAGGATTTCCAAAAGGAAGTTCTGAAGGTGTTTTGTGACAACCAAGCAACCATAAGTATTGCCAAGAACCCAATTCACCATGATCAGACCAAGCATATCGAGATTGATAGCCATTTTATCAAAGAGAAAATCGAAGAAGACCAAGTCAGACTTGTCTACACGCCAACTAGTCTTCAAACCGCAGATATTCTCACCAAGGCCCTTTCTAGAAACAATTTTGAAAGTTTGAAGTCCAAGTTGGATATGATTGACATCTACTACCCAACTTGAGGGGGAGTGTGGAAATCCAGTCCACATTCTACGGAATTGGATATGATTGATTTTTTATTTATTTCCTAAGATAAAGGGATTTAGTATCTTGACCAAATATTTCCCTGATTGGTTTCATTTAAAACTTTCCTTTATTTAGGATTCCTTTTCCTTTTCTGAAAATGGTATATAGGATATATAGGGATTTAAGTAGATTTCCTAGTTTAGCCTACAACTATTTATACTCTCTATAAGCTACAGTTTTTTGAGTAGAAATCAGAAAAACATGTTCATATCAGTTTCTACATTCTCTACAATATCAGTTTCTACAATTTAAGTGAATGATGGAAATAATAGGAGGCAGAGTTGTATAATGCAGCATGGTTAACAACTCAGTTTAACCAATGCTAAAGTGTGTTAAAAATGGGCATGATTCCAAACAAAAGGAGAACATCCAAATACACAGTAAAAAGTTAAAAACTCATCCAACATTGTACTTTACCTCTCTGAAAGGTCTAATCATCCAGGGAGTAGAAGAAGTATAACGGAGAAAAGTGCTTCCAACAAAGACTCCACCACTTCTCAATATACGACTAATTTCAGCAACCTGAAAATAAGCAAGACAAGTGACAACTTAAGAACTTTTTCTGAGAGAAAAGTCCTGAAAGCAATGTGCAATAGAATTTCTAAATCAACCCAATTTTTTTCTCTCTGCACCCATTCTTCTCAAACTTTACTGTTCAAACACATATAAAAGTGGGTGCAAAAAGAAATAAATTGGGTGTATTTAGAATCTTTCTTTATTTAAAGAAGTAAAATTTCCATTTAATAGCATCCTTTGTAAAACAAACCATAATATTAAAGATGTTTTATCATCTTAAGCTCTTAGCTGAGAGGATTTTCCATAAGTTAGTCAATGAGACAAATGAGTAACAAGATGCATATTTCTTTTGTCTAGATTAGACCTACAAATGGGTTCTAGAAAACTTTTCCCCAAACAAAGGATTTTAGGAAGAAACGAACAAATACAGTTTTTGTATGGGAAGTTCTATATGCAACCATATTTTTGCTCAATACACCATTTTACTTATACAACCATACTTTCCTTCTTTAATGTGGTTGTACTGAGCAAATACAAGGTTGCAAATAGAATCTCTTTGTGTATTTGAAGGGTTACGTTGGTATTTTCAAACCAAGAACATTTTGGAAGATCTGCAAGCCAATGTGTTAGCAAAATTGCAGGAGATAAAAGGAAGAAAAAAAATGCTTACAGCATTTGAAGGAGATGGCCAGCAATGCAAGGCAGCAGCAGCATGCACAGCATCAATAGAACCGGATGAGAAAGGAAGCCTGGAAACATCTGCCCTGACAAGAGCAATATTGCTGCACATTATCCAATGAAGTGTGAATCAGTTCTTGGCTTAAGAAGAAATATAAACCTAACAGTAAGATGCAGATATTTACAGAACTGCTTCAACTTCTAGAGTTAAAGAGGTAGAGATGCTTACCTAGCTAAAATGGATGCATCTTGCTTAATGAAATCATTACATTGCCGGAGCATGTTTTCAGAAAAATCAAGTGCAATAACACCAGAATATGTTCCAGATTTGGCAAATTTTCGGGAAAACAAACCACTTCCACAGCTAACATCCACTAAAATGCCACCTTCTGCAGGTTTGAAGTATTCCTGAGCCATTCTGAACTGCATCATTTGCAAATTGTAAAGTTAGCAAAAATAGCAAGGTTAAAACTCAATAGAAAGGCTGTACAACATAAAGACATTCAGTAGGTTTCAGTCAGCTTGTTCGGGAAAAAGAAATTATCTTGGAAGACAGATTAGCTTCTGTGTCATCCACTTTTATGGAGAGGCTTCATAAAACAATATATGCAGATGTATAAATTAATATTCTAAAGGCGCTTATTTCTTTAGAATGACCTACAAAGAGTCATTCATGTTGGTGCATTTGAACATGATACAAAGCCAATCAAAATTTACCTCTTCATCAGACCCAGGAAAGCCACTTCGATTAAAATTTTGACGCCAGCCTCTTTCATAGACAAATGATACAAAAGGACTCCTGCAAAAGATGAGAGCACAATATAATGAAAAAAAATACCTTTACACTGAAAAATCTTAGTTATGCCACAAAATATCAACTTTAGAAGTGAACTGATAGGCAGTCATCCTTCTTGTAGTAGCATATGAATTATTCAAGACTTGGTATCCTCTTCTTTTCTCATTTATGACTGTAAGTATGTGTATTTTTCTATGGCACATCTGAAAGGATGGTATATGCAGGCTGAACATGTTTATTTAGATAATATAGTATTAAGATACTTTATTTTAATTGGGACTCAGTTCAATCTGAAATACTAGTAACTGGTAAAAAGTTGTGACTTAAATAATAGATTTACAATTGGTTTTTGCTTATATTACTGCTTTTTACTTTCAGAAGCAGAAAGTAGAAAAGGTGTAAATGCTTTAGATAAAAGAACAAACAATATGTTTAAAGAAAAGTTAAAATTCTAACTTTGAGGATATAAAAAATATATAGTTTACTTTTTTACAGAACAATCATATCCTTGAAATAACCATTCACTTGTTTTTAATCAAATACAATTTTTCCTTTTTGCCTTTTATTTGCATTTGGTTATTCATAGAATCATAGCAATTTGTAGGAAATGAAACACAAATAGCTTAAGTAACAATCAAATGGAGACTGAAGAAATCCATTAATTTTGTTTTAGAGTGCATTTTTTAATTAAATTTCAGATTCCAGATTGAAGTATGAAGCCCTTCTACACAAAACTTCAACTAAACCTTTATGTTTCTATGATTCTATCTTTACCCATGCCTTCTCATCCTTTTGATATGTTGCAGTCATGTTTTAAAAATTCAAAGAATTATTGGATCTCAGACAAGTTATTTTATACTTTCATTGTTTACTGCAATCCTGTTCAGCACATGACTCCCTAATTCTACACATGTTCTGGAAACTGTAACAAAGTTGATTATTGTTGCAAACTTATTAGATTTCTCAGATATATTTGGACTTTGAACATTGATTCATGGTTTCAGCCTGGAAGTGCTGATAATATTTCTAGCTGAATAAGATCCCAAAACAGATTGTATTTGCATTTAGCAGGAATTCGATTACTTTTTAAAAGTAAATCCTAATATTATTCTGTCAAATTTGTAGAATCAACCTGCCGTGTCTAAAGGTACCAAGTGTAAATCCTTGTGTATATAGAAACTACCCATACCGGAATAGCTCAGTCCCCGCTGGTTTAACTTCAGTGTAGTCTCTCAATCCAGCAGTAACAGTCAGATCCAGATATGCATCTTTACTTGAGTATGACTTGTTGCAATTTTTACACTTAAATCCAGACCGGTAGATAGCTTCCCTGCAAGTTATGCAAACCCATTAGATAGTCCTACGCTAACCTGATCAAAAGATTTACACCTTCATATATAGCTATATATTCTAACTTACAAGTTTAAACCTGGAGGGCCTTTTCTTATGAGTGGTTCGTAGCACACAGGGCAAGAAAACAAGCCAGTTTCCACTGTTTGATTCTGCTGAGTGCTTAAATCCTGAAAAAAGCTATTGTTTTTATTAATCCTAATGCACAATTGAACAAAAGTATCCGACTTTTCTAATTCGTGGAGAAATTGTGCACATTAAGCATCATATGAATACGATACAAAAAAGTTAAGCTGTATTTCATAAAAAAAAAATGTTAAGCTGCAATGGTCTTGCACCACAGAAAAGAAATATAACAACTAGTAAGGATTTAAGACAACAGAAAGGGGTAAAATGACAAAAAATAATCCAACATGGCCATTTCTGCCAAAGATATATCCAGAACTCTGAGTGCAAATTAGTTGAAGATAGTTTGAACCACCCTCAACCCAACATCAAGCGATCAATATCAATTACAGAAAGGTTTAACTAAAATGTGAATTGCATATTGAGCCTTGCAGTACACACACACACTTCCAATTAAGCATAGCCAAAGAATGATCTGCTTCCCAGGTGAGCTTTCAAAAACCCTCAATCCAGCGCTTTAAAAACATAATCTTGGCTAATCACTCTAGAATTGGCTAAACCTTAAAGTGAAAAACAAACATAACCACAATAACGCTGCAAACCCTTCTGTGTCAAGAATTGGCAAAGACTTCCCAAACCATCAGCATTTACCACATTTACTTAATGATGCTACATCTCTATATACCAACATATACAAAAAATTTGTGTTTTTCCTATGAACACACAACCCTCTTTATAACAACAAAGCACTGTCTTTAATCAAGCAATAAGTTGCTACTTAGTAGTTTGCTCCTCCAACTTTCACCACTTTAATAAGTACTGAAAATCTTTAGTTGAAATCATCAAAGTAAATTTTTATACTTAAGTAAAAGAGCAAGAAAAAAAAATTAATTTCCATAAATTAAACCCAATCAATTATAACATAAAAGTGGCACAACATTTTCAGCACATCAACAAATAATGAAAATTTATTCACTTTTGATAATTAATCTGATTTTTCAATTAATTAAAACATCTTTTTTTCTGTCACAATAATTCAAGTTGTTCCAAAGTAGTAGAAGTTTCAGCCAAAAATAAATGAGAAAATTTTCTTTAAAAAAAAATCAAAATAAGAAAAAGATAGAGTTTACCGACTCCAAAGCGATAGCGGAGCTCGCCTGAATAGTAAAGCGGAACGGTTGAGAAGAAAAATGGAGGGAAGGACGAAATCTTAAATTATGAGAAAAAGAAGGGTATTTCGGGAACAAAGAATTGTGAAGAGGGCGAAGAGATGAAGACGCAATCGCCATTAAAGGGAATGGAAACGGAAAGGCTGACTCACTGGGTTTTGAAAGTGTGGCTTTGTGCAAACTTTACGACTTCGGGTGTTGTAATATCAGTTTCGTTCGCCGGTTAGCGTTTAACTGATTTGTGGACTTAGCGGCAGAAACGTGAGCACAAAAACATACAAACCAAGGAAATAGAATAATTTTTCCGGCAAAAATTAAATAGAATATTTTAAAAAATAAAAATAAAAAATAGAATAATTATTCAGGCAAAAAGTCAACTAGTAGATTTTTTAAAATAATTATTTTATACACTATCGATAAAGTTTTTTATTTCATCAACGGATTAAGATATGACATATGTTTTATTTTATTTATTTTTATTTTTTAATATTTTTATAAGACATGTATGATGATCTTAATACCATTTATGGAATAAAAAACTTTACTGACAGTGTATGAAATAATTATCTTTATTTTATTTATTTTTTATATTTTTATTTTTATTTTTTAATATTTTTATCAGATATATATCATGATTCTAACATTACTTGTGAAATAAAATAATTTTACCAACAAAATATAAAATAATTATCCTATTCTTTAATTTTTTTTTTTGTTTTTACAATCAAAGAATCTCTAGACCAATTTACGCGTACATTGAAACTAATTCTTTCCCCGAGCAATATTAAGAACACACACCCCACATCGATTTGTTACATTGGAGAAAATTAATTTCTTTGTCGTATCTAAAACTTAAAAACTAGACCTAATCTACAATTTTTTTTAATATTATTGAAACAGTGTTATAGCCACACTTTTTGGATGTTATCATTGCAAAGCTAATATATTTGAAAAAAATAATTTTATAATTGATTAAGATAAATTATCGATAATAAAAATGAAATCAAGAATACAAATCCTATTTTATACATACATACAGACATATACGTATATGTGCATATATTTATATATATATATATATATATATATATATATATTACATTATCTATTGTATAATCATTCTCTAAAAAGCACTATCAAGAAAAAAAGAAGACATTTAAAATACATCCATTGAATAGAAGCAAATCATAAAGATGAATAACTTTTTTTAATGTAAAGCAGCGAAGTAATTATTTATTAATAAATTATACATCATGC
Source organism: Heritiera fomes (assembly GCA_032173925.1). NCBI lineage: Eukaryota > Viridiplantae > Streptophyta > Magnoliopsida > Malvales > Malvaceae > Heritiera > Heritiera fomes. The sequence goes on along the minus strand of JAPDPM010000002.1, from coordinate 39,231,709 downwards.
TCTAATATATTATTCAATATAGGTGAATGATCTTTCAATCCAACAGATAGGTTGAGAGCAAGACAGGGCATAAGATGATAATAAATTTGCTGCTTCGTTGCCTGAGCAAGGTATATGCAAGCACAAAGTTGAAGCCATCATTTTCGCTTTTTGCAAAATCATCTGTCATGGAGAGATCCTCAGTTTCACCAGAGTTTCTGGTTGATAATGAGAAAGTCATCTTCGAGTTCAATCTACATTAAGCTCATATCCTTGGCAAACTCCACTACTCTGCTTGCCACTAGAGCTTCTACAATTGAGATATTTGTCTTCCAACGCACAATTGTGACAGAAGCTCCAACAGTTTAGCTATTATGGTCTCTAGCAATGATTCCAATGCCCCCATGTCCACCGCGGGTGTTTATAGCAGCATCGTAATTAATTTTATAGACTCCATGTGACGGCTTCCTCCATCTAGTTTGTAGCTTTTAACGTTCCTAAATATTTCATGATTCCGGTCCTTAAAGATGTGCCAAAGTAATATGGCTAGGAGTTGTAATTGGTCTTTATTACCAACTATTTTAGATGGACGGTAAGATTGGCTTCGATGATATTGAAAATAATGAAAAAAATGCTTAAAGATATATATTTTTTTATAAAATAATCAAAAAAATATTAAAAGCAGGGCAAAAATATAATTTTCTATCTCATATTTTTGGTATTTAGTGGCTGAAGCCACCGCACCGGAGGTCTGGCCTCCAAACTATGCCTACAGCAGTGAAAGCAATGGTAAGCCAATCAGTTGAAGCAATCACTTGTGGTGCTAAGTCATATAGAAAGAAAATAGATATTTGTTGTGCATGGGTGTAGTCCTTAAGTGCATGTCAAATGGTTTCCATACGTCGATTGCATCTAGGACACATTAAATTGAGATGAACACCTCTACCATCCGACAGTGTCTTCACTGGTAGGATCCCATGCTGACAGCGCCATAAGAATACTTCTATTTTTTCAGGGATGCCAAACTCCAAAGTCTCTTCTAGACCACAAATCAGAAACTGTTGAGAACTCGTCCCTTGTAACATGACAAGCGAATCATATCCAGCTTTGACAGAGTAGCACCCATTAGAATAAAGGCAAAGATAGTATTTGTTTAGCCTCCTACATGTCAAACATAGTATAGAACAGTCTCCAATTGAAATCTTGCGTGGAAGCATCAATGACATTATTCATTGTGGTATGAGAATCCCAGCCACCTCTCGAAGACAATGGCCTACTAGAAGGGGTGAAAAGCAACCCTGAAAGTGGAACAATTCTTGAAGCAGTACAACTGGCTAAGGAAGATAGAGTCCAAACTGTCATGATCTATTTGGATAGGAAGGCCCTTCAATAGCAATGACTTATGAAGATGAGGGGCAAGCTTAAAGATGTTAAACGGTAAGCTTAAGGACGACGGCAAGCATGCAAACCATATTTAATTCACACAAAACATGCTTTCATAATAAGAAAACATTAATTCCACAAGTCACATTGCTTAAAAACATAATCAATCATTAACATCAATTTACTAGACTATGGCAACATAGCAATGTAATAATCTTATTAATCATACATGTGATAATTATTTCTCATGTATCTACATAACTAAATAATATTTAAGAACTCAGAAAATTTTCTTAAATAAATAATTTTACCATTACGAAATGCAATATTTCAACACTTGAACAATAATAAATTAAAACATTCTAAACCTAATGATTATGTTCAAGAAAACACCCATGGCTTAATTAAGCTCTAAATTAACCAAGATTAAATTATTTTATATCTTCAATTAGATCAACTTGATCTTTTATATTTTAATTATCATAAACTTTAAAAGTAATTTTCAAGACAATAAAATGCAACATTTTAACTTTAACCAATAACCCATACAAATAGCACTAATCCATTATGTGCTATTTGCCATCAAACTGAAAAGCCCGAGTGTATCATCAAAAGCTCCCCATTGGGCAGAGAATATAATATGCTAATTGGCATTCTCCATATAAAGATAATATGAGAACAATCTAATTTTTGAAAAGTCTATCCTCTTTAGGCAGGTAAACCTTCTAGACTTGTATATTCTCAACCATAGTGTTATATGTCTCATTTCGAATTACCAAACACAATAACTCTCTTTAAGCATGTGATTGTATAAGGTAACCTAAAAATCATCTTGAATCCTTGAGATTAAGAAAATAATCATTAATATCAATAAATAAGCCATTTTGGTAGCCAAGCATTCACATGAATTAATTAAAAATTTTTCTCAATCCAGGAAAACTAATTTTGCTCAAATCATTAACATGCATACTTAACCAGACATATGCAATAGACCATTCCAACAGAGATATGAAACCTAGATGTATCGCATTAAATCCTTAAAGAGTTGGTCATTCGTTACGAGACATAAATCATCATATATCTTTGTGGATCTTTGTGAGATACTCATAACCAAACATGTTTTTTTTTCTTTTTATCAATAGATAATTGATGTATTCAAAACCAAGTGTCTTGAAAGTTATTAATAAATTAATATTTAATAATGCATAATTCATACTTATGCATAATCTACAAAATACAAATTTAAAAAATTAATGATGATACATAAATAATATAGTCATGGGAAAACCAATTTAGACAAAATGTTAAACTCTAATTATTTCAAATAACTAATTATTCAATAATATTTAATTACTAAATAAATTACTAGTTTGATATCAGCTATAAGAAACCTCACGAAGTTTAAATATAACTTTTCTTTTAAAAACATGCATGTTGCATTTAAATTGACAACCTAAAATTAGTAAAAAAATAAATTTTACTAAATTTATTCAATTATGTATATAATTGTAAGCTAAGAGTACGTAAATATTTCAAACATATTAGGGAGAATACACATTATAAATACACTCAAAAAAGTGCCAAATGTTTTATCATGCAATAATATTTCAGAATTCATGTGCATAGCATATAATAATCACAGAAATAACCATGAATATTAAGTAATAAATATTTAATAATCCCAAAAAATTTAAGAAAAATATTATAAAAATCACAAATAAAATTTTAGAAATATAAAATGAGGGGCCAAAACGAGTTCCAAATAAGCCCACACACGCTACATTCTCCGTGTGCTAAGAGAGTGGGCGTTGTTTCGCACTGCACTATTCTATCTTCTTCAACCTCTAGCTCGATCAACCTAACCCAATTAGAATAAACTCAACATTTGGGCCTTTTTGATGAAAAAATCGATTTTCGTGCCCTTTGCTTGGTGTTTTTATCAAATTGAGGTGCCAAAAACTCAATTAAACTATTATTTTATAAAACCAATTTGATAAAATGCATCAAAAACAACACAAATTATGACCAATTTGATCAAACAACTTTAATTCCAAACTCATGTTCAACTTGTTTTGGGTTTTCTTCATAAAACCCAAAATTTATGCAATTAAAGTCTTTATTTAATCTTTATAACATATAAAAAACAATTTTTGATTACAACATTGAATCAAAACACATAAAATAACAAGGTTTTAATTTGATTTTGAATTTAGGTTAAAACTTGTTTATAAGCTTTGAATCCCAATTACTTGTTCCACAAAATGAATTACGCAAAATTGATTCCATGTTTTAAACCTTGTTTGATAAGGGAAAAAAGCCCTAATGTTTTGTTCAATAAATTTTATCCTAAGGTTTAAATTTGATTAGCACAAAATTATGTCTTAAATAACATTTTTAATTCCTAAATTTGTTTCACACAGATCAGGGTCTGATGCCACATGTAAGATTAAATTTATAAATCCCCTATATGAAAATTAGAATACCAAAATCACATAAGCAATTGTTTATGTGTATTTGTTTTGGAAAAATATCATCAAAAGCGAAAGCATAATCACTAGGATCATGATTAGGCTAGTCTTCCTCTTTTATTTATCTTTATTCTTACTCTCAGTGGGTAGATACTAATATCTTAAGAAGTGAAAGAGGCCTAAGCTAGCCATATTGTTAGGATTACTATTATAAAACAAGCATTTGATACACAAGAATTCTCACAAATAAATCTCAAGCCTCTGTCAAGCAGACTTCATAGTATGCAAGCGAAATGGTACTCATCAATTGCTTCTAATTATGGCGGTTGGACATAGGGGAATCTCTTCATTGTTTGTCAATAACTTACCAACAGAAGTTAATTGGAGGTGGTTATGGCATGTTTTTCAATTTCATGAGAAGGTGGTTGATGTTTTCATATCGCAAAAAATGAGTAAGGAAGGGAGGAGATTTGGTTTTGTCCGATTTGCTTGAAGCAAAGAGAGCATTTGATAGATTAAATAGGACATGGTTGTTAGACTTTCATATTAGAGTCAATTTTTCTAGATTTAAGAAGAGATATGATGTTTGGAGAAATGTTCCTCTTTCTAATTCTCTTGAGAAGAGAATGGGTGGTGTTCAGGGGAGTGATAATCTGTTAAAACGTGAAGGTGATGCTAGCGGTAGTTCAAGATCATATACTCAAGCTTTAGTTGAAGGAAAGAATAACATTTCGTTTTTTAAGAGGGACTTAAAGGATGATGATCTAATGACATCTCTAGTGTGTATGAAAAATGATAAGATTAAGGTGTGTAAAGGGGTAATGGAGGATACTGTAATTAAAAATCTTGAACGATATTTGGTAGGGACTGTAAGAAGGGATTATGATATACATTTTATTAAGGAGAACTTCAAAAATCATAGGGGTTGCAAGATTATTGTGAAAAAATTATCTACAAGGTAGTTTCTTATTGAGTTTAAGGATAATGATATTAAGGAAAATATGATAAGTTGTGGATGGTCGTGGTTGAATGACTGGTTTTGTGAATATTGAAGAGTGGTTTAATCAAATTTGTATCTTTGATAGGATTGCTTAGTTGTACTATTTATGGGATGCCTTTTCAAGTTTGGAATCATTTAACCTTCAAAATTTTAGTCAATGTTTGGGATGATCTTCTTTACTCGGATGAAAACACCATGAATTTTCAAGACTATAGAAAATGAGTCTTGACAATTTTAACTTCAAAGTTAGAAAGGATTGATGAAAGGGTCTGGATTGAATGTGATGATAAATTGTTTCTTGTTAAAGTTATGGAGGTTGGTGCTAATGGTATTTCTCATGTTCCTTGTTGTGGCTACATGAATAAGGTGGATAAAGTTGAGGATTGTGATGGTGGCAAGTAGGAATCTAGATTAGAGAAAAAAGGAATGGAAAAGATCAGGAAGATGAAGGATTATGAGAATCAAAGGAAAGGGACAAGAATAAACAAGCAATTATTGTAACTAATGATGAAAGAAGAGAAGTTAAAGGATAGTGCATGGGAAATGAAATCAGAGAGTGCATGTTAAATATTGATCTCGATGGCAGTGATTATGGTGAAAATGGTAAGAGAGTCGAAAAAGCATGTGATATTATTGTTTCGAAAAAGTTTTCTACAGATTTAGAATTTTCAGCGTCGAATGATTATAAGGAAGCTTGCATGCATATCAATAATCGGAGTGATTTTAATTTGAAGATTATAATTAGTGTAGAGAGTATTGCTGAAGTTAGAAATGGAGCTTTTGATATTAGAAAGGAGCCGATTAATAGGAACAATATGAGAAAATCAATTGTTGATGGTAGTCTAGCATTAATGAAGGAAGGTGATGATGATGATGAGGATCTTATTTCATCATCCCGAAGGGACATTTTTGGTGGTCAGGTTAAAGGTAATTTTATGGAAAAATAGAAAATGTCTTTAGATTAAAAGGTTGATGCTCATGATCTAAAATCAAGTTTTAAGAGAAATTGGAAGATATTTAGGAGGACATCTTAAAGAAAATTATGCAAAAAGGGGAAAAAAGAGGCATAAATCATAGGAAGATAAAAAAAATGGGAGTGATAAGGCAATTCTCTATCTAATGGAGATATTCAAAAAAAAAATAAGATTATTACTAAAGAAGCACAGGAAATGTGGAAAGTGGGAAAACTCTTAGGTCTGTCTGTCGACTGTAAGAATGAGATAGTGGTAGAAAGATTGAAAGAAATTATTGCTAGAAAATGAACGAAATTATTTGATGTCATTTCTCGAATGATAAAAGGGTTTTTGGATTTTTTTCTCTACTTTTGGTGTTTTGGTTTATGGTGTTGGTATGAAATTTATTTGTAAGATAATTGATTTCCAGAATTTATTCCTTTATCTTTTGAGTTGTTTTCTTTGAATTTATGGTAGGTGGTGGTGATGCTGACAATGTTAGGAGTTAGAAGAATGTTTTAGTTTATTGTAAATGTTTTTGAGTGGTTGCTATTGGAGTGTTGGTTAAAATTTTAGAGCTTTAATGTTTTAGGTGGTTGAAAATTTTGGTAAAAATCTTCCCTGTTTTGAGTTATTGCAGAAGTTTGATTAGAATGGGTTGAAGTTGGCCAAAGCTTGCAATCGAAGTGGATGTTCGATGAGGGGAGTATTGATTTCTTGTTGTCAATCTAGATGATGTTGGGCTATTGTTGTAGTATTGATGTGATGCTATCTTCTTTTGCTTCTGTTGCTACTTGGTATTGTTCTGTTTTGTTTTCATTGTTTTTTGAGTGTTTCTCTTTATGATTTAGCTGGATTGGGTGAGGGAATTCTCTGAGTGTTCTCATGACTTTGAAGATTTTTTTTTGAAAAATCATGACTTTGAAGATTGAATCTAGTTTATCTGGTTTCTTTAATTTAATATATTATTGGCTTAGACAAAAAAAAGGGGGAAGGGGGGGGGGGGGGGGAGGGCGCTAGCCACATATTTATAGTGAAACCTAATAATCCTCTATCAAATACTATTAAATTTAAGGCCTATACAATCACCACACCAAACTAACCTAATAAGATGCAAAAAAGCCTATACTTGTTGATTGCAATTAATTAATTGAGTTCACTTGCATGCTTCATATATCGGACTAATTATCAGCCTATTTTATTAAAACTCAAAATTATCAATGATATGAAACTCATCGAAAGAAGATGAGGTTCAATGAATAACATGAAGAACACTTGAAAATAAACAAGAACAAGTTAAAAACGCAATAAAGAAAAACAAAGAATTAGAGTTAAAACCAAGACCCGTTGTATAGAAACACAAGAACCTACGGTATTGGACCAAGACTTGTTGCTTAGAAAAGCAAGAACCTATGGTATAAATTGGTGGAAGGTAGAACAATGCCACAAGGAAGATCTTGATAAGTTCAAAAGTTTTCAAGAGAACCAAAGAGAAAAGTTTCTCAAATTTTATATCTCAAATTAGTTGTTTTCTACCCAAAGGGTTATATAGCTATTTGTAGGCAAATAGCAAACTTGCAAAACAAATAATAGGAATCCTACTTTCCTAACTTGCAAAACAAGAAATAGAAATCTTACAATACTTATTAAATAAAAAGGAATTGAGCTTAAATTAAATTAAGAGTCCAATAAGACATAACTAAATAAAATAAGTATAACATTTGGCCCAATTGCACTAGGCCAAATTTATGCATATGGCCTAATTGCATTTCGGCCCAGTACTAGTAAATCTTCAAGAAGCTTAAACTTGGACTTAGATCATATTGTAGAAGATTTTGTCATCCTACATGCTCGAGTTTTGTTGGGCTTTCTCTCTAGCAATATTAATGAAACCAGCCAAAGTTTGTTGCATTATCTTTGTTTTTAGCTCTTGTCATTGGACCTCCATGGATGCTCAAAGGATCACGATCATCACGAACATGACTTGAGATTTGTAAGCTTGATGGGCCTCCATCAACCAATTAATAGTAGTCTACCAATTGAAAAATTCTAACAAATGATGCTTGGGTCTTCTATTGATAAAGGCTTGAGAAGGGTTAATGGTTGGTCATTTAGTTTTTTTTTTTTGTAATTTTAGCAATGGGAGTTTAGTATGTGATCTGAAGGTGACGATGATAGAGGTGACCTTTGCTCGAGAATGGTTGGTTAAGGTGAAGGCTTGGGTTAACGAAGTGGTGGAAGGCAATGGTGGTGTTGGGATGGCAAAGCTTATGCTTGGGGTTTGGTGGTGGCTATTAGGTGGTTTTATAGAATGCGGTGGAGGGGAGCTCTTTGCTGAGTTGTTACCATGCTCCAATTGAAGTCCCCTTTTGGCATATAAAGTTTTGGGGTTTTTATTAGAGGTGGCAAACGGGCGGGTTCGAGTGGGTTTCGGTCCGGGTTTTTTTTGTTACCGGCTTTTTCGGTTACGGGTTTTTTCGGTTGCGGATTTTCTCGGTTGCGGGTTTTTTCGGTCTCAGGTTTTCTTGGTTGCGGGTTTTTTCGGTCTCGGGTTTTCTCGGTTGCGGGTTTTTTCGGTCTCGGATTTTTTCGGTTGCGGGTTTTCTTGGTTTCGAGTTTTTTCGGTTGCGGGTTTTCTCGGTTTTGGTCCGGTTTCGGGTTCGGTCCGGTTTTAATCGGGCGGGCTTAGCGGGCTTAGTCAAATTATTTTAAAATTTTATAAATTATAAATATTTTATAATTTTGAATATAATAATTAATTTAATTTTATATAGTTAAATAAAAATATAATATAAATGCTAAATTAAAGTTAAAATTTAATAAATGGGAATTGTATAATATATATTAAGAAATTTGGTTGGGATGATTTTGAAAACATTGGGAGTGGACCAATGAAGAATATAGTTATCTACAATAATAAAAGAGAACATATCATCTATAATTATTACATTATAATTAATTAATCAAAATTTAAAGTCACGTGAGATCTATCAAAATAATACATAAAGTTCGCACTTGTAAATGATGGACCAATACATAATTTTTAATTATAATTGATTAATTATCGTAAAAAGAATAACAAGTAAAATACTCGAAAATGTAAAAGATATTGAAAAAGTTTTAAATCTTGCATTGCATTTGCAAGAAATGATAGCATTTATGCTATTGTAAACTTTTGTCTTGGAAGCATCTGGATTTCTGTACTAATTAATTTTTTTGTCCACAAACTCCGACTACTAAAAATCATCTTTGAATTGCCAACAACCTCTTGGCCTAGTGGTTAAAGATGAGTTGTGGCATATTGTAAGTTTTGGGTTTGAATCCAACACCCCCATTCTCAGTTATTTAATATTTCCCTTGTAATAAAAAAATCATCTTTGAATTTTGATTATAATTAAAACGATTATAATAGACATTACATTATATTAGACTTAATAATTCGTATATATATATATATATATATATTGTATTCGTATTGCATCAAATATATTTGTATCATATAAAATATAAAAATTATTGTATTAAAATTTATATTGATATACCAAACACAATTTCTTTTTAATTATCATATCTACATTGTATGACAGTATATTGAGATAAATATATTTCAAAGTTTGCTTTTGAAGTTTTTTCATGTGATTCTCAAGGGAGGGAAAAGGCATATTCCCAAAGAATTTGAAATTTTTTGGTAATGTGGCAAAAGCTTGTTTGGAGGGAATTGAAAAATGAAAATCAAACAGATCTCCTTTCACACGAAACTCTCATAAATAAAATATTGTTGTTTTGACTAAATTTATATAAATATAAATTTTTACATTTTAATGTTTTTATTACTTGATAATTATTATTTATTTTTTAATTTCCTGTGATATTTACATTTGTTATAAAATATATAATTATATATTAATAATTATATAAAAATTTATTTTTTAAATGAGCCAAATATATATAGTAAAACTAAAAGAAAGTGAAAATCCAAAAGTATTAGATATACAAATAAATAACTAACAAATTATAAATAAATCACACTAAACTATTAAACATTTATATAAATAGCTTTATACTTTTAACAATAACTTATTGAGTCATTGTGTTTTTTTTGGGTCAATATTGGGTCATTGGAATTTAGCTACTCTTAGTTCAATAAATTTAACATATATGACATTTTATTATAATGTAAATCTTAATATATATATATATATATATATGTATATAGTATATTATGTTTATTATTTTATTTGTAACTCATTATAATAAATTAAAAAAACACTTTTTTGACTAAAAAAGTAGTTGAGAAGGTCAATATCTATTTAATTATACAATATTATGATTATTAATTGATCAAGTTAAACTAAATTACATGAAAACATCCTAAGAGATTAAATGTTTGAAATTAAAAACAAAAGTATATTCTAAAAGCATGATAATAAATTGGAATGAAAAATGTCTGAAATTAAAACTATAATATGCTATGAGAGATTGTTTAATTTATTCTATATTACATGATAAGAGATTATTATAATGTAACATACAAATCATTATAATAAGATAAATATATTAATAATCTATTTTATATAATTAAGAGCTTGTATAGTTGATTATATATCACATGATAAAATATTATTTTTAAAGTTATAATAACATACAAATCATTATGATAAGATGTTATTTATTAACTATATTATGTATTTTATTTGCCATCAAAAAAACTATTCCAAATTGAGTACTAATTTTTTTCATATTCACATTAACATAATAATATTATATTAACATAATAATATTAGATATACACCAATTGATTGAATATCTAATTAAAATGTTAAATAATAGATATTACTAAATTAATTAATATAATGCTAGTTATTTAAATATAATTAATAATAATAATAACAAAGTACAAAAAATAAATTTTATTAAAATTATCACTTACATAGTAATACAACTCTAATATATTATTAAATTACACTTTAATTTACTATTAGAATTATTATTTTTATCCACACTTTAATTTTACATTTAATTGATAATAAAGAAATTATTTTTAATAAATACTTAATTCTATCAAAATAATACTTACACACTAGGAGATTACATAATTTATTCTTAAAAGATTATTATAATATAATAGACAAATCATTATTACAAGATGCCAAATTAGTTTATTCATGTATAAGATTATTATAATATAATAAATAATTAATTATCACTAGCTTGATTTTTTAATGTCTTTTGTTTTAAGGCTAAAAATAAAATTACCACTATAATTTTCTCTTTTAATGATACCCAAGTATAAAAAAATTGTCCTTGTATTGTTTAATTTAATAACTTAGCTTTTTCTAATCTTAAAAATTTAAATTTAAATTTTAAGATTAGGTTTTTTTTAATCTAAATTTAATATCTTTCTATACTTGAAACGTTAATAAAATATTGTTTAAATTTAATTTTATTAAAAATATTTTTAATGTGTTGCACAAGATATCAAATTCAAAGTTTCAAACAAATATTGAAATTATATAATTTTTATATATTTGATTTATTATTGTATTAAAATTAAAATTTTATTATAAATAAAAATAATAAAATGTTTAAATGATTTTTATAATAAAATCAAATGTCAAATTAATAATATATTTATTATTATAAATGCAATAAGGATAATATTAAAGATTATTTGATATCATATATTATATCATATATTATGGTGTTTTAAAGTAATTTAATTTAATTAAAAAGATTCAATATTTATTATGCTGGTAATATATAATTGATAAAATTGTATAATAAATAATAATTGTTTTCAAAATTTTAAACTTTTTAATTAAAAAGTGTATCAATTATTTATTTATTTTTAAATAATAATTATATAATTATAATTCGGGTTTTCTCGAGTTATAAATTCTGTTTTTTCGGTTTTCGGTTTGGGTCGGTTTTGGTTTCGGATCGTATCGGGCTCGGGTTATGTCGGGCTCGAGTTGTGTCGGGTTCGAGTTTTTTTCGGTTTCGAGCTTTTTCGGTTCCGGGCTTTTTCGATTCCGAACTTTTTCGGTTACGAGCCTTTGACTTTTTTGGTCAATTCAAGCTGATTCCAATTCGATCTCGAACGAATTTTCGGGCTCAGATCAATTTTTGTCACCTCTAATTTTTAGCCATTTTCTGAGGGAGAACAAATCTGGGAATTAGAAGCTTTGGAGCTTAGTGGCAATAATGGCCACTGAAAAATTTGGGGGCCGAGAAAGTGAGGAAAAGAGGTTTTGGATGAATTAGTGAAGGCTGAAAAGTAGGGGTTAGACTAGCTGACAAGAAAAGGAGAGCCGAAAATGAGAGATGCCTGATGAGGGTGTCTGTCATGGTTGAAGCCATCGCAGCCAAGTTCCAGTTGTTTCCCATTGACCCGCTTTTTTCTTTTCCCTTTTTTTTTTTGCAATTTTTTTGTTTGTTTGTTTTGTAATTAAATAATTATACTAAGAAAAACATTGGGTTTGAAAATTGGAATTGGGCTAGAATAATTAGGTCTTGGGCCTTTTAAGAAATTAACCTTAGATTTCATGTCCGAATTTTGGGATTTTAAGCTTATATGATCCAACTTTAATGGGTTTTGGGCCTTAATCCATGCAAAATGTTCGGTAACATGTAATTGGAATTTTAATGAGCCTAATATGAGCAAAATCAAATAAATTCACCACTATGATCAAGTAATCCCAAATTTCATAACTTCAAAATGTCATTGACTTATTCTAAACAAAATAAGGTATTTGTAACAATATATATCAAATAAAATAGCCATAATAATTGATTATTTCCCTTTACCAACTAGGACAGTGATCAACTAAATACTATTCAATAGAAAGTCTCTAGGAAAAGCTGGAAGGTCACAAACAATCCCACTTAAAACCCAGCCTCATTAGACAAAACTAACTAATAGTAAAAATTCAGAGTTCAACACCACGCCTAGAGTTTGTTTTAAGCTTGTAGGAAAATAATAATGTTTGATAAATATATTATGGAATAAATCTACAACAACAATAATACGAATATTATAACTGAAATAGAATAAGGTAGAAATACAAACAAAGTGAACTAAGGCTTGTGCATCATACAATTTCCTTAAAATTAATATGCCCTCTCACTGTGGATACTTGAATAACTTAGGTTCTGTCTTTCATGATACAATGATAACTAAGTAGTGAAGGTGCACCACCAATCTATTTCAATTGAACTTTCAAGTACCCAATTTCTATCACACTGAAAATTAGTCCTAGAGCACCTAAAACTAAAGCTTGAAGAAAGAATAAACTTTAAAGAGAAACTAGAGAGAACCAGCAGAATTTTATTTTTGGTCTGTAAAACAAATGAGAGGAAGTCCCATCTTATAGATTTGATCCAAGGGTATTTTGATCTTTCAAAATTCAAAATTAAATCGAAATTATTCAGCAATTTAATCCAATGACAATTTCAAATCCAATAACAATTACAATAGATATCAAAAATTTTGTTTATCCATATATCTTTTTGAATGTATAAATCTTCTACTAACACAAAATAAATTCTCACTCAAATTATAACTAAATGACTAATAAATGACTTATTTAAATGACATTTTTTAACATGAAATATACTTAATTTCTTTCTTAAAAAAAATTCTTTAATCAACCCTATAGGGATGCACCAATTTTCGTACTAGTATAATTAAAATTTAACCCCACATCCAATGCGGGCACACTGTAATAATCTATAGAAACTAAAGCCTACTGCCTTACCGCTAGGAGGAATGCTAGCCGCAGTCGTTGAAAAAGTCGCAGAGTCACTTTCAATATTACAATGCCATGTGTCTTAATTTTTTAACTTCAAAATCGATACCTATTATTACAAGTTCCTTTTGACATTTTGTATTTATTTTATATTTTTTTTTGCTAAACCAAGGAAGTTTTATTAGAGGAGTCAATAGACTCATAAAAGCATCGAAAGATACTACAAAATCACCCCAGTAAAACATAGACACAGCCAAAGAGCGTACAAAAGCCACTAGACCAAGATGGAAAAAAACAGCAGAAAACATCAGGCAAGAGAATGCTAAGGAAGGCTCGAAACCGATCACCCTCACACTGCACTTCAAATCTAAATGTTCCAAATTTTACCAAAACTCAAATCATCCATTTACTTCAATCCAAGTGAGAGAACCCAAGAGAGACAAATCATTACTGAAAGGGAGGACCAAGGCCAAAACCAAAGATTGCAGAATTGCTTCGACTGTCTGAAAACCTTAAAGACCTGCACACGCACGCACCAGTCTTGCAACAAAATAACTCCAGCCACTTTTGAGCCACCATCAGCCTTCGTGGCTCCAGACTTCAAACTCCTTAAGGATACTTTCCACTTATATGTATATTTTGAATATTCTTCAAACTATTAGATTTGGCAGGACTGCCAAGGTCGCGAATGTTCCAACAAAGAATCCCCAATGTAATCGTCACTCCAAAACGCCTAGGAAGGAAATGGCAGTGCCTAACAATGGTCCCTATTTTCAAGCTCCACGAGCTTGGCAATGATATGCTCATCGTCACAATTGGTACGGAAACCCATCAGTTTACCCACCTCCCAAGTGTCTCGAGCCAATTGATCCAGGACTTTACGTCTATTCTTGAAGTCACCGTCAGATAAAGATTCGTTTGCCGCTTTATCTTTCTTACTTCCAGCCTTTTTTTGCTGACTTTTTTTAAGTTTTTTTCCACCTCGTTGCCTTTTCTAACTGAAAAAAGAGAGGGATTAATATCTTCTAAGTATTTAAACTTACGGATACCTGGAATGGAGATAGGTTTTGGGACCAAAGCAGAAACCCCATTATAATCTGTCGTGTGATGAGTCAGACCATTAGTGACTGGCCTAGGAGAAGATGAAGTGGACTCAGAAGGAATAACCCCAGAGTTACAGTGATAATCCAGTTCTTTGTGGGTATTTGAGACGGCTTCCAAATAAGGACTTTTTGGGTTGCCAATGCACGCAGCCCCCGTCTTCGAATTACAATTGACATCAGAGTCATGACTCAAGTCAATGGAACCAGACCTTGAGTCAGCAACCCAAGTCAAGTTATCCTTGGGTAGTGATCGAGGCATTAATAAATCTACACGATCTTCAAAAGGGGCCTCAAGAACTCTGCAAGTGGAGATAGGTTCCAAAGCCTGAACAAGGTCAGTTCCCAAAGCCTTATTAACTGGAGAAGCACATTCTTCCAAACGAAGTTACTGTTCAGATCTCTTATCAGCATCCTCGTCGGAATCGGAGAAAGAAGAACTGAAACCACCAAAACCACGAGTCGGGTCCTTACTGACATTGTTATTAAGCTTATAAGAATTACAGCAACAGTGGAAAAGAGAAATGACGTCAGCTCCAACTTCTGTAACTCTCACTTTGAAAGACATATTACCACACACCAAGTTGATGACCTCGTCAATCCGTTCTACTTGATCAGTCAAAATCAACATAGCACCCCTAGAAAAATCATTATACTTCAGTGTTTTTCCGTCCATGGACACAAATTCACCCCAACACTTTGCAATATTCTCAAAGGTAGATAAGTTCCAGGCGTGTAATGGAACCCCGAACATAGTTAACCATGTAGCTTTGAACTTGAGATCCAAATCTGGAGACCATTGTTTTACTTCTACAAACCATTCCTTCAGCCATGACCAATCAAGCTGCTTCATTGTGTTCATGGTTTCCTCATCTTCGAAAACAATAAGAAACTGCTTACCTGATATTTTCTTGACGGAAATGTCAAAAACAACTTGAATTTTAAAGTTCTCCATGAGGGTATTCACTTCATAGAAGCCTCTACTTTCCCCGATGAGGCATTTTCGAAGAAAATGAAGCGATTCATCCTCAACCTTACCCACACATTGTTTCAAAGGGGAATCAGAGGGTGAAGGATGACCATCAAGATCGTGAAAGTTCTCCAAAAGAGCTTGCTTGAAAGTCTTTCTATTACACGCCAATTCCATAACCCTTGAATCAGACTTCTGGTTCGAGGGTTCGCCCTGATCATAGACCTTTTGAGAAGGTTCCTTAGAGAAAATTGCATTATTTGGATTTATCTTGCGCTAATAAGCAGATCTTGCATTGAACCTAGCGTGATTCACTCCAAGACGATAGTCCAAAAGCCAAGAATAGTTAAGATGATCAACAGCTCTCTTTGCATCATGGAAACAAGAGTAGCGAACAAAACCAAATTTCCTCCCAGATTTACTTCTTTTCAAAGGAATAAAAACGTCAACCACTTCACCATGATGTTGAAAAATATTCCTAAGCCATTTCCAGTTCACCCTAGGAGGAATGTTGTTAACAAAGACAGAAAACACTTTCTCACCTTCTCTTCTCGCCATCTAGTGTTGTATTTATTTTATATATATATATATATATATATAAAAGAAACAAAAGACATTAGATGAAGAAAAGAAATATGAAGGTGATTCCTCCGGTGGCAACGACGGTATCTGGACTGTAGGGTAGCAAATATTGACGTCAATGGTGAACTCGTTTCGAGTGGCGGCAGTGGTTAAGCGATTGGCTACTCATACTCATCTTGGTCACTAGCCTCAGAGCTCGGAGTTCTTCAGCCTTGGTCTCTCTCTCGCTGAGCACTTTCTTACACAATTGTACATTGTTATCTTTTGCTCCCTTTTACTTGTTTTTTAAGGTTTTAATTTGTGCCCTTTTTTAGTGAAATTTGTTTAGATTTTTAATTATTTTGGGTTTGAAATTGCGCCTTTTCTTTGAATGTTTATGGACTCAAATACTTATGTTAGCCATCTTCTCATCCCTTCAATTTTTTGCTTTAATTTCCCATATCTTTACTATAGGTTTTGAAAAAAAATTGATGATTAATTTTAGTGAATTAATATTTGCTTGTCCATGAGAATGTGTTTTTCCAATACGTTTTGTCAACTATGCTAGAAGAGTGCGGAACATGGAGAATTATAAGCGGTTGACGCTTTTGTTGTGCCCTAATTTCGAAAATAGAAGTATTTGACATGTATTAGTTGTTGCCATTTTTTTGTGAATTAGCTCTACATTGAATTCATGGTTTATTTTGCTTTTATCACTGCTTCTTATTTCGTTGTTTGATATTATTTGATTCCATTTGACACAATTTGAGCGTATTGTTACTCTTCATTACCTAATCTTTTTATAGATATATGACTAGATTTATTTGATTCCTAGTAGGAAATGTTGATAGTTTCTTTTATCCCTTCCATCCATCTAATAATAACCGCTCATGGAATTTATAGTGTTATGTTTTTGTCTATACAAATAATTTGTATATTACATATTTGTTTCTTTGCTTTATAGATATGCCAAAGCAAAAATGATCTCTTCTTACAAGCAGCTATTACGGTGTTGATGATATCAGCAAAGGTACTTCTAAATATGTTCATCTATATAAATATTTTTTCCTAGTTGTCTAATCAGTTGAATCTTCACCAATACCTTAATTGATGTACATCTGTGCATGTGTTGCACATTGGCTGTTATTAAGATTCTTGAAACTAATTCTTTTTATAGTTGTTTTCCATTATACCTGGCTAAAAGATGTATTATAATATCATCTATATTTGATTTTTTTCTTTTAAATATTATTTGGATTTTGTAATTTAAGACAAGATAGAATCCTTGAGTATAATTTTTATTGAATCATGCTATTTAATGCATATCCATTGGTAATTCTTGGCAATTTTTTCTACTTGTGCAGTTTGTGGTGGGTATTTGGGCCATGAATTTAAAGGTGAAGGGTTTCCAATGCCAACAGATGAGCGACATTGTGTTAATAGCATATCATTCAAGTTTGTTACAGTAATTTCTTTGGAGTAAATCTTGTTATAGTAGTTATGTTAAAACTATATTCATCCTGTATAGAACATGGCCATAATGTGAAGTTATACTACTAAGAGCTGGTGTAACTTCCGGATGACATTCTACTTACACTTCTATTGTATTTGATCTTCATGCTTTAAATTTCTTGCGATGTATGAAAACTGTTTAAAGATCTTCAATTTACTGAGTTTCTCAGAGTTCATAAAGATAAATGGATAAATAAAATTTACTTTTGCCAATTTCAATTACTTTTCAAGTTTTGAATTTCTGAACTCTCTATTTCTGTAATGACCTTCTTCTATACAATAGTGCACTAAATTTTTCATTCTCTACTTACATTGTTGGGCTGTATGTAATGTCTCAACAATAACTCATAAGCTATATTTATAATAGCTATATAAAAATTATTCAACATTTGGTCCCAGTCCAAAACATTCTAAATAAGCATGCGTTCATCATCACATAATATTATACTTAACCAATATATAATCACCAAGTTGCATGCATCGATATTTAACATAGTTTTATATCAGGAAATTCCTATTGCTACATCCCCATATTCTAAAAGTACTGAAAACATAAGTCTGAATATCAATTAAATAGCTGTACATAATATACCTCCAAGGTAGAACCAAAATCCTCGAAGAACACGATAGCTCCCCACGTATATGCTCCTACTGCAAATAATCTGGGAGGTGGAGGAGGGGGTGAGCTTTTTGGAAAGCCTAGTAAGAAATAAATATAAGAGACGGATACTAAATTTCTATATGCACGTTCAAAACATTCATTTAACTCAAATACTATTTTTCATAAAGTTTAGAAATCAACATGCTTATGCAATGCGTTAAAAGCATTTCTTTCAAAACATTGATAAACATTTCCATTCGAAACATTATTCTCGTCATAACATTCAATATCTGTATTGGCATAAGTACGAAAGGAATCATATATATATATCATAAGCTGGAGACATGATCATTAAGCAAAATAATCAAGCAGTTCAATTATTCCCATGCGGGAAGATACAGTTGACATATGGCCATAGTCCAGAGGGGTCCACAGAGAACACTGATCAGGTGTCTACTGGGCCCGCTGTGGACTGGATCAAGGTCACACAGCAATCGAAACTCTACTGTAGATTGGATCAAAATCATACAGTAGTCCAAAACATTACCTACTGTGGACTGGATCAAGGTCCCACAGTAGTCCAAAACATTACTGCTACGATTATTAATTCATGTCTCAAAACATTTCCATACGTATCATTTCCAAAATAAATACAAAGTTCGATGGTCTGTATGAAAATAGGAGCTTTCAAATATGACTTCCAATGTAGTCAAGATACGGCCATTTCGTACTTATTTTAAAAACAAGACTAGCTAGAGGAGTGTTATTCCAAAACATTTTCATGAACTCTAGCTCATTTTATAAACCAATATTGTATGAAAATCCGGCAGCATAACGGCTTAATTTTAGTAAAAACCTCCTGCAAAGAAGATACAGTTTATAAACCACAAGCAGTTGATTTTAATAATTTCATTTAGTATCCCCTACGTTTCCGATATATATCCCTCACCTCGGTATGTAGTACAAGTACAGCTATGGCACCCTAACTTGAATCCTCTCCTCCTACAATAAGGCATGAGCATAATAAAATTTACATTATTTAATTTCCTTAAGAAACTTATATTTTAATTATTTTTCTTAAATGCATTACCTTGTGACTTTCCCTCTTGTTGGCCAAATACTTCTTTGTCTCCTTAATTCTCCTTTCACCACACAATCCTACACCAATACCATATTTTAACCTTTCTATTTCATTAAACATTTATCATATAATTTCATAATAACAAATCAAATCCTTACCTCTTACAATTTACCAAAACCGAGAGCCTTAGTTTGTAACTTGAATCCTTATCATTTTGAGACTGTTTTGGACTTTCAAATATGGAGCAATTCCCTTACCATCAAGCCTTTACAACAGCCAATAATTATTTCTAGTCATTTACCGCCCCCCCCCCCCCCAACAGCCCTTGTTTTGTCTTAAAAGTCTCCCTCGTTCAGCTTCTTTTTCCCCTTTCTTTGTCCTATTCCCTAGCAAAATATAACAGTCCAAACAAATCCCACTTTCAGTTATTTGTTCAAACCAATAACAGTGCCTATTTATACTCATAAAGATCGAAGGTAATGCAGCTCTTTATACAGTTGTAAGGTCAAGAAGTCAGAAATCTTGAAGCTTCTAGATGGTGCGAGAAAATGAAATTACCTTGCAGCTCTTGTCCTTGCTTTGTTGAACTCTCTTGGTTCCTTTCTTTTCCTTCACTCTCGGTTCCCTCTCCTCCTTCTACTGTATCGACAATTCAGCTTCTGTTTTGTTTTCTTTCCTCCCCTGTTCTTTCCTTCTATTCTGCCACTGATTGCGTCCCCTTCTCGGTGCTTTTCTTCAGCATTTGATCAGGCCTCCATTTGCTCCTCAAGTCTGGCCTTTACACTCTCATTTGTCCCTGCCGAAACCAACTCTGTTTCAACACTAAAGGACAGCCTAAACTCTCATTATCTCTTCTGTTTTAGCTCCCAAAAATCAGTCTTTCCCTTGCCTTAAGCTTCCTCTTCCTCACTTCTTTACTGTCAACATAACAAGTGGAAACCGAATGGTAATACAGTGGTGAGGAAATGGTGGTTTTCGGTGCAGTAAAAGACTAGAGAAGATGTTGAAATCGCTAGCCTTAGGATGATGATGATGGACGACAGAACTGAAGCAAAAGTAGCTGGTGTAGCAAAATAAAAATTTTAAAATATAAGTTAGTGGGATCGGGTTTGATGAAGCTTCCTTAGGAAGCCATATCTCATAAATAATATTTTATTCCCATTTTTGCTGACTAGTTATTTTATTTCCTTTGTTTATTTAATCCACCAATTAGAGTTTACAACTATTACATCCTCCTTACCTTAGAAAATTTGGTCCTCCAAATTCGCATCGGCTAATCTCTGATCGAATAGCTCTAGATACCTTTCCTTCATAAGACTTTCAAGTTCCCATGTTGCTTCCTCAGTTGTATGATATTGCGAAAGCACCTTTACCAATGGAATACTCTTAGACCGTAGTACTCTCTCCTTCCTATCCACGATCCGTATCGGTTTCTCCACATAGCTCATATCTTCTCTAATTTCCAGAGGCTCATATTGAATGACATGTGACGGATCGGGGTGATACTTGCGTAGCATAGATACATGAAATACATTATGTACTCCGGCTAACTCTGGAGGCAAGGCTAACCGGTATGCTACATCTCCTATTCGGTCTAGAATCTCAAAAGGCCCGATGAAACGAGGACTAAGTTTTCCTTTCTTGCCAAATCTCATAATACCCTTAGATGGGGAAACCTTCAAAAACACAAAATCACCTACAGAGAACTCCAAGTGTCTACGCCTACTATCAGCATAGCTCTTCTGTCGGCTTTGAGCTGTTCTAAGCCTCTCACAAATCAATCGAACATCCTCAGAAGCTTGTTCTATCAAGTCGGGAGCAAGTATCTTATGTTCGCCCACTTCTTCCCAAGAAATTGGAGAACGACACTTTCTACCATATAAAGCTTCATACGGTGCCATTCCAATGCTCGAATGATAGCTATTATTGTATGCAAACTCGGCTAAAGGAAGATGATCGTCCCAGGAGCCCTTAAAGTCCATAGCACACGCTCTCAACATGTCTTCTAAAGTCTGAATCGTACGTTCAGATTGCCCATCTGTCTGTGGGTGAAACGCGGTGCTAAAATTCAGTCGAGATCCCATGGCGTCCTGAAAGTGTTCCCAAAAATGGGATGTAAACCGGGAATCTCGGTCGGAAGTGATGCTCACTGGAACTCCATGAAGCCGTACAATTTCCTTAACATACATACTAGCTAGAGCATTAAGAGTATCTGTAGACTTCATAGCCAAAAAGTGGGCTGATTTTGTAAGTCTATCCACAATAACCCAGATAGCATCATGATTTCTCCTAGTTCTGGGTAGTCCCATGATAAAGTCCATGGTAACATGCTCCCATTTCCAAGTAGGTATAGATAGAGGTTGAAGTAACCCAGCTGGCCTTTGATGCTCTACTTTAACCTGCTGACAGGTGAGACACTTAGCAACAAAATCAGCAATGTCTCTCTTCATTCCAGACCACCAATACACTTTACGTAGATTATGATACATCTTTGTATTACCCGGGTGTAAAGTGTACTTAGTAGAGTGAGCTTCAGATAAAATAAGATCCTTGAGACCTCTATCATCCGGGATACAAATTCGGCCTTTAAACCTTAGTAGACCATCAGACCCAATTGCAAAATCAATATGCTCTCTTGTCTGAATCTGACTAGTCATATCCATACAATATTGATCCTCTCTCTGAGTACGTCTAATACTCTCCATCAACTCAGGCTCAATTCTCATACTCGCCACCATACCATACCTCTCAGAAGAGGAGATGTTCAAACTCAGACTTGCAAACTGTTCTAGTAAATCAAACTCTCGGACCATCATATAAGAAACCAATCCCATGTGTTTCCGACTAAGAGCATCAGCAACAACATTAGCTTTACCTGGGTGATATAAGATCTCGCAATCGTAATCCTTTAGAAGTTCCATCCATCTCCTTTGTCTCATATTTAACTCTTTCTGGGAGAACAAATACTTCAAACTTTTGTGATCCGTAAATATCTGGAATCTTTCCCCATAAAGGTAATGCCGCCAGATCTTCAAAGCAAAAATTACTGCGGCCAACTCCAAGTCATGAGTGGGATAGTTTCTTTCATGATCTTTAAGCTGTCTAGACCCGTATGCCACTACTCTTCCGTTCTGCATAAGCACACAACCCAAACCCTGAGCCGATGCATCACTGTACACCGAGAAACCTCCTGAACCACTAGGAAGAGTAAGGATTGGTGCTGAGGTCAATCGATGCTTCAACTCTTGAAAACTACGCTCACAGGCGTCATCCCACTCAAATTTTACATCTTTACGCGTGAGGCGTGTTAGAGGAGCAGCTAGTCTAGAAAATCCCTCAACAAATCTCCGATAATAACCAGCTAAACCAAGGAAACTCCGAATCTCCGTGACTGACTTTGGCCTATCCCATTGCACAATAGCCTCTATCTTGGACGGATCCACAGACATCCCGTCCTTATCCACCACATGACCTAAAAAGGAAATCTGATTTAGCCAAAAGTCGCACTTGCTGAGCTTAGCATATAACTTACGATCCCTGAGAGTCTGGAGTACAATCCTCAAGTGCTGCTCATGTTCTTCCCAGGACTTAGAATAGACTAGGATGTCATCTATGAACACGATGACAAATCTATCTAGATACGGCTTGAACACTTCATTCATCAAGTTCATAAAAGCCGCGGGTGCATTCGTAAGCCCGAATGGCATCACCAAGAACTCATAGTGTCCATATCGGGTCCTAAAGGCTGTTTTAAGAATATCATCGCTTCTAATCTTCAACTGATGATATCCCGATCTAAGATCAATCTTGGAAAAGATTTGAGCACCCTTAAGTTGATCGAATAAGTCATCGATCCTGGGAAGTGGATATTTGTTCTTGATAGTAGCCTTATTCAACCACCGATAATCGATGCACAACCGAAGGCTACCATCTTTCTTCCGGACAAATAGGACTGGAGCGCCCCACGGAGACACGCTTGGTCGAATGAACCCTCTTTCTAACAATTCTTGGAGCTGCTTCTTCAATTCATCCAGCTCGACTAAGGCCATCCTATACGGTGGCTTAGATATGGGTTCCATGCCAGGGATCAAATCAATAGCGAATTCTAACTCCCTATCCGGGGGAAGTCTTGGCAATTCATCCGGGAATACATCAGGGAAGTCCCTCACCACAGGGATCTCATGTAATTCTGGACGGTGTTTGTCCACATCCTCAACACAAGCAAGAAACCCTTCATGATTAAATAGACAACATAATTTATCATTCACAACATTCAATCAACAAAACAAAACACTTTCATTACTTAGAATTGAATTTTACATCATATCTTTCGGGATAAGTAAAGGTTATAGTCTTAGAGTAGCAACCTAAATTAACTCGATTGGCAGATAGCCAATCCATGCCCAAAATCACATCAAAGTCATACATATTTAGTAGTACTAGATCTGCTACTGATTCCTTCTTACCTATCTTAAGTTTGCAATTCTTATACACTACATCAGTCGTATGAGATTCCTTTAAAGGAGTGCTAATTTGTAAAATATGCCCTAAAGGTTCTGGTTTTACATGTATTTTCATAGCAAAAACAGGCGATATAAATGAATGCGTGGATCCAGGGTCAAATAATGCAAGTGCCATAACTTCAGATACAAGTATCTTACCCTTAATGACATCCGAAAAAGTGTCCGCAGGTCCCTGATCCAGTGCAAAAACTCGGCCCTGAACCACTGCTTTCTTGCCTTTATCTGCTGCGGTGGCTCGACTCTGGGGCTGAGTAGGGCGCTCAGGCTCTTTTGGTGTATTCCTGTTCAGCGGACAATCTTTAACCATGTGACCCTTTTGTCCACACCCGAAACAAGCGCCCGTAACCCAATGACAAGGCCTACCCGGATGCACCCTTCCACAATTACTGCATGCTGTCCCGGTAGTATTCTTCTGACTATCCGCACCCCTATCAGTAATAATGGGCCTAGTCGGTCGACCCCCAACAGTCCTATCTCCACTCTGCCTCCTAGCAAAGGGCTAATCTCTCCTAGGCTTCTTAGCAAATCTTCCAACTCCAAAAGACTTATCATCTGCGGCTCTTTTACTTATCTCCTTCCTTTTACCCTTAAAACGGGACCCATACTCCGCTTGTTGGAATTCGTAATCTCGCTCACATAACTGGGCCCTTCTAACAGCCTCTCCGTAGGTAGAGATATCAAGTGGGGCCAATCGGGACCTGATAGATGGTCGTAATCCGTCCATAAACATCTCCACACGGTGCTCCTCACTACTCACCGTCTGTGGATCATAGCGGCTAAGGGCTGTAAACCGTGACTCATATTGATCCACCGTCTGATTCCCTTGAGTCAAATTCAAGTATTCGGTCTGCATCCTCTTCTGGGCCGTACGGGGAATGTACTGTTCACGAAAGTAGTCCAGAAATATATCCCACGTAACTGCAGGATGCCTAGCCTTCAATACCGTCTTGGTGGACTTCCACCAATGCTCTGCCTCATCCACAAGTAAGAAGGTGGCCATGCCCACTTTTTCTGCCTCAGAGCATGCCATGTACTCAAAAAGTTTCTCCATCTCATTCACCCAACTCTCTGCCACCATCGGTTCCTTTTCCCCCTTGAACTTAGGAGGGTCTAACTTTTTGAACTCTCGAAGCCGAGTCAGATTACAACTTTCTACTGGTCCTGCCTGCGACTGCACTGTAGTAGGTACCTCAGGGTGAGCCTGGGGCTGGGTTGGCTGAGCCGGAGGAGGTACAGGCTGAGCCGGAGGCTGAGGAGCAGGTGGTGGTGGAGGCACAGGAGGAGGCACTACCGGTGGTGGAGGTGGTGGTGCTGGTGCCAATGGTGGGGCTGCCTGTCCTTGATTGTTATTAAAATTTGCCATGAACTGAGTAAACATGGCGGACATGGCATTCATATTCTGGGACATGGCATCTATAGTCCTCTCCAGCCTATCCATTCGATTTCCATCAGGCTCTGACTGAGGAGGAGGAGGAGGTTCTGGAATCGGAGTCTCAGGTGTCGGCACTTCTTGTCTTCTACCGACACTCCTCACACTCTTATAACGTCCTCGTCCTCGTCCTCTCATTTTCTATAGGTAGCCTGGACAAAACAAATAAATTTAGTACCATTTACGTAATTATGTACAGTATATACTCAAACATGTACAGTACTTATGGGGATGTAACTAATTCTTGACCTATCGACATCACATACGTCAGACCAACATTGCTCTGATACCAACTTTGTAATGACCTTCTTCTATACAATAGTGCACTAAATTTTTCATTCTCTATTTACATTGTTGGGCTGTATGTAATGTCTCAACAATAACTCATAAGCTATATTTATAATAGCTATATAAAAATTATTCAACATTTGGTCCCAGTTCAAAACATTCTAAATAAGCATGCGTTCATCATCACATAATATTATACTTAACCAATATATAATCACCAAGTTGCATGCATCGATATTTAACATAGTTTTATATCAGGAAATTCCTATTGCTACATCCCCATATTCTAAAAGTACTGAAAACATAAGTCTGAATATCAATTAAATAGCTGTACATAATATACCTCCAAGGTAGAACCAAAATCCTCGAAGAACACGATAGCTCCCCACGTATATGCTCCTACTGCAAATAATCTGGGAGGTGGAGGAGGGGGTGAGCTTTTTGGAAAGCCCAGTAAGAAATAAATATAAGAGACGGATACTAAATTTCTATATGCACGTTCAAAACATTCATTTAACTCAAATACTATTTTTCATAAAGTTTAGAAATCAACATGCTTATGCAATGCGTTAAAAGCATTTCTTTCAAAACATTGATAAACATTTCCATTCGAAACATTATTCTCGTCATAACATTCAATATCTGTATTGGCATAAGTACGAAAGGAATCATATATATATCATAAGCTGGAGACATGATCATTAAGCAAAATAATCAAGCAGTTCAATTATTCCCATGCGGGAAGATATAGTTGACATATGACCATAGTCCAGAGGGGTCCACAGAGAACACTGATCAGGTGTCTACTGGGCCCGCTGTGGACTGGATCAAGGTCACACAGCAATCGAAACTCTACTGTAGATTGGATCAAAATCATACAGTAGTCCAAAACATTACCTACTGTGGACTGGATCAAGGTCCCACAGTAGTCCAAAACATTACTGCTACGATTATTAATTCATGTCTCAAAACATTTCCATACGTATCATTTCCAAAATAAATACAAAGTTCGATGGTCTGTATGAAAATAGGAGCTTTCAAATATGACTTCCAATATAGTCAAGATACGGCCATTTCGTACTTATTTTAAAAACAAGACTAGCTAGAGGAGTGTTATTCCAAAACATTTTCATGAACTCTAGCTCATTTTATAAACCAATATTGTATGAAAATCCGGCAGCATAACGGCTTAATTTTAGTAAAAACCTCCTGCAAAGAAGATACAGTTTATAAACCACAAGCAGTTGATTTTAATAATTTCATTTAGTATCCCCTACGTTTCCGATATATATCCCTCACCTCGGTATGTAGTACAAGTACAGCTATGGCACCCTAACTTGAATCCTCTCCTCCTACAATAAGGCATGAGCATAATAAAATTTACATTATTTAATTTCCTTAAGAAACTTATATTTTAATTATTTTTCTTAAATGCATTACCTTGTGACTTTCCCTCTTGTTGGCCAAATACTTCTTTGTCTCCTTAATTCTCCTTTCACCACACAATCCTACACCAATACCATATTTTAACCTTTCTATTTCATTAAACATTTATCATATAATTTCATAATAACAAATCAAATCCTTACCTCTTACAATTTACCAAAACCGAGAGCCTTAGTTTGTAACTTGAATCCTTATCATTTTGAGACTGTTTTGGACTTTCAAATATGGAGCAATTCCCTTACCATCAAGCCTTTACAACAGCCAATAATTATTTCTAGTCATTTACCGCCCCCCCCCCCCCCCCCAACAGCCCTTGTTTTGTCTTAAAAGTCTCCCTCGTTCAGCTTCTTTTTCCCCTTTCTTTGTCCTATTCCCTAGCAAAATATAACAGTCCAAACAAATCCCACTTTCAGTTATTTGTTCAAACCAATAACAGTGCCTGTTTATACTCATAAAGATCGAAGGTAATGCAGCTCTTTATACAGTTGTAAGGTCAAGAAGTCAGAAATCTTGAAGCTTCTAGATGGTGCGAGAAAATGAAATTACCTTGCAGCTCTTGTCCTTGCTTTGTTGAACTCTCTTGGTTCCTTTCTTTTCCTTCACTCTCGGTTCCCTCTCCTCCTTCTACTGTATCGACAATTCAGCTTCTGTTTTGTTTTCTTTCCTCCCCTGTTCTTTCCTTCTATTCTGCCACTGATTGCGTCCCCTTCTCGGTGCTTTTCTTCAGCATTTGATCAGGCCTCCATTTGCTCCTCAAGTCTGGCCTTTACACTCTCATTTGTCCCTGCCGAAACCAACTCTGTTTCAACACTAAAGGACAGCCTAAACTCTCATTATCTCTTCTGTTTTAGCTCCCAAAAATCAGTCTTTCCCTTGCCTTAAGCTTCCTCTTCCTCACTTCTTTACTGTCAACATAACAAGTGGAAACCGAATGGTAATACAGTGGTGAGGAAATGGTGGTTTTCGGTGCAGTAAAAGACTAGAGAAGATGTTGAAATCGCTAGCCTTAGGATGATGATGATGGACGACAGAACTGAAGCAAAAGTAACTGGTGTAGCAAAATAATAATTTTAAAATATAAGTTAGTGGGATCGGGTTTGATGAAGCTTCCTTAGGAAGCCATATCTCATAAATAATATTTTATTCCCATATTTGCTGACTAGTTATTTTATTTCTTTTGTTTATTTAATCCACCAATTAGAGTTTACAACTATTACAATTTCAATTGAGATTTTAGTTCTACAACTTCCTCTAAAAAGTAAAACAGTGTACTTTAAGAATCCAGAAATCAACCAATTATTGAGACAAAAACCTGGCAGATAGAACTCAAGTCTCCCATCTTCAAGGGGGGAAGTAGATCAAGTAAAGCATGACAGTGTACTTTGTCAGTTTGAAAATCCGAAGTCCTAAAGTGTTTTATACTATGAACCAAATACAGAGAACGGCTTTCCAATAAAAACAACAGATATTGAGGAATATTAGAAGCATCAGTGCTTAAACATTCTTTCTCCATTGTGGAATCAAAGTTTCAATGTCAATAATAAAATTTTTAACAAAACTAAAATTCTATTGAATTATAGTGTAATAGATAGCACAATCTATACAAATATTCTTTTAACAAATAGAAGTGAAAATAGAAAAAATAATATCTTCTGACATTATACGTTCGATTTAATAAGAAAAATTTAATAAAAACAGAGAAATTTAATCTAACTTGATAGTCTTAAATGGAAGGAAGAGGAGCAACTCCTATTAACCCTATGCAATGCACTATTTTTTTTTCTTGTTTGGAATTCCGGGAAAAAAAATGGGTGAGAAACGTGTGTGAGAAGTTGAGAAAGTAAAATCTGAAAAGTTGAGAGGTTGAGAAATTAGAATTGAGAAACGTGTTTGAGAAGCAGCAGTCAAAGTGAAGAGTTGAGAAAGTAAAGTAAAAAAAAAAAATTAAGCAACTTGTAGGCAACCGGTTGTGAAGTTAAAATGTAAACTGACATGGCGATAGAATATTATGAGTGCTGGAATGCGACTGCTTCAACAACTGTTGCTAGCATTCCTCTACCGCTAATTCAAAAATTTGCAACATTGCAAAAGTTGCCAAAGACAATACTAGTAAAAATTCCTAATAGTGAAGGAGATGTATTAAATCAATTTTTTGTTTTCTATTTTTTAATTTTTAATATTAAAAGAAATGAAAAAGTAAAATAAATAAATAATTAATTAATAAAAGACAATCTAAGTAAGGTGCTATTTGATAAACTAAAATTTAAGTGCTAAAAAAATAAATATTGAATTTTTAATATTGATTTTGATAAGTATTGAATTTGAATTATAAAAACTATTTGATATTTTACTAAAAGTGAATAGCAAAAATAAATACATTGTTTTGATAAATGTTAAATTCTATTTTTTATTTTTCATTTTTACTTTATCTCATATTAAACATAAACATATCATAAATTTAAAAATAATTAAAAGAAATATCCAAAGATAATAAATTAATTAAATTTTATGACTAAATAATTATTTTACATTTTTTCTTTTTTTAATTAATCATAAAAATACTAATAGTCTAAATTATCATCATTTTTGTTATTAACTTGTTCTAAATAAATATCACATTTTAAAATATTGTTCTCAAAGAATATATACAAAGAATATGCAAATTCTACCCTCAATCCTCTCTTCTGCTTTCGTTTTCTCCCATTCTTATTTTCTTCTTAGCTTTCTTTTTTTTCTCTTTTTGCTAATCTAGTTGCTTTGGTTCAAATTTCACCTTGAAAGTTAATTTGAGTTGAATTATTTTGAGATTGAATTCAGAAAAGGTAGAGGTGGCAAAAGTTGACTCGACCTGAAAAATCCGTTCAATTAACCCGAATCCAAACCCGATTGATCTGATTTGATTAAAAAAGTCAACAACCCAAATCCAACTCGATCCGAATCCGAATTGATTTGAAACCAAATTTATCCGAATTCACATTTATCCAAATCTGACCGGATCCGAACCCAAATTCATCTGAATTTAGATTAACCCAAACCCGAATTGATCCGAACCCAAATTGACCTGAATCCAAATTGATCCGAATCCAAATTGATCTGAATCCAAATTTACTCAAACCTGAAAAGATTCAAACTTAAATTTAATATTATCAATAAATATTTAAATTTTAAAATTAATTATGAAAGTATTTTAATATAGTAAAAATATAACTTTTTTCAATAATATGAGTGTTATATATATTTTTTTAATTTAGTTAAATTTAAATATCCACTTTTATATTGTATTCATTTGAACTTAATATATAATTATTTAATGGCTAATCTATGATAGAGTATAGAAACTATATCACCTACACTTAATGTATCCAATTATTCTATAAAAGATCAAGACAAATTAAAGAGATATATAGTACTGTTTTATGATATTTAGTAGGGATTATTAAATCACTTTGATTCATAAAGTTATTAATTATTATAGATAATAAAAATAAAATGAAAAAAATGTAATTAATTTATGAATATTGGTAAATATATTATAAATAAAACTATCATACAGATTATTAAATATTTTGATTATATCAATCCCAATTGTACTATAGGTCACGTAAGAAGAAAATTTTATTTTCATGAGTTTTGTAATTCTTAGAAATATGGTTTTAGTTGATTTTCATACTAGATAAATCACATCGAGATGACCAAGGCTTAACCCAATAAACCTGTCCAATCGACTCAAATCCAAATCTGACCAACCCGAATTGACTAAAAAAGTCAACGACCCAAACCCGATCTAATCTGAACCCAAATTGATCTGAATTCAAATTGATCCAAACCCGCCCTTATCCGAACTTGAAATAGACCGATTTTTTCTTGACCCAAACCGACCTTATCTGAACTCGAAATGATCCGTTTTTTCTTTAATCTAAAATGAACCGATCCAAAATGACCCTACTCAAATCCGATCCGACCTGCCCATTTGCCATCTCTAGGAAAAGGTGAATCTAATTTGGGAATTGGGGTTTGTAAAAAAAAATAAAAAATAAATTTATATTCAATTTGTAGATTCAAATTAATTTTTTTTGGTGAAAAGGTTTTAATTTGAAGATCACTAGAATTAAGTTAATGATTGAAGTTTGCATAGAAAAAAGTAAAATCATATTTTTTTATTGAAATTGGTTTTTGAATTACTAGAATGAAGATAATTTAGTGAAATTACAAATAATGAAATAGCTTTTTTTGGATAATATAGTGAAAATTTTGTTTTGTTTTAATTAATTTTTTTTCTACATTAAGTGAAAAGTAGGTTCTTATGGTTTTATCTTATTCAGCACTTGGAAAAAATCATTTAAGCTGATTTTAAAATATATATCTATTGAAAAAATAAAGTGTTAAAATTTTTTTTAATGAACTGAAAATTTTAATGCATTATCAAATCGAGCATGAGACAAGTTTTTATATCATAAATGTTATTGTTTTTTTATTTTTTTATTTTTTAATATTAAGTGAAAAGTAAATAAATTAAAAAATAAAATAACCAATAAAAAACTGCCTAAGTAAGACAAGTTTTAATATCATAAACAATTTAGTAATATCGGACAAGTTTTGATAACAATAGCGGCAAAAGTGGTGAAATTTTACGAGTTTGAAGCACGGAACATATCAATATGATAGGTCTAAGGTGCAGCCTACAAAAACCTCAGACAATGGACATTGGATGGGAGAATTTAAAACACAAGGCCACTAACTAAACTACATAGATAAACTGAAACTGAAATAACAGAATGAAACTATAAAAACTGCTCTCAGACCACAAAATACAGTCCATGGCTGCTGCCATTAATCCTTTACTTCCACTTTCTCCTTCGCTCAAACAGAACATTCCCTCTTCGACTCCATGGGCTTCATGCAAACCCATCTCTGCTTCAATGGCTACTTTGGCTAATACCCACTTCACTCGACAAAGACGACAGGTTGAAGCCTCTGTTTCATTCAACCCTTCCGGGAATTTCGACCTCTCCTTGTACGATGATGACGATGGTAAGAACTAAATTTCATTATTACAGCTAGAATTGTTGAGATGGTTTTTGTTTGGTGTTCTCTCTTTTACCTCAATCCTGAGTAAAACGAAAGAACTGATATATTGTTGCCAAATTTCGAAAATCTGGAAAAATTAATAAAGATTGACGTTGCAGGATAGGGAAATTAAATTGGGTTTTGGTAATAAAAATAAATTTTTATATCTTAGATTTAAACTTCAAGCTCTTTTCAATTTCCATACTTTGCCCAATTTCCCTTGACTAAAATTGTAAATTCATGCTAAATCTATTTCGGAAACTCTGTATTCACAGATTCACCACAAGTCGAGCCTCCAATGCCTCCAACTGAAGGCCGATTTGATGTAATTATTGATAATGATGTTATCCGCCAGCTTGATCTATCCCCATTTCACAATGCTACTGGAGTTACTTCACCTTCGTCAGGTAGGAATCATATAAAATATTTATTCTTTTATTTCGAGAGTGTTGGCTATTAAACCTAATTTTAGATTTTTATTTATTTATTTATTATAAATAATATTTGAGAGTATATTTTATTATTGTTATGTATCTTCTTTACTATAGTTAATATTTTATTATGAATTATTTTGTTTGTGAATCTTTTAGAGTTTCAGCATAATTATGTTCAAATTTTTTAGAGTTGTAAAAGGTTAAGAAACTAACAGCTAAGAGGTTATGAGTAAGGCTATGAAAGATTTAATGAGACTTGTTTATATTGAGTGTGACTTTGTGTAAGTATGTTCATGTAGCTTAAAGAATAACTACAAAACTTAATTGGAGTAAATCAAAATTGTATGATTGTGTGATAGACTCAATTAAAATTATTAGTTGACAGTTTGTGAGATTAATAAATTGTCCTCTTTTGAATATTGAAAATATCAATTTTTTGATGATAGATTTGTTGATGAAAAGGAAAAGCATTTTGATGAGAAAGTTTGGTTATCAATAATTATAATGAAGAATTGGGTTTGTTGAATCTCAATTTTAGATAACCAGGAAATTTCCTGATCAAAAGCTTTTCTTTCTCATACAAAATTATAGTCATGCAATTGATACTCCCAATATTTAACCGAAAGAGGTTGTGAATGGCCAAAAGAATAAGATATGAGGTTGTGAGGATCAGAGAGTTTTATCGTGGCATATTTACATGGAGTATAACTTTGAGTAAGAGTGTATGATGCTTGTGAAACTCAATTGGGGTAAATAAAATTAATTTGTGTGATTTTATGATAGTTTCGATCAAAATGATCAATTTACAGTTTGTCGGATTAATCAAATTATTCTTATGTAATGTCCTTTGTGATTACAGCAAGTAACATCAAAGTTGAATTCAAATCAGCTGCGCATCTAATTTACAACAATAGAATTGTAGATTAATGTAATGCTGACAACTCTTCATGGTACAAATTCTTTCCAGCTGAACCAAAAGAGTTTCTTGAAAGGACAATTGGATTTACAATCAATTATACAAGAGATGATCCACATGATCCACGAGAGCTGTCAGAATTTCCGGATATAAGGCTGTGGTTTGTAAGACTTGATGCCACCTATCCTTGGCTCCCTGTCTTGTTGGACTGGCGAGCTGGAGAATTAGCTCGTTATGCAGCAATGTTAGTCCCCCACCAGGTAATATCGATTGAAATAGAATAGAATACGTGAAAGAGAGACAGATGAAGTTTTTCGTGGCCTAACAATTATTTTTTCCTCTTGTACATGTTGGCAGATAAGTATGAGAATGGGAGTTGTGTTTAATCCAGAGGCCCTGGAATTGTTTGTCATGAAGAAGGTCTTCATTGTATACTCTTGGCTGAAACAGCATGGCATTCAAAAACCTAGATTGAAGACAAGTGACATGGCTAGGATGCTTGGATTTGGGATTGGAGATGAACTTTTTGACTTGATTGATCAACGCCGGCTTGATTCATTATAAAACACCATGAACTAGTTCATGATTATACCTGCTGGCTGTTCTGACATTGCCTCCATGATTTCGGATGATGCCTCGGATTTGGTATATTTTTAAGTTCCCTCATTTGGGGAGTTTATAAATCAAGCCAAACTGAGGAATGTTTCTTCAGCTAGGAGCACAAGGACTGAATTTGGTATTCAGCCTGGTGCATTAACCACCTTCTGTGTGGTTATATAACAGTTTTTGTTTTTTTTTTTTACTCTAGATAAGGAAAAAAAACGCACAAAAAGAAAAACAAGCAAAATTATATGATAAGCATTGATTATTATTATTATTATTGTGGTTATTCGATCTTTGGTCTACTTAATTGCTTGCCGTAATCTAACTAAAATTTTTGGTCTAATTATTCGAAGTAAATTTCAATAGATGTGGCATATCAAATTCCTTTAACTAGATAAATTTCAAAGATATTTCATATCTTTGCTACAATCAGGGATACATTCTAGTTTTGAATTTGTTTCAAATATCAAAAAAATATCAAAACTCTAGTTTCATTAATGGAGTTTTTTTCTACAATCACAAAATATTAATATTACTGTAAAGTCATAAGATATTCATTATCTTATGATAAATTTTGAGAAATTAAATGAATAATAAAATTAAAAAATATGTAAACAATAATATATCAATAGGTAAACTTTAATAAAATATACTCTAAATTACATTTTAATCAATTCAAAAAATAACATGATATTCAAAATTACATTTAATCAATTCAAAAAACAAGATATTCAAAATTATATATTTGTTCAAAAAAACTACAATATAAATATCAAAATATATAGAAAATTTTGTGACATATTAATATTAAATTTTATTGCTTTTTACATTAAAATATGCAATAAAAATAATAGAAGTTGATTGCTATAGTGTAACAGTCTACTTCCCTTCATTGTTTTTGCCTTAAACTAAACAAAAAAATAAAAACAGTCAACTTCTATTTTGTAGCAGTCGATTGCCAGTGAAGCACAAAATATATTTTAAGTAGTCAACTTCCTTGTTATAGCAGTCGATTAAGTCTGTGATACAATCGATTCCCAATTATGCAATGTATATTTTTAAACTACCAAACCATTTCTGCGAAGATTTAAATAAGCTGGTTAATAATCAGCATGGGGTCAACTGGCTAAAATGGTAGAAACTGCGTTTTCCAAAAGTTGGAGGAGGTTTGGGTTTTAAGTGTTTACATACTTTCAGTCTGTCTCTACTTGCAAAATAGGGATGGAGGCTACTAAAGCAACCTCATTCCCTGCGCTATAAGCTGTTAAAAGCTAAGTATTTTCCTAGTTGCTTGTTTATGGATGCAAAGGTGGGTCCTAATTTCTCTTTCGCTTCGAAAAGTCTCTGTCAAGGCATATTATTGCTTAAGTCGGAAATCAGATAGAAAGTTGGTTTGGGTTCTTCGATTTTCACTTGGCAAGATCCATGGATTCCTAGACCATGGACTTTCAAACCAGTACTTAATCAAGGTGTTGCATCTCATGCCAGAGTGTCTGATCTGATTTGAGAGACTGATGGATGTTGGAATGAAGAACTCATGGAGCAACTATTCTTACATATAGATGCAGAACAAATTTTGCAAATTCCATTGTTGGGATCAGTGTTTCAAATAGTGGCTGCTATTTGAAATAGCTGCCGCTCTCTCGTGGTAGCGGCGGTGGCTGCCAACATTATTGCGGAAATAGCGGGTGTAATGTACGGACACAGTTGTAACAGCGGCTAAAAACGAAAAAAAAATCAAAAGAAGACAGAAAACACTCAAAATAGGATAGCAAAGGGACAAAGAGAATGAAATGGGAAACGGAGAAGCAGCGAAATGAGAACTGAAATGAGAATGATGCAAGAGTAGAAACTGAAAACGGCGGCAATAGAGGTAGAGAGGACAAAGAATAGAGAGATAGAAGGACACGAAAGAGGGGCAAAAGCCAAAAAGCAAAGGGGCTCTCCAACTGGAAAGATAGTTGCAGAGAATATCAATATGAGAGAAGATAAAATGACGAAAGTGCTCATGGCTTAATAAGAAATTAACAAAATAATACAGCATGAAGGAAGGGGATGAGAAAACGAAATGGGATAAAAGAAAGAAAGCATTCCAGCCAGTGGGCCCTAAGCACGATTAAACTAAAGAGACAAACAAAATAACAAAACTGATCATTGGTATTTTACTCTAATAAAATAATGTGGTATTTCACATATTTCTTAATAATATAAATAAAAATAATAAATGCTAAATAATTAGTATGTTAATTTTTATTAATACATAATTATTTATCTTTATTTTCAATTATCATAAGTAATTTTTTAAATATGAATGTTTTATTATAATTTAAAAAATTATGAATAATTTTTTTTCACGTAAAATAATAGACTTAAGGTATCATAAATTACTTTAAGAACTATAAAATAAGATTTTACTTGATTATAATTATAATTACTACACTTTATATAAAATTGTGTAAAATTAAAAAAAATTCACGACCGCGATGGCCGCAATGACCACGATGGCCTCCGCTAAGTCTGCAATCGCGATAAACGCAACGCGACCGAAAACGTAGCCGCGACCGCAATTTAAAACAATGGTTGGGATTACACTTAGAGGATATGCTCGTATGGCATCACACTCAAAATGGAATTTATTCAGTCAAATCTGGTAACAGAATATGCTTTTAATACAATCACAGCATAGGAAAGAATGGTAGTACTGGTAGGAATCACATAGGAGTATCTTCTTGTCTAGACAAATCACATCAATCCTAGTAGAAGGTTTGGGAAAGAGAATGTTCCACACAAGGTTAAACTGTTCATATGGCGATGTTGCAGGGAGCCAGGGAGATCATTCCTACATTCTCTAATTTGCATAAGAAGAAAATTGTTCAGGATCCTACTTGTCTTGTTTGTGATAGTGCTCTTGAGACCAATTTTCATGCTTTACGTGATTGTAAGATTGCAAACGAAGTTTGGGAGAAAGCTGAGTTTGCATTTTCTGCGACCTAGTGTTGGAAAATTAATACAGATAAATACACCCAAGATTTCATGTTCAAGCATCAAGAAAAGATTAATACGGAAGCGTACCTGAATCCATTGGAATCGATATCTTGAGGTTAGAGTCTTCCACGTCTAAACTTTAGAGAGAATCTGTATCTCACTCAATGATGGGATTTGTTGTGAGAATTAAATTATGTTTAGACTGAGGACCATAACCTATTTATACTTGAAGTATATTTTATTTTATTTTGGCCTATCATGAAAATAAAATAAAATATTGGGTTCCTACACATTACAAAGCCTATACTAATTGAGATGTCCTAAAGTCCAATAACTTAAACTTTATTTGATCACTTTTAAGTGGACTAAATAGATAGCCTGCAATGTACAATTAATTGATATATGTAGGCCCACTAAATAATTTCCCAACAATCTCCCACTTGGACCACATATGTCACCTGATAATTGTACATTTTAAAATAACTTTAAGAGCTCTAAACTTGCTATCATCACAAGGCAACATCTCTAAACAATCTGGTCCATCAATTATACTAACATAGGATCAAAGCGATCTTCGTTACATATATTCCGTAACTAGACCCATCAATGGTCACGTATATTAATATAATCAATGACATAGATCAAGTATGGATGTGTAGCATGGAAATTACATGCAACGTGATCCCTTAAACATGTCTATTTCCAACTGGTCCTACTTTCAAAACTTTATGCTCAACTACAATTTGAAAGAATAATACTTTATTTTCAGAGTTTCAATAATAGCAACAATACTTTATTCTGATCAAAAAATATCTCAATAATAAATGAATATAAATGAAACAAACTCCCACTATACAAGCATATCATCAAAGTGAACCACACCCATACGAGCGACATGCTCATGAAAGACCTTAGGTGGTACACCCTTAGTAAGCGGATCCACAATCATGGAGTTCGTATTGATATATTCAATAGATATCTGAAAACTCTGAACTCTCTCCTTAACAACAAGAAACTTGATGTCAATATGCTTTGACTTCGACAAGGTTCTGTTGTTCTTAGAGTATAATTTTGCGGCTTTATTTTCACAATAAATCTTCAATGGCCTCTCAATGCCATCGACAACGCATAGCCCAGTGATAAAATTTTGCAACCATATTGCATGGTTCGATGCCTCATAGCAAGCTATAAATTCTGCTTCCATGGTGGAAGAAGCTATGAGTGACTGCTTTACACTCTTCCAAGACACAGCTCCTCCAGCTAACATGAAAACATAACCAGAAGTGGATCTTCTGCTATCAAGGCAACCAGCAAAATCGGAGTCTGAATACCCAACGATCTCTAAATGATCTGACCTCCGATATGTAAGCATGTAATCTTTTGTTCTCTGTAAATACCTCATAACCCTCTTTACTGCTTTCCAATGATCCATTCCAGGGTTACTTAAATATTTGCCAAGCATTCCAACTATGTACGCAATATCCGGACGCGTACAAACTTGAGCATACATGAGACTCCCTACTGCTAAAGCATAGGGAATCTTCTGCATCTCTTCCTTTTTAATATTATTTCTTGGGCATTGAAGCAAACTGAATTTATCACCCTTAGCAATGGGCGTGTCTCCTGATGCACAATTTTTTATATCAAATCTGCTAAGCACCTTATCGATATAAGCCTTTTGTGATAAGCCAAGTATTCCTCGAGAACGATCTCGATGGATCTGTATGCCTAACACAAAAGATGCATGCCTACGATCTTTCATCTCAAATTTATTTGAAAGAATCTCTTGGTTTCATGCAATAAGCCTATATCACTACTTGCAAGCAAGATATCATCAACATATAACACCAGAAGAATAAACTTGCTCCCACTGATCTTGTGATAAATGCATTGATCAACAGTGTTCTCCTTAAAACCAAAAGAGGTGATCACTTGATCAAATTTTTGATACCATTGATGGGATGCTTGCTTTAAACCATAGATAGATTTCTTTAATTTACACACCAGATGTTTCGATTCATCCGACACGAAATCTTCTGGTTGCTTCATATAAATTGTTTCTTCAATGTCACCATTGAGAAATGCTGTCTTTACATCCATCTGATGTAGCTCTTAATCATAATGAGCTACTAGTGCCATAATGATTTTAAAAGAGTCTTTCGATGAAACCGGAGAGAAAGTCTCTTTATAATCAATGTCTTCCTTTTGAGTGAAACCTTTGGCAACTAGACGTGCTTTATATCTTTCGATATTGCCTTTCGAATCCCTCTTAGTTTTGAAAATCCATTTACAACCAATCGGTTTCGCTTCTTTAGGCAATTCTACAAGATCCCAAACGTCATTATCCTCCATTGATTTAGTCTCATCTTTCATGGCCTCAATCCATTTATGAGAGTGAACACTTTGTTTGGCTTCACTAAAAGATTTTGGATCATCTTCTAGTCCTATATCAAACTCGTGTTCTTGGAGATAAACGATATAATCATCTGGAATCACCGATCTCCTCTCTCTCGAGGATCTCCTTAATGGCACTTCCAATTGAGGTTGTTGTTGCTCTTCAATATGATTAGGTGGTAACTTAGGAGTGTCTTGATAGTCTGGATTTGCATCTTAAATAATGTCAGACATAATTGTCTAATCATTCTTAATTGCAATTGTAGGAACTGTAACATGTTCTTCCTCAAAGACAAAATTCCTGAGTTTGGCACTCTCATCATATTCAACATCCTCAATAAACTTAGCATTCCCTGTTTCGAAAAAGGATCTATTTGAGGGATCATAAAACTTGAAACCCCTCGATCTTTCTGAGTATCCAACAAAGTAGCAGCTTATTGTTCTTGAGTCCAATTTCCTTTCGTAATGTAAGTGCCTAATACTAGGCTTCTTTCCTGTCCATAATTCATATGGGGTTTTAGCTACTGCTTTGCTTGGAACTCGATTAAAAATGTACATTGCAGTCTTTAAGGCTTCTCCCCAAAGTGAGTCTGGCAAAAAAGAATGACTAATCATACTTTTAAGCATGTCCTTTAGGGTCCGATTTCGTCTCTCAGCTACACCATTTTGACTTGGAGTCCCTGGCATGGTGTATTGAGGAACGATGCCATATTCTGCGAAATACTTTGCAAAAGGGCCTGGACGTTGTTCACCTGATCCGTCGTATCTACCGTAGTATTCACCTCTACGGTCAGATTTAACGGCTTTAATTTTCCTACCAAGTTGATTTTCAACTTCAGCTTTATAGGTTTTGAAAACGTCCAATGCTTGAGACTTCTCATGAATCAAGTATAGGTACCCATAACGAGAATAATCGTCTATGAAAGTAATAAAATACTGTTGACCATTCCAAGAAGCTGTAGGGAATGGACAACAAATATCAGTATGAATTAAATCCAAGACGTTTAAACTCCTGTTAGCACCAGTTTTCTTGATATTTGTTTGTTTTCCCTTAATACATTCAACACAGATTTTGAAATCTGAAAAATCAAGGGAATCAAGAATTCCTTCTAACACAAGCCTCTTTATTCTTTGTTCAGAAATATGTGCTAAATGCTTGTGCCATAACATGGAAGAATTTTCATTAATTAATTTGCGCTTTGTACCACAATTATTTATATGCAAGGATTCATTAATGTGTGAGGCATGAA
The DNA here is from genome assembly GCA_032173925.1 of Heritiera fomes. Taxonomy (NCBI): domain Eukaryota; kingdom Viridiplantae; phylum Streptophyta; class Magnoliopsida; order Malvales; family Malvaceae; genus Heritiera; species Heritiera fomes. The sequence goes on along the minus strand of JAPDPM010000002.1, from coordinate 39,191,018 downwards.
TATCCAATTTATATAGATTATCAACTAAAGAATCTGTGCCAATAAGATTTGAATATTGAAAAAGACTGAATTTTCCATTTCCAAATGAACAAGAGTATCCTGATTTGTCCAAATAAGAAATAGAAATCAAATTCCGTCTAAATGACGGTACATAAAAAGTCTCTTGCAAATCTAAATAGCAACCAGATTCTAACTTTAATCTAAATAAACAAATAGCATCAACAGGAGCTCTTTCGTCATTTCCTACATAGATGAATCTTTTAGCATCAATTAGCTTTCTGCTCCGTAGACAACCCTGCATAGTCACACTTATGTGAGTAGTTGCACCTGTATCTATCCACCAAGTGTGATTGGGTACTAAAGCCAAATTAACTTCAGAACAAACAAAGTTAAGAAGTTTACCCTTTTTGGCAAGCCATTTAGCATACTTGGAACAATCCTTCTTCACATGACCACCTTTACGGCAAAAGAAACAAGTGATCACCTTATCTTGTTTTTGTTGCCCCTTAGGCTGTGAAGTTCCAGTATTTGCAGTGCCTTTTCCTGTGTTCCTTTTTCTCTTTTTGTTGGCAGCAATGTCATTGGAAGAAGATGCTAAGTGAGTACTTTCTATGTTCTCTTGTTTCAACCTCTCTTCCTCTTGCACACACTGAGCAATGAGCTCATTAAGAGTCCATTTCTCCTTTTGAGTGTTATAACTTATTTTAAAAGGACTAACTTGTGCAGGAAGAGATATTAAGACTAAGTGCACGAGAATGTCCTCAGACAACTCTAACTTTAGTGCCTTTAGTCTTGTAACAAGATTAGACATTTCCATAATATATTCCCTTATGTTTCCTTTACCGCTATACCGCATTGAAACAAGCTTAGACAGGATGGTGCTTGTTTCGACTTTTTCATTTGCAGTGAACTTGTCTGCAATTCGTTGTAGGAAACTCTTAGCATTTTCTTCCTCAGGCATTGCGCCTCTGATGGTATCCGGAATTGAGTGCTTCATGATCATCAGACTCATGTGGTTTGAACGCTCCTATTTTTCATAAAGTGCCCTTTCCGTAGCTGTACTATCATCAGCAGGGGTGGGAGGTTTGTCAGACTTGATTGCATAGTCTAGATCCATACACCCAAGCACAATAGTAACGTGCTCCTTCCATTTCTCGAAATTAGTGCCGTTAAGCACCATATTATTCAAATTGGCAGATATAGAAGAAACATTTACTGTAAACAGAAAAACAATAATAATCAGCTCACAATTAACAAACGATAATTTTTGGGCCATATAAGATACCAAGCACAACATTAAAATTTAGTCTTTGGATAGAAATTTAATTTGTAAGCGGTACTCTTAAACTTTATTAGTAAATATTGATAATCAAATCCTTGCCAACAACATACCTTCCTTTGGGCCAATATATTGCATGCATGGTAAAAAATAATTTTATCACAAATTTACTACCTTATTGTGTTTGTAATCCGGTCAAAAAATAACCTTCCTTTGGGTCGATTATTTTCCGAAGGGATTAAAAAAACACAATCATTTAAATTCTTAAATGACAACTTTAATTTTCAAAATAAATAAATTAACATAAAAGATGTCACTTTGGTGACATTTTACATCAATTTAATTTATTTTGAACTTTATTTATTTTTAACATATTATGCACATATACAAAATATTGAGAGTACACAAATTAATTCACATCAATAGGGAGAGTGAGTACTGTCAATCAACTCAAAATATCATGAAATATTTTATCATGAAACAAAATTTTAGAAAATACATGCATAATATATCAAAACACCGAAATTACAATGAATATTAAATAATAAATATTTAATAATTTCAAAAAATTACATAAAAATCACCAAAAAACTGGAAATAAAAACATATTCTGGACTGGAGCAATTGGTGGCCAAAAGGCCACGGGAAGGCGGCGCGTGTATGTCACGCACCACCCTTTGTGCGTGTGGGAGAGATCCCAGTCGGGATTCTCCTCCTTCCTCATCAGGTCGACCCGTCTGGATCTGAAACAGACCCGTTCGGTTTTGTTTCACTCCTCTTCGATTTTTAACATCCTTTTTTATGTGGTTTTGCAAAATTAAACACAAATTCATGAAATTAAACCTTTATTCTACAAAACCCAGGCCAAAAAACAGATCAAAACAACAAATAATGATGTTTTATTAGATCAAAAAGATTCAAGAAAACTCCATGAAAGGCCCTTACCCCTTTTCTTGATTTCTTTCAACCAAAACAAAAAATATACCGAAATTGTGACTTTGATTCAACCATATAAGTCACAAGAAACAATTATCATCAATCAATTTGAATTAAAACACATAAAATATTATTGTTTTGGTTAAATTATAATTTCGGGATTTATAAAATTTAAAGATAAAATTACTTTAATCACGAAACAAAATTCCAGAACTTGTTCACATGATTTTAATCCTTATTCCATAAGGAATAAAAGCCCTAAGGTTTTAAACAATAATTTTTAATTCTCAATGATCAAACATGATAGGCTCTTGATACCACTTGTTGAAAAATTAATACAGATAAATACACCCGAGATTTCATGTTCAATCATCAAGAAAAGATTAATACGGAAGCGTACCTGAATCCATTGGAATCGATATCTTGAGGTTAGAGTCTTCCACATCTAAACTTTAGAGAGAATCTGTATCTCACTCAACGATGGGATTTGTTGTGAGAATTAAGTTATGTTTAGACTGGGGACCATAACCTATTTATACTTGAAGTATATTTTATTTTATTTTGGCTCATCATGAAAATAAAATAAAATATTGGGTCTCTACACATTGCAAAGCCCATACTAATTGAGATGTCTTAAAGTCCAATAACTTAAACTTTATTTGATCACTTTTAAGTGGATTAAATTGATAGCCTGCAATGTACAATTAATTGATATATGTAGGCCCACTAAATAATTTCCCAACACCTAGAGGATGTCATCTATAGTTTGTGAATGAATTATGACGACACTTAAAAAAATAAATGCAGCTTATGTTTCTTTGTTTATGATGTTGATTTGGAAAGTTTGGTATGCGAGGAACAATTGGTTGCACAACTCAAAATCTACTCCTGCTGCCGACATACTCAGTTCTACACACAAATATCTGGATGAATATGTTGTTGTTTTTAAATGTAATCAATCTGTTACATCAGCAACTACATTACAACAACGTTGGCGACCTTCTGTATGTTGAAGGTGAATTTCGACGCTACTTTGTTCATTTCAACCTCTGCTTTTGGTATAGCGGGTAGCTATTCGTGTTAAGTCAGGAGAGATGCTATCTTTATTATCATCTAGGAAATCCAAGTTGGTTCATTCATATAAAGCAAAATGTCTGGCCCTCCAGGAAGAATTGTTGTTCGTGCAAGACCAAGGCATCTCATAAGTAGAAGTACAGGGGAACTCTTTATTAATAATATCTATTGTACAACACTGATCAAGTTTGGATCATTCTATAACAGGACCTGTTATAAAGTTTGTAAAGCTGATGAGTACAAGTTTCAGAGGTTTCAAGTTGCAGCATGTTAGAAGAAATTGTAATCAGGTTGCCTATGTACTAGCTAAATATGCCAGAGTTGTTTCAAACTATGAAGTTTGGATGGAAGATTCATCGTCATTTGTAAAATCTCTCATCCAATCTAAAAAAAGAAGCTTGTATGTTGTTCTATTCTATCATATAAATAAATTTCTACTGTCTTTTATTTGTTGGATAAATTGTATATTTCTAAAAGACTTTTTATCTCACATTGCCTAGATAAATGGTTTCAAAAGGTTTTATATATCAACATTGTTTTATGAGCTTGTAAAGAGCAAGCAAAAAAGAGAGTTTCATGCGTACACAAGAAATGGGCCGAAGCCCATTCGCAGTTGTAAGCTGACGATTTGCCCCTGCACACGAAGTAAAAGAGACCAAGTCTAGTTTTTACATTTTTTATTTATCAACTATTTTCAGTATTTTATTGTTATCTGGAACTAGTGTTTCAATTCATCCAAAACTCTATGAGCTTCAGATTTATTGGTGTTAACCTCTTCCAGATTTTTACTTAACGTTACTTTACAAGATACAGTCAAATATTCTTATTTCTTTTGATACAATCAGATTTTATTTTATTTAGATTTTAGACTGATTTTATTTTATTTAGATTACGTTTTTGATTTTCTGAACGTTATAATTTCACTTATAAATACAGTGCTACAGAAGGCTCTAAAGCACTGCTTCCTCGTCTCTTTCCTTCTTCTTCTGTCGTATACTGTTGGGTTAAAAAACCTCTCTTTTCTTTCTAAATTGTTCCTGCTTCCTGGTTATTCCAGAAGAATCTGTTGAATCCTAGGGGATTACACCTACAGTGAAATAATCCTTAAGGACAGTGTGATCACAGCACGCCTCAGGTTATTCCCGATTTTCAGTTTTTGTATCTACTGGCTCCAACAATCTTAAGGATTATTTTCGCACAGATGGAAAACGCCAACAACGCCGATCCTCCTATTGCTACCAACGCCAGTCCTCCTGTTACTGCTAACGCTAGTCCTTCATTGCCTGTTGGTGTTCCCCCTACTGTGTCTATGCATTACGCAAAGCCATTTCTAGACATCAGTAAGATCGAAGTCTTTGACGGCCAGAACTACAAAAGATGGCAAGAATGTGTTTTCTCGGTGCTTGATATGCATAGAGTAGCTGTCGCCTTGACAGATCTAAAACCTGATCAAACTGCAGATGCCAAACAACTTGAATTTTGGATGCATGCTAACAAGGTTTGTAGACATACAATTATTAGTACTCTTTCTAATGATCTCTTCGATGTCTACTGTTCTTACAAGGAAGCCAAACAAATTTGGGACTCCATGAACCTCAAATACACTGTTGAAGGCGTTGGCAAGTAGAAGTTCGTGATTGGCAACTTCTATAGGTGGGAGATGACGGATGGAAAAGATATCAAAGTGCAAATCAACGAGTATCACAAGCTGTTGGAGGATTTGAGAGCTGAAAACATTAATTTACAAGAAGAATTTGTTGCTGGTCTATTGATTGAGAAGTTGCCTGAATCATGGAAGGATTACAAGCAACAATTGAAACACAAGCACAAACAACTTTCTCTGGCAGACTTGATTACTCACATCATCATTGAAGACATTAATTGAAGGGAACTCAAGGCTGCCAAAGCAAAATAGATGACTTCAAAGGCCAACTTGGTGCAAGGAAAAATCAACAATAAAAGGTACAATAAAAAACTTGATTACAAGCCTAAAGTTTCTAACCCTTCCTTTAAGAAAAAAGGCAACTGTTTTATTTGTGGAAAGCTAGGTCATCATGCTCCTCAATGTAGGAAGAGAGTGAGAATTGACAACCCTCCTAAGCCAAAGGCTAACTTGGTTTAAAGAGATGACATTATTGCTGCGGTCATTTCTCAAGCCAATCTTGTGGCCAATGTAAAAGAGTGGGTGGTAGACTCTGGTGCTACCAGGCATATTTGTGCAAACAAAGATGCATTTACCTCCTACAATTCTATGGGGGATGGAGAAGAACAAGTTTATCTTGGAGATTCTAGAGCTGCAAATGTTCTTAGAAAAGGAAAAGTTCTTCTCAAGCTCACATCTGGCAAGACCTTGCTTTAAATGATGTATTACATGTGCCTAACATTAGAGCAAATTTAATTTCTGTGGGTCTATAAGGAAAGGCTGGGGTTAAAGTGTCATTCGAATATGATCAGATTGTTATGACAAAGAATAATGTGTTACCTGGGAAAGGTTATTATAATCAAGGACTTTTTGTACTCAATGTTTCTGAAATAATAAATATGAATGCATCATCTTCTGCTTACTTGATTGACTCTGTTGATTTGTGGCATGCTAGATTAGGACATGTTAATATTAACTATCTTAATAAAATGCAATGTATTGGATTAATTTCTGGAATTAATAAGGCAGAATTTGATAAATGTGAAATATGTGCTGAAACTAAAATAACAAAGAAACCCTGTACATCTATTCAAAGGGAAACTGAATTGTTAAGTCTAATTCATACTGATTTGGGAGACTTAAAACAAACCATGACTAGAGGAGGTAAAAAGTATTATGTGACTTTTATTGATGATTATTCTAGATACACTAAAGTTTACTTGCTTAGACATAAAGATGAAGCCTTTGACATGTTCTTAGAATATAAAGCTGAAGTAGAAAATCAGTTAAATAAAAAGATTAAAAGAGTTAGATCAGATATAGGTGGTGAATATACCTTGTTTAATGAATTTAGTGAGAAAGAAGGAATCATTCACGAAATAACTCCTCCTTATTCACCAGAATCTAATGGAGTAACAGAAAGGAAAAATAAGACCTTAAAAGAAATGATGAATGCTTTACTCGCTAGTAGTGGTGCACCTGATAGGGTGAAGCAATCTTATCTGCATGTCATCTCCTTATTCACCAGAATCTAATGGAGCAGCAGAAAGGAAAAATAGGACTTTAAAAGAAATGATGAATGCTTTATCGTTAGTAATGGTGTACCTGATAATCTTTGGGGTGAAGCAATCTTATTTGCATGTCATTTACAAAATAGGATTCCTCACAAGAAAACTGGTAAGACACATTATGAATTATGGAAAGGCTATTCACCTAATCTTAAATATTTGAAAGTCTGGGGATGTCTTGCTAAGGTCATGCTCCCTGATCCTAAGAAAAAGAAAATAGGTTCTAAAACTTCTGATTGCATGTTTATTGGTTATGCTGAACATAGTGCAGCCTATAGGTTTCTTGTGTTGAAAAGTGATGTGCTTGATTGTAATACTATTGTTGAAACTAAAAATGCTGAGTTCTTTGAACATATATATCCATTAAAATCTGAAAATGTTTCTCATGTCCCTGTGGTTCAAAAAGAAGTTGAAAATAATGTTGAGGATTTGAGAAGGAGTAAAAGGCAAAGAAAAGAAAACTCTTTTGAAAATGATTTTTATACGTATCTTGATGAAAATGACCTTGTTACATTTTCTGAAGCCGTGTCTTCTCCTAATGCACCTTTTTGGAAAGAAGCTATAAAAATTGAAATTGATTCTATTAATCAAAATAAAAATTGGACCTTGGTTGATTTACCTCCAGGAGCAAAACCCATTAGATGTAAGTGGATTTTCAAAAGAAAATACAAACCTGATGGTCCTATTGATAAATACAAAGCTAGATTGGTTGCTAAAGGTTTTACTCAAAAACAAAACATTGATTATTTTGATACCTTTGCTCCTGTGATAAGAATTGCTTCTATTCGAGTTTTGATTGCTTTAGCCTCAATTCATAAACTTTTTATTCACCAAATGGATGTTAAAACTGCTTTTCTAAATGGTGATTTGGATGAAGAGATTTATATGGTGCAACCTGAAGGCTGTGTGATTCTTGGACAAGAAAATAAAGTTTGTAAATTGCTAAAATCTTTGTATGGCCTTAAATAAGCACCTAAACAGTGGCATGAGAAATTTGACCAAGTTCTATTGTGTGATGGCTTTTCTTCTGTTGAAGTTGATAAATGTGTTTACACTAAACTTGTAAATGGTGATTGTGTAATTATATGCTTGTATGTGGATGATATGCTTATTTTTGGTGCTTCTCTTGATATTGTGCATAAAACTAAGAGTTTTCTTTCTTCAAAATTTGACATGAAAGATATGGGTGAAGCAAATGTCATTTTGGGTGTTAAAATCATAAGGATGAATGATAGTATTATGCTATCACAAGAGCATTATGTGGAAAAACTTCTTAGGAAGTTTGGACAATTTGATGATAAACCTGTGAGTACCCCTTATGATTCTAACATTCAATTAAAGAAAAATCAAGAAGATCCTGTGGATCAATCTGAATATGCACAAATCATTGGAAGTTTAATGCATTTAATGAACTTCACACGTCTTGACATAGCTTACGCTGTGTGTAGATTGAGTAGATATACTCACAATCCTAATCATGATCATTGGGGTGCATTAGTCAGACTAATGAGATATTTGAGAGGTACCATGAACCATGGTATTTTATATAGTGGATTTCCCACTGTATTAGAAGGATACAATAATGCTAACTGGATTTCTGATTCAGATGAAACAAAATCCACTAGTGGCTATGTTTTTACCCTTGGTGGGGGTGCTATTACATGGGAATCAGCCAAACAAACTATTATAGCTAAATCCACCATGGAATCGGAATTTATAGCTTTGGAGTTGGCTGGTAATGAGGCTGAGTGGTTAAGAAACCTCTTAGCTAATATTCCGTTGGGTTTAAAACCAACATCTTCTGTGTCTATGCATTGTGATTGCCAAGCTGCAATAGCCATTACAAACAACAAAACTTTCAATGGTAAAAATAGACACATACGTTTGAGACATGCTGTGATTAAGCAGCTGCTGAAAGATAGTATTATATCAATTGATTATATGAAGTCAGAAGTGAATTTGGCCGATCCTTTGACAAAACCTTTAGGAAGAAAGTTAATATCTGAAACATCGAGGGGAATGAGACTTAAGCCAATTCGAGATTAATGGGGATGGTAACCCAACCTTTGTGATTGGAGATCCCATGAATAAGGTTCAATGGGTAATAACAAGTCACTGTTAATCCTGCTAGCACTAATAAATTTGTCCCTTCCTATGATGTGTGTAAGTGCTAGATTGCATGACTTTTGAGAGGATGAGCTAAAGCTCTTAATGCTTTTCATATCCCTTATGGGTGGTGTATATCATTGCAGTATACACTTGATGAAAACATCTATATGAGTGTGGAGTGGGGCCGCTCCTATGAAATTGTGGCATAATTTCTAAAGCACTCATGAAATTACCAGGCACACGTTTGGCCTATTAGCGCAAAATGGCGTTGAACAGCAAAGAATTGTGAAAGTATAGTGTGATTAATAAGACTTTTATTTTACAACAATGAGCTATTGGTTCAAGAAGCTAAAACCTTCACCAATTACTCAGTAAAATAAGTTTTGTTATTCTAGGTCTGGTTCAAGTCCAAAAGACACCAGATATGAAGCATTATACTTTTAATTAACCCAGCAATTATATTTTTTTTCAAAAGTCTTTTTAGAAATATGTGGGGGATTGTTGGATAAATTATATATTTCTAAAAGTCCTTTTATCCCACATTGCCTAGATAAATGGTTTCAAAAGGTTTTATATATCAACATTGTTTTATGGGCTTGTAAAGAGCAAGCAAAAAGGAGAGTCTCGCGCGCACACGAGAAATGGGCTGAAAGCCCATTCGCAGTTGTAAGTTGACGATTTGCCCCCCTACACGCGAAGTAAAAGAGACCCAGCCCAGTTTTTACATTTTTTATTTATCAACTATTTTCAGTATTTTATTCTTATCTGGAACTAGTGTTTTAATTCATCCAAAACTCTATGAGCTTCAGATTTGTTGGCGTTGACCTCTTGCAGATTTTTACTTAACGTTACTTTACAAGATACAATCAAATATTCTGATTTCTTTTGATACAGTCAGATTTTATTTTATTCAGATTTTATACTGATTTTATTTTATTCAAATTACGTTTTTGATTTTCTGAACGTTATAATTTCACCTATAAATACAGTGCTACAAAAGGCTCCAAAGCACTGCTTCCTCGTCTCTTTCCTTCTTCTTCTTCTATCGTATACTGTTGGGTTAAAAAACTTCTCTTTTCTTTTTAAGCTGTTCTTACTTCCTGGTTATTCCAGAAGAGCCTGTTGAATTCTGGAAGATTACACCTACGGTGAAATAATCCTTAAAGACAGTGCGATCATAGTACGCTTCAGGTTATTTCTGATTTTTAATTTCTATATCTACCGGCGACAACAAAAAATAATAATAATCATAAAAAATAAAAATATGTATATAGATGCGGTGAATTTTAATAGATGAAAGTCGGCCCACATAGCAGGCAGTTCCGCGACATAGAAGCGTCTTGGGTATACTCTTGCTGGCGAAAGACAGAATGCAAATTGCAACGTGAACTGGAAGTGTCCACGTGGTCAAATGCCTGCCACGTCATGCTTTATGGACCCACGATTATGACGTCTACGTGGAGTGTCTGCCCCATAGGGAAACAAGACAAAACTGACTTGTCTGCATGAGGAAATTTGGGTGACACAACACAAGGGGTTGACTTCCAACGTTGTCTGTCACCGTCTCATTAAATCCAATTGTTTCTTGTGACACGTGGATGTCATTTCCTTGTCTCCATCATATGTTGGCGTGGCAAGATCCAATTCACTCCATTGATTGAATGCCATCAATCACGTAACTTTTTTCTGGTAAATATAAACTTTAAAAGTTCTCAGTTCACATGTGGACGCTTTTATGTTTCCATTTTAATTGATTAAATTAATTTAATTTGATTGATTGAGTTGTTATTAAATTAATTTCAATTGATTAAATAATAAAAGTTCTGAAAAACATTTTGATTTTACTCAATTCAATTCGAAATTTTAATTTGTTAAAATTTTAAATGAAATTTTAAAAAATCCAAAAATGAAACTAAAAATATACAAAATTGTAGTAGGAGAAGAAATTTTATCCAATCACAATTAATAAATTAATTATAGAGTTTTCAAGTGAAAATTTATTTATTGCCATATGAATTAATGATATTTTTAAGATAATTATTAAATTAACTAAAGATTATTAATTTTATAATTAAATTGAAGATGGATACACTTGGCTTGGTCAATCAAAATTTAAGCAATTTGTCTTCTAATTAAAATAATTGAAAGATAAAACCACAAAGATTAAATTCTTTTAGAACTCTTACATCTAACTAGCTAATATTACAAGGATTATTATTTCATCAACCGCTAGGAGTGTTCATAATTTGGAAATAATTCGGTTAATTGACCGACCAAATTTAATTCAGTTAATTAGTTGGCTATTGAATTTAATTCGATCCTTTAACAAAAGTAGATTTTAGGAAAATTTAGTTATCAGTTAATTCGATTATCAGTTAATTCGGTTCAATAACTAAATTAATTTCTGTTAACCGAATTAATCGAATTACATCACTTACACTACTTATATTTTAGGCTAAAATATTATTTCCCAAATAAAAAAACCCTATTAACACTTACACTAACTTTTCATTTCATTCAGCTGCATCCTAGCTGTTAAAGACTTAGAGTGTTAGTTTTATATTGGTTTTTTTAACAATAATCTATTATATGAAAATTTTGTATATAGTTTGGTTAATTTGGTTAATTATATATTTTGGTTCAGTTAATTTGAAATACAAATTTCGATTCAGTTAACGAAAGTAAAAATTTATATTTCGATTAATTTGGTTTCGATTAATTCAATTCGAAATTAACCGAATTAACCGAATGAACACCCCTATCAACTGCCAATGAAAATCAAAAACTCTACATGCGGATCTTTTTATATGCCATGTAAAAAGATATGCTTGTGAAGTTTTTTATTTCCACTAACGGTGATGAAATAATAATTTATATTATAATATATTTCTCCTCCAAATTACTTTTTAGAATTTAGAAGAGGAGAAAAATATTCTGAAAACTAGCTTTTCCAAAGTCTCAAACAAAAAAATCTTAAGAATTCATAAAGTCTTGAAGAACACGAAGAACGAAGCATTTGATAGGTTGCTTTTTGACCTTGTTCCCTTGAAAATTCATAATCAATAATGTTCGTGTAAGGTCAAGTCTATTCGAAACCGCTTTTTGATCTTGTTTCATTCAAGGTTCAAGATCAATCCTCTTCGTTCAAGATCAAGTCTATCCAACCCCTAATGAAGTCATTTTTCGATCCTCTTGCATTGAAGATTCAAGGTTACTCTTGTTTGCTCAAGATCAAATATATCCTAAAGATTTCAAGATAACCCTAAAATTTAGGTTCTAATTTATTTGTTTCAAAAATAACTCATCAAGATCCTTAAAGAGAATACCAACATTCAAGATCACAAGTAAATTCAAATTTATTCAATTCAAGAGTAAGTATTCAAGACCAAAAAAATGCCAACTTTTGAGATCTCAAGCAAATTCAAATTATTCAATTCAAAATCAAATTATCAAAACCCTTGAAACTAATTTTTACGAAAGAAAAGCGTAAGCGAATTTTCTTTTATGTTAAGATTTTAAGATTTTATGATTTCACATTTTATAAATAAAATTAGTATTTGTCTACAAAATTTTTAAAGTCTAATTTTCAATTTGTATGTACAAAAACTCAAGCATATGCAGAATATTTGGAGTTTAAATGATATTTTAACTTCAATATTCTTAGGATTTTTAATTTAACACTTTAGAATTTAAAGTTTTATTGGTTGATTTTAACTAATTTATTTAAAACATGAAAGATTAAAATTTCAAAATATAAATTATGTAAGATCCCATTTTACACTACTGTAGAGTCTAATTTCATAAAAGTGACAATGGAAATGAAATAAATAAGGAGTATTGATTTCCACTTGAGTGAAAAGCTCCTTATCATAAAATAAGAATGGAGCAATTTCGATGAAATAATATTTGGGCGAGAATGTGGTTCAGTTCGCCAATGGGCGAGCAGAGTTGGTTGTTCGCCAATGGGCGAGCAGAGTTGGTTGTTCGCCAATGGGCGAGCAGTTTGCCAATGGTGATGGCGAGTTGAATGATAGCAAGGGCGAATAGGTGAGTTCGCCATGTCTCTTGAGTAGATGATCGCCCGAATGGGCGAAGACATGTAATCGCCCGAATGGGCGAGGACATGTAATCGCCCATATGGATGAGTGAGTTATATGATAGTAAGTGGGGCGAGCTAAGGTTTCTGGTTGACTAGACGAACTGGAACTAGAATCAGCACATGACCATTGCAGCCAAAATTGACTTGTAAGTCGTACGGTTGAAGACAATAAATGAAGAAAAGTTAAAGTCAATAAGGGAGTTAGCCTTATTGGTTGAGGAATTAAGCAAAGTCTGCAACAGAAGAAAAAGGCGTGTGAAAGGGAGACTTTCACGCCACTTTGAGCTGCAGTTTTCTTCATGCCTTAAATGCATGAAAGACGTGGAAATGATGAAAGAAACAGGATAAGGGACAGGCGGAAGCTTTGGATTGGTTTAGCATGGCTATTTAAGAGGAAATGCTGGAGGAAAACTCATTTTGGCAAACTTCATCTTCTTCACGAGAGCTATGCAACTGCCAGTTTATGCTCTGATTTCCTTCCACTTCTGCCATGCCTAATTTACTATATTTCATCCATCAGTTGGCTAAACATGTAAACCACCTTGCAAACCTTTCCTCGTTAGTTGGATGAGCTAAAAGAATAAGCAAAGGAAGGCCAACATGTGATGGAAAGCAATCTGTTCTGGAAGTGCAGTTGGTTGAGGTGAGTTTCATATTTCTGAGGTGTTCTTGATGCTCAATGATAGATTCCTATGTTTTATGAAGTAATAAACATAGATACAGTCTTGTTTTTAGTTAGATCCTTAGAGAATATGAAAACAAGGAAAATAATGGAATAAGCGACGACAATGGCGACTATAGTGATCGCCCATGTTGAAAGTTAGTAATCACCAATGAGGGGAGTAGGAAATAGGAACTCGCCAATGTAAAGTCTGTGTTCAAAGGGCGAGAACGCCCAACTCTAGTGAAGTGAATTAATGGGCGAGCTCAAATACATAAGGCTTTGGGCGAATAGGATTGTGGGCGAACTCAGTTGAGTGTTGGGCGAGCTCACAAATCTACGGTGAGTAATGGCGGGCGAGCTTCCACATGGAAGCCATTTGGTGAATGGCGAGCTCGTCTGGGCGAACTAGTTAGAGCTCTGTTAGGCGATTAGTAATTTGTTTTTATCTTAATCTCGCCAAGTGATAATAGAATTTATAAATTATTTGCAGCCGGGAATTATGGACTCGGTGAATGCGATTTGGAAGGCGAGAAGGAAGCAAAGCTTCGTTGAACCAGGTAAGGGAGATGTGTGTGAAGTGATGCATGTCCTGTGGAGTTCAAATTATGTTTACTGAGAAATGATTTTGGTTTATGACATGCATTATTTTGATAAATTATTTTGTTGTGGGCAAGCTAAGAGCCGACCCCTATGTTGTTTTTGGATGAATTGGTTAAAGGCGGGCGAGCTTTTGTGTTTTTATGTTGGGCGAGCCCTTGTATTTTTATGTTAGGCGAATTGGTATTGGCGGGCGAACCAAGCCCTTTTATAAATTTTATAAACTCGTTTCTAATTTTAAGGGCGGGCGAACCGTTTTGATAGGAAAACTATGGGCGAGGCGGTAGTGGTGAGCTAGTATTTTGTTCTAAATGTAGAGAGTGGCAGGCGAACACTTGTTCTCCCCTTTCGAGTTGACCATGGGCGAGCTGGACTAGCGAGCTGACCATGGCGAGCAGATTTCGTAGGTGTTTTCTTAAAGAAAAATGAGCCATTTTAATATTTTTGAAAATGGAAAATATAAACCCTTTTGGGCGAATTGACTAATGGGCGAGCCACTAAGGGCGAGCCAGTTTTGCTTTCAGATTTTAAAAGCAAGTGGACGGGTGAACACAAGTTCGCCGCTCTTGGCGAGCTGCCATGGGCGAGCCATATTGGGCGAGCAGGTTTTAAAAAGTTGAGGTTTTATAATGTTTTCAAGGTGTTTTGTAAACAGAAAACCTAAACCTTTTTGGAAATTGAATCATTTTGAGAAAATGATAATATGGGTGAAATAATTCCATAAAGGTTTTTCATGAGATATGAAAGTGATTTTTGAGACTTTAGGCCCTGAGTTCATACAGTATTATTCATGTAATTGCGTGACCCGCCTGGGGCGGTGGCTCGGTCGATGGACCAATGAGTGCACCTCAGGGCGTCACAGGGCTGATGGACCCGCCAAGTCATCAGCGGTCTCGAGGTCACTTGGCAAGTGGACCCGAGGACCACATAGAGATTGTGGCCATAGATCTATTATATCCCTTTTTGGGATAATTATGCCGTTCTCGCAAAGGGGAGGGGGAACGATGATAGCATGATGATGCCTAGTCTCCACTGGTTGATTTCTGTTTACTGATGAGATTTATTAAATTCCTATGTATTGTTTACTACATTTTATAGTAAACTGTTTAGCCATTGATTTGAAGAGTTTTTTGAGAGTACTGTTTACTATATCCATTGTTTTCCTATTTGATTATATTTTTAGGGAAAACAAATGTGTTGTGGTATATAGTTTTGGTTTTATAAAGCAGCATATGTTTCCTTTACTGAGCGTATGAATCACTCACCCCTTTGTTTTAACTCCACAGATAAGAAGTACACGGGGTTGAGAGAATTAGCTCTCAGATGGGTATAGCTATGCTTAAAGCATTGAGGCATGGCACGTTAAATGTGACAGGTACAGTCTCTTCTCTTTTACATTTCAGACATAATTATACTGTACTACCTTAGTGAAATAAAGGTTAATAGGGGATGTCAGATGTAAGGAATAATGAAAAGAAATCTCATATTCCATAATTAATAGGTAAATGTTTATCATTTATCACTGTTACTGTGAAATGTTAATGGCATCGCAGACAGCCCAACCGGTAAAGTTGTATGAAAATACGTGAAAAATGTGGTAACGAGATGTTACAGATTGGTATCAGAGCTTGGGTTGGTCTGATGTCTGTTGATGCCTTTAGCATGAGAAGTGTTGAGAAATACTAACATCCCCTATAGTACTGTATAGTCTGAATGTATAGAGGAGTTAAGTGACTGTAAATTGAGATATGTGTTTAAAAATGGTGAAAATTGATAAATTAAGGGTTACCAATAGAGATTGTAATCCGAGAATTTTACATGAGATAGGTGATTTTATCAGTATAATGTTAGATCTATTCGGTAAGGTACAGTGAGGAACTTGATGAGGGCCCCACCAGGACTTCTCTGTCCATATCGAACTAAGATCCTGAAAATGATGATATTGAGATGAAAAGGGATAATATTAGCATATAAGCCCTAACATCGCATGTTTGGAATTATATTGATAGGAGAGAATTAAATGGGAATTTATGAATATACCACTATATTGATATGTTTTCTTTCAAAGTCATAAGTGATTGAATGGATTTAAAATAGAAATTGATGGTGAAATGGTATGAGTATTTGATGGTATAAAGGATAATTCCTAATGTAGACCTCACTGATATATTGATAGGTAAGGCAACCCAGAGTACAAGCTATGAGAGGTCGCGAGATAGTTAGCCCTGTTGTGGATTTTGGGGTCTGGATTTAAAAAGGTGAATTGTGTGAGAAATGATGTAAAATCGATTATGATAATACTGGTTATATATACTCCTTATGTTTTAGGAGAATGGATATTAGTAGTAACTTGACATTTGAGGAAGTCAAGTGTTTGAGTCTGTGGATGGGAAAGAAAATTTTGAGATGGGCGAACTCGAGCACGGTTGGAAGAACCGGGCATCGAGGTGATCGCCAAAGAGGACAGTATGGATGAGTAGCGTTGTCACAGCAATCGTTGTCGATGGGCCCAAAAAGGGGATTGCCATGGTCGGTTGGGCTGGTCCGTTATGATATCCCTAGAACCGTGATATTATGAGATTTATGAGAAATACTCGATGGGCGAGAACTACATTGGGATAGCTCGCCAATGGGCGTGCAAATGTTTGATCGCCAATGGTGTGGGCGAGTTAGATGATGGCGAGAACTAACATGAGTCCGCCAATATAACATGAATTGCTAAAGTGGGCGAGTATCCTGATCACCCAAATAATTTTAGTGATGATCGCCCAAAGAGTATGGTGAGTAATCTAATCATCAAATTGTGGTGTAAATCATAACAATGTGGCGAGAAGAGCGATCGCCAATGATATGATATGAATCAAAGCAATGTGGCGAATAGAACAAAAGCTGTAATCGCCAAGAAAATGAAATGTCTCGTATTTGCCAAATGATAAAGTTCGCATCGAGATTTAGTTGAGAAGCTTAGAGGTTGGTAAATTGAAATAGAAATTGTTTGTAAGCTCTTACCAGTGAATCAGTAGAGCTTGAGAAATTACTCGAGAGATTGATAAGTAAAGAATTAAACTGGTTTGTTATAACTGGTGAAAACGAAAATTTTATCGTTTTGAAAACAATGGGATTTGTACTCTCTACAGTTGCTTCTAGGTTCCAAAACAAGTATGGTATTCTAAAATACCTATCATATTCTATTTGGATCCCTAGCGGACTGTAGTATCCTTCCTATTTGTGTGCCTAGAGCCAACTAGGAAGATTTTAAAAAAGAATGAATATGTATATTGATATCAGCAATATTATTGAATAAGGTATGGAAAACCTTATTGTTAAGTCAGTGACCATTGGTTTCTAATTGAAATATATATATTAGAGACGTGAGGTCTCAATTGATTAAGTAGACATTAAAATTGTCTGAGTAAAAGATTTTACTACTTAAGTGAGGTTAAAGTGTGCTTATTGGGGTATAAAATTTATGAGTTTTACCCGTATAGCACAAATAAATTGTTGAAGAGTTTGTGGAATTTGCTACCTTATTGATTCAATACTTAATTGGGAGGAAGTAGAAGTGAATGGGTATGTATGAATATAATATTCGAAATGGTTACGAGATAGTAACAGTAAAGTACTATATTAAGTGGGAAAATAATTGTGGTGATGAATGTAAAAGAATGAAATTGTCTTGAGAAGACAAGTCATATGATGACTAGGGAACACAAGTTATGAGGTAATTCCCAAGTATATGAATAAATGTTATTCCCTCTGATCATTATGTAGTTCTGGCTGGAATTAATGACAAGCCAGAATTAAAAAGATGAAATTGTCATACTCAGAGGAGCAGATACAAGAAGTACTGCTAATCCTGAAAAAGGATATACATATGTGTATATATGTACATGTTGGGAATGTGAAATTGTATAAGTAAAGTGGTGATGGAATCTGAATGATAATAAATTTAAATTTCAGAAATTGATGTAAGGAAAAGTATATTCTCCAAGTAGTGACATTACATGTACTAGGAGAACAAGAGATAGAATGATCACTTGAGATAAGAGAAGTGATCGAAGGGAAAATGATTACCTGAGACGTAATCGGTGGCTAATATTAAGGTCTGTAAAAGAAAAGCAGTCCTAGATTAATCATGAAACAATCACTTTGAGGTGGTGAAGAATCCGAAAGAACCATGATTTTATAGAAGTGATTATGGATTGAGTAACCAAATTATCTCACTTCTTCATCATCAGGTTTTGGGATGTAATGAGTGCCTTAGTCGATATACATTGGTGAAACAAAGAGAACGTATGTGAAGTTCCAGTGAGTGGGTACTTGTGATAGGGATCCCTGATTCGCCATATGCTTTGAGAGAATAGCAAGAGGCTTTGGGATTCCAAATTTTTACTGTTAGCACCACCTCAGATTGATATAGATATCCGAGCACATTGTGTGGACGCTCCGAGATATATTGAGAGCGAGTGCGTGGTATTTTAGAGACTACTGGGACAATTACATACGAATGATTAAAATTATCTACATGATAGTCACCAAATTATAATCGACTAACACTGAATGAGATGATAAGTGATAAATAGTATAGATGAGTTACTAACTCTCAAGGATGATAAAAGACTTGAGGGAGTGTAAATTTGTTTTGAGAAAAGACGCCCGAGATTCTTCAGGACCTTGAGAAAATTTGGGATGGGCGACCCACGAGTGGGGTGATTGCTCAACACCGGATAACATGTTGTGAGATGTGGGCGAACTAGGTGGTCGCCAACTCACTTGATAGAATAATCCTAGAGCTCGGGAGAGCGCCAAAGGAATGATTATTGATGGCCGGAAGAGGTGGGCAGTACCCTTAGAGACAATGAGCAGTATAAAGAGATATTCGTGGTCTCATATTGGAGACGAGAATAAATAAAAGTTGAGAAGGTGATAAGGAAGAAAAATACCTATATTAGAGGTACTTCTTATACTTAGTGAAAATTGAAAAGAGTAAAATGCTATCTGGATAGTTGTGGATATATTAAGTCTGCTCATTCCTTGATTATGGAATTTGTTGAGCTAATTAATGCCTTGGCCGGATTATATGTCAGGGAAATGGTGAGGTTTACAGTATTCCAGTGAGCATTATAGTTGATAGGGAGTCCCACTTCGTATCTCAGTGTTAAGAGAGATTACAGGAAGCTATAGGATCCCGATTGAGTTTTGCACCGCAGTTCATTCACAGACTGAGAGACAGTCCGAGCTTATGATATGGACGCTCGAGGATGTGGTGTGAGCATGTGCAGTTGATTTTATAGGCTCATGGGATAATCCTCTACCCTGGCAGAGTTGCTTATGATAGTGGTCAAAGGAGAGTATAAGCATAACTCCTTAAAGAGTTTATTTAGCAAACGATATAATCCACAATAGCATGAGAAAATGGGAGATCGAGAATTATTTTCGACTTGGTCGAACAGACTTCTTGAGATGTACAAGAGATTATTTATATTAAGGTCTCACCATTGGGATGCATAATGAGAAGGAAATTTAGTTCCTGATGCATTAGATCGTGGGAGATTTTGGATCGTGTGAGAAATGTGCACTACCTCTAGAGTTGTCAGGAGTGCATAATATATTTCAAGTCTCAACGAAGAGAAAATGTTATTCATATCCTTCTTACGTGATTCGGCGTAAGTCCTAGAGATCAGAGAGGACATGAATTATGTTGAGTAAACGGTACAAATTTTGGATAGGAAGAATAAAGTGTAGTGATAAAGTGTTATGATCTAAGATTTATTCTTTGAATGATGCTCTGGCAGTATGAGGCTACTTGAGAATTAGAATGCCTTATGTGTAAGAAATATACATAGCTTTCACACTGATAGATCTGGTTGAAATTTGGAGGACCAAATTTCTTAAAGTGGGGAGAAAATGTAAGATCCGATTCTACACTACTGTAGAGTCTAATTTCATAAAAGTGATAATGGAAATGAAATAAATAAGGAGCATTGATTTCCACTTGAGTGAAAAGCTCCTTATCATAAAATAAGAATGGAGCAATTTCGATGAAATAATATTTGGGCGAGAATGTTGTTCAGTTCGCCAATGGGCGAGCAGAGTTGGTTGTTCGCCAATGGGCGAGCAGTTTGCCAATGGTGATAGCGAGTTGAATGATAGCAAGGGTGAATAGGTGAGTTCGCCATGTCTCTTGAGTAGATGATCGCCCGAATGGGCGAGGACATGTAATCGCCCATATGGATGAGTGAGTTATATGATAGTAAGTGGGGCGAGCTGAGGTTTCTGGTTGACTAGACGAACTGGAACTGGAATCAGCACATGACCATTGCAGCCAAAATTGACTTGTAAGTCGTACGGTTGAAGACAATAAATGAAGAAAAGTTAAAGTCAATAAGGGAGTTAGCCTTATTGGTTGAGGAATTAAGCAAAGTCTACAACAGAAGAAAAAGGCGTGTGAAAGGGAGACTTCCACGCCACTCTGAGCTGCAGTTTTCTTCATGCCTTAAATGCATGAAAGACGTGGAAATGATGAAAGAAACAGGATAAGGGACATGCGGAAGCTTTGGATTGGTTTAGCATGGCTATTTAAGAGGAAATGCTGGAGGAAAACTCATTTTGGCAAACTTCATCTTCTTCACGAGAGCTATGCAACTGCCAGTTTATGCTCTGATTTCCTTCCACTTCTGCCATGCCCAATTTACTATATTTCATCCATCAGTTGGCTAAACATGTAAACCACCTTGCAAACCTTTCCTCCTTAGTTGGATGAGCTAAAAGAATAAGCAAAGGATGGCCAACATGTGATGGAAAGCAATCTGTTCTGGAAGTGCAGTTGGTTGAGGTGAGTTTCATATTTCTGAGGTGTTCTTGATGCTCAATGATAGATTTCTATGTTTTATGAAGTAATAAACATAGATACAGTCTTGTTTTTAGTTAGATCCTTAGAGAATATGAAAACAAAGAAAATAATGGAATAAGTGACGACAATGGCGACTACAGTGATCGCCCATGTTGAAAGTTAGTAATCGCCAATGAGGCGAGTAGGAAATAGGAACTCGTCAATGTAAAGTCTGTGTTCAAAGGGCGAGAACGCCCAACTCTAGTGAAGTGAATTAATGGGCGAGCTCAAATACATAAGGCTTTGGGCGAATAGGATTGTGGGCGAACTCAGTTGAGTGTTGGGCGAGCTCACAAATCTACGGTGAGTAATGGCGGGCGAGCTTCCACGTGGAAGCCATTTGGTGAATGGCGAGCTCGTCTGGGCGAACTAGTTAGAGCTCTGTTGGGCGATTAGTAATTTGTTTTTATCTTAATCTCGCCAAGTGATAATAGAATTTATGAATTATTTGCAGCCGGGAATTATGGACTCGGTGAATGCCATTTGGAAGGCTAGAAGGAAGCAAAGCTTTGTTGAACCAGGTAAGTGAGATGTGTGTGAAGTGATGCATGTCCTGTGGAGTTCAAATTATGTTTACTGAGAAATGATTTTGGTTTATGACATGCATTATTTTGATAAATTATTTTGTTGTGGGCGAGCTAAGAGCCGACCCCTATGTTGTTTTTGGATGAATTGGTTAAAGGCGGGCGAGCTTTTGTGTTTTTATGTTGGGCGAGCCCTTGTATTTTTATGTTGGGCGAATTGGTATTGGCGGGCGAGCCAAGCCCTTTTATAAATTTTATAAACCCGTTTCTAATTTTAAGGGCGGGTGAACCATTTTGATAGGAAAACTATGGGCGAGCCGGTAGTGGCGAGCCAGTATTTTGTTCTAAATGTAGAGAGTGGTGGGCGAACACTTGTTCTCCCTTTTCGAGTTGACCATGGGCGAGCTGGACTGGCGAGCTGACCATGGCGAGCAGATTTCGTAGGTGTTTTCTTAAAGAAAAATGAGCCATTTTAATATTTTTGAAAATGGAAAATATAAACCCTTTTGGGCGAATTGACTAATGGGCGAGCCACTAAGGGCGAGCCAGTTTTGCTTTCAGATTTTAAAAGTAAGTGAGCGGGCGAACACAAGTTCGCCGCTCTTGGCGAGCTGCCATGGGCGAGCCATATTGGGCGAGCTGACCATGGGCGAGCAGGTTTTAAAAAGTTGAGATTTTATAATGTTTTCAAGGTGTTTTGTAAACAGAACGCCTAAACCTTTTTGGAAATTGAATCATTTTGAGAAAATGATAATATGGGTGAAATAATTCCATAAAGGTTTTTCATGAGATATGAAAGTGATTTTTGAGACTTTAGGCCCTGAGTTCATGCAGTATTATTCATGTAGTTGCGTGGCCCGCATGGGGCGGTGGCTCGGTCGATGGACCAATGAGTGCACCTCTGGGCGTCACAGGGCTGATGGACCCGCCAAGTCATCAGCGGTCTCGAGGTCACTTGGCAAGTGGACCCGAGGACCACATAGAGATTGTGGCCATAGATCTATTATATCTCTTTTTGAGATAATTATGCCGTTCTCGCAAGGGGGAGGGGGAACGATGATAGCATGATGATGCCTAGTCTCCACTGGTTGATTTCTGTTTACTGATGAGATTTATTAAATTCCTATGTATTGTTTACTACATTTTAAAGTAAACTGTTTAGGCATTGATTTGAAGGGTGTTTTGAGAGTACTGTTTACTATATCGATTGTTTTCCTATTTGATTATATTTTTAGGGAAAACAAATGTGTTGTGGTATATAGTTTTGGTTTTATAAAGTAGCATATGTTTCCTTTACTGAGCGTATGAATCGCTCACCTCTTTGTTTTAACTCCACAGATAAGAAGTACACAGAGTTGAGAGAATTAGCTCTCAGATGGGTATAGCTATGCTTAAAGCACTGAGGCATGGCACGTTAAATGTGACAGGTACAGTCTCTTCTCTTTTACATTTCAGACATATGTATACAGTACTACCTTAGTGAAATAAAGGTTAATAGAGGATGTCAGATGTAAGGAATAATGAAAAGAAATTTCATATTCCATAATTAATAGGTAAATGTTTATCATTTATCACTGTTACTGTGGAATGTTAATGGCATCGCAGACAGCCCAACCGGTAAAGTTGTATGAAAATACGTGAAAAATGTGGTAACGGGATGTTACAATTTAACACAAATGATTCATTTAATTCGAAATTATTTCAATTGGATAAATTTTTTAAATTAATCCAATTAAATTCAGTTTGTTAAATTTAAATTTTTTAAATTTGTAAATTCAGTTCGATCAATGAAAATGAAATTTGATTAATTCGATTTTAGTTAATTTTGCTTGAAATTAACCAAATTAAAGGAACAAAGAATACTATTTAAACCTATAAATTAAATCATGTAAGCCTATTTCTTATAATTATGGTTGAAAATCTTTGCAGAATTTTGCATAAAAATATTTTAAATATGAAATATTAAAATGTCAAAATATAATTTAACATAAATGTACTTTTTTTGTTTGACTAATTTGAAAATAAACCCATTAAATTCAATCGGTTAAATTTTTTAAATTCATAAATTTAGCTCAATCAATGAAATAAATTTTGAATAACTTGATTATAGTTAATTTTGTTCGAACTTAACCTATTTAACAGAATAAAAAGTCCTATTTTCACCCACAAATTAAATCATCCATGCCTATTTCATATAATTACGGTTAAAAATCTTTGGAAATTTTGCTTAAAAAATTCTCTTACTCTCTTTCAACATTTTAATGGGTTTTATTCACCAAATAGAATCTAATGACAAAGGACATGTTTGGTGCATAGGATGATAGATAAGGTAGGATAGGATGCGATAATTATCATACTATCTTATGTTTGATACACACATTGAAAGGAAAATTTTATTGCAAAGACAATTAGTTATTCTCTTAATATAAGATGATTCAATTCCCTAAAAAAAGAATTATTTATAATCCCATGAGATTAGGTAACATATACCTAAATTTTATTTTTTAACCCTAAAATTTATATTTAACAAGTTCACATCTTTAAAGATTGCTTTTCTCTATTTGTGAATTAGACGATATAGTGACTTTTCGCTTTTAGTGAAGTGTAGTTGCTTTCTTTGTTACAGTTCTTTCATACAATGGAATATTCATTAGATAGTATGTGGAGTAATTTGCATTTGACTAATGATGAAAAAGATACTGTGTATATTGATGGATTAGAAGATTGTGTGACTCCACTTGAAGGGTAATGGTGGTTATTAGCCAAATTATTAACTAGGAGATTTTTTTAATAAAGATACTTTGCCGAGTATAATGAAAGTGGTATGGAAATTGTCACTAAAGGCTACAATTATGATCTTGGGTGATAATCTTTTCCCTTTTAAGTTTGCAACTATTAAGGATAAATAACGTGTTTTGGATGAATCTCTCTAGTCATTTGATAAGCAATTAATCTTGTTTCAAGACTATGATGGTGCTCTTAAACATTATGAGTGTTTTAGATGAATCTCTCTGGTCATTTGATAAGCAATTAATCTTGTTTCAACACTATGATGGTGCTCTTAAACATTATGACTATGTTTTTGAAAAGACTAGCTTCTAGTTCATGTTTATGATTTACCATTTTGGATGATGAATTTTGATGTTGCTACAAGAATTGAAGATAAAATAAGACACTTCATCAAATCTGATGCTGAATGTTCTAGGATTTCTAATGGGATTCTTTACAACTGTTTCCAAATTGATATTACTAAGCTTTTCCATCGCTTTGTTACATTTGATGGTTTGGAATCGGGCAGTTTAGTCATAGGCAGGCTCTCTTATTATAGATTGCAAAATTTATATCATGACTGTGGACTTCTTGATCATACTCAACAAGATTGTGTGACTACAACTACTAGTACATGTGATCCATGTGTTCCACACCACTATGGTAATTAGATGAGGGCTTCCTCTTTTAGCAAACGTGATTTTGCCACTTATGGTGTGACTGCAACTCTATATGAAAATCATTAGAAAAATTGTGCAGGTTCTTCTTTTAGTAATTGTACTCGATCATATGGTGGTTGGATTCATGATTAGGAGAGATTTGGGATAAAGGCACGAGGACAGTTATTAATGGATATTGATTTGGTGCAAGAAGGTAGCTATAAGGTAATTACTTTTCCCCCAATCCCAGACTAGATGTATCTTTCCCTTTTAGCATCACCACAAGTAACTACATGGAACCATCAATATTGCAAGAAAAATTTTTTAGCAGCACGTGTTGAGGATAATTGTGGGGTTGGGTTGACTGAAAATATTCATATTGGTAAACAAATACCTAATCTAACTAATCTAGAAGAAGCATGTAAAGCACCAAATAGGCATGCATGGAAGCATTGATCCATTAAGGGACATGTTTGCATCAACTGATTATATTTTAAAGAAGGACGATAGGTAATTATTGTGGCTGGCAGCTTGGAAGTACAAACAGTAGTGACATTGGTCCCGCCACAAGCTAAGAAGATTTTGGCTTGGAACTATCATGGGCTTGGGAACCCATGAATAGTGGATGTTTTTTCAAAGCATATAAAAAAGCAAGCTCCTTATGTAGTTTTTCTCTCAAAAATGAAACTACATGTTTCAAAGTTTAATAAGATTAAAAGAATATCTGGAATGAATAGATGTTTTGGTGTGAGTACTATTGAAGGAAGTAGAAGAGGGTTGGTTGTGCTATGGACTACAGATATCTCCTTAGAGTTGCATAGTTACTCCCAAAATCATGTCGATATGGTGGTTAATGATGAAGTTGCATTATCACCGCGGAGACTAACAAGTTTTTATAGAGGCCCTTGCAATCAAGATTTCTTGGCAGTTATCAAGAACTTTGGCTAGACAAATGAATGGACCACAGCTATGTTTGGGAGACTTCAACGAAAATATATGGATCCATGAGAAAATATGTGAGCTTTTAAGGTAGGAGAATCAAATCTTGGAGTTTCAGGCTGCTTTACAAGATTATGAATTAGATGAGCTAGGCTTTTGAGGTTATTGGTATATTTATGAAATGGGTTGTACTATGCATACAAATGTTAAAGAGCAGTTGGACTGTTGCGTTGTTACAAAGGAATGGATGGAGCTATTTCCATTTTCTGTTGTTTCTCGTTTGTTACCATTAACTTCTGATCACTATCCTATATTGATCTACACTAGTGAGAGAGGCTGTATTCAAAGGCGACAAAGGTGTCAAGACTCCTTTTTAAGGCAGTATTGCCATATGATTTAGAGTGTGCATTTGTTGTGAATAAAGCCTAACATGAAGTGCAAGCTAGATCAATGATTTCAAAATGAAAATACATGGGGTAGAAGCTACAATCTAGGAATACTAAGATTTTTAAGTCACTATGATTCAGAGTAGACTAAATATTTAGGATGCTCAAGATATTGTTGAAATATTCCCCAACCAATGCATATTTGGAAGACATCTTTATGTTAAGGAAAGAGATGACACAATTAATAAAGCACATGGAAATGTTTTGGAGGTAGAGATTGAAGATTAATTAGCTTAAAGAATGAGATAACAATACTTCCTTTTTCCATATACAAGCAAGCTAGAGAAGAAAGAGGAATACCATCCATGGCAAGAAAATGAGAATTGAAAATAGAGTGAGGGACAAGATGTTGTTATGTCCATTGTATAGTCTTATTTTGGGAATCTTTTCAAGTTAGGCAATCCCAAGCATTTTGAAGATGTACTTTTTGCAATAGATCGAAAAGTCACTGCAAAGAGGAATAAAAAACTTCTTGCTAAGTTTTATAAGGATGAAATTAGGTTAAAAATTTCAAAAATGACTCCTTGAAAGACTCTTGGTCCTGATAGCATGCTAGCATTATTTTACCTAAAATTTTAACCATTTTTTAGGGCTAATATAGTTAAGTATTGTTTGGATTGTTTAAATGGGGTCAGAAATGTAAGAGAAGCTAATCATGCACATATCTACCTTATTCCTAAAGAATCAAACCTAACAAACATTACTCTTTGGCCCAGAAAAAACAAACATTACTCAGTTTAGACCCATAAGTCTATGTAATGTTCTTCGCAAAATCATATCTAAAGTGTTGGTCAATAAATTGAAGTAAATTCTTTTGACTTATATAAGTGAAATATAAATTGCTTTTGTTCCTAATAGGTTGATAATTGATAATGTCATTATTGCATATGAATTATTACATACTGAAGAGTAATGGGTATGGAAAGGCTGACTACTTTGCATTAAATTTAGATATAAGAAAGGAATGTGATAAGGTTGAATGGGGTTTTCAAGAGAACATGATCATACGTCTTGGAACCTATCCTCAGTGGATTAATTTAATCATGATTTGTGTCTCTACTGTGTCGTACTTGCTGTTGGTAAATAGTGTGCCTACTACTCTGTTTTATCTAGATCGAGGACTACATCAAGGTGATGTACTATCTCCCTTTTTTATTCCTATCATGTACTAAAGGTTTATCTTCTTTAATGACTAAAGGGCAATGTTATGGAATATTACATGGTGTTCAAACAAGTAAGAGGGGGCTTTAGATTACTCATTTGTTTTTTTTTCATTTTTTTTTGCAAATGATAGATTATGTTTGCAAAGGCAAAGAAATCAGAGGTTCAGATGTTAAGCATGTTTTGCAAAGGTATAAAAGTTGCTCAAGACAACAAATTAATTTCATGAAGTCCCCATTTTTTCATACAAATACAGATGAGACAATAAAGATGATGGTTCCCAGAGATGCTCAGTATGCATATCTCTAATTTACCTAAAAAATATCTTGGATTACCTAGAATTGTAAGTAAGAATTGTTGGATAAGTTTGTACTTCTAAAAGATTTTTGTTCCAATTGCTTAGATAAATGGTTTCAAAAGGCTTTATATATCAACATTCTTTTATGGGCTTGTAAAGGGCAAGCAAAAAGGATAGCCTCGCGTGCACAAGAGAAATGGGCCGAAAGCCTATTTGCAATTGAAATCTGATGATTTGCCCACCTTTTGCATGATATAGAAGAGTTCAAACCCAGTTTTTACCTTTTTTATTTAATTATTATTTTTCAGTGTATAATTCTTATATGGAGACTGGTGTTTTAGCTTATCTAAAATTCCAGAATATCTACTTTTGATTTTTAACGTTGATTACCTTCATATTTAACCATATTTTGTTAACATTACCTTACCAAATTGGTTTTATTTCATTTTGATTTTATTCTAATTTTCTAAATGTTACCTAACGTTCATATTTTTTCTATAAATACAATGCTCCAGAAGGATTTCTATGCACTGCTTCTTCATTTCTCTACTTTTCTTGCTTTCTTCTACTATTGGGTTAATATCGATTTTCTTCTTCCTTGCTGTTCTTACTTCCTGGGCATTCTAGAAGAGCCTGTTGAATCTTAAGGGGATTACACCTACTGGTGAAATCATCCTTAAGGATAGTGCAATTGCAGCACGTCTCAGGTTGTTCCTGTTTTTAATTTTCTTCTTCTAACTGCAACAATCTTAAGGATTATTCTGTCATCAATGGAAAATGACAACAATAATGTTGTGCTTCTAATGCCAGTCCTCTTGCTGGCAATACCAGTCCTGCCATCCCACTTGCTTCCAACGTAGGTCCTCTCATTGCTACTAATGCCGGTCCTTCCATACCTATTCGTACTCCTCCTGCTATGTCCATGCATCATGCCAAGCTCTTGTCAGACATCAGTAAGATTGAAATCTGTGATAGTCAGAACTACAAAAGATGGCAAGAGCGTGTTTTTTTTTTATGCTTGATACACATGGAGTAGCTGCTACTTTTACAGATCTAAAGCCTAATCAAACTGCAGATGCCAAATAGAAACCAAACAAATCTAGGACTCCATGAATCTCAAATACACTGCTGAAGATGTTGGCATGAAAAAGTTCGTGATTAGCAACTTCTATAGGTGGGAGATGATGGATAAAAAGGATATCAAAGTGCAAATTAATGAGTATCACAAGCTGTTGGAAGATTTTAGAGCTGAAAATATTAACCTGTAAAAGGAATTTGTTGCTAATCTCTGGATTGAGAAGCGGCCTGAATCATGGAAGGATTACAAGCAACAATTGAAACACAAGCATAAACAACTTTCTCTGGTAAACTTGATCACTTACATCATTATTAAAGACACTAATCAGAGAAAACTCAAGGCTACCAAAGCAAAAGAGATGACCTCAAAGGCCAACCTGGTGTAAGGAAAATTCAACAATAAAAGGTATGATAATATGAAACTTGATTACAAGCCTAAAGTTTCTAACCCTTCCTTTAAGAATAAAGGCAATTGTTTTGTTTGTGGAAAGCCAGGTCATCATGCTTCTCAATGTAGGAAGAGAGAGAAAAATGAAAAACCAACTAAGCCAAAAGCTAACTTGGTTGAAAGAGATGACATTATTGCTGTGATCATTTCTTGAGCCAATCTTGTGGCTAATGTGAAAGAATGAGTGGTAGAATCTGGTGCTACCAAGAATATTTGTGTTAACAAAGATGCTTTTAACTCCTACAATTTGATAAATGTGACATATGTGTTGAAACTAAATTAACAAAGAAACCTTACACATCTGTTCAAAAGGACACTTAATAATTAAGTTTAGTTCATATTGATTTAGAAAACTTAAAACAAACCATGACTAGATGAGGTAAAAAGTGTTATGTAACTTTTACTAATGATTATTCTAGATATACTAAAGTTTATTTTCTTAGACATAAAGATGAAGCTTTTGACATATTCTTAGCAAATAAAGTTGAAGTAGAAAATCAATTAAATAAAAAGATTAAAAGAGTTAGATCAGATGAGGTGGTGAATATACTTTGCTTAATGAATTTAGCGAGAAAGAAGGAATAATTCATGAAATAATTTCTCCTTATTCACTAGCATCTAATGGCGTAGCCAAAAGAAAAAAATAGGACCTTAAAAGAAATGATGAATGCTTTACTTGTTAGTAGTGGTGCACTTGATATTCTTTGGGGTGAAGCAATCTTATCTGCATGTTACTTGCAAAATAGGATTCCTCGCAAGAAAATTGGTAAGATACCTTATGAATTACGGAAAGGCTATTCACCTAATCTTAAATATATGAAAGTGTGGGGGTGTCTTGCTAAGGTAACGTTCTCTGATCCTAAGAAAAGGAAAATAAGTGCTAAAACTTTTGATTACATGTTTATTGGTTATGCTGAACATAGTGCAACCTAGAGATTTCTTGTGTTGAAAAGTGATGTGCTTGATTGTAATACTATTGTTGAAACTGAAAATGCTAAATTCATTGAACATATTTATCCATTAAACTCTGAAAATATTTGTTATATCCCTGTGGTTCAAAAAGAAGTTGAAAATAATGTTGAGGATTTGAGAAGTAAAAGGCAAAAAGGAAACTCTTTGAGAAATGATTTTTATACATATCTTGTTGAAAATTACTCTATTACTTTTTTGTGAAGCTATTTCTTCTCCTGATGCACTTTTTTGAAAAGAAGCTATAAAAATTGAAATTTATTCTATTAATCAAAATAAAACTTAGATTTAACTGATTTACTTCAAGAGCAAAACCCATTAGTTGTAAGTGGATTTTCAACAGAAAATATAATCTTGATGGTTCTATTGATAAATACAAAGCTAGATTAGTAACTAAGGGTTTTACTCAAAAACAAAATATTAATGATTTTGATACCTTTGCTCCTGTAACAAGAATTGCTTCTATTCGAGTTTTGATTGCTTTAGCTTCAATTCATAAACTTTTCATTTACCAAATGAATTGTTAAAACTGCATTTCTAAATGGTGATTTGGATGAAGAGATTTATATGGTGTAATAAGAAGGCTGTGTGATTTCTGGACAAGAAAATAAAGTTTGTAAATTACAAAAAATTTTATATGGCCTTAAACGAGCACCTAAACAATAGCATTAGAAATTTGACCAAGTTCTATTATGTGATGGCTTTTCTTCTGTTATAGTAGATAAATGTGTTTACACTAAACTTGTTGATGGTGATTGTGTAATTATATGCTTGTATGTGGATGATATGCTTATTTTTGGTACTTCTGTTGATATTGTGCATATGACTAAGAGTTTTCTTACTTCAAAATTTGAAATGAAAGATATGGGTGAAGCAAATGTTATTTTGGGTGTTAAAATCATAAGGATGAGTGATAGTATTATGCTATCACAAGAGCATTATGTGAAAACACTTCTTAAGAAGTTTGGACACTTTGATGATAAACCTGTGAGTACCCCTTATGATTCTAGAATTCAATTAAAAAAAATCAAAGAGATCCTGTGGATCAATTTGAGTATGCACAAATCATCATAAATTTAATGCATTTAATGAACTTCATACATCCTGACATAGCTTATGCTATGTGTAGGTTGAATTGATATACTCATAATCCTAGTCATGATCATTGGTGTGTATTAGTTAGATAAATGAGATATTTGACGGGTATCATGAACTATGGTATTTTATAAAGTGGATTTCCCACTGTATTGAAAGGATACAGTGATACTAACTAGATTTTAGATTTAGATAAGATAAGATCCACTAGTGGTTATGATTTTACCTTTGGTGGAGGTACTATTGCATGGAAAGCAACCAAACAGATTATTATAGATAAATCTACCATGGAATCAAAATTTGTAGCTTTAGAAGTGGCTGGTAATGAGACTGAGTGATTGAAAAACCTATTAGCTAATATTACGTTGGGTTTAAAACCAATATCTTCTATGTTTATGCATTGTGATTGCCAAGTGGCAATAGCCATTGCAGAGAATAAAACTTTCAATGGTAAAAATAGACACATTCGTTTGACACATGATGTGATTAAGCATCTACTGAAAGATGGAATTATGTAATTGATTATGTGAAGTTAGAAGTGAATTTTGTCGATCCTCTGACAAAACCTTTTAGGAGAAAGTTAATCTCTGAAACATCGAGGGGAATGAGATTTAAGCCAATACGAGATTAATGGTGATGGTAACCCAACCTTTATGATTGGAGATCTCATGAATAAGGTTCAATGGGTAATAATAAGTCACTATTATTTCTACTAGCGCTAATAAATTTGTCTTTTCCTATGATGTTTGTAAGTGCTAAATTGCATGAAATTGAAAGGATTAGCTAAAGCTCTTAATGTTTTTCATATCTCTTAAGGGTGGTGTATATCATTACAGTATACACTTGATGAAAACACCTATGTGAAAGTGGACTAGGGCCGCTCCTATGAAATTGTAGCACAATTTCTAAAGCACTCATGAAATTACTAGGCACGCACATGGCTTAATAGTGCAAAACGACATTGAACAACAAAGAATTGTGAAAGTATAGTGTGATTAAGAAGACCTTTATTTTACAATAATGAGTCATTGGTTCAAGCAGCTAAAACATTCTACAATTACTCAATAGAATAAGTTTTATTTTTCTAAGTCTGGTTCAAGTTCAAAAGACACCTGATATGAAGGATTATACTTATAATGAAATTAACCCAGCAAAATATTTTATTTTTCTTTCAAAAGTCTTTTCGAAATATGTGGGGAACTGTTGGATAAGTTTGTATTTCTAAAAGACTTTTGTCCCACATTGCTTATATAAATGGTTTCAAAAGGCTTTATATATCGACATTCTTTTATGGGCTTGTAAAGGGCAAGTAAAAAGAAGAGCCTCATGCACACACGAGAAATGGGTCGAAAGCCTATTCGCAATTGAAATCTGACGATTTGCCCCCTACACGCTTATAAAAGAGTCCAAGCCTAGTTTTTACCTTTTTTATTTAATTATTATTTTTCAATGTTTAATTCTTATATGGAGACTGGTGTTTTAGCTTATCTAAAATTCCAAAATATCTACTTTTGATTTTTAACATTTACTACCTTTATATTTAACCAGATTTTGTTAATGTTACCAAACTAGATTTAATCAGATTTTCTAAACGTAGTGATATCTCCTAATTTCCTCCTAATTTTATTTTTATCCTGTTTTATTCTGATTTTTTGGACGTTACCTAATGTTTATGTTTTTTCCTATAAATACAACATTCCAGAAGTCTTTTTATGCACTGCTTCTTCACATCTTCTCCTGCTTTCTTCTACTGCTAGGTTAATACCGATTTTCTTCTTTTTTGATGTTCTTACTTCCTATTAATTCCAAAAGAGCCTGTTCAATCCTGATGGATTACACCTGCTATTGAAATAATACTTAAGGAGAGTGCGGTTGTAGCACGCCTCATGTTGCTCCTTTTTCTTCTTCTAGCTACAATAAGAATAAGACACAGGCATTCAGAGAACTTAAAGAGAGGATAGCAACGAAACTTGATGGGCGAAGTACACGAACTCTCTCTTATAAAGGTAAAAAGGTTTTCTTGAAAGCCATAATTCAAGCTATTCCAACCCATGCTATGAGTTGTTTTTTGCTAATCTTTCTGTTATGAAAATAATAGAATGATTTCTAAGTACTAGTGGAAAAGGAATAAGAAAAGCAAGAGTATTTAATGGTTACAATGGGATCAAATGTGTAAAATTGAATATGCTAGAGCCATGGGCTGTAAGGACATGTGAAAATTTAATGAAGCTCTTTTGGCTCAGCAAAGATAGAGGCTGTTATAGAGTATTGCCTCGCTAGTTTATTTTTTATCTGTACAAAATATTTTCCTCTTACCTCTCTTTTGAATATGAGTATTGGAACAAATCCATCCTTAATATGGCAAAGCATAATGGGCAGCAAAGGATGTGTTATAAAGTGGTTTTCTTGGAGAATAGATACTGGCCAAAGAGTAAAAATTTGGACTAATTCATGGTTGCCTTTTACATGATTTGGTATACCAATTCTCCAAAGGCTGATTGGGATGAAAGTACTATAGTCTCTGACCTTACAGATGCTTAAACACATTTTATTAGAATTGGACTCTTATTCATGTATGTTTGAGTAAGAGAAGGCAGGACATATATTATATATTCCTTTTAGTCATTTTACTCATCTATAAGGAGATTTAATTCAAATGGATGTTATCCAATTAAAAATAGATATAAATGATTGTGTGGTGGGGATTTTACAGTGGGAACTTAAGAGTCTAGCACCATGTGGAGGAAAATTTGGAATATAACAGTGCATACAAAAATAAGAATTACTTATGGCATCTTTGTTGGAGACTTCTACCTGTGTTGACTAATTTGGTGTCTTAGAAAATATTAGTGAGCCCAATTTGCTTTCGGTGTGGAAAGCATGAGGAAACAATAAGGCATGTAGTGAAAGAGTATCCCAGTGCAACAGAAGTTTGGAATCATTTCTATCTAGATATGTTGTCACATGAAATAAAATTAAAGGAATGGTTGTATTCTGCATTACACAATTGGGAAAACCAAAAATTGCAACTTTTAGTAATTATGCTATGGACGGATTGCAATGAGAGGAATACTAGGCTTTTCACACAAGTGAAACATTGTTCACAAAGCTTAAAGACAATTATTTAGCATTATGGTGATGAATTTAGGGTGGCAACTATGAGATTGAAGATGGTTCACTACATATGAGAATACAAATTTGGAAGTATCTAAGTTCTAGTGTGTTCAAAGTAAGTTATGATGCAAAATATGATACAAGCTCACAAAGAAAAAGCATAGGAGTTGTGATTCGAGATTCAGATGGACAGTTTATGGGAGCACTTGTTGTGGTGGTATCTTGGAGATATGATCCTATAGTGATAAAAACAATTGTAGCATATACTATTGTGTAGTTTGCCTAAGAAATGGATTTCGATGTGTTCAAGTGGAAGGAGATGCTTTGGCTATTGTTCAAAATTAGTAAATGGGAATTTAGATTCAATAGGACATTTTACAAGAGCTACGGCACAACATTTTCTTTGTTGTGATTTCATCCATGGTAAGAGATCTAGTAATGAAGTACTTAATCTACTTGCAAAATATGGCCTATGTTGTGAGGAAGTTATGTATTAGGTTGATGAAAGCTCAAGTATTTTAAACAATCCAATAGCTACAAATGTATCTTTTATGAATGAATAAAAGATAATGAATTATCTTTTAAAAAAGGCCTAATACCCAAATATACTCACAATGTTTACCACAAAATAGAATTAAGCTATCAATGTTTAATTGCATGAAAATCAATCATAAACGTTTCAAGATAATAGAATTAAGTACATTCCTGTTAAAATCTTTAATTTATGTTACCCTTGCATAGTTATAAAAGTTAACCGCGTTAGAGGGAGTTGACGAAAATGCCCTTAATTCTATTATTTTAAAACGTTTAGGATTGATTTCCATGCAATTAAACGTTGAGTATATAATTCCATTTTGTGATAAACATGAATGGCATATTTAAGTATTAAGCCTTTAAAAAAACTTAAATATTTAATAAAATGACAAAGGTCATCGCTTAATTTGTTAATCCAAACTTTTTTCCTTTTATTTCCTTTTTTGCTTTATTTTCTTTCTTTCCCTTTTCTTTTTTTCTCTTTAATAAAAAAAATATAGTTTTGATAAATAATATTTTTTGAAAAATTAATTTTTCCAAAATTTTTGGAAATAATCTATTTTTTATATCATTTTTAGAAAATAAACTATTAAACATATGAATTATATATAAATTATATTTTTAACTAGCATTTTTTTAAGTTTATTTTTTTCCATTTCTTCTCAATTTCCATTTTTGTTCCTTTGCTTACAAGAAAAGAAAAGAAGAGAGAGAAAAAAGAAAAATGACTCTTAACCCTAAAGTCATTATAAAATTTTTTTAGTTTATAAAATTTTAATTATTATATTTAGCATGCACCTTTTTTTTCTCTCTTACATTATTTTCTTTTTTCATTTTCTTTTTTCCCCCCTTTTGCCTTCTAATCAAAAGAAAAATAAAAGAAGAGGAAGAAAAAATAAATAAAAATTGTCTTCTTGAAAAAGCAAGGTAAATTGTTTTTTTAAAAATAAACTTCCTTTTCTATAAAATATTTTTTTAAAATAAATATATTTAACTTACAATCAAATAAATTATTTTAAAATTAATCATAAAAAGAAATGAAAACGAAAAAGAAAAAGAAAAAGAAAGAAAAGAAAAAATAGTGAAAATAGAGCGAAATATTTTTCATAAAATTAACTTTTTCGCAAAATCAATTTTTTGAAAAACTAATTTAATTTTTTTAAACAATAAAATTTTTATGTTGGCTCAATTACCTAATTGAGAGGAGGTGAATCAATTTTTGACTAACCTTAAGATCATTTTTTTTTATCTTTTTAATTTTCTAGCCTATATTGTAATTCTTCTAAGTTCTCTGAGCTATTCTAGTATTGTCACGATCCGAAATATCATATTTTATTAACATATATTACATAATAAATCACTTACAGTTGTGCTGTCTGCAGTGTCAGTTTGTATTCAAAAATGAAATTTATTTATTTTTATACAAACCCAGGATTCGAAATCCAACACATAAACAAAAAAATAATTGTTTATATCCCAAGTATAATATACATAAAAGTAGTACTGTACAGAATGTCTAAACACACAAAAGATAAATGTCGTATACCTCGACGAAATACAACGCTCGCCTAAGGGATACCAAAATGTTGAAACATCATATCCTATAGGCAGTTTAAAAATTATATTTTAATACGAAAACCATGAATTCATGACTAAAAACTTGTGGGCATGAATATCGAAAGAATATTATAGTGGATCAGATAACCGGATGGAGTACAGAAGGATGCTTTAGAGCACTTCGCCTGTCCCGACATCTAAGTCCACTGAAGGGAGCTCAAAAATATTTAAATTAATCACAAATTTAGTAAATATTCAATGGCTTGTCAAACAATTCTTTAAACATTCAGAAAACATAAATTACTCCTTAAACAATATTAAATCATATTTGTATCATTTTCAAACAGATAATTCAAGTAAATATAATTCACCATACATGTTATAAAATCATAAAACATATATAGCATATAAACAAAATAAAAAATCAAATTAAAACTGGGAGTGTCTGCATCTAAGTTAACTAGGGATTTACCACCCTAGTACAAGTTTAGTGGAGACTAGGCTTCACATAATAGACACATGCACTATAGTAAACTTATTGCCATAATTAAGGGGCCACAGTGTGAACATTAGTCAGGTGTCACCTGTGTGAGCAAAAGATTGGGCTAGAGTCAGTAGCATCAAAATGGAACGAAAACGCATGTACCTGTAGGTAGCTACAGGGCCAATAGTCTCAAAACATTTTATAAATGTTTCCAAAGTTGTTTACGGAGACAAATTAAATAAATCATGCCTTAAATAAATTCATTAGAATTCAATTCAAAATTCCATATATTTAAATATGAAAATATACTACATAATCTCAAAATAATCAATAGCATGCAAAATAATTTATTTCAAATAATCCAGAGGCATAAAAATATTCAAACAATTGGAAAAACATGTAATTTTCATAAAAATATATCCAGAGATTGAATTTGTGATTTAATTTACTTAAAGCCATATTTCGGAACTTAAATACTCAAATTTCTAAAATTTATTTCTTTTATTTTAAATATCATGCTAAATAATATTTTGAAGGGGTTTAGACTATTTTTAGAAAATTTCAACAGTATAACGGTATAATTTAGCTTAACCCTCCTGCATGCAAATATAACTTCAAACCACAATTTTTAGCTTCCAATTTCAATCCAAAATATAAATTTCAATTCCGTAAAAGATAATTACCATCAAAACATGCAATGAGGTATCCCTACGCTTCATACATATATCCCTTACCTCTCAATTTCTCGGTATTTGCCTCGTCAGCATCGGTAGCACCTTCGGATTTCGACGCTACAAATTCATTATCCAAACTCGATAAATTCACTATATTTTAATTAAAAGAATATTTAACTATTTAAATATAAGTACATTGTCTATAGAATTCTATAAATTCAGTCTAATTTCTACTGGTGCAAAATCACAATTTATGCTAGACACCTCCGTTTTCGATTCCGATTGCACCTACAGTCTTAGAATTATTCATACATTATTTTAAGACCTAACATACATTGAAATCAGCTTGAATTCCTTTCCTCTTAAGGTGGCCGAATTGCTTCTTCTAACTTACACCTTGAATTTCTTCCATTTAAGCTTATTTTCATGTTTTTCCTAATTTTCTACATTATTTCTACACTAAGTTCTCATCAAAACCCATCATATTCATGAAGAATTAATAGTAGCTGAAACCCTCAAGTGCTCAATTTAATGATTTCAACATGATTCTAGCTATGAGGAGCATGGAAACAACTTAAACACAAGATAATTAGCTATAAAACCATGAAAAAGTTTAAGTTCCTCCACAAACTCACCTTGGCCAAACACTATGGGAGGGCTTGAAATATGATTTTGGCCACTTTAGCAAGAGATATTGGTACAAAGAGAAAGGGCACTGAAAAAATAAACAAGGTTTGTTAAGAAGTTTTTCGATTTGTTAAGAAGTTTTTCGATTTCGGTGTTATTTTCACTAAGTTTTGGAGGGTTTTTCTTCTTAGAAGCTTTTGGCTATGGAGGTGAAGGAGAGAGGTTGAAGATGGCCAGCCAAATGGTGTAGAAATTTGTAAAGATTTCTAATTTTAAATATCCCTCATGCAAAATAACCAAAATGCCCTTATACTTAATGAAAGTTTCCAATTTTGCCCTTGAAGTTTGACTTAGTTGAAAACAGTCTATCAAATCTCCAAAATATTTCATTTAATCATAAATCACCTCTATTTAACTTTCTCTAATGGTCCAGGGAGCTTTTGTTAAGGTTCGGGTACTTATTTGGATGATATTACTGAAATACCCCTAATCGTAAAATCGTGTAAATTTATACTATTGCACCCAATTTATTTCATCAATCCACATGTCCTTAAACTTTATTTCATGAGGAATTATTTATCACAGACAGTAGGTCAAAAATCCATTTAGTTTGACCATAATTCACAAAAATCTCGATGGTTTATGGACTAAATAGTCATTTTTCAAATTGTTTCACATTTTTCGAAACATGTCTAAATATTCGAGTTTAAGGTTAGGATTCTTACCATTATAATTTTTGGCCCTGAATATCGAATTCTTCAAGTTTCACTTCCATCGAGACCTTAAAGGGGTCAGTGGAGCCCAACTACTATTTTGCCTTTATACCTAAAATATAATTAACAATTTAGTAATTATAAAATATTCAATATTCTTAATTATATAAATAAAATTAAACAGTGCTTCAAAATATGAGGTCTCATATTTCCCCCCACCTTAAGAAATTTGGTCCTTCAAATTTGATCAGACTTATCCGACAAATAACTCTGAGTACTTCTCTCTCATCAGGCTTTCTAACTCCCAGGTAACTTCCTCTTTAGTAGTGTACTGCCAAAGAACCTTAACCAGTAGTATTGTCTTAGACTGTAATACTTTATCCTTTTGATCCAAGATCCGAATCGGTCTCTCCATTTAACTCATATCTTCTTTGACTTTTAGCAGTTCATACTGAATCACGTGAGATGGATCTGGATGGTATTTCCAAAGCATAGATACGTGGAAGACATTATGTACACCAGAGAGCTCTGGTGGTAACGCCAATCGATATGCTACGTCTCCCTCTTGGTCTAAGATCTCGAAAGTTACGATATATTGAGGACTTAGTTTGCCCTTCTTTCCGAATCTCATGATTCCCTTAGAAGGTGAAACTTTTAGGAACATTGAATCTCTTATGGAAAATTCTAAAGGTTGATGTCTGACATCTGCGTAACTTTTTTTGCCGACTTTGTGTAGTTTTTAATTTATCACATATCAACTGCACATCTCTGGAAGCCTGCTTAACCAAATCTAGAGCCAAAATCTTTTTGTCGCCCACTTCTTCCCATGCTATTGAGGAACGACATCTCCACCCATATAGTGCTTTATAAGGTGCCATGCCGATGCTCAAATGATAGTTGTTATTATATGCAAATTCTGCTAATGGAAGATAATCGTCCCAATAGCCTTTAAAATCTAAGGCACAAGCTCTCAACATATCCTCGAGCGTTTGGATGATATGCTCAGACTGACCATTAGTCTGCTGATGAAATCTATGTTGAAGTTCAAACAAGATCCCATAGCCTCCTGAAATCGCTCACAAAAATGAAAAGTAAACCAGGGTTCTCGATCAGGAGTAATGCTCACTGGAACCCCATATAGTTTCACAATCTCCTTAGCGTAAAGATCGACTAAGACACTCAGAGAATCTGTGGACTTAATAGCTAGAAAGTAGGTAGACTTCATCAACCTATCAACAATCACCTAGATAGCATCATGAATCCGCCTAGTCCTTGGTAAACTCATGATGAAATCCATGGTAATGTGTTCCCATTTCCATATCGAAATTTGTAGAGGCTGAAGTAATCTAACCGGTTTCTGATGCTCTACTTTAATCTACTGGTAGGTGAGACATCTTGTAACAAATTCGACAATGTCTTTCTTCATGTTGGGCCACTAGTACTCCTTACACAAATTCTGATACATCTTGTTACTGTTAGGATGCAAGGTGTACCTAAAACTGTGGGCCTATTCTAAAATCAACTCTCACAACTGTTTATTCTTAGGAATACAAATCTGATTCTGGCACCTCAAAATACCATCTATGCCAATCATGTACTCTAACTGAATCCCCAACTGCAACTGATTGGCAATCTCAACACAGCCTGGATCCTTCCTCTGAACATTCTTGTCTTGATCCATCAAGTCTAGTTCAATCTGAAAACTAGCCACTAATCCATACCTTTTAGAAGGAGTGATATCCAAACTAAGGCTCACAAACTGCTCTAATAACTCATATTCCCAAACCATCATATAGGAAATCATCCCCAGATGTTTTCTACTCAAAGCATCTGCTACTACATTTGCCTTCCTTGGATGATATGGTATCTCACAATCATAATCTTAGAATAGCTTCGTCCATCTACGTTGCCTCATATTTAATTCATGTTGCAAGAATAAATATTTTAAGCTTTTGTGGTTAGTAAATACCTGAAATTTTTTACTATACAAATAGTGCCGCCATATTTTCAAAGAAAACATCACGGCAGCAAGTTCTAGGTCATGTGCGGGATAATTCCTCTCTTGGTCCTTTAACTGACAAGACTCATATGTGACCACTTTTCCATACTGCATCAGCATGCAACCCAAACCTAGTAAGAAGGCTTCATTGTACACTAAAATCCCTCAAAAACCACTCGGAATGGTAAGGATCGATGCTGTGGTCAATCTCTATTTCAACTCCTGAAAGATGTGCTCACAAGTGTTAGTCCACTCAAATTTTACACCCTTACATGTGAGACACGTCAATGGAGCAGCTCGTCTGGAAAAACCCTTGACAAATCTGCGATAATATTTGACCAGACCTAGAAAGCTCCGTATTTCAGTGACCATTTTCGATCTCCGCCATTGTATTATAGCTTCTACCTTAGATGGATCAACTGACACTCCGTCTTTAAAGACCATATGCCCTAGAAAAGTGATTTGATCTAGCTAGAATTTGCACTTACTGAACTTAGCATACAACTTCTTGTCTCTAAGGGTCTACAAAACAATATACATATGTTGCTCATGCTCCTCTCGGGACTTAGAATACACTAGAATATCATCAATAAAAATGATGATGAACTTATCAAGATAGGGCTTGAAAACCTCATTCATTATGTTCATGAATGCTGCAAGGGCATTTGTAAGCCTAAATGGTATAACTAGAAACTCGTAATGGTGTACCAAGTTCTTAAAGTAGTCTTAGGGACATCACTCTCTCGAATCTTCAACTGATGATATCCAGATCTGATATCAATCTTAGAAAACACCTGGGCACCCCTGAGCTGACCAAACAAATCATCTATCCAAGGAAGATGATACTTATTCTTGATAGTAGTCTTGTTGAGGAATTGGTAATCGATACAAAGTCGAGGGTACCATCCTTCTTCTAGACGAATAAGACTAGTGCACCCCAAGGAGAGACGCTAAGATGGATAAAAACCTTGTCCAATAACTCTTGGAGCTACTTCTTGAGCTCATCTAGCTCAACCAGTGCCATTTGGTTAGGGGGCTTCAAAATAGGTTCAGTACTGGGCACTAAATTAGTAGTATATTTAATCTCCTGATCGGGCGAAAGTCCCAGTAATTTATCCGAAAACACATCTGGAAAATCCTTGACCAGAGGAATCTCATGTAACTTTAGATGCTTCTTCTCAACATCCTCCACATAGGCTATAAACCCTTCAACAGTCAAACATATTCTTAAGTTCGTAAATTCAGATCGAATGAATTTCAACAAAATATTTAATATCATTCCTATGTAGAAAGCTTTACAATATATTTTTCGGTTGAGAGAAAGTTATATACTTAGTGTAGCAGTCTACGCTAACATAATTCGTAGCTAACCAATCCATCCTTAAAATTACATCAAAGCCATACATATTTAATAAAATAGGTTAGCTACTATTTCTTTCTCTCCTATCTTTAGTTTACAATTTTAATACATAACATCAATCATTTGTGATTCTTTAAATGGGGTAGTTATCTATAACGAATATCCTAAAAGTTCAAGTTTCACTGGTATTTTAGTAGCACATGTAGGAGAAATAAATGAATATGTGGAACCTGGATCTATTAATGCAACTGCAGTTATATCAAAAATATAAATCTTACCCCGAATAATATCAGATGAAGCATCTGTAGACTCCTTATCGACAGTGTACACCCTACCCTTAGTCACCATCTGCTTGCCTTTCTCTGCTACTGTAGCTTTTCTCGATGCAAAGGGCATTACCTTTTTAGGTTTCTTCACTAATGGTGCTATTGCTACAGCTGTAGCTGCTGGCACTAACTCCCTATCGTTATGGGAATATTTGATCATGTGACCCAGCTGTCTGAACAGCAAGGTTTGTCACTATGCGACCTACCACATTGCTTGCATTTGGTCGTAGAGCTCTTTTAGGAACTAATGGATCTTTCAATGCCAGCAAATCTCTCTCTGAACACAACACCCGTAGGCCTCTAGCTAGCCTAGTGTCACCCTTGTCATCATAGCCTTGTTGAGCCTTCTCCCTGTCCTTACTCTTTGCCCTGAAACCAAACATTGCCTGCTAGGCCTTATGATTCTGCTTGCACAACTGGGCTTGGCGGACTGCCTTATCATAAGTAGGAATATCGAACAGGGCTAGACTATTTCTGATAGATACTTTCAACCTTGATACAAACCTCTCAATCTTGTGCTATTCACTCATGGCTACCTCTGGATCAAAGCGGCTGAGAGTGATAATTTTGGACTCATACTAGTCCACAGTCATATTCCCCTGCTTCAGATTCATAATCTCTAACTTTAACTTCATTTGTGTTGTGCTGGGGATGTACTACTTATAGAAAGCCTTTAAGAAAACCTCCCAGGTCAGTGCTAAGTATCTGGTAGTCAAAATGATCTTACTGGACTTCCACTAGTACTCAACATCGCCTACCAATAAATATGTAGCCAAGCCAACCTTTTCAGTCTCAGAACATGTCATCTAATCAAATAGCTTTTCTACCTCGTTAACCCACTCCTGAGCAGCCATCGGATCCTTTTCACCTCTGAACTTTGGCGGATCTAGTTTCTTAAACTAGCAGATCAAATTCGCATTGCAACCCTTAATAAGTACCTGCCTCGGCTGCTCGGGATTCTGTGGCTGAGGCTGCGATGGGGGCTATATCAGTTGTGGCTGTGGCGTAGGCTATGACACCGACAATGGGGCTGGAGGTTGTGTTGCTTCAGGTGTCAGTGCTATGTTAAAACTAGCAATAAAGTCTGCCATAACTCTTTCGAGCTTAGATGTTTTGGTGTTTGGACTCTTAGGCTGTGGAGGGAGAGCTGGCTCCTGCATTGGCTTCAGAGTAGGCTCTAGGGAAGGCCGTACACACCTAGGGCGTCCCCTACCCCGTCCAATACCCTTGCACATTTCAAACATATTGCACCAACAGAAAGTACATAAAATCGAATTTCAGTTACACAATTCAATTATATATTCAAACAAGTACAGTACTACTTGTGATGTATGTTATTGCTAATCATAGGACATTGACAAACATCAAGTCAACTTTGCTCTGAAACCAACTTAACTGTCACGCTCTAAAATATTAAATATTTAACTAATATTACATAATAAATCACTTACGGTTGGGCTGTTTACAGTGTCAGTTTGTATTCAAAAATGAAATTTATTTATTTTTGTACAAACCCAGGATTCAAAATCAAAACAAATAAACAAAAAAAATTATTTACATCCCAAGTATAATATACATAAAAGTAGCACTGTACAGAACGTCTGAATACATAAAAGATAAATGTTGTATACCTCGACGAAATACAATGCTTGCCTGAAGGATACCAAAATTAGGTCCTCCAAAAATAGACCCAAGCTACTGTAGATAATCTGGGAGTGGGAAAAGCAAAGGGGTGAGCTAATTGCTCAGTAAGAAATATATGTAAATGATGATACATCGTATCCTATACGCAATTTAAAATTATATTTTAATACGAAAACCTTGAATTCATGACTGAAAACTTGTGGGCATGAATATCGGAAGGATAATATAGTGGATCCGATAACCGAATGGAGTATAGAAGGATGTTTTAGAGCACCTCGCGTGTCCCGCCATCCAAGTCCACTATGGGGAGTTCAAAAATATTTA
Source organism: Heritiera fomes (assembly GCA_032173925.1). NCBI lineage: Eukaryota > Viridiplantae > Streptophyta > Magnoliopsida > Malvales > Malvaceae > Heritiera > Heritiera fomes. Next base: position 39,146,417 of record JAPDPM010000002.1, on the reverse strand, counting down.
AATTAATGACAAATTCAGTAAATATTCAATAGCTTGTCAAACAATTCTTAAAACATTCAAAAAACATAAATTACTCTGCAAACAATATTAAATCATATTTATATCATTTTCGAACAGATAATCCAAATAAATATAATTCACCAAACATGTTATAAAATCATAAAACATATACAGCATATAAACGAAATCAGGAATCAAATCAAAATTGGGAGTGCCTGGATCTAAGTTAACCAGGGGTTTACCACCCCAGTATAAGTTTAGTGGAGACTAGGCTTCACCTAATAAACACATGCACTACAGTAGACTTATAGTCATAATCAGGGGACCACAGTGTGAGCACTAGTCAGGTGTCACTGATGGGAGCTAAAGATTGGGCTAGAGTCAATAGCATCGGAACGGAACGAAAATGCATGTACCCACAGGTAGCTACAGGGCCAATAATCTCAAAACATTTCATAAATATTTCTAAAGTTGTTTACGGAGACAAATTAAATAAGTCATGCCTTAAATAAATTCATAAGAATTTAATTCAAAATTCTATATATTTAAATATGATAATATACCACATAATCTCAAAATCATCAATAGCATGCAAAATAATTTATTTCAAATAATCCAAAGGCATAAAAATATTGAAACAATTGGAAAAACATGTAATTTTCATAAAATATATCCAAAGACTGAATTTGTGATTTAATTTACTTAAAGCCGTATTTAGGAACTTAAATATTCAAATTTCTAAAATTTATATCTTTTATTTTAAATATCATTCTAAATAATATTCTGAAGGGGTTTAGACTATTTTTAGAAAATTTCGACAACATATCACTATAATCTAGCCTAACCCTCCTACATGCAAATACAGCTTCAAACCACAATTTTCAGTTTCCAATTTCAATCCAAAATATCAATTTCAATTCCATAAAAGATAATTACCATCAAAACATGCAACGAGGTATCCCTATGCTTAATACATATATCCCTTACCTCTCAATTTCTCGGTATTTGCCTCGTCAGCACTGGTAGCACCTTCAGATCTCGAGGCTACAACTTCATTATCCAAACTCGATAAATTTACTATATTTTAATTAAAAGAATATTTAACAATTTAAATATAAGTACATTGTCTGTAGAATTCTCTAAATTTAGTCTAATTTCTACCCATGCAAAATCGCAACTTATGCTAGACACCTCCGTTTTCAATTTCAATTTCGATTGCGCCATACTCTTAGAATAATTCATACATTATTTTAAGACCTAAAATACATTGAATTCAGCTTGAATTTCTTCTCCCCTTAGGGTGGCTGAATTGCTTCCTCTACCTTACACCTTGAATTTCCTCCATTTGAACCTTAATTAAGCTTATTTTCATGTTTTTCCTAATTTTCTACATTATTTCTACACTAAGTTCTCATCAAAACCTATCATATACATGAAGAATGAATAGTGGTCGAAACACTCAAGTGCTCAATTTAATGATTCCAACTAAGAGGAGCATGGAAACAACTTAAACATAAGATAATTAGCTAGAAAACCATGAAAAGGTTTAAGTTCCTCCATAAACTCACCATGGCTAAACACTATGGGAGGGCTTGAAATTTGATTTTGGCCACTTTAGCGAGAGCTATTAGTACCAAGAGAAAGAGCACTGAAAAAATAGACAAGGTTTGTTAAAAAGTTTTCGGTTTCAATGTTATTTTCACTAAGTTTTGGAGGTTTTTCTTCTTAGAAGCTTTTGGCTATGGAGGTGAGGGAGAGAGGTTGAAGATTGCCAGCCAAATGGTTTAGAAATCTATAGGATTTCTAATTTTAAATATCTCTCATGTAAAATTACCAAAATGCCCGTATACTTAATGAAACTTTTCAATTTTGCTCCTAAAGTTTGACTTAGTTGAAAACAGTCTATCTAATCTCCAAAATATTTTATTAATCATAAATCACCTCTATTTAACTTGCTCTAATGATTGGTAGAGCTTTTGTTAAAATTCGGGTATTTATTTGGGTGAAATTATTGAAATACGCCTAACCGTAAAATCACGTAAATTTCTACTGTTACACCCAATTTATTTCATCAGTCCACATGTCCTTAAACTTTATATCATGAGGAATTATTTATCACAGACAGTAGGTCAAAAATTCATTTAGTTTGACCGCAATTCACAAAAATTTCGATGGCCTATAGACTAAACCGTCATTAAACATGCTTAGATATTCGAGTTTAAGTTTAGGATTCTTAGTATTATAATTTTCGGACTTGGAAATCCTCCGAGTTTCACCTCCATCGGGACCTTAAGAGGTCAGTGGGGTCCACCTACTGTTTTGCCTTTAAACCTAAAATATAATTAATAATTTAGTAATTATAAAATATTCAATATTCTTAATTATATAAATAAATTTAAACAATGCTTGAAAATACGAGGTGTATGCCATTCATGCACAATACAAGAAACACAATTAAATTACAAGTAATTAAAGAGTGAAGGGCTAGAAAATTATACACATGTGATTTATAGAGGTTTGACAACCTTGATTACATCCTCTACCTTGAGACACTCCCAAGGATTTCTCCAAATTCACTAGCTTGAATTTGTTACACTCTTTTTCGTAGGCTCAAGAGTAACCTTTATGCCTCTCCTTTTTCTAGGCTCTAGGAGGAAACCTTACACCTTTTTCCAGGCTCAAGAAGGAAACCTTACAACCTCTCCCTTTTATGGTTCAAGGATAAAACCTTTTCTACCCACACCTCACTTACAATGAAGCTCTCAAGGGTTCACTCCCCTTTACAATTTGAGAATGAGTTTACAAGTTTAGTAATCCAGGATAAACTCTAAGTAGGTGGATGATTACAAAATTTTGAGCTCTAGAGAAATTTATACAATGTTTTGTGCTATGGTATACAAGAAAGATGAGAATGATAGAAGATTTTGAATTTCTAGCACTTAGAATGTGTTTGAAGCTTGAAGAAGATGAAGAATTAGGTCCCTTTAGTGTCTCGAACTTCTAAGCTTCTATTTATACTCCCTTAATGGTTGTTAAAGCTTAGTGGAGCCTAAAATTGATTTTCCTCTTAGCTTTCACAAAAAACTAGTTATTAGGCACATTTCACATGAAAGGGATTAATCCCTTTAAGGAGAGGATCAATCCCTTGAACTGTTCAAAGGTATTCTCCCAACAAAGGATGGATCCATTGCACTGTTCATTTGCCTTTTCTAAGGTTTCTAAGCTTTAAAAACATTCTTAAGCCAATTTTGAATATTATTAAATATGACATGACTTTAAAAACATGAATTTGAGCCAAAAAATTTATCAAGTAATTTTCTTAAAATATTCAATAATTCCATAAGAAAATTACATAAACTAATAATTAACAACGTTTTCTAAATTGATTAAAACCAATAAAGATAATGATTTAAATCATGGCTTTATATTTGATAAAAGCATTTAATATGGTTTGTGAAAATCATAATTGATAAAGCAACTTTACAATACTGATAATTCATTTAATCTTGCTTAAGTGCTCGTCATTTCAAAATATATATCAATTAACAATCTCTCCCTTTTTGATATGACAAAACTTAAGGTAAATTTACTTTGAAAATACTTTAAAAAAAGCTCCCCCTTAATATGAGCATGATTTTCAAAACAATTTACAAACCACATTATCTCTTCCCTTTTTTGTCATAGCAAAAAGAAGGATAAACAAAAATTACTCTCCCCCTAAAAATATGGCATAAAATTTTTTAGGATGTAAGAAAAATTTCTCCAACCAACAAACAAAAGATTAGTACATTAGGAGTTATAGCACAAATAAATAATTCAATGTCCATATAAAGATCATGAGGTGTTTGTGCATACAATGGTCATTGTTCATGACATTATAAACCAATTGTTCATAAATAATTTCAAGAATTGTCAATTGGTCATAATGAAGCAAGTTGAAAAGAAATTTTATCTAGTAATTCAATAACTTGCTTAAATCAATTTTATTAAGCACCTAAACATATCAAATGTTCTTTAAAATATAACTAAGGTGCATGATAATATATAATGATTGCAAGCTAAACTTAAATGAAAGATTATACATTGAGCTCATAACCCATTTTCAAGAAAGAAAGTGCCTAGAATTAAATCATATATCAATTATCTACATATTCTAGCACAAAAAGGTCTCATGCAAATGTGTCCTAAAAAAATTCTTCCCTATTTGTCATTTCAATCTTAAGAAAGCGAGAATAATTATCAATTTAAAACTCATATAAATTGTTACCAATGGTTGACTTAAACATTTTGCATGATTCTAATTATTATGTGTGGTGTATTCATGCCAAGAAAATAGACAAGTCAAACAAGCAAAAACATAATTACACATCCATTAAACATGTATATGGATTAATATAAACATAATCATACTATCACCAAGCATTAATCCATACTCATAAGCACAAATTTAATCATATGGAAGATTCAAGCATTCATATCATTCAAACACATAAACATTCTTCCATTGTCATAAATACAAAGAATCCTATGCTCATTTTCCAATTAAAGATCTTTACCAATTATGAGCAAAGAAAGGTTCCAAATTAGCACCTTAATCAAATCATAGTCATATCCTAATTGTTTTATCATTTAAGGTTCTAGGAGGGATAAATGCTATTTCATCTTAAAGTTTTACCTAAGTGAATCAATATCATCAAGTTAAAAGAAAATTTTAATATTACATTTCACAATCTGTGAGTGAGGTCAAGTGCATAATTTCATGAAAACAAATTTTCTCAACTCATAGGCATGATAATTGATTCAACCTAAATAATCATGCAAGCTTATCATCAAAACATTCAAAATCAATACATGGAAACCAATTAAAGTGCTTTTGTTCATGTTTGTATTTATTCTTGAATTTTGATGTCTTTAAGTTCTTTAGAGATTTGGCCATGAGAGAAATCTAAGTTTATGGATGATAAATTTTCATACAATTGATCATTTAAAATCCATTTATCATCGCAAATTGTAAGCCAAAGATAACTATGACTCTAGGTAATGTGTTAGGCATCTCAAATATTATATTTACCTAAGACATAATTGAATTCAAACATTAAGGTCAAGTTTGATCATATTATCATTCAAGCATTTATATTGACCTTAATTACTCATATTTCATTGAATATATATATATATATATATATATATATATATTTATATCTATATATATATATATATATATCAATAAGCCTAATATGGAATATGTGAGTCAAGCTATTAGATATAATCCTATAAGCATGCTTGACTAAGATGAACTAAATAAATGAATATGTCTATCAAGCACAAGTTCATCAAATTCTCAATTGCATACATAAATCATTGAAATAATTCACAAAATTATGTTTAAACATACGATGAAAAGACATTTCAAGGTTATTTTAAGATTCATCCATTTTATGAATATTTTCAATAAGATAAATGATTTTGCACTTGTAAGTTCAATAAAAGTGGTACCTGTTGTTGAAGATAAAGCATGACACCAATGAAAAATGATTTTACAAGTTAAAACATCATCAGGAATAAGTTAAGACAATTTGTTTTAAGTTAAGAAGAAAATGAAAGATCCTTTTCAAATTTTGCTTAAAGAACCAAAAAAAAGCATTTTGCTTAAGAGGAAATTGATCCCTAGAAGTGGGGGATCAATCCCTCAACTCCAAAATGTAAAATTTCTGCATTTTAGCCAAAGGAGATCGATCCATAATGATGAGGATCAATCCTTTGATTAAATTTTGCAGAATTTTGGCCAAAAAATCAAATTTTGTGTGTTTTAATTGCAAGTGAAAGTTTAAACACATGTATAACATGATTTTGAATTTAAATGAATGAAAAACATGGATTAAAAATCATTTGACATTATTTTTACAAATTTTGAAAGAATTTTCACCATAAAATGCATTTTTTGTCCCAACGGAGGTCATTTTGAGAATTATGAATATTTTGGCAAAACCAATATGTTGGAAAATACAAATATGCCAAAACAAACATGTTCACAAAGATTTTAAGCACATATATTATCAAATCACACTAGTTGTGAACATTATGCCATAATTTTCATATGCATATTTCCCATTGATGCTCATAAAATAGCATTTTGTACATTATAATTATTTTTGCAAAACCAATCAATGTGAGTGCTCAAGTAAAGCATAACAAATATTGTCACATAGAATTTATGCAAATAATCCATCAATTCATAATCTATATGAACTTTATTCCAAAAAATTCAATATGCATATTTTCTTATTAACACTTTCAAAAATGCATTTTATATAGTTTGACATATTTGGCTTGAATGAGACAAGTATCCATATTATCAAGACAACACAAACTTGCTCAAATCACAACAATTCAATCAACCACCAAATAATCCAAAAATCATTTATCATGCCTTTTGTTTATTTATTCATCTCATAATGCATCAAAGATCATTAACAAAATGCATCATCAAAGCATACAATTAAATTTAGCAAATATGAGATTTCAAAAGATAGAATTTAAGCTTACAAAACTCCTTTGTTTGATAGTGCTTTGCATGATTTATTGAGTCCACCTTGAACTATCCTTTAAAGAATAATTATGACGTTGCTAAGATTGGATCCCCAAGCATTTATTCTTCCTTATTGGCACAATCAAGTTCTCAAAAACAACCATTAGTAAAAGAAAATAACTTATAATCATTGTTTTAGGAGGAGTGTTATCCTATCAAAATAAGTTCAAGTTCATTTTATCAAATATCATGTCAAATGATCCTTGGAACTTTTATAAAAGAAATTTTCAAATACATGCACAAAATTTAGAATTTATGATCAAAAGCATGTATTAAGTTTCAAGTAGGAACAAGGTAATCAAAACATCAAGAAGAGATATGCTTAGAGATTACCGAACTTCATTAAGGTGCTTAGAGCATTTAATCTTCAAGATTTCTTTGTAATCTATGCTCTAACGCTCTTACAACAAAACAAATTCAAGAATACTTTGGTACCCAAACTTTCATGGGTCCATAAGGGTTAGTGTTCACAATTTTTGATTCCTGAGGAATCCATTTTAATTTTAAGTCAACATCATTACAATTCATGACATGCTTTGGGAAACATATTTTCCTAAGTGCTTTTCCTCTAAAAGTGTTTTTTTTCTAAATGTGCATGCTTGTGAAGAGTGTCCTATTCTATTGCAAAGTGAGCACGTAAGAGATAAATCATACGTAGAATTTTTGCTCACTAGGAAATTCTTAAGATGAGTTTCTTTTTATTTTGCATTATAGCCTAACCCATCTTTGTCAAAGAAAGCTCTTTTGGTCTCTAACATGTGATCTAGCTTTTGTTGACCCATATAAAATCTAGAAAATGAGTTATGTAAGTTTGCATTCTTTTTGATCAATTCATCATTTTCTAAGTTTGCTCCTTCTAATTTCTTTTCTAGCTCTAACTTAGCATTTAATAGCATTTCATTTTCTATTTTCAATTTAGTAATAATTTTCTTAATTTTAGAGTTCATGCATTGAAAATCATTTGCTAATTCATTGAAGGCATTTTTCAATTCATCAAAACTATAATCATTGGCTTCACTAAAGTTGGAACTAGCATCATCATCACTGTAGGCCATAAAGCATGAGTAGACTATCTCATCATCTACATTTTCTTCATTGCAACTATCACTATTACTCCATGTAGTAATAAATGCTTTCTTGTTATGCTTCTTATATTTTCTTCCTAAGCAAGAGGCATTCTAACTTAGTATGACTCGGTTTATTACACCATCACAAACTATAGGGGCTATATCCCTCTTACTTGATTGACCTCTATTAACTTCTCTCCTTTAAGGTCTTTTATCATTCTCATTAGCCTTCATTCTCATAAATCTATTTAATCTTTTGCAAATATTGCTATTTCTTTTTCTTCCTCATTTTCACTCTCATCACTATTATCTTTAACATCATGAGTGGAAGATTTTAAGGCTACCCCTTCTTTCTTTGAAGGCTTTTCATTTCTTTTCAATTTCATTTCATATATAAGTAGGGAGCCTATGAGTTCATCTAAAGACAAGGTGTTAGGGTCTCTAGATTCTTCTACTACCGTTATCATTGCCTCCAAAGATTTAGTCAAGCTATTCAAGATTTTCTTTACCATTTCAACATTGGAATATGTCTTGTTTAAGGCCTTAAGTCTATTTATTATATTATTGAACCTTGTGAACATATCACTAATGGACTCATCTTGTTTCATCCTAAATAGCTCATAATTATGTGTGAGCATTCCTACCTTGGTTTCCCTAACTTGATTAGTCCCTTCATGAATGATAGCTAGTTTGTCCCAAATTTGCTTAGGATTCTCACATAAGGAGACTTTATTATATTCATTGGGACCTAATGCACAAAACAGGGTGTGCATGGCCTTGGCATCCTCATATCATTTGTGTCCCACTCATCCTTATTCTTATGGACAACTTTTCCATCTACTTTCTTTTTGTGGGAATTTAGGGACCCCTAACTATAATTCTCCACATCTTATAATTATTTTCTTATACAAACAACATCATTTTAGTTTTTCAATAAGAGTAGTTTTCTCCATTAAAAAAGAGAGGTCTAACATTGAGTGTCCCTCTCCACCTAAGGATGTACCTATATTCAAATAAGCCATTTAGATCGTTTAAACTCGATGGATGCTAATCTAAATCAATCTCAAGCCCAATCTCTGATACTAATTGTTGGCTCAATTACCTAACCGAAAGAGGGTGAATCAATTTTTGACTAACCTTAGGTTCATTTTTCGATTTTCTTAATTCTCTAGCCTATATTGTAGTTCTTCTAAGTTCACTAGGCTATTCTAGCATACAATACATGCACAATACAATAAACACAATTAAATTACAAGTAATTAAACAATGAAGGGTTAGAGAATTGTACATAAGTGATTTATAGAGGTTTGGCTACCTTGTCTACATCCTCTACCTTGAATGCTCCCAAGGATTTCTCCAAATTCACTAGCTCGAATTTGTTACACTCTTTTTCGTAAGCTTAAAAGTAACCTTTACACCTCTTTTTTTTTTGGGCGTTCAAGTAGGAAGCCTTACACCTTTTTCTGAGCTCAATAAGGAAATCATACACCTTATTCTGGGCTCAAGAAGGAAACCTTCAACCTCTCCCTTTTATGGTTCAAGGAAAAAACCTTTTCTATCCAAACCTCACTTACAATGAAGCTCTAAAGGGTTCACTCTCCTTTACAATTTGTGAATGGGTTTTAAAGTTTTGTAATCCAAGATAACCTCTAAGTAGGTGGATGATTACAGAAATTTGAGCCTTAGAGAAATTTATACAATGTTTTGTGCTATGGTATACAAGAAAGATGAGAATGATAGAAGATTTTAAATTTCTAGCACTTAGAATGTGTTCGAAGCTTGAAAAAGATGAAGAATGAAGTCTCTTTAGTGTCTTGAACTTCTAAGCTTCTATTTATACTCCTTTTGATGGTTTTTAAAGCTTAGTGGAGCCTAAAATTGACTTTCCCCTTAGCCCTCACAAAAAACTAGTTGTTGGGCGTATTTTACGTGGAGGGGATCAATCCCTTTAAGCAGGGGATCGATCTATTGCACTATGTGGAATAGATCCCTTCACTGTGTGGATGGATCTCTTGCACTGTTCATGTCTCCCTTTGGTCAGAGAATCTATCTCTTGCACTGTTCATTTGCTTTTCTAAACTTTTTAAGCATTAAAAACATTCTTAAGCCAATTTCAAATATTTTTAAATATTACATGACTTTGAAAACATAAATTTGAGCCCAAAAATTTATCAATTAATTTTCTTAAAATATATTCAATAATTCCATAAGAAAATTACTTAAACCAATAATTAAAGATATTTTCTAAATTGATTAAAACCAAAAAAGATAATTAATTAAATCATGGCTTTATATTTGACAAAAGCACTTAATATGATTTGTGAAAATCATAATTGATAAAGCAAATTTACAATATTGATCATTCATTTAATCTTGTTTAAATGTTTGTCATTTCAAAATATATATCAATTTAAGCTAACATTTTATTAAAAGATCAACTAATAAATTTAACTAGTAATTATAGAAATTATACTAATATGTAACTTTTTAATCTTTGATTTATATTTATAAATTTAAATTATATTTATTCTAAAGAAACATACTTTTGGCAAATAAAAAAATCATTTTATACTACTCTTAATTTTACACTTAGCAAATATGATGTAAGACATATAAAATTCATCTCTCAATCTTAATCCTTCTACATACCAAATATAAGATAGAATGATATCATTTAATTCAATTCTATCCACAATCTATTATTATCTTACCATATTCATAATCTTGTATATCAAATGTACCTTTAGGATGTGTTTGAATGAGGGTCTCAATAAGGGAATTTGTTTTAATCAAAATATTCAAGTCTAAAATCCAATTTATTTATCTTGAAAAAAATTAGAATAATTTCAAATTTTAAGAGTAATTTCAAAAGAGAATTTTAGATCTCAATTCCCTTAAAAAATCCACCTAAATAAGTGGTTTTTTAAATTCCTCAAAATCTTTCTTTACTTTTTTCTTTTTTTTTGTGTAATCACAGATATCCTCATCCGTTTTATGATTTGGAATTAATCCTAAAACCAAAAAAGAAATATATTATTTTATTTAAATATAATAAATTTTCTTATATTATTAATAACATCTATGCATTTCTACAAGCATTTTTTATATTTTTTTATATATAATATCATTTTTATAATTATTTTTTATTTTATCAAATTATAGTAATAAAAATTTTTTCTAAAAATTATTTATTCATACAAGACAAATATGAATGCTAATATTTTAAAATGATGCATTTTGAAATGTTTTCATTTTGACATTCTTCAAAATTCTCAATCATATCTTTTTAAATTAAGCACATATCATCAATTATACATGTTTTCTTGAAACTTTTATAGTATTACATGATTTTATTTACAAAATGACAAATAAGTATACTATTAATTACTTAAATATAGGATTTATATATGATGTACTGATAATATTTAGTCTCTATACATTGTTAATGCATCAAAAGCAGACACCCTACCCCTATAAGCAAAATGAGAAAAAAAAAGAAATTATTTGTAAAGGGCATTATTGATAAGGTGTTAACCTCTAATGCATTGACAATGCATACACTATTAGTGCATCATATATAAATGCTAAAATATATTTATTAACATTTAAACAGTGAAAATAACAATTACGATTTGATTTTTCAGTAACATTTAGGGAAACAATTTTTTTAATCCCTTAAATATATTTATTTCGTATTCAAAAGTAGACCTGGCAATTTTAGACATGATACAATGACACAATATCAAAACAATACGAATAAAAGATACAAAGGTGATACGGGCTAAAATTAAGTAAAAATCATTGATAAATATGTTAAATGCTAAAAATAAAGTTTTTTCATATCGACATGAAATTTTCGTGTTTTACACAACATAAATACAATTTTACATGATATGAAAACGAATGATAAACATGAATTACTAGATCTCTTCAAAAGTGAAAACGAATTAAGTCAAGACATAAAATAACAAGGCATGCTATCAAAGATACATACCAATTAAGATCTCAAAGTATGGTCTCCATTGCTTGAACTAAAACTATAATTTTTTTTTATCTTTTCCTAATCTTGTACATGCTCTATAGGATAGAGAATCTCATAAAAATCAAACCCATAGTAAAAAGAGAGAGAGAAAAAAAACACAGTGGATTAGATTGATTGTGGAGGCTGCACCCAATCAACAAAGATCTCATGGTTTTATCTCACAAAAAGTACTTCACATGAGTTTAATTCTTTACATATATAGTATCATAGAGTCTTGCAAACTCCTGATAAGGAATTAAGGTGTTACATCTATCTAGAGTTCCATCTCTAATACAACATAGTTACTTTGAAGTTGGAAAATTTTAATAAACTAGGATGCTGTTGCATCAAAAGCCACCGTTGCAAGACAGACACCCATTCCTATTTGATCTGATTAGTAATATAAAATGGAATACTCTGTATTTTTGTTACCTTGTGTCAAAAGATGAGATTAAAAAGAAAAAAGCTGTTGACTACCCTATAGAATTGACATCAAGAGGTTAAAGACGATGGTACAATATATACCATCAATACTATAGTATCAACAGTCTAATCCTAAATGAAATTTCCTTTTTTAGTGCATGATTTTTAGAATAAACTTGAACTAGTCCCTTTTTTTTTTGTTTTTTTCATTTCATAAAAGCAAGTTCACAAGAGTTACAACTGAAGCAACACCGACTAGTCCTTTGTCACTTTATCAAGTAACAAGCTCTATGCGGAGGAGTGAGTGGTCATTGGACATTCTTTGAGGTCATTTCTAAAATTTCTATCTTGGGTTTCAATTTGACGGTACAGAGTTGAAAGTAGTGGAGAGCAAAGCACCCTCATTAATTAAAATTGTAACTATGTCCCCCTATAGACCTATAGAGTCCAAGCTCAATCCATAATTGAACAATGGCGCATTTGGGTGCCCGAATGATTAGTCACTAGTCAGTTTCTTTGACAAATTATAGCTTCATCTTCATCACTTTAGAAGGGAGAGAAGAAAGGGAAAAAGGCAAAGAAAGTGGCAGAAAAATCTCTAAAGTTAAAATTGGAAAATTTGATGTGGGTCCTTGCTGCCAATTAGTACTGTATATTAAGGCAAGCACTTGCCATGCTGTCAACAGTCCACAGAGGCCTGAGGTTCAAGTTCCTTCCTACACCAAGAAAGAAAGAGAAACCAAAGACTGAAACATAATTTCTTTTACTGACCTTAGAATTCCGTATCTGTTAACAATTTCTTTGCTCTTCACGAACTTTTCTGCAAATGAGGCCTTCCGGCCTAGCAGTCTCTCTTCTGGTGTTGTTCATTTTCCTTTCCACTGTTCAAGGTATGCCAAGAAATCTTTGTTAGGAGCAACAAGGCTCCTATTTCTGCACTGCCATTACATATCATAATTCAACTCTGATATCTTATGTTCTTTTTTGAAGGGATTAGCTTGATGAAAAGTTTCAAATCAGCAGAGCATCCTAAATTGCACGTTAGTATCCAATTCTTTCATTATTTATGCATTCAGTTGAATACAAGTTGAAAGTTTTCAAGAAATGGAACCTTTTTTGCTTTTATTTTTTTCTTTCCCAAATTTAAAGTGTAAAATCTGTTGCTATATGCAGGAGGGTACTTTGATGAAAGTAAGTAGGTATGGAGCCATGGTAGAGGTTATTCTCTGCAAAGAAGGGCACTCTACAGGTACCAAGAAGAGAAAAGCCTCTATAGTGTCAATCAAATCACACCACTCGCTACCAAGCATTCATGAAGATTACAGTGGACCTAGGAGGCACAGACCAAAGCACCATTAAATTCTTCTCTTCCCTAGGATTAGTTTTCTTCCATGTTTCGATGACCAGGGATAACTAGTATTATTCTTTAGTCTTATAAGAACCAGGTTCAACAAAATATTTGAACCCAAGGTCATGTAATCTGACAAAGTTTTCTCCTCAAAGAAGCTTCTCTAACAATGATTATATGTTTATGGGGCATTTTGTGTAAGATTTGTGTGGTATACGATAGCCACCAAAGTTTTGTCTTGTCTTGCACCAAATCCAACAGACAGCTAAGTCGGATTTCTTCACGTTCATTTTTGCAGGAAAGGATAGGAAACTTTTTACTGCAATTACTCCTAGGACTCCTGCATCATCCAACATTTCAAAGGTTGGTTGCTCGTTACTACCAGTGTTTCAAATAGCGGCCGCTATGTCAAATAGCGGCCGCTATCTAGCGGTAGCGGCGGTGGCCGCCACCGCTATTGCAGGTATATCGGGTGTGAGGATGGCTCACACCCATAGCGCCTAATAACGGGCGTTTTATAACGCCATAACGTAGGTTAGCGGTGATAGCGGTCCGTTATCGCCGCTATCACCGTTACCTTTCAGACAACAAGACAAAAAAAGAGAAAAAGAACAGAATTTCAGAAGCAGAGTAGCCGGCCCCGACAGCAAGAATCAGATTCCCCAACCCCAAGTACAATGCCCAAGCTTTCAAACATCAATTATCAACCTAAAAAATATTCAGCTTCAATCAAAAAAACAATTCACAACACAAGTTCATCAGTCATCAGTAATCAGTAATCACAGGCCACAGGCCACAGGCTCACGCCTCACAGCACAGTCACAGATTCACAAAACTCACAGACACAGACTATAGTCTCATTATCACAACACACACGAACTGTCACACACACACACAAGACAACAACTCAATTCACAACTCGCAAGTCACAAACAACAGTTTACAAACACAACTCACGTCACAAGCAAACAGAGAGAGACAAATCAACGCCGGCGTAAAATCCCCCAAGCAAACAGAGATCATCACGGACAAGACAACAACATAGCAAGATCTTTGAAAGGTAAGCAACTAAGCATTTTGTTTTTAAACTTAGATCAGATCAGAGAATGAGAAGGCTGAAGGCATGGGAGTTGGGACAGTGGGTGATGGCGTGGGACAGTGGGTGATGGCAAGGGCGGCGTGGGTGTTTGAATCTTTGAGAGACTAAGATCAGATAAGCTCAGAAGAGTCAGATCTGGCGCCGAAAGGAAAGGAGGCACCGCCGCTGGATGCCGACGGACATGGCGGCTGGCGGCATGATCCGTGACAGAAGGGGAGGGAGGGACCGAGGGAATCACGGTGAAAGTCAAAACGAAGCCGACGGAGACGGAGGCAAGGCTGAGGCCGGCGTCGTGAGGCTGGCAGCTGGCTGAGCCGCTGACGTGAGGCCATGCGTGAGGGGAGGTGAAAGGAAAAAAGGAGGCTAAGCCGCTAAGGTGAGGGGCTGAGGGCGTGATCGGGAGGCTGAGGGAGGCTGCCGGCGGCTCGTTATTGAGCCACTGAGAGGACTGAGGAGTGAGGACCGAGGGTTGGGTTGGGTTGGGACGGAAGGAACTTGGGTGCGTGGAGAGTCGGGGCCGATTGTGTCGGTTGGGTAGTGAAGTGAGGACAGAGGAGTGAAGAAGATTGAAGGGGTTAGAATAGAGCCGGTTTAGCAATTGTTTTTGTCAAGTTAATTTTAATTAGTTTTTATTTTATTTAGCATATTATTTTTTATCTTTATTTTGAGCATTTTTTTTAGGTAGAATTTATTTTGAGTATTTTTTTTAGCTAGAATTTATTTTGAGCATTTTTTTTTAGCTAGAATTTATTTTGAGCATTTGCTACTGTCGTTGCCATCATCAATCATCATCAGCAAACCAAAAAAAGAAATTGTTTTAATATGTATTAATAGTGATGGGCTTTAAATTAAAAGTTTAAGAATGGATGAATCATGATAAAAAAAATTTATGAAATGAGTAATTTGAATTTAAAAAAAAAGATAAGGTTGAATTTAAATTATTAATTTAATTTTTAAAGTAAAATTTGTAGTGCAATTAAATATATTGTATTAAATATTATTATAACTTAAGAAAAGTTAATATTGATAATTTGATGTTCATATATAAATATGATTGTTTAAGTTAATTGATTGTGGCAAATTAATATTAATTTTTTGATATAGTCGAACATTATTGTAATTAAAGAAAAATATTGATAATGTAAATGTAATTAATTAAATTATTATTACTTCTTAAACGGTTGAAAATGTGGTTAATTAATGATTCAGATTCAATTTTTTTGTATAAAAAAATGTGATAATTCTATCTCATTTGTTTATACTTATTTGTTTAACAGAAAATGTCAAGCATACCACGAAGTAAGGATTTTCCAAGTAAGGGACTAGAAGGTGCGCCAAGTGATGATATCGGTTGGCATTTCGGAATACCTGTACCAAATTCAAAAGGAAATGTGTCATGTAAACTTTGTGGGAAAATTGTAAGAGGAGGAATAACACGCTTCAAGGAGCATATTGCTCATAAGACTGGCAATGTTGCACCATGCCCCAATGTTACTGGTATGTTATAAATATTATGTTAATTTTTCAATAAAGATTATAAAATTACATTAACATGTACAACTAATTTTTTTTTATTTTTCTTAACTGTATTATTAAAAGGTACTGTTAGAGAAAGTATGATGAAACTCCTCCAAGAAAGTAAAAAGAAAAAAATTGATAACAAAAAGAGAAAAGATGAATTCTTTTCTCAATTAAGAGGAGAGGAAGATTATGATTATGAAGGATTCATAGACGAAGATGCTGCTATGAGACAAGCCATGCAAGAAAGTGTTCAATCACAACGTGAGTGGCATATGAGGCAAGAATTTAGGCAAAGAACTAGTGGTTTTAATAATACTTATGAAGAGGGACGAAGCTCTCATGGCTCAGTTGCTGACTATTTTGATCCAAGAATAAGGAAATCTACTCCAAGTGACTCTGAAATTTCTTTAAGGGGAGCAGTACCTGAATTGGTTAGAAGTAAGAGTTTAAAGCAACCGAAGTTAAGTGATTCTTTTATGAAGACACTAAGAAAGAAGCTGGGTGAATCAGTATCTAAATTTTTGATACACGATCGACTTCCTTTTCATTTAGCAAACTCTCCATGGTTGCACAATTTGGTTTCTGTAGCAGCAGAAATTGGGCCAAATGTAAAGCTTCCAACACCTTATGAGGTTTCTGATGTATATTTGGAATCAGGGTATCAACAAGTCAAAGAATGGGTTGATGGATTAAAGGTTCACTGGAGTGAAGTAGGTGCTACCTTAATGTGTGATGGGTGGACCAATAGCTTGAATCAAATGCATATAATAAATTTTCTAGTTTATTGTAGTAAAGGGACCATTTTTTGGAAATCTGTTGATGTCTCTAGTGTTCAGACTAGAGATACTAAATTTTACTACAAATTATTAGATCAAGTTGTGGAAGAAATCGGAGAGCAATATATTGTTCAAATAGTCACCGACAATGAAGCAGCACTTAAGGCTGCTGGAAAAAAATTAATGTTGAAAAGAAAACATTTGTTTTGGACTGCCTGTGCAGCTCATTGCTTGGATTTATGCCTTGAAGATATTGGGAAGAAGCAAAACGTGGAAAAAGTATTGGACGAGGTGAAGAAAGTCACTTGTTTCATATACAATCATATTTGGACAGTTGACTTGATGAAGAAATATACTCAAGGAAGGCAAATACTTCGTCCTGCTCTCACTCGATTTGCTACCAATTTCATCCAATTGCAAGAAATAACAAAGCATAAACAAGGTCTATGAGAAATGTTCAATTCAAAGGTTAGTATTTAATAATTAGTACAATTATTTAAGTTTAGTTTTTTTTTGATATCTTGTTTAAATCTTAATTTAAAAATGCAGGAATTTAAAGAATCTAAATGGGGGCAACAAAAGTCAGGACCTGCTTATGAAGCAAAAAAAATTATTTTGGGAAACGATTTTTGGAAAAAAGCAAGTGAAATAATAAAAGTTTATGACCCTTTGGTAAAAGTATTGCGCCTTACGGACAGTGATGAAAAACCAACAATGGGCTTTATTTATGAGGCAATGGATAGAGCTAAACGGGCAATTGAACAAGAATGTCGATATTCCACTAAATATGAAAGGATTATCGATAATAGATGGACATTTATGCATTCTCACTTGCATTCAGCTGGTAAGTAGACTAAAAATGTGGATTGTAATTAAAATAACATTTTATGTTATATGCTTAAATTGCTTATATATATTTTTTTATTGCTTATTTTTTTTATTGTTATGAACTATGTTTAGGTTATTATCTGAATCCCCAATTTCAATATGGTGTGAAATCTTCGTCGGATGTGTTAATAGAAACAAGAGAAGGTATAAAAGCAGTGATAGAAAGATTAGAACCTTCTATGGATAATCAAATCCAGATGACTAATCAGGTTAGTGTTTACTACTATTTTATACTTGAAAATTTTATTTTATGTATTAGAAATATAATTAATTTTTTACATTTATTTAATAATTGAAATGTTTTATCAATGTAGTTGTTTGTATTTCAAGATAAAAGAGAAACATTCTGTACGCCACAAGCACAGAGAGCTTGGAAGCAAATGAATCCAGGTAAATAATTAATTAAATAGTTTTAATTTCTTTAATATTATTTATATATTGGTATTAAATTTATTTTAAATTATTTTATGCAGCTGAATGGTGGATGATATATGGTACATGTGTTCCTGAATTGCAAAGAATAGCAATTAAAGTGCTTAGTCAGACAACTTCTGCATCTAATTGTGAAAGAAATTGGAGCACATTTAGTTATATACACACCAACAAAAGAAACAGGTTGAAATATGAAAGACTTCATAAGATGGTGTACACTTATTACAATATGAGGCTAAGGATGAGACATCAAAAAAGGAGGAGTATTGATGAGATAAATGATAGTTTCAATCCTATTAGCCTAGACCATATCTTTGAAGAAGATGATCCACTTTCAGAATGGCTACAAGAGAAAGAAAATCCTTTGTTAGATGGGCAAAACTCTGATTGGTTGCCTCTTGATAATTCTGATGATGAAATGAATGTTGAACAATCATATCAATCAGGAGAACAAAATCTGCCTCACTCAAGTACAAGCCGATCACCAACTCAGAGTGATGATGATGAGGGTTCAAGTCCAACTGGTGGTGATGGACCTGGTGGTGATGGTAGTGGTGCTAATTATAGTGGTGGTGCAAATGAAAATAGGCCTTTTAGTCCACTTGGCGGAGAACTTGGGCTTGCTGCTACCGGTGGATTATTCCTTGATTTGTCAGAATACGGAGTACATCCATCTGTTGAATCTAGTGGGGATAGAAGTAGAGATAGAGTTCGATCAAAGGGAAAAGCCAAGAAGCACCAACATGATATGTCTGGAGGCTCTTCATTTCGAAGATCAACTTCTAGTAATGAATCGTTTGGTAGTCAAGGCTATTATCCACCGGGACCACCTTTACATTTTCAACCTCCTTATGGTTACTATCCACCTCCACAAGGTTATTATCCACCCCAGCCATATCCTAATTATCCCATGCCCTATTATCCCCAAATGTATCCACCACCACCGCAAATGTATCCACCACCCCAAATGTATCCACCACCACCCCAAATGTATCAAGAACAAGGATATGGTTCGAATTCTGGACAAAGGTCACGAAGATCGACTTGCCATGGTTCTGAAAGTGAAGAGGGAGAATTTGATGCTCCTCGTCGTTCCACTATGTGGTAATCGGTAAGATTTAAAGTGTATTTTTTTTTTAGTTTCCTTGAATTGAATTTAACAAGTTCTATTTGTTAATTATTAATATTCGTAGAAATTCATGTGGAAGAGAAAAAAAGAAAAATATTGACATAATTAATTTAGGTAAAAAAAGATTTGACAAAATTTAGATGAAAAAACTCCTTAATAATTTAGATAAAAAATAATTAATGCTAAATAATTAGTACATGATTATTTATCTCTATTTTCAATATTTGTTATTTTTTAAAAAATCATAAGTAATTTTTTAAATATGAATGTTTTATTATAATTCAAAAAATTATAAATAACTTTTTTTCACATAAATAATAGACTTGAGGTATCATAAATTACTTTAAAAACTATAAAATAAGACTTTACATGATTATAATTACAATTACTACACTTTATATAGAATTGTGCGAAATTAAAAAAAATTCACGACCGTGATGACCGCGATGACCGTAATTACCGCTGTTATGTCCGCAACCGCGATAAACGCAACGCGACCGAAAACGCGGCCGCGGCCGCGACCGCAATTTAAAACAATGGTTACTACTAGTTAATATCTAAATTTCCATAGCTAGGGTTTAGATTTTTCCCTACATGACATTATGCTCTCCATCTATGCAGAGCGAAGAGAATGGAGAAAACAAAGCTAACCCTACTCCAAAACTCAAATCAGGCAGCCAAGAAAATGGTGAGAAGCAAAAGAAATTGCTTGTTGATTCACCGACAACTTCCGAACACGAGGAGGTTCATGACCAGTATGCAGAAATTATGGACATAGTTGAAATGGACTATTCTCCAGCCAAAAGAAAACCTCCAATACACAACTAAAGAAAGAATATAAACGGAAGCAAAAGTTTTCCAGGATAATAAAGGAATAGAATTGGACAGCCCTCCACGAAAGCTGCAGTTTTTTTAGGGTTAGGAATGATTTTGTACATAACATATATTTTGTTATCATAGTTATTGTTAAACCAACATATATTTTGTTATCATAGTTATTGTTAAACCAGCGCTTTTGATGATTGAGTAATGATGCACCCTTTTTGGGGGCTCTTTAGGCTTTGTAACCTTGCAACTTATGGAATGAAAAACTTACAAATAACATCAAAATTTTATAGCCTTAATAGTGGATGGCAGACGGTGATAAAGATATAGCCAAATTGATAATAGATAGAACCCTCTGATTTTAGAAACAGAATATTCATTCTTTCACACATGCATTGGTTGGTAATGGTCTAGATCTTAACAGGATCTGTCTCAGATATAATTAAAATGGGATGCCATGTATCCAAAAGAACTGAAATGTGGATAGAATTTAATATCGTACAAATTGAAAGAGGCCTGTGTTAAATGAAGTAGGTATGGAGCCTCATCTGACATTGACCTTTGTGTGTGTTCTTTGCTCGGTTCCTGACCCACCGTGTTTCACTTATTGATTGTAGTGTTCGAAAGGTCAGTGGTCGCTCATACATGTGGGCTCACATGTCTCCGTTGGGTCACCTATGCTGTGGCCTCTAAGCCAAGATTTCGGTGTACCATGCAAAATAAAGACTAATTTGAATAGCCGATGCGATTGGTTCATTAGATTGAAGAAAAAAATCACTATTAAAAATATAAAATTTTTAATAAAATAATAAAAAAATTTATTACTGAGGGTAAAAATGTAATTTACATGAGAAATTTTTGTCTTATTCATATTTTTCAATCGCGCTGCCAGTAAGCCAAACTAGCCCGAAGGATTTACTGCTTCCACCTAGAGTATGGTGTCTTTAACGTGTTTGTGTTTTGGGACAATATACTTGGTTCACTACAGCAGCCTTACGGCTGGACATGTCAAGTTGTTTCCGAAATAATTCCTCAGCAGGTACTGGCCCCAAAGGAAAAAATGCGAAGCAGCTTAGAAAGAAAAGTTGTTATCTGCTGCAATGAGACTCCATGTATATCTGATTTCTGCATTTCCAAGTAATTGAGGGTTGGAAACAGCTATTTGACATCTAATTTCGTGCAAGACACCTTTTCTTTTGTGTTGGTATTTATTTTTGGAAGTTGAAATAAAAATTTATTGAAGGAAAAATTAAAGCCAAGCTACAAGATTTGAGTTCCTATGAACTCCAAATTTAGCTAAGCAATCAGCCAAGTAATTAGCCTCTCTAAACACATGGACAAAAGAAATCACACCAAGATAAGAAATGAGATTACGCATCTTGTTGATCAGATTGCTATATCTACAAGGACTTTTGTCAACTTCTTGTAGCCACGAGATAACAACTTGAGAATCACTTTCCATAATAAGAGGAGGCAAACGATTCAAACCTGTGTTGGAGACAATACTCAAAGCTTCAATGATAGCAAGAAGCTCCAGCAAATTGGAATCCGCAACCCCGATATTCTTAGAGAAGATGAGCTTAGTATTACCATGATATTCACGAATAACCCCACCTATACTTGCTTCACTTGATTTTCCAAGGGAGAAACCATCCACATTAATTTTTCAAGATCCATTCAGAGGATGAGACCAACAAACTTTCAATCTAATAGCTTTTTTTTTTTAACAGGAATTGAAAACTCTTGACAATGAACCGAAATCATGTGACAAATTTGATAAATTGAGCAATCTTTCCTATTGAAGACTAAATCATTCCTTGCTAACCAGATGGACCACACAATGGAGTAAAAGATGGTTTTCCAAACCAACTTCTTGCTATTACACATGAAAATCGTATTCCAAACCAAAAACAAAGAGCAAAGATTCCTTGGAATTACCCATCCTTGATTCCATATTTTGATGAAATGGGACCAGATCTTCCATGCAAAGTTACCATACAGGAACAAGTACATCATAGTTTCAATATCCTTACAGAAGACACAATTATAATTAGCATTCAGATTACAACCCTTGCTTTGAAGGACATCATGAATTAGGATAGAACCATTTAAAGCATTCCAGCAAAACAAAATGACTTTAGAAGGTGCACAACCATCCCAAATGCTAGAATCTACCAAATTACCAGCATTTAAAGGTTCCATGGCAAGTCTAAAAGATTTAGCACTAAAAACCCCATTAACAATATGTGTCCAAATCACTCTATCCTTGGCAAAATGAGAGATCGAGACAGGGTTAAGAATTTGCAGAAGATTATTCCATACGTCTTTCTCCCAGTCAAAAAAATGGTCTTCTAAGGACAATCTTCCTGTTCCATAGACCATTAGACTAGAACCAAAATCTTTGATACAACCATTTTGATTCATAGCCAAAGCAAAAATTCTTGTGAAAGAGTCATTAAGAATAACAGCTTGAATCCACATATTTATCCAGAAAGAAATCTTGGCTCCATCACTAGCACATAACAAAAAACTAGACTTTGAATTGTTAGTACAAAAACCCCTATTCCCAGTAATATATATGTCTCTCTTACTCTCATTGCAAGGTTTCGACTAGAACTCATAGGAAGGTATATGTAACAATCTGTTATATATAGTAAATATCCATAATCATATATTCAGTCAATTGGTTGTACTGTTTGCGATGCCTTTATAACCATTCACTTGTAATAGTAGTCAATTTATAAAGGCTAAATGCTTAAATAAGGATCTAACGTTTTCAGAAATATTCGATTTAGGATGTAAACTTTTATTTTGCTCAATTTAGGATAAAATGTTTTCTATTTTGTTCAATATAGGATTTTTTCATGGGATTGAGCCACACGCGCCGTATACTAGCGTGAGCAGGTTAAAAACAAAGGATTGAAAAAAAAAGCTTTTTAACCGTGAAAAAAAACAAATAAATGAAGAAAATAATAAATAAAAAGCTTTTTAACCGTAATTAAAAAAATACAAAAAAAATTGAAAAAAAAAAAGTAAAAACGTAAGAGGCGTTGTAATTAGGGTTTTTTTTGTTAGGGTTCTCCATCGACAAGTTCAAATCTTCCAAAAATTTGCCAAAATCTTGAGGAATATTTGTTCGTGAGATACGATAATAGTGATTGCAAGGTACTCTATTGCAAAACGAAGCAATTTAAGGGGAGTTTTCTTAGCAGAAATCTTCCATAAGCCTAGTAGGTTAGTTCTTTGAATTTGTTACCTTTTTTCTTTTTGGGGGTTGTTGAAATGCTCAAATAAGGTTCGGTTTATGTTTGAGATGCACTGGTTTATTGAATTTTGTTATAAATTTAATGTTTTTATTGTTTAGGCTAACTAAATTCTTAATTTGGGTATAATGCACTAATTTGCTAATTTGGTGATTTTCGATTAATTAGTTTTCTTTGGCAATGTAAAAGTGTATGACAGATTTAGGGTTTGTGATATTGTGAATGTTGGACTAAATTTAAATGTTGATTGATTAAGAATTCTTACTTAAAATATGTTTGTCATTTGGCGCAGAGATGAGTTTTGAGCTGTGTACCATGAGGTTTCATTATGCAGGACAATTTATTGGTGAATGTCCTAGTCTAAGATACATAAATGAGATAGTTGAAGAACTGACAGTTGATCCGGATAAGGTTTGTTATTTTGATTAGTTGAGTGTTTGTGAATCTGCTGGGTTTATTAACATTAGGAGGATTTATTACTTAATGCCCAGAAAAACCCTACATGATGGACTCAGGTTAGTTTGAGATGATAAAACAACACTTCATGTGATAGAATGTATGACTAGTCAAGGCATTATAGATGTCTATATATAACATGGTGTAGACGAGCCTTAAGTAATTCTTCAGATATCAAGTCAAGAACCTAATGAGGCAGATAATGTGCCTGTTGAATCTGTGAATGATGATTTAGGAGGGGCTAATAATGAGGCAAATAGGGCTGATAATGAGCCAAATAGGGTTGATAGTGAGGTAGACATAAATGCAGATAATGATGTAGATAGAGATTCTGTTCATAGTGAATATTTAAGTGGTAGTGAGGATGAAGAAGAGGTTATGGGAGAAGGGACTGAGGGAGAAGAGGTTGTGGGAGAAGGGACTGAGGGAAGAGGGTTTAATGTTGAGAGAGGGTCTATGAATGAAGAAGCTGGTGAAGGGGCTGAGGCAGAAGGATATCATAGTGAGTATTTTGACTCTGATGAATATGGTGAGGATAAGGAGGACATTGTGGATTATGCTAGTAGAAGTAGAAATAGTTTCTAGTATATGATCCTAACAGCAGCATACCCTATATCGAGTTAGGCATGTTGCTTGAAATTCAAAACAGTTTAAGCATGCTGTGTCATTATTGGCTATCCATAGTAATAGAGCTATTGTTTGGGCTAAAAACCATAAGGATTTTGTGAGGGGTAAGTGTGCTCAACCTAACTGTCCTTGGGTGATATATGCATCTTTTAATAAGAAGTTGCAATCATTTCAAGTGAATACTTATAGAAATACTCATGATTGCAACAAGGTGTATACAAATCCAAGGATGAGTCAGGCCATTTTGGCTAAACTGTATACTGACAAGTTTATGAGAAACCCCTTCATGAAGGATTCAGATGTACAGGAGGCAGTTAGGAGTGATTATGGAACAAGTGTGAAAATTAGCATGGTTAGGAGGGCTAAGAAGTATGTGGCAAAGAAGGTGATAAGTAATTATAAGGAGCAGTTTGCACATTTGTGGGATTATGCAAATGTAAATAGAGAGACTAATCCTGGTAGCACAGTGAAGATGCAAGTACATAGACAGAATCCAGACTCTCAACCTACATTTGAGAGATATTATATATGCTTTAATGCATTGAAAACTGGTTTAGAAAATGGTTGTAGATGTTTTCTAGGACTAGATGGTTGTTTTCTAAAAAGCTTGACAAAAGGGGAGTTATTATATGCTGTTGGCAGAGATGGAACAATCAAATGTTTCCAGTTGCATGGGCACTTGTGGAAGTTGAATGTACATCTTCATGGAAATGGTTTATTGAACTTCTAAAGTCAGACATTAAACATCTTGGAAATAAAGTGGGCTGGACTATGATGACAGACCAGCAAAAGGTAAATTTTTTAACCTGTTCTCCTTAGTTATTTATTTAATAAAATAAATGATGTTGATATTATTATTTTTATGGAGGGCCTTGACACTGCAATTGATGATTTGCTTCTAGCTGCTGAGCACATATTTTGTGCTAGGCATGTTTATGTCAATTGGGCTAGTAAGGGACATAGGGGTTTGGATATGAAGAAATCCTTCTAGAAGATTGCTAAGTCCACCACTGTGAGGCAGTATGAGGAAAATTTGAATGAGTTAGCTAGAAAGAAACTTGTAGCAGCTGAAGATATATTAAGAGTCCTACCTCAAAAATGGTATAAAGCCTTCTTCAACACAGACTCTAGAATTGATTCGGTTGAGAATAATCTGTGTGAGGCTTTTAATGGGACATTGCTTGATGCAAGAAGGAAACCAATCATATCTTTGCTTGAAGACATTAAAAGGAATATGATGGCAAGGATTGTGAGAAAAAGGAAAGAGTGTAGTAAGTGGAGAGGCAACCTTGGTCCAAACATTTGGAAGGTGATTGAAAAGAATTCTAAAATTGCTTTTGACTGTTTTGTTCTATTTAATGGGGATGATGGTTATGAAGTTGAGTTGGGTCAGGATAGGTTTGTTGTAAATCTAGAACATAGGAGTTATACATGTAGGAGGTTTTCACTGTCTGGTATCCCATGTGCGCATGCCATATGTGCAATTAGAGACCGTAGGGGAAATGTTGAGGAGTATGTCTCTAGTTAGTACTATAAAGAGATATATGTTAGCATATGGTAATGCACTTCAGCCCATGCCTGGACTTAAAGAGTGGACCAAATCCACTACACAAGACCCATTCAACCCACCTGAGTATAAGAAGATTTCAGGCAAGCCCAAATTAAATAGAAGAAAAGACCCAAATGAGCCTAATAAACAGAAAAAGGTAGAAGGTAGTCTGTCAAGGAAGGGCATGATTATGACATGCACTTTTTGTCATAAAGAAGGGCACAACAAAAGAGGTTGTCTTGTGAAGGGTAACGAGGTAAATGCATTTGTCACTTCTATGTTTCATTAGAATACCATAATTAATTTTTTATGCAATTAAAGACTATAACCTAACCCCCTATCTCTTTCTGCGGCAGCAACAATCAGCTCAGCAGATGTTTAGAGAGAACTTTGACCAAGGTGACTGTACTACAGTCAATGTGGAGTTATTTGAAAATGTTGAGGTAGGTGCTGTTGAAAGGGGGAGGGGAAGGGGAAGAAAGAAACAAAGAGTGGCTAATGCTTCGGCCTCAGCCTCAGCCTCAGCCTCAGCCCCAACCACAGCCATTGTATCTGCCTCAGCTTCTACCTGCAGTGCTTCAGTATCTGCCTCAGCATCTGGGTTATCTTTTGCTACTGCATCTGCATATGCATCTATCTCTAGTAATGTTTCTGCACATGCACAAGTGCATCAAGTGCAAGGTAGAGATGCTAGCAGCTGTTTTGCAAATAGGGATGGAAGATTTTATGGCATGACTGGTGGAGGAAGTGGAAGTCCACTGTCTAAAAACAATCCAAGTAGAACCAGTGAGAGGAGGAGGGCCATTTCTGCCAACAGGCCTACACTGGGAAAATGTTGGGAAAGAAAAACAAAAGAAGTGGAGGATTTGCTTTTAAATGTGAGTATAGTATGTTTTGGATTTTTATGTTCTGTTTTGACCTAAATGTTACCATATTTATATATATGTTTTATTAACAGCCTGGGTTGTCAAGTCAGAAGGGTATCTCTATTAATGGTCAGAAATCCGAGGGTGATGGCAAAAGCAAAAGCAAAAGGCAAGCTACTGAAGACATAAGTGCATGTGCTACTCAAGAGAGTCAAAATGCAGGGAAAGGAAAACAAAAGAAGAGAAGGATCTGATTTTCTGTTTAATTTTCTATTTGATTTGTTTCTGATGTGGAAAAGAAAACAGAATATGTTTCTGTTTCAGACAAATGTTAAAGAGCAATTTAGTATAAATGATGTTTAATGAATGTTATTTGCTCTTGAACTTCATGTTAACAAGCCTTATATTTTATGAAATGAAATTAGGTATTATTCATAAATATGTGAAATATTGTAAATTCAATTGCATTTCATGTTGACATAACAAATACATAACAAATCAACCTACTCTGATTTACACATTCATATAACAAAGTTGGCAAATAACATACACATTCATATAACATTAATCATCCTGTGTACATTGACAAAAGGGTAAAAAATTTACATATCATTAGTTGAAAATTTTTTTCATTAGCTGAAAATTTACATCCCTAAACCAAGCATACAAATTTTCTCTTCTCTTTTGCCATTCAAAATAAACATAAACATGACTAAAACAACACATACTAACAACATAATAAACATCACTTTCCATATATTGTAATCATCTTTTTATTTGCATTTTAATGTTAAAATACTAAGCTCCCTCTTCAGCTGAAAATTTTCTTCAATAAGTTCACCTTCAATGTAATCCACAGCATTATTTTTTACTTATGATAATCGCTTCTTCAATTCTTTGACTTGATCATAAAACATCTTTTCTCTCCTCCTCAACTCATTAATGATCTCTCTTGCTCTATCACAAAATTTGGGATCATGCCATAAATGAAAACCACAAATTATATCCTACATTCAAAATGAAAAAATGTTATTTTTTATAAAAAAATATATATGTTTTTATTCTCTAATATATGCAACATAATAACTTTCTGACATCCTTCAATTTCATCTTGCAACTAAACTCACAATATGAAAATTTGCAATATGAAAATTTTATTCTCTAATATATGCAACATAATAACTTTCTACCATCCACATCCTTCAATTTCATCTTACAACTAATAATATGCAACTAAGATCTAGATGAAAATTTGCAAACTATCAGGTACCGTGAGCATTCATAAAATCTTCTCCCTGGATTTGAGCTAGTACATGAAGTCCATCTCGGTGCCTTCAACTTGCAATGACAAAAAATAGTTTCCCCCTCATAATCAAATTCAACAGGGTAACTACTTCTAATTAGCTTAAATGATCTAACATCAAAACACCCATCTCTGGATAAACTGCAAAAATAAATTAAAACAAAACTAAATAGATAATCTGACAAAATATTAAGTCAGTTGAATTAGAAATGCTAGATGAACTGGAAATGCTAATCAAACTAAATAAATAAATTAAATCAACAACATCTAATCAAACCTTGAACTAGAAATGCTAGATGAACTCATTGTAGCACCAAAAGCCAGATACCCTAAAACCAACTCCCCGATAACGAACTCAGCTACCCAAGCTTTTAAGTGTCAAATTTCAAAAAGAAAATGATTTTCGAGGTTTGTACAAACAAAAACAAATGAAAGATTTTCGGTTGAAATCTAAAAAAAAGCAAGAGCTGAGCAGTAGAGACTGGTTTTCAAGCAAGAAGAGAAGACAGAGAGAAGAAAGCTAAGCTAAGAAAAAAGCTAAGCAATTTTTTTTAATTTTTATGTTTATGTATTATATTTCTTTTTAACGTAAAAGTAATTATTTTTTCTTAGCAAAAACGGTTTTTTGTTCATAAAAAATATTAAATTTAACGTCGTTAGTATGATAACGGCGCGTGTGGCTCAATCCCGTGAAAAAATCCTATATTGAACAAAATTGAAAACATTTTATCCTGAATTGAGCAAAATAAAAGTTTAGATCCTGAATCGAATATTTCCAAAAACTTTAGATCCTTATTTGAGCATTCAACAATTTATAAATAAAAGTCTATCTATAACTGACATTAATATTTACATAAAAAGTATCACTTTCAGTACATTTCACTAGTTTACATCCCCTATATGTAAATTATATAAAAATAGAACTGTATATAAACGTCTGAACATATAAAAGAAAATAAATTATACCTCCACAATCAGATAACTGCTACCTAAAATGCAGCCAATCTATGGAACAGTATATCACTACAGATAACCTGTGAGGTGGGAAAAAAGGGGTGTGCTAAATGCCCAGTAAGAAATTCGTATGCAAGAACTGATACCATGAAATCTACATGCATAAAATTATTTGGTTTCTAACAGTACACTAAAGGACAGTTTAGGAAAGATACTATAGTTGGCTAGGTAATCGAATAGAGTATGGGAGGTATTTTAAAGTACCTATCGTGTTCCAGTTGTTAGTTGCGACTATAGGGAGTAAACAGCTGGAGATGATATGCATAAATAGTATAAATCACTTTAAAATCATATCATGCAGTATTTCAGTATATAAACGATATATAAATAGTTTAACTGAATTACTTCAGTAAACAGTTCAATATAGAAATCCAATAAACAGTACAATAAACAATTTAAAAATTTCAATGCAGTCGATATATAAATAATTCAGTTTAGTAAAACAGTACAGTACAGTGGAGACCAGTCAACACCTAATAGATAACATGCCATAACAGTATCCCAAGAAGGGAGAAACAGTAACAACAAGACATATGGCCATAGTCTAGGGAGTCCGTAGTGTATACTTGCCGAGTGGCAACTGCGGAAGCTAAAGATTTAGCAAGTCTATTAGCAACACTACAATAACAGTAACAATCAGCATGCTACAGGGCCTAATAGTCCTAAAACACTTTATAACTAGTATAAATACCATTAAAGAAATCATTTCCAATAATAAAATTCTCAGTCAGTCCATAAATGATCATGTTGGAAAACATAAGCAGTTCAGTAATAAAAAATTATAAAATATTCACAGATTAGTGTTCATTTCTAAAAATGATCTATTTATCTGTAAACAAGTTATAAGAACATGCAAGTACTCTCATGTACGTAACATTTGATAATATGAATTTTTAAATATTCTTTTTCGATATTTAATGAAAATATGGAATTTCAATAAATGGTATGAGATTAGCTTAATAATTCTTTCATTTCTAATACTCAAGGATATTAAAGGATAATTCCATAAAATTCTTAAAAATTTTGACATTATAACGGGTGTTTCTAACCTAACATTCCTACAGTAAAAACACAGTATATAAAACCAACTAGAGTCCACAATTTCAAAAATTCCAAAGGAACTGATTTCAAGACAATTTCATAAAATCATTTTCAACCACAATATGCATTCATAGTATCCCTACGTCTTCCATACTCATCTTTTACTTGTCAAATTCTACCGAAGCAACCAATAGCACCCTGCAATTATTCTCACTCCCGGGCTGCAAAACATTATGCCAATACCATTATTTCACTACACTTTAATTATAATGAATTCTTCTTCATTAAAATCTATCACATTGTCTACAGTAGTCCCTAAACCAATCTAATTTACATTACTGTTAAAATGCAACTATGCCTAAATCAACTCCGTTTTCAATTTCGATCGCACCGACAGTCTCCTCTTAATTTATATAGTATTATGGGACCTAGAACTCATCAAATTGAGCACCATTACATGGTCACCTTCCCTTGGCCGAAACTATAATGGTGACAATCACATGGTTTTTCAACAATTTAATCCTTAATTTATGCTTTATCATTATTTTCCACTTCGATTACACCATCTTCATGCATAAAAACACAATGATTCATGAACTCTTCATCATGGCCAAAACCATAAGAGAGTGTTTGAGGTGAATCTAGTTCAATCTATGACCAAATTCATGCTTAGCTACCTTAATTACATCATTTTCTAACATTAAAACATAAAGAAAATGCAAGCATGAATTTACCTCACTGTGGCTGAATTTTATGGGAGTTCCTTCACCTTGACTTTGTCCACTTTACATTTAAATATTGATATGGGCTTGTACAGCACGAAATTTAGGACAAAGTTGTAGAAAAGAGTTTTCGATTTTAAGCTTGTTTGGTGGGTGGTTTGGAAGCTTTTTATTTCTCACCAAGGTTGTTAATGGAGGAAGGGGTAAGGTTGAAGAAGATGGTGGCTAGCACCTTAGAGAAGTGTGAAATTTTCTTTTAAAATTATCTTGGTTGCTAAATGATCAAAATGCCCTTGGTTATAATAATTTTGTATAATTTTGCCCTTAAACTTCCATAATATTTTTATTGAACATATTTTAATGAACGAATGGGGTTTTATTAAGGTTTGACCAACAATAAGGGTAAAATTACCAAAATACCCTTATCGGGTCAATCACGAGATTTATTATTTTACCTATTCAGACTATCTTTTGACATGGCCTAGAACTTATTTACACGTAGATTATCATACTACAGTCAGTTTTTCAAAAGTCAATTTAGTTTGCCTATTATTTACGAAAGTTCAATTATCTATTGTCTTTAATTGTCATTTTTTTAATTTATTGGCACACTTCCCAAAAAAGCTTAAATAAAGGATTTTGGGTTCTAGATTCTTACCATAGGCTTATTCAGCTCTTTTTACTGAGTGTACCAAGTCACCTGTCTATCCGAGCACTGTAAGGTCTGTGGGACTCACCACACTGTTTCCATTTATACCTGCGAAATACACAAAAATTGAATAGTGGTGAGAAGTCCAACACATGTAATAGTACCAGAATATGCGATTCTCACATCCTCCCCATCTTAGAAAATTTGGTCCTCCAAATTTGATCGAACCTATCATTGAAATAGCTTTAGGTATTTTTCTCTCATTACACTTTCTAATTCCCAGGTCGCCTCTTCCTCTGAATGGTACTGCTAAAGCACTTTTACCAAAGGAATGGTCTTAGATGGTAACACCTTGTCCTTTTAATCCAAGATCTGAATCGATTTCTCTATGTAACTCATCCTACCTGATCTCCAGTGGTTCGTACCAAATTACGTGAAATGGATTTGGATGGTATTTCATCAACATTGATATATGGAAGACATTATGCACTCCGAATAATTTTGGTGGTAGTGCTAATCGGTAGGCAACATCTCCCATGCGGTTTAAGATCTTAAATGGCTCGATATATCGGGGACTCAATTTCCATTTCCTTCCAAATCGCATGATGCCCTTAGAAGGTGAGATTTTCAAGAAGATCGAATCTCCAATAAAATCCTCCAAAGGTCAGTGTCTATTATCAGCATAGCTCTTTTACCGACTCTTAGCTGTCTTTAGTCTCTCACAAATAATCTGTGCATCTCAAGAAGTCTGCTCTACCAAGTCGGGAGCCAATATCTTTCAATCACCCATTTTTCCCAAGCAACTGAGGACCTACACCATCTACCATAAAGAGCCTCGTAAGGTGCCATGTCAATACTAAATGATAACCATTATTATAGACAAACTCTGCCAATGGCAAATGATCATCCCAAGAGCCTTTAAAATCTAGTGCACATGCTCTCAACATATCCTCAAGCGTCTGGATGGTACACTTAGACTGATCATCAGTCTGTGGATGGAAAGCGGTGCTAAAGTTCAGTTTGGATCTCATGGCCTCTTGGAATCGCTCCTAGAAATGAGAGGTAAACCTGGAATCCTTGTCAAAAGTGATGCTCACTGGAACTCCATGTAGTCTGACAATTTCCCTTACATATAAATCGACTAAGGCACTGAAGGAATCTGTAGATTTAATAGCAAGGAAGTGGGCGAACTTCGTCAATCTATCAACAATCACCCAAATCGCATCATGATTCCTTCGAGTTTTCGGTAAACCCATAATGAAGTTCATAATTATGTGCTCTCATTTCCACATCGGAATCGATAGAGGCTGTGATAATCCAGCAAGCTTCTAATGCTCTATCTTCACTTGCTAGCATGTGAGACATCAAGCAACAAACTCCGTGATGTCCCATTTCATCTTTGGCCACCAATACACCATACGCAGATTATGGTAAATCTTATTATTGCCTGGGTGTAGAGTGTTCCTGAATGTATAAGCCTCTGTTAGAATCAGATCCTTTAACTGTCGATCATCAGGAATACAAATTCTACCTCTAAAGCTTAGTATACCGTCAATGCCAATCTCATAATCCAATTGAATACCCATCTACACTTAATTGGCAATCTCTATGCAGTTCACATCATCTCTCTGAGTAGTTCTGAATTTATCTATCAAATCTGGTTCTACTCGAAGGTTAACAGTGAAACCATATCTCTCAGAGGAAACAATATTTAGATTGAGGCTTGAAAACTGATCTAGTAAATCATACTCTCGAATCATCATGTATGATACCATACCAATATGCTTTCTACTCAAAGCATCTACTACCATGTTTGCTTTCCCCGATTGGTATAAGATCTCGCAATCATAATCCTTTAACAGCTTCATCCATCTACACTGTCTCATATTTAGTTCCCGCTGTGATAACAGATACTTAAGACTCTTATGATTTGTATATACCTGGAATTTCTCTCCATATAGATAATGCCGCCATATCTTTAATGCAAACACCACGGTAGCTAATTCCGATTCATGTGTGGGATAATTCTTCTTATGCTCCTTCAACCATCTAGAACCATAAGCAATGACTTTCCCATTCTGCATAAGAACATAGCCCAAACCTAATGCAAAAGCATCATTATAAACAAAGAATCTTCTTGATCCGCTAGGAATAATAAGAATGGGAGTAGTGGTCAATCTCCATTTCAACTAATGAAAACTGCGCCACATGCATCTGTCGACTCGAACTTAACATCTTTGTGTGTGAGACGCGTAAGTGAAGCAACCAATCTTGAGAATCCCTCAACAAACCAGTGGTAATATCTATCTAGACCTAAGAAACTCTATATCTCTGTCACCATCTCTCCCACTGCACAATGGATTTGATCTTAAATGGATCAACAGACACCCCGTTTTTAGATACCACGCGCCCTAAAAATGTAATGTGATCTAACTAGAACTTGCGCTTACTGAACTTGGCATAGAGTCTTCGATCCTTGAGGGTTTGTAAGACTATAAAGAGATGCTGCTTATGCTCCTCCGATGACTTGGAATATACCAAGATGTCATCAATAAAGATAATGACAAATTTATCTAGGTATGGCTTAAACACTTTATTCATCAAATTCATAAAAGTTGTATGGGCATTAGTCAATCCAAAAAGCTTACCAAGAACTCATAATATGACCATACCGAGTCCTGAATGCCATCCTAAGGACATCAACTTCCCAGATCTTCAACTAAAGATACCCTGATCCAAGATCTATCTTGAAAAACACCTATGCACCCCTAAATTGATCAAAGAGATTATCGATCTCGGGCAAGGGATATTTATTCTTAACTGTAGCTTTATTAAGCAAACAATAAACTATGTAAAGTCACAAACTACCATTCTTCTTCTGGACGAATAAAATTGGCACTCATAAAGGAGATACACTAGGGCAAATGAAGCCTTTATCCAATAACTCCTAGCGCTACTTCTTCAGTTCATCCAGCTCTACTAGCGCCATCCTATACGGTGGTTTAGAAATGGGCTCTATATCGAGTACCAAGTCAATAGTAAATTCGATCTCTTGATATGATGGTAATCTCGACAGTTCATCCGAAAACACATCGGGGAAATCCCTGACCATAAGAATCTCATGCAACTTCGAACGTTTCCTTTTTACGTCCTTAACATATGCAATAAATACTTCAATCACGTTAACAAAACATTCAAACAATTTAGTAATAATTATTTTACTTTCATTAATTATCTAACAACTTTACAGTATAACATTCAGGATGAGAGAAGGTTATAAACTTAGTGTAACAGTCTAAGCTAACATAGTTTGCAGCTAACCAATACATTCCTAAAATTACATCAAAATCATTCATGTTTAACAAAATCAGGTTAGATATAGTTTCCTACTCTCCTACTGTCACTTCACAATTTCTACATACAATATCAGTCATTTGCGATTCTTTAAAAGGCATATTTATCTATAAAGTATACCTTAAGGGTTCAGGTTCTACAGGTATTTTACTAGCACATATAGGTGACACAAAAGAGTATGTAGAACCAAGATCAAATAGTGCAAGTACAAAAATATCAAAAAAAGAGATCTTATCCTTAATAACATTAGTAAAAGCATCAGCAGCCTCATGATCAATTGTGTATGCCTTGCCCTGGGTCACAGCCTTTTTACCCTTCTCTATCACTGTTGCTCTCCTAGACTATGATGGTGTAGACGTCTCCGATTCCTTTAGAGTTGCTAAAGTTGTAGATGGTACTGTAGATGCAGTTGTCTCCCTCAACATCGGGCAATCTCTAACGATATGCCTTATCTATCCACATTGAAAACAAGCCCTAGTAAGCAGATAACAGGGTCGGGTACTGTGTGAATGCCCACAATAATCACACCCAGTCACTGTATTCCTCAGAGTAGTGGTGAGGCTAGTAGTAGGAGCAGTAGAAGCATATTTAGCTGTCTTATCATCTAAAATCCTAATACTTGATGTCTTAGCCTTCTTAGGCTGCCATCTACCCGATCTATCCTCAGAGCTCATCTTTGCTTTCTTTTTCCCCTTTTCTTTACCTCGAGATCCAATATCGACATGAAACTACACATAGTCTCGCTCACAAAATTAAGCCCATCGTGCTGCCTCATCATAACTCCGAATGTCAATAGAGACTAATCGGGTCCAGATAGAAGGTCTTAACCCTGCCATAAACCTGTCTATCTTGTGCTCCTCACTTATCTAGGTCTAAGGATCGAAATGACTTAATGTGGTGAATCTAGACTCTACTAATCTGCAGTCATACTCTCCTGTGTCAACTCCAGAAACTCCTGCTGTAATTTCTTCTATGCAGTCCAGGAAATATACTTCCTATGAAAAGCCACCAAAAATATAGTCCACATCACCATTAGATGCTGAGCCAATAGTATCGCCTGAGTGGATTTCCACAATGCTCTGTATCATCAATCAATTGAAAAATAGCCAAGCCTACTTTCTCAGT
Source organism: Heritiera fomes (assembly GCA_032173925.1). Classification (NCBI taxonomy): domain Eukaryota; kingdom Viridiplantae; phylum Streptophyta; class Magnoliopsida; order Malvales; family Malvaceae; genus Heritiera; species Heritiera fomes. The sequence continues at coordinate 39,110,330 of JAPDPM010000002.1, read as the reverse complement.
CTTCACATCGCATGTACTTAAATAATTTCTCTATTGCATTAACCCAGTGCTTTGCCACAATCAAATCCTTATCTCCCTTAAACTTCGGAAGATCCAACTTCTTAAACTGTCGCACTAAATTAACATCACAATAGGACTCAAGCTATACCAGTGGCTAAGGCTCAAGTTATACAGCTGGCTGTGGCTCAAGAGCTACCTGTGCAGGCTGAGGTGGGGGTGGTGCTACTTCTGGTGGTGTTGCTCTAGCTCTGTCGGCATTATGCATCACTATAAAACTGCCAAGCATCCGTTCCACCCTCGAAATTCTCATATTTGGACTTTTGGGTTGCTGAGGGATAGGGCAAGTTCTGGTGCTAATTTAGGAGTTAACTCCACCCTACCTCTACCTCTACCTCCACCTCGTCAGGTAACCCTTCACCCACTCATTCTGCACAACACAAACATTCAAATCGATTTTTAGTCACTTGAATCATTTATACATGTAACGGCCCAGCCCAATCGGCCATGGCCACCCTTTTTGGGCCCACGACAACGATCGCTGTGACAACGCTACTCATCCGTACTGTCCTCTCTGTGAGGCGATGGGCTACCCACTGGGACCACACAGGTCCACCTCACGCAAGGCTTTATCGGGAATAAATTCCCAATTCGCGTCCGCCATGACTTGAACCCCTTACCACTTGTAAGTGTCAAGTCATGACTAACCATTGGACCTAGTCCAATGGTTAGTCCAATGGTTAGTCATGACTTGACACTTACAAGTGGTAAGGGGTTCAAGTCATGGCGGACGCGAATTGGGAATTTATTCCCGATAAAGCCTTGCGTGAGGTGGACCTGTGTGGTCCCAGTGGGTAGCCCATCGCCTCACAGAGAGGACAGTACGGATGAGTAGCGTTATCACAGCGATCGTTGTCGTGGGCCCAAAAAGGGTGGCCATGGCCGGTTGGGCTGGGCCGTTACAATACATTCAGACAATATAGTACTACAGGGGATGTAATCCTATTTAAATATAAAGACACCGACAGACATCAGACCAACCTTACTCTGATACCAATTTAACTATAATGATCCATTATATACAGTAAATATCCATAATCATATATTCAGTCAATTGGTTGGGCTGTCTATGATGCATTTATGACCTTTCACTTGTAACAGTAATCAATTTTAAATAAAAGTCTGTCTATAACTGATATTAATATTTACATAAAAAGTATCACTTATAGTACGTTTCACTAGTTTACATCTTTTATATGTAAATTATATAAAAGTAGTATTGTACATAAACTTATGAACATATAAAAGAAAATAAAATATACCTCCAAGATCAAATAACTACTACTTGAGGGTACCAAAAATGTAGCCAATCCATTGAACGATATATTATTGCAGATAATTTGTGAGGTGGGCAAATGGGGGTGAGCTAAATGTCCAATAAGAAATTCATATGCAAGAACTGATATTATGAAATCTACATACATAAAATTATTTGGTTTCTAATAGTACACTAAAGGACAATTTAGGAAGGATACTATAGTCGGCTAGGTAACCGGATAGAGTATGGGAGGTACTTTGAAGTACCTGTCGTGTCCCAGTCCTTAGTTGCGACTATACGAAAGTAAACAGTTGGAGATGATATGAATAAACACTATAAATCACTTTAAAATCGTATCATGCAATATTTCAGTATATAAACTATATATACACAGTATAACTAAATCACTTCAGTAAACAGTTCAGTATATAAATCTAGCAAACAGTACCGTAAACACTTTGAAAATTTCAGTGCAGTCAATATATAAATAATTTGGTTTAGTAAAACAGTACAGTACAATGGAGACCATGTAACACCCAATAGATATCATGCCATAACAGTATCCCAAGAAGGGAGAAATAGTAACAGTAAGACATATGGCCATAGTCTGAAGGGGTTCACCGTGTACACTTGCCAGGTGACAACTGTGGAAGCTGAGGACTTGATAGGTCTATTAGCAATAATACAGTAATAGTCAACATGATATGGGGCCTAACATCTCAAAACAATTTATAAGCAGCATAAATACCATTAAAGAAATCATTTCTAATAATAAAATCTTCAGTTAGTCCATAAATGAGCATGTTGGAAAACATAAGCAGTTCAGTAATAAAAATTTATAAAATATTCACATATTAGTATTCATTTCTAAAATTGTTCTATTTATCTGTAAACAAGTTATAAGAACATGCCAGTACTCTCAACGTACTTACAATTCGAATAACATGAATTTTTAATTATTATTTTTCGGTATTCAATGAAAATATGAAATTTCAATAAATGGGATGAGATTAGCTTAATAATTCTTTCATTTCTAATACTCAAGGATGTTGAAGGATAATTTCATAAAATTCTTAGAAATTTCGATAGTATAACGGCTGTTTCTAACCTAACCTTTCTGCAGTAAAAAAACAGTATATAAAACTAGCCAAAGTCCACAATTTCAACAATTCCAAAGCAATTAACTTCAAGACAATTTCATAAAATCATTTTCAACTACAATATGCATTCACAGTATCCCTACATCTTCCATTCTCATTCATTACCTGTCAAATTCTACCGAAGCAATCGATAGCACCCTGCGATTATTCTCACTCCTGGGCTGCAAAACATTATGCTAATACCATTATTTCATTACACGTTAATTATAATGAATTCTTCTTCATTAAAATCTATCACATTGTTTACAGTAGTCCCTAAACCAGTCTAATTTACACCGGTGTTAAAATACAACTATGCCTAAATCAACTCTGTTTTCTATTCCGATCGCACCGACCGTCTCCTCTTAATTTATACAATATTATGCGACCTAGAACACATCATATTGAGCACCATTACATGGTCCCCTTCCCTTGGCCGAAACTATCATAGTGACAATCACATGGCTTTTCAAAAATTTAATCCTTAATTCATGCTTTATCATTATTTTCCACTTCTCTTACACCATTTTCATGCATCAAAACACAATAATTAATGAACTCTTCATCATGGCCGAAACCCTAAAGGAGTGTTTAAGGTGGTTCTAGTTCAATCTATGGCAAAATTCATGCTTAGCTACCTTAATTACATCATTTTCTACCATTAAAACATAAAGAAAATGCAAGCATGAATTTACCTTAATGTGGCCGAATCCTATGGGAGTTCCTTCACCTTGATTTTGTGCACTCTACACTTAAATGTTGGTATGGGCTTATAGAACACTGAATTTGGGACAAAGTTGTAGAAAAGAGTTTTCAGTTTTAAGCTTGTTTGGTGGATGGTTTGGAAGCTTTTTATTTCTCACCAAGGTTGTTAATGGAGGAAAAGAGATGAGGTTGAAGAAGATGGTGGCCAACCCCTTAGAGAAGTGTAGAAATTTCTTTTAAAATTATCTTGGTTTCTAAATGACCAAAATGCCTTTGGTTATAATAATTTTGGACAATTTTGCCCTTAAACTTTTATAATATTTTTAACTATTCAATTTAACTCCAAAATATTTTGTTCCATCACTAAATATTATTATTGAATGGATAGGGTTTTATTAAGGTTTGACTCACTGTAAGGGCAAAATTACAAACCTCTATCTGGTTAGTCACGTAGATTTATTATTTTACCTTTGATTCAGTCTATCTTTTGACATAGCCTAGAACTTATTTACACGTAGATTATCATACTTCAGTTAGTTGGTTAAAAGTCAATTTAGTTTGACTGTTATTTACGAAAGTTCAACTAGTCTATGTCCCTAATCAACATTTTCTAATTTGTTGGCACACTTCCCAAAAATAGCTTAAACAAAGGATTTTGGGTTCTAAATTCTTACCATAAGCTTATTCGTCTCTCTCTACTGAGTGTACCAAGTCACCTGTCCATCCAAGCACTGTAGGGTCTGTGGAACCCACCACACTGTTTCCTTTTATACCTACGAAATATACAGGAATTGAACAGTAGTGAGAAGTCTAACACATGTAACAGTACTCGAATGTGCAATTCTCACAGTATACAATACTTTTCACAGATCACTTGCTTTTACAACGCCTTATCATCAGCACTAAATCTCTAAAGCCATTTCTTAAGGAGAGCTTAATTGCAAGCTTTAAGGTTAATAACACCCCAACTACCATTCTTCTTGCTACGACAAATAGTGTTCCAAAAGACTATTCTCATTTTCCTTTTAGTTTCTAAATTGCCCTATAAGAATTGTCTTTGAATTTTCTCCAACTTATTTAAAGAATTGTGTTAGTATTAGGTCTTTCAAATACAATTTGGTTACATGCTTAATTAACATTTTTAAAGGTGTTTAAAATCTTTAGAAAATGCCCATTCTAACTCATTATACTAGTAAATATGAAAACTGTACTCTAACATGACAATCTTTTGTCCCTAAATTGGCGGTCATTGTAATTTCTATCTATGTTAAAAGACATTCAGTGATTAGCTATGTAATTGTCTTCGAAGAGTGTCCAAGAGTGTCTAATTATCTTATCACTTTATTCACCTACTAATGCCTATTTAAATTAAAAAGGGCCGACGATGTGGTATGATTGGTGCAAAAATTGTCCCAATCGTGTCATTGCTATCATGTGGATAGCAATAGTGCAACACAATGGAAGCATTTTCACCATGCTGTACACTAATTTTAAATTGGACCTTTAAGGTCCAATGGAAAAAGCAACCACCGATTGTTTGATATTTTTATAATTTTATCCTTCAAAGAATGTGATAGTACTTGGAGTGTGCAAAATGATGGAGTGAGTTTCGATGCAAATGTGATAAAACTTTTAACTACTAACACCATAAAAAAACAAAGCATTAAAGACGGAATTTGTAACAGAATTTCCATCACAAATTTTCTAATTTCGTCATTGATGACCATTAGCGACAGATTTGAAATGGAATTTTTCATCTCAAATTTCATTTATAAATTTGAAGAAGCTGAATGTCATTCTATCAAAAAGCCGTTTTTTCCGTTGCAAATTTGAGACAGATAGTTGCGACCAAATTTTGTCAAAATTTTTTTGGACTAAAATTTCGATACAAAACCATTAGAAACAGTGACGAAATTTTAGTCTTTAAAGCTAATTTTCTATCACAAAAAAAAATAAAATTTTCAAATAGAAATTTTAATTTTAATTTTTAATTTTAATATTTTTAAAGTTCGTGATGAAAAATTCTGTCTCAACTAAGTATCCACGAAATTTTCGATTTTTGATGCAATTTCCGTCACAAACTATGACAAAAATTTTGTCTTTAAAATCATTTTCCATCACAAAAAAAAGTTTTTTCAAATAGAAATTTTCAATTTTTATTTTTTTAAATTTAATTTTTTTTAGAAATTTCGTAAGAAATTCTGTCTCAAATAAGTTACAACGAAATTTTCAATGCAAATTCCATCGTAATTTGTGACGAAATTCCATCTATAAATCTATTTTTCTGTCACAGCAAATATATTGTTAAAATAATATAAGAAATTAAATTTATATTTTGTGACAAAAAAATCCGTTACAAATTGCTAATTTCTGTAGCAAATTTTGTGACAAATTTGCGACAAAAATTCTGTAACAAATTTCGTCACAAACTGTGACCAAAAAAATCTACATTTAAATAGTCATTTTTCGTTGCAAAAACTATTTGGAAAATAAAAATAAATTATAAAATACATCAACAATCCATTTTAACAACAAAAATTTTGTCACTGATTTGATTTATTTTGTTACAAATACGATATATTTCATAGCTATTTAAATTGTTGAATTTCATAAAAAAAACAATTAATTTTGTAGCCTAGAATCTATTTTCCATCTAAGTACACCTAAAATTGAATCCAATTAATTTACAATATAGTTTAACAAAAATCTATACATTTAATATACATGTAATCAAACAAAAACCTTAAATAACTATTGTTAGCTTTAAATTGACATATATATTTTGAAATGACAAAAACTTAAGTAAGCATTAATGTTTCAATTCATATTGTAAATTTGCCTTATCACACATGATTTTCTCAATACATTTTAAGTGATCATATCAAACATTAAGACCATGATTTAATGATGCATATTCTTATTAGTCTTAATACTTTATAAATGTTTTGAATATTTTAGAAAATCACTTGATGATTTCTTGGATCATGCTTTTATCAAAGAGAGTCAAGAAAAACTCCCACAAAAAGTACCAAAATGTTTTGGGTTGAATTAGGATCAAAGACCACATCATTTCTAACCCAAAAGTGCAGGAAAAATGCCCTCTGGAAGAAAAGGATCAATCCCCTAGGGAAAGGGATCGATCCCTTTTTGGCAGAATGCCCCGGAAGCCCAGAATGAAGAAAAGGATCGATCCCTTTGGTAAAAGGATCGATCCCTTTATGCCAGAAAGCCCCTAATGGCTAGTTTCTGTGAGACATAACGGCTAGCTTCGGTTTTGGCTCCAACCAACGTCCACAAACCATCCAAGGGACTATAAATAGAGGCTTAGAAGCTAAAGGAAGTAATGGGAACAGCTCAAAAATTCTATTCATCATCTTCTTCATTTTCCTCAAGCCTCAACAACAAATCAAGAGATACAAAGTCTTCTTCTTCTATTATTCACATATCTCTTGTATTGCTTAGCACAAATCTTGTATAGGTTTTTTCTTGTGCTTAATTTCTGTAATCATTTGCCTACTTAGAGGCCTTTCTTTGATTACATTATTTGTAACCCATCATTCCTTGTAAAGGGGAGGTTTCTCTTAAGCCTAGAAAAAGAGGGAGGTTTCTCTTTAGCTTAGAAAAAGAGAGAGGTTTCTCTTGAGCCTAGAAAAAGAGAGAGGTTTCTCTTTAGCCTAGAAAAAAAGGGAGTGTAACACAAATTCAAGGATAGTGATTTTGGGGAAAATCCTTAGGAGCGTCTCAAGATAGAGGACGTAGGCAAGGTTGCCGAACCTCTATAAATTACTTGCGTACATTTCTCTTTCCCTACTCACTTTAATTACTTGCAATTATATTTGTGCTTATTGTATTGAATTTGAATTGCATGCTTGCCTAGCTTAGAGAACTTAGAAATTATCAAATAGGCTAGAGAATTTAGAAGAATCGAAAAACGAGCTTAAGGTTAGCTAAAAACCGATTCACCCCTCCTCTCAGTATTGCCTATAAGAGCCAACAATTGGTATCAGAGCTTGGGCTCGAGATTGATTTAGACTAACCTCTATCGAGCAAAACGATCATAAATGGCTCTAGGTGATGATTTTGAGACTAGCTCACAAAGTTTAGAAGAATATTCATTTGATGAGCTTCAAGATGCATTTAATGAGCTAAGTAATGAATATAAATCAATGCATGCAAAATATAACAAAAAGTTAAATAAATTTAGAAAAGAGAATGAAATTTTAATGAATACTAATGTTGAGTTGGAGGAGAAAATAAAATATCTAGGCTCAAAGAATGATGAACTCGCCAAGGTGAAATTAGAGCTAGAAAAGAAATTAAAAGACATTAAAGATAAATTGGCAAATCCTAGCTCTTTGACTATTGAGGATGAAAAGGAGAAAGCTAGCTCTAGTGAATGTAATGACCATTCTTATGATGATTTACAAAATGCTTTTGATGAGTTAGCTAGTGAATTTGAATGCATGAACTTAAAATACAAGAAAATGATTACAAAATTAAAAATGGAAAATGATGAGTTATTGAAAGCTAAGTTAGAATTTCAAAAGAAATTAGAAGAAGCTAACCTAGAAATAAATGAGTTGAATGAAAAGAATACAAATTTGCATAACTCATTTTCTAAGTTCTATATGGGTCAGCAAAAATTAGATCACATGCTAGAGACCCAAAGAGCCTTCTTTGACAAAGATGGGTTAGGATATAATGCAAATAAAAAGGAAACTCATCTTAAGAATTTTCTTGTACGCAAAAATTATGTGCATAACATTTCACTTACATGTTCACTATGCAATAGGATAGGCCACACCTCATAAGCATGCACATATAGAAAAACTACATTTAGAGGAAGAGTTGTTAGGAAAATGTGGGTACCAAAGCATGCTATAAACAATGATGAATTGTGTTTGAAATGGATCCCTAAGGGATCTAAAATTGTGAACACTAACTCTCATTGACACAAGAAAATTTGGGTACCAAAGCATGCTTGAATTTGTTTGTTATAGGAGTGTTGGAGCATGGGAATATAATGAAACAATGCAGTTTAAATGCTCAACACATCCTCATGGAGTTTGCTTGTGCCAATGAGAAAAAGGTAAAGCTTGAGGATCCATCTCTGACAAGATCACAACAATTCTTCAAAGGATAGCTCAAGGTGGACTCAACAATTCAAGGCAAAGCATACTCAAGCAAAGGACTTTTGTAAGCTTATAATCTATCTTTTCAAAACTCATATGTATTAAAATTATTTGTTTGATTTAATGAGGCACTTTGTTGATAATCTTTGATGTATTATAAGTAGTGTGATTGAGCAAAAAGCATGATTGTTGAGTGTTTGATGGACAAATCTTGATGATTGAATGAAAGGCATGATTTACAATTTTGAAATGTTTATTGGATTTCTAAATTTTGAGCAAGTTTTCTATGTATTGATAATATACTTACTTGCCTCAAATTGCCAAATATATCATTTATGTAAAATGCTATGTCATGTGCATTAATGAAGAATTTGTATGTTGGAAATCATGGCATGTTGTTCACAAGATGTATGCTTTGATGATATATGTGCTTAAAACCTATGTGAACAAGTTTGTTTTGACATATTTGTGGTATCCAATGCTTTGGTTTAGTGAAAATATGCATAATGCTTAAAATGACCTCCTTTGAGACAAAAAATGCATATATTGGTGAAAATCCTTCCAAAATTACAAAATCTATTGTAAAATGGTTTTTCATTCGTGTTTTTCATTCATACAAGTCCAAAATCATGTTTTAAAAATGTTTAAACCCTTACTTGGACTTAAAATACTCAAAACGAAGTTTTGGTACCTCAAAGGTTGGATTTTCTGTCAAAAACTGCAGAAACAGGATGAGGGATCGATCCCTCAACAAGCAGGATCGATCCCCCTTGAACAGAATGCAGGAAATCTGCATTCTGGAGTTAAGGGATCGATCCCCCTCCTATATGGATCGATCCCCCCCAAGCCAGAAAGGGCTTTCCTGCATGTTTTCAACCGAAATTGAGAAGAACTTTTCATTGTTTTGATACTTTCTTTCTTCTTAACTTAAAATTCATTGTTTTAACTTCTATTTGATGAACTTTAAAATATGAAAAATCATTTTTCATTGATATCATGCCTCAACTCTATCAATTTGTATCATTTCCAACAAATGGTATCACTTTCAACAATCAATATCATTTTTACTAAACTCACAAGTGCAAAATCATTCTTCTTGTTGAAAACATTCATGATTTACATAACTCTTGAAATAATCTTGAAACATACTTTCAATGAATGCTTAAACATAATTTTGAGAATTATTTCAAGAAATTATGGATATATCTGAGAATTTGATGAACTTGTGCATAATAAATATTCTTCATTCTTTTTGTTCATCGTAGTCAAGCATGCTTATAGGATTATGTCTCTTAGCTTGACTTATCATTCCACACTAGATTTCATGATAATTATACATCTAGTGGATTGATTCCGAATGTAAATTCAACAATTGGTAATGGTCATTGGCCTATAATTTGTGATGGTAAATGGATCCTAAATGTTCAAATGCATGAAACTTTATCATCCTTGTACTTAAAGAACTATGGTCTTAATGACAACACCAACATTCAAAGATAAATGCAAACTTGAACAAACTTGATATCCATGCATTTATGATTTGAATCTTTCCTTGCTCATAATTGGTTAAGGACTTGAATTGGAAAATGAGCATAGGATTTTTGTGCTTGAAAACATGGAAGAAAATGTGTTTGCTTGAATACTTTGATTTTATGAATCTTCCATATGGTCTAAATTTGTGAATGTGAATATGGATTAATACCTTATGATAATGTGCTAATATTTAATTGATCCATAAGCATATTTGATGATGTGTGATTGTGTTCTTGCATATTTAGAATGATTATTCTCTTGACATGAACACACTACACATAGATATTGGATTCATGCAAAAGGCCTAAGCCAACCATTAGTAACAATTGGTGTTTAGATTGAAATAACAATTAGTATCATTGGCAACCACATTTTCAACAATTGGTAAGCCAAAACTAAATTGCAAATTAGTATGAGCTTTAAATTGACAATTCTTCTCATACTCTTTAGATTGAAATGACAAATAGGGAAGAATTCATATAGGATATTTTTGCATGAAAGTCTTGTATGCTAGAATTTGTAGTTAATTGCTATATGTCTTAATTCTTTGCACACTCTTGATTGAACGTGATTCATGAGCTCATGTATTCATATGTCATTTACTGTTAGCTCATAATCATGATGTATTACCATGCACCTTAGTTGGACTTTAGAGAACAATTGATACACTTAGGTGCTTAATAGGATTGAAATAAGCAAGTCATAGACCTTAGTAGATATTTATACTAAACTTGCTTCATTTCTTACCAATTGTGAACTTCTTGCAAAATTATTTATAAACAATTGGTATAGGATCATAAGTCATGTTCTTTGCATGAATATTTCATACTCTTTATGAACAATTTATTTATTTATTTGTGCTATGAGTCCCATGTACTAACATGTTTCTTGTTGGATGGAGCATATTCTTTTATCTCTTCTCACATAGCCATAATTTTAGGGGGAGCATTTTTTTTTCTTATTTTTTCCTTCTTTTTGCTATGACAAAAAGGGGAAGAGATAGATATTAAAAGGGTGAGATATAAAGGGGGAGAGATAATGGGGGAGAAATAGTTTAAAAATTCATTTTCAAAACCCATGCTTATATTAATGGGGAGCTTTATAAAATCCTGCTTTATTTGAAGGGGAGTATTTTATGAAAGAATTTTCAAAGCAAATTTACATTAAGTTTTGTCATATCAAAAAAGAGGAGATTGTTAGCTTTAAATTGACATATATATTTTGAAATGACAAAAACTTAAGTAAGCATTAATGTTTCAATTCATATTGTAAATTTGCCTTATCACACATGATTTTCTCAATACATTTTAAGTGATCATATCAAACATTAAGACCATGAGTTAATGATGCATATTCTTATTGGTCTTAATACTTTATAAATGTTTTGAATATTTTAGAAAATCACTTGATGATTTCTTGGATCATGCTTTTATCAAAGAGAGTCAAGAAAAACTCCCACAAAAGTACCAAAATGTTTTGGGTTGAATTAGGATCAAAGACCACATCATTTCTAACCCAAAAGTGCAGGAAAAATGCCCTTTGGAAGAAAAGGATTGATCCCCTAGGGAAAGGGATCGATCCCTTTTTGGCAAAATGCCCCGGAAGCCCAGAATGAAGAAAAGGATCGATCCCTTTGGTAAAAGGATCGATCCCTTTGTGCCAGAAAGCCCCTAACGGCTAGTTTCTATGAGACATAACAGCTAGCTTCGGTTTTGGCTCCAACCAACGTCCACAAATCATCCAAAGGACTATAAATAGAGGCTTAGAAGCTAAAGGAAGTGTAACATCCCGTTACCACATTTTTCACGTATTTCCATCAATCTTTACAGGTTGGGCTGTCTGTGATGCCATTAACATTCAACAGTGACCGTAATAATTGATAACATTTATTTATCAAATTCAGAATATAAAAATTCTTTTCTGGATTTCTCATATCCAACATCCCCTATTGACTCATTTCACTAAAGTAGTACTGTATACTTATGTCTGAAATGTAAAAGAGAAGAGACTGTACCTGTCACGTTTAGCATAACACGCCTCAGTGCTTTAACATAGTTAGATCCATCTGAGAGCTAACTCTCTAACTCCTTGTCTTTTATTTATGGAGTTAAAACAAAGGGGTGAGCGAGTCATACGCTCAGTAAAGGAAACATATGCTGCTTTAAATAAAGCAAAACTATATATATCATAACGCATTTGTTCTTTTCTTAACAATAACCCAGTAGAAAAGACAGTGGATATATATAGTAAACAACTCTCTTAAAACACCATTCAAATCACTGGCTAAACAGTTTACTTTAAAATGCAGTAAACAACACATAAGATTCAATAAATCTTATCAGTAAACAGAAATCAACACGTTGAGACTAGGCAACAAATAAATCATGCTATCATCGTTCCCTCTCCCCCTTGCGAGAACGGAATCTGCCGCTATTGGGGTGCACCCGTAGGCCATCGCCCCTCACGGCTATCTCAAATCTATGGCCATAATCTATACTGGTCCTCGGGTCCACTTGCCAAGTGACCTCGAGACCGCTGATGACTTGGCGGGTCCATCAGCCCTGTGACGCCCTGAGGTGCACTCTTTGGTCCATTGACCGAGCCACCGCCCCAGGTAGGTCACGCAACTACATGAATAATAATGCATGAATTTAGGGCCTAAAGTCTCAAAATCACTTTCATATCACATGAAAACCTTTATGGAATTATCACACCCATATTATCATTTCACTCAAATGATTTAATTCCCAAAAAGGTTTTGGCTTTTTGTTTACAAAACACCTTGAAAACATTCAAAAATCTCAACTTTTCACACCTGCCGCCCATGGTCCGCTCGCCTGTTATGGCTTGCCCATGGCAGCTCGCCCATGGTGGAGAACATGTGTTCGCCCGCCCGCCCTTTTAAATCGACAAACAAACTGGCTCGCCCTCAGTGGCTCGCCCATTAGTCAACTCGCCCAGAAAGGTTTCATATTTCTATTTTCAAAATATTAAAACATCTTATTTTTCGCAAAAGAAATTTCCCTTTAAAACTGTTCGCCAGAGTCAGCTCGCCCTTCACGGCTCGCCCCTGACTAACTCGACATAACGGCGAACTATTATTCGCCCGCCACTCAGCTTTCATAACAAAAGTGGTCGCCCGCCACAATTTTATAAGAGATTTGGCTCGCCCGCCAATACCAAGAATTTATATTTTCCATTTTTTAAAATGTTAAAATAGCTAATTTTTCCTCAAGAAAAATACCTCCGAAAATCTCTTCGCCATTGTCACTCCAAAACAGATTAACATATAGTCGTCCGCCAATTCTTTCTTATAAAACATTAAGTAAAATCGGCTCGCCTTCAATGGCTTGCCAACCACTTCCTCAACTTAGGGGTCCTCCGCCCCAAATAAAATGAAAAAGGGTTCGCCCAACTTTGGCTTACCCAGATTTCTCTTTAAAACAAGGGCACTCGCCCAGTTTCATAGAATGACTCGCCCGTCTAAAACAATATGGCAAGTTTGGATCGCCCGCCAATGCCATTTTGCCCAAATATCATAGGGACGGCTTTGTAACCCGCCTAAAATCAAAGAAATTTATTAAAAACAATGCATGTCAGAAAATAAAGCATTTAGCTTAATATTTTCATAAAATTTACTCCACAGGACATGCATTCTCTTCACACACATCTCCCTTACCTGTTAGAAACGAAACCTTGCTTCGCCCTGGTCTCTGTTCGCCCATAGCCATTCCCAATCGGCTGCAAATTATATAAATTCCATTAATATTTTCTTTATAAATATTTTCCTATTACTTGGGCCAAATTGAAATAAATTAATTCACTACTCGCCCAAATAGAACTTCACTAGTTCGCCCAGACGAGCTCGCCATTCACCATATGGCTACCACGTGTCATCTCGCCCGCCAGGCAACTCACGAGACCTTCATTGGCCTAATTGTGGGAGTTCACCCACAATCCTATTCGCCCAACGCTTCTGCATTAGAGCTCGCCCATGAATTCATTTCACTACAATTGGGCGTTCTCGCCCCTTGAACACAGCCTTACCTTGGCGAGTTCCTTATTATCTACTCGCCTCATTGGCGATTACTAGTTTTCAACATGGGCGATCACTGTAGTCGCCATTGTCGTCACTTATTCCATTATTTTCCTTGTTTTCATGTTCTCTAAGGATCTAACTAAAACAAGGTTGTGTTCTACGTTGTAAACATATAAGTCTACCCTTGAATATCAAGAACACTACAAAAATATGAAACTCACCTCAATCAACTGCACTTCCAGAACAAATTGCTTTCCATCTCATGTTGACCTTCCTTTACCTATTCTTTTAGCTCAACCAACTAAGAAAGAAAGGTTTGCAAGCTGTTTTGCTTGTTTAGCCAGCTTAAGGGTGAAGCTTATTCGATCAACCATAGCAGAAATGGAAGAAGCAGAGAAATGGTTTTCGTAAAGAGGATCAAATTGGCTAACTCGGTTTTCCTCTATTGTTCTTCTTATATAACCATGCTCAACCAATCAATAGCTACTGCCTGTCCCTTATCCTGTTTCTTTCATCATTGTTCACGTCCTTCATGCATTTAAGGCATGAAGAAAACTGCAGCTCAAAGTGGCGTGGAAGTCTCCCTTTCACATGCCTTTTTCTTCTGCTGCAACCTTTGCTTAATTCCTCAACCAATAAGGCTAATTCCCTTATTGACTTTAACTTTTCTTCATTTATTGTCCTCAACCGTATTTTTCACAAAGTCAATCTTGGCTACTATGTTGAATTCTGTTTTCATTTGCCCCTCTATCGGGGCGACCACCTTCCTCGCCAAATACATTGGCGTTCCTAGTCCTCGCCACAAGCGGCCATCACCTATCCACGGAATTGGCGAACTCAACTATTTGCCCATCCAAAGAGCAACCAACCAACTTGCCAATTGCTAAGATTCCCCACATTTGGAAATTTTTATTTAGCATTTTAATTTCCTCAATTTGTATGAGCGATCAGGAGCACTCGCATCATTTGGGCGAACTAGTATACTCGCCTCGCCACTATCCATTGTCGATCTGCTCAACCATTGGCGAACATACTACCTTCTCACCCTTTGGCGAACTGAACAACATTCTCGCTCATACATTATTTCACCGAAATTGCTCCATTCTCATCTCAAATAAAAGAGCTTTTCACCCTTTTGGAAATTAACATTCATTATTTATTTAATTTTTTTATTATCCATTTTATGAAATTAAGGTCTACAGTAAGGTAAAATCAGATCTTACAGGAAGTAATGGGAACAGCTCAAAAATTCTATTCATCATCTTCTTCATTTTCCTCAAGCCTCAATAACAAATCAAGAGATACAAAGTCTTCTTCTTCTATCATTCACATATCTCTTGTATTGCTTAACACAAATCTTGTATAGGTTTTTTCTTGTGCTTAATTTCTGTAATCATTTGCCTACTTAGAGGCCTTTCTTTGATTACATTATTTGTAACCCATCATTCCTTGTAAAGGGGAGGTTTCTCTTAAGCCTAAAAAAAGAGGGAGGTTTCTCTTTAGCCTTAGAAAAAGAGAGAGGTTTCTCTTGAGCCTAGAAAAAGAGAGGTTTTTCTTTAGCCTAGAAAAAGAGGGAGTGTAACACAAATTCAAGGATAGTGAATTTGGAGAAAATCCTTGGGAGTGTCTCAAGGTAGAGGACGTAGGCAAGGTTGCCGAACCTCTATAAATTACTTGCGTACATTTCTCTTTCCCTACTCACTTTAATTACTTGCAATTATATTTGTGCTCATTGTATTGAATTTGAATTGCATGCTTGCCTAGCTTAGAGAACTTAGAAAATATCAAATAGGCTAGAGAATTTAGAAGAATCGAAAAACGGGCTTAAGGTTAGCTAAAAACCGATTCACCCCCCCTCTCGATATTGCCTATAAGAGCCAACAACCATAAAATATACATCTAACATCCACAAAATATGTACCAACATCCATAAACATTACGTTCAATCTGGAATTATATATTATGTTCAAATACAAAAGTATAAAAATAAAGTCTTACAACATCGTAGTGCTTCATGAAAACGAGCTTTGCTTCAAGAAGTGAACACCAAAATAAAATCAATTTTTTGTTAAATACAATTTAACAAAAATTCATACTATTAATATATATGTACATAATCAAATAAAATCTTTAAATATTTAAAAAATATCCATTCAACATCCCAAACGTCATGTCCAACTCATGAATGCAAATATATATATATATATATATATATATATAATGTTCAAATAAAATAGAAAAGAAAATAATGCCTACAAAGCAATGCTTTCTAAAAATGGTCCAACCCCAGGAAGTGAACACCTAAAACATAATCAAATCTCTTTATTCTACAATTTAATAGAAATCCATACATTTAATATATATAGACACTTAAATAAAACTGTTTAACCCATTTACACACTCTTTTTTAATCCTCCTTGCTTAATGTGAAAGAAGCTTTAGGCTTGAGTGTTTTTCTATTTGTTTTCACTAATTCCAATTCTTTTCGTATACAAATCAATGTCAAATTCAATCTCGCCTTTGTGTTATCCTTAGTTTTCCCGTTAACATCCTTCATGGTATTGAATATATTGTCAAACACATTTTTTCAATATGCATGATGTCCAAGTTATGATGAATAAGGTTGATATGCAATAAAGGCAACTCCCAAAATATGCTCTTCTTCGCCCAATTATGAGTTGCTCCAAAACCTCGAGGTTTTTGTTGATCACATCTAGTACCAAATGTTAATTCTTCAATGTTATCTAGCTAGCACAATAATTTTCCACTAGACAATCTCACAATCGAAGGATCACGATCAACCCTTTTAGTAAATTTGTCTCTTTGCCTTTTAAATTGATGATTAGGAGGCAAAAATTGATGATGACAATAAAAAAAGCAAAGCTTCTTTCCATTTTGCAATATAAAGGCCCTTGTATGTTTGATGCAATAAGGACAAAATAATCTGTCATAGGTACTCCACCCAGAAAATATCTTGTAGGCAAGAAAGTCATTAATTGTCCGTAGTAATGCAACTCTTAACACAAAATTTTATATTCTATAAGCATCATAAGTCTAAATACCATCTTCCCATAAGATTTTCAGCTCATCTATTAAAGGCCTAAAAAAATATTTATGTTTTGTGGTGGATTATACCTTTTTAGAAATATCATATTTAAGAACAAATATGGTTGCTTTATACACATCCAGAAAGGTAAATTGTAAACAGCAATCATTACTGGCCAACAAAAGTATGACCTTATTGCTGCCCCAAACAGAGAGAATCCATCAGCACATAAGCCTAATCTACATTTCAAGGTTCGATAGCAAAAAATTGATGAGTACAATTGAAATGTTGCCAAGCCTCACCATCAATAGGCTGATTGTGCACACTAGACGAATTTTGATTATGTGCATGCCATGTCATAAACTCGGCAGTTGCAGCTGACATGTAAAGCTTCTAAAGTCTAGGGATTAATGGCAAATAACGTAAAACCTTGTAGGAAATCTTCTTCCTTCTTGCCCTACTAGATTTATATCTAGCATGCCTACATGACGAACAAGACATTAACTTAGCATATTCTTTACAAAATAATATGCAGTTATTCTTACATGCATCTATTTTAGCATAACCTAGACCAAAATTTTCCATTTCCTTCTTCGTTTCATAAAAGTTTGTCGATAAATTATTATTTTCTAGTAGCATACTCTTCACAATTTCAATCATACAATTAAAACAAGCTTCGCTCACATTGAACTCCAACTTGCAGTTTATAAGTTGTGGGCAACAGATAAAGTGGTGTGCTTTGTACAACAGAACCATAATGGTTCATTCGCATCATTCAACAAAGAATAAAAGTATTCATTGGATGAATTCTGTTGTTACGCATCGAATCTTGACTCATTAGCATTCAAGTCAAAATTCGAATAAAAAGCATCCATAACATTCTATCATATGAATTTTGTTCTTCATATACTTCAAAAATTAGAGCCCGAAGCTCATCTCTACTTCTTAAAGACTGTTTATGTTGAACTTCTCCTTGTTTATCTGTGAAGACTACGAATTCTGTACCCATTTTTGTAAATAAATAAAATACATCAAAGGAACTAAGTATAGAAATGTAAATTGTATTTCTAATTGTTTCAAGTAATGGAAACGAATGTTTTATTTTATTTTATTTTCGTAGTATTAGCGATAAATGATTAATGCTAATATAGCTTAGAAATTTTATAAATAAATTAGAAATATTAGAAATAGATATTGATATTGATATTTAATCCAATAGAAAAAAAAATATATACAAGAGAGGATCGGGATTGGCTTCCCAGGGAAGCCACCCGACCCCCTCCCCCTTACCTGCTCCCACGGTTAATGGGAGTAGGTTCAAAAGAAAAACAAAATATAAAATATATTAATAATAAACACATAAAATATTAATAAACAAATACATTTATTTGATTGAAAACGTGATGGAAAAGAGAAGGAGACAAAAGCTAAAGCTAGGATCGGGTAAAGCAGAGAAAAACAAAATAAAAGAAAGGTTTAAGGAGGACAAAGCTACAACCAAAACGAAACAGAAGGACACCGGCCAAAGAAAAGGAAGGAAAGGAAGAAAGAAAAGAGGGATCTCGGCTGGAAAGGAAGGAGAAAAAGAAAGAAGAGAAAGAAGAAGGGGTCTCGGCCAGACACAGAGGAGAAGCGCAGTGAAGGAGAGAAAGAAACGAACTGGAGAAGAAAAAGATTTCTGCAGCAAACAAAAAAGAGAAAGAAGGAAAGAATTGCAACGGCAAAGTGACATTGGTTGATCAACAAGGTCAGTAAGCTAAAAGGAAATTTATGTGGACTTTAGATGCTAGTTAAGGCTATTGTTAGGTTAGGTTTTGTGACTGGTTTGAAGACTGAAAAACTTGATTTTCAGGAGGCCATAACAGTGAACGTGTGACAGAGGTAAATGGTGGTTGTTGAGCCAAATCTAACAAAGGAAAAGGGATGGTATTGAGGGTGGAATTTTGCTGCATTGTTCAAGCAATTTATAAGGGCTTTTGGACGTGAATGTTAGGTCTGTATTGGGGCTGTCAACAGAAGCTTTCGGCAAGACTAATGGTGAGCAGATTTTGGTGGCCATTTTGTTGCATGAAACAGAGAATAAATGAAGCTGGATCGATGACCAATTATAGTGCTTTAAAGGAGCTGTGATTCCTACTGTTCAAGGCTAAAGGCTATGGTATTTGAGAGCTAAAACCTTAATGCTTGAGACAGCTTGGCAAGCTAGGCCGTGAGCTCCTAAAGCAAAGGTTTCTGGAGGTTTCTTGGTTGCTAGACATGACGATGATCAAGGCTGAGAATGAGGTGCTAGAGGGCTTAGTTTGGGACTGAGTTGGTGGTTCAAAGAAAGGTGAACACACTGTTGTAAGGGCTGAGAATATTGCAGAAAAATTGATAAAAGAAGGATTGACAAACAAGGGTGTTTAGGGTAAGAGTTCTTCCTCTTTGTTTGAGCAAAGGTATATAATATAATTTCATATGTTAATTGAGATGATGGTGTTGGTTGTAGGAAATCCTTAGAGAAGAAAGTTTGAGAATCTCTCATATAAGAGGCTTAAAGGTAGGAATGTGCATGGATGTTGGTTAAATTGATTTTTAATTGTATTATGGAAAATTTTCATGAGTAGAGCTTCATGTTATCATACCTTGAAATGGTTACCTTGAAAATGTTCAAAGAAAAAAATATGTAAGTAAATTGCATAAATGTAGTTAATGTCATAGGATGCTTGAATTTGGTTATAAGATGGTGGGACAATATTTACATGAATGTAAATACATAAGCATGGATAAGGATAAACTATATACAACTATGGGCATATGTATACATATATTCCATGAACATGATGGTAAAGGATAAATTACGATCATATACTTGCATGTATGTATATATTTAATTAAATACATATATGTATAAATAGATCTTATACTTGTATTATGAACTCTAAGAGGAGGAACAACATAGGTTCTAATTTAAATGATTTTACTTTAATGCAATCTGAATATATTGCATACTTACTAATATCCATGTGTTATTAAATAAGAATTTGGGGAATGAAACTTGGTGTGAGAATTCAAATAAAAATATCTAGGTTATGAAGGATCGATATACATGTATACCAATACGGTAATATATACATATATAAAATATATATGCACATATACATACATGTATACATATAGAACAAATAATTACATGGAAAAAGAATAGGATGAGCATATAGAGACATATTGGAATATACATATATATAAGCAAATATATGTGTGTATAGGTATACATATATTTTAAATATATATGAATAAGGATTAGAACTTATCGGTATATCTCGAAAGACGATAAGGAGTCGATTTTGGACTTAGTAGTAAGCTGAAATGAATGGTGGTTCTAAGACACTTGTTTTGGTGCACGATTAAGTATAATGACGAAGAATTATTGAAAATGCCAATGATTTTGTGTAGTGAATCGGAGCGGTGCAGGGACTTGAGTACGGACTCAAAGGCACGAGAAGGAAAATTTTAAGCCTCGAGGTAAGTGGGTTAAGTAAAGCTTGATAGCACCATCTCGTAGGAATGGTTTAATTTTATAAAATCGTTTATGCTTGGGCTGGATCGAAACTTATTTTCTTCTTTGAGTATTGTGGCCAACCAAGCATACATGTTAAGTGAAATGAACCGATGCATACATGCATTTACGTATAGCATGTTTTGAGTTCAATTTCGTAATGTTTATGTTTTAATGACTTGCATCATATGTTATATTTGCAAAGTCTTGGTTTGAACCAACATTTGAAATAAATCGAAAGTCCTTTATATTTCGAACTCAAAACTGATTTAATAGTGATTTGGAATCCGTGGAAGCCAAGTGCTACACGAGGAAATTGATTTCAAACTGTTTTTGAGTGCAAGCATGTCCTACGACCTTTGGGTCATTTCTAGCCTATCGAGCTTAGCTCTAGGCCTTATTGCCCGTCTATCGAGCTCTGTGCTCTAGACTATCGTATTGTACCTATCGAGCCTAATGCTCTAGGTAGATTGCTACTTGTCTGGAAAACCAGCAGGCAAGTTCCAGCTCTCGACTGATCAGCGAGACTGGACATTGTTCTATGGCCATAGATTCAGTGTTGCTTGCGACACCATTCCATCGCTAGCTAGGATGGATATCGATTGATTGATTGATTGAGGATCATTGCCTAAACTCTACTTACTATTGTTCCATTTCTAATACTGCTTTTAGTGAACTGAGGCGATATGCCTAATTGTTATCGATTATCCTGCTTTATGACTAATGGATTTCTTGAAAATCTATATTGATCGAAATGATTGCAATACTTATTGATCGTCTATCGAATGCTTATGGATTGTTTTATCAAAGTAACTATTGATTGACTTATCGAACTACATTGATAGCTTATTTGAATGCACAACGTACTGAGTTCAACCGAATGCATAGCGAACTCATTTAAATGAACTGCCTAGTAAGTTTTGTTTTAATTAAGTGCATATTGAAAGCGTTCTATACCCGAAATGCATAAAGAAGTGTTTGGTTTATGATCATGCTTAAATACCGAGTTCGCTTATTACTTTAGCATTGTTTTCTACACATGCATGTAGAACGACATGAGACTAACATGCATTTACTTAAGCTACTTACTGAGCCGTGGTTTTGCTCACCCCTTATTAATAACATCGCAGATCATACCGGTTAGGCTCCCATTTGGAGTTGGGGTGCGAAGCTCGGGGACTATCTTGAGTAGCTATATCAGACCGAATCCTCCAAGTGCTGTTTTTGTTGCACTTGAGGTATAACGATGATTATTTTGTTATCTATGTATGACATGTTAAATTTGCACAGTACATGCTTATGGGATTGCTTTTGGGATGTAACTTAGGATCGTCCTAGATTATTATAGGCTTTTATGATTATCGAGTACGATCCGAGAAGTGAACTGTGATGATTTTGAGCTGTAAATTGTCCCTTATATATAATTGTTGATTTTGGAAGTATGTGTGGTATATAGTGAAATGAACTGCGAAACTTTGGGCTGAGATATGTGGCTGGAATTAGTTGAATTTATTGCAGGTTAATTAGCTGGGGAAAGTCGATTTTATATAAGGGGGAGTTTTCAACGTTTTTCTTTTAATGGCCTAATATTGAAAACAAGAATACTAAGTCGAATAATCTTAAGAAATGACAAATAAATAATGAATACAAATCAAGTTAAGAACGTGAAGTTAGTTTAAAGAGGACACTGACACCGAATGCAAACTTTAAAGTGAAAAAAAAAATCTAGTTCGTAAATATTGGTAATTGGTAATGGAGTGATAAGTGTACGTCACGGCTTTCGGATCGTGACATTATCCCAAATGAAATAAATAATACAAAAACCTTTATAAAAAAATGTTCCCGCACCTTATCTGCGTCTAAAAAATGTCTATTTTCAAATTTTGCACAAGGGTATTTTATTCTATTTTCACTGGCAAACTTCACATTAGAAAATGCAAAAACAATGAACACCTTAACCCCATTCAAATACTCATCAATTATATAAACATTTTCATCTAACTGACAATACATCCAACATCTATCTTTATCTATTTTGCAAAATTAAATAAATCACTACAAAACAAATTACCACATGTATCTTAATTCAAATCATAAATCCAACTCAATTTCCTTTCACAAAATCCAACAAATTCAACTAATCAATTCCACAATCAATTATAACTCATATCTCAACCAAAGTTCCAACTTAATCCTAAATATCATATTTTCACCAATTAAACAACCACAATCAATTGTTCTAAATTAATAAATACAAATATATTAACAAATTTATTTAATTATAAAAAAAATAATGTAAGAAGGATAGGGTTTTGAATTTACCAACAATGTCAATGTAGAATATTGCTTAATTTAAATAATGAAATTCTTGCAATAATGAACAACCAAATATATTAAACATTTAATTAAAAATAAAATGCATTTATACCCAAGAAAATTAAAATAAAAACTATTTATACTAAGAAAAATTTAGGAAGGGAGTAGGCTGTTGGCGCCAAATCTATTGGGGGGAGTAACCAGCGACAATAGTTTGGTGAATGAATGGCTACGACAACTTGGTTCAACAGTAGAGAGGTAGTCTGGAGAGGCGCGAAAGAGAGAGGCATATTTGGCCTGGAGAGGCATATAGGGGAAAGGCGGATCGGCCTAGAGAAGTGGTGGAAAGGCATGCTCAGGGAAGAGGCGGCAAATTTTGTCTAGAGAGGCTCTGGAGAGGCCCGTGTAGGGAAAAGGCAGATCTGGTCCAGAGAGGTGGTGGAGAGGCAGGCGCAAGGGAGATTAAGGGGGATTTGGTCTAGAGAGGTGCATGCAAGGGAGAGGCGCGCAGAGCAGAGGAAAGGAGAGGAGAGGCGAGAAGCGTAGGGTGGCTGGGCTCGACATCGACGTTGGCACCGAATCTGGTGTGGGTGAGGTTGGTAAGAGGAGTTGAGGTAAGGGAGAGTTGGGTGATTGGGTGATTTTTTCGTTAGTTTTTTATCCTAAGTAAAAGGTAAATAAGGGAGAAAGAATGGTAAAAATTAAAATGTAAATTTCTTGTTAATTCGTTTAATTTTTTGAGCAGGAATTGATGTAAATAATCAAATAATTTTGAGACGAATTTGCCATAGCAAAATCCATCTCAAAATTTTAGTATACCTTTTTATATATAAATTTAATATTATTTCATTTAATTGTAATAATTTTAGTATACTTTTTTATATATAAATTATATTATTTATAATTTATATATTCTAAAAATTATTATACAACATTAAAGTAAAAAAATATTATGATATTATAGTTTATATTATGTATACTTAATTGCTTTTTACAATTTTCAACTTTACCATATTAAAATAAAGGGTTAATGTATAATTTAACCCTTGAATTATACCACTTTTATCACTTTGGTACTTAATGAATTTTTGTTATCACTTTAATACTTAAATTTTTATTCCATTAGACAGTTAACCCCAAATCCTAACACCGTTTGACAAAATGATGACCTGGCATTTTAGACCAATCACATTATGACTTTTGGATCACAAATTCAGATCAACTCTCATTAAATATGCCATCTCATATTTAACTGAAAATATATTTGTATTTTAAAAAACTAAATACTGAATATAAACAAAATATATATAAAAAAATTTCATTATGCTAAAATCTACTCAGCTTTCTGGGAAAAAATTGAAAACCAAACTTAAGAAATTGAGTTTGATAAAGAACTCAAATCGATAACTTTTAGAAGGAAGATGTATAGATAGTTTTGTACATTTTCTTAGAGCAATGGCAATGACTAGCAGAACCACTACACTTGCCAGAACCCAAGTTCACAGATCTACGCTTGCCAGAACCCAGTACATTCATAGCTCCGAAATAAGCCACCCTCACAAAAACTTATGCCACTTCACACTCACCAAGCCAACAGAAACTACCCAAAATGAAAAAATACAATCAGTAAACACAAGATAAGAGAACACTTAGGTTTGATTTCATTAAGGAAAAGAGGGGAGAAAAGCTATAAATCGAAGGAAATGGGTGGCCATGGTTTGAATAAAGAAATTAAGGGCCTGATTAAGGAAGGAACAAGGGAAATGGTATTTGGGTTGAGCAGGGGAAATGGGATTTGGGTTGAGCAGGGGACTTTAACTTCGGGAAAGGAAGGAGAATCTAGGGAAGGAAAGTAATTTATGAGTTTCTCAACCCTTTCAAGCCCAGAAGCTACTTCATGGACAGCGTCTGAAGCTCTACTATTCCTGTAACTCCTCATGAGCTCCATGGCCATGTCTGCAATAAAACCATCCAAAAGAAAGAAAAGAGAGAAAGAAAGAAAGAAAAAGAGCAAGTGAAAAGAAACGAAAAAGGACGACTCACAATGTGAACATCAGCAATTGTTCAAGAAAAAAGAGGAAAAGAAGGATATTCCCAGGCGAAAGGATCTTGTTTTTACAGTTTGGGTCTGTGTGTGGTTTTGGGGATCGAGAATGACGCTGTCTATTGGGCTTTGAAGAGAGTCAGCTTAGCCTTGAGCATGGGTTGCCTGGAAAAGTATTCTGATTTTGTTTGTGTGTATGGATTTAGGATGAGCCGAAGGGATGGGGTCTTTTACTGATTTCGATTTTGAGCCTCTTATATTTGGCTTTGAATCTGTTTGCTGGATTTGTGGATGAATGTGGGTGTATAATTTCTTCTGGGTTTTAGGAAATAATACAGACGCAGGAGAAGATAAGAAACTGGAAATCAAGAGGATTTTTTGTGATTTTTTTAATTAGTTTTATTTAACTAATATTTTTAAATATTTTTTTAAGTATTTTTACATATTTTAAAATATTGTTATATATTTTAAAAATATTTTAAATATTTTTAAATATTTAAAAAAATTTAACGTATTTTTAAATGTTTTAAAAATATTTTTTAAGAAAAAAAGAAATAAAATTGACATGATGCCACATGTCAAATTCTTATTGGACACCCAAGCCAGGTCAACATTTTCCAAACGGCGTTAGTCTTAGGTACTAAAATGTTTGACGAAAATGAAGTTTAGGTACCAAAGTGATAACAAAAATTCATTAAGTACCAAAGTGATAAAAGTGTTATAGTTCAGGGGTCAAATGATACATTAACCCTAAAATAAATATATTAATTTAAATCTATTTTTAATTAAATAAACAATTTATATTAAATTATAAAAGCAATTAAATATATATACTAAAATATATATTTAATCATATTTTTTGAAAATTTAAAATATATTATAATATGTATTAAATTTGTTATTATCATTAAAATACATATATTACGAAGCTTTTGAAACGGAATTTCCGTTACAAAATCCATCTCTAAATTTAGAATCAGATTTTGTTACAGAAATTTTGTAGCAAAATACTTCTTGTTGTTGTTCTAGAGGTTGCTACGGAATTTCCGTATAAAATTCATCTCTAAATTTAGAGAGGAATTTTGGTACAGAAATTTTGTAGCAAAACCCTTGAATTTCCTTTTTTATTTTTTAGAAAATAAATTATGAAGCTTTTGAGACAGAATTTTTGTCGCAAAATCCATCTCTAAATTTAGGATCAGATTTTGCTACGAGGATTTTGCTACAGAAATTTCCTAGCAAAACCCTTACATTTCTTCGTTTAGAAAGTAGTTTATGAAGCCTTTGAGATGAAAATTCCGTTGCAAAATCCGTCTTTAAATTTAAAGATGAATTTTGCAACGGAAATTGTATAGCAAAATCCCTCTTATAGCTGTTCTAGAAGTTGCTACGAAATTTTTGTAGCAAAAATCCGATTCAAAATTAGAGATGGATTTTGTAGCAAAACCCTTACATTTCTCTTTTTTCAAAAATAAATTATGAAGCTTTTGAGATGGAATTTCTGTTGCAAGATCCGTCTCTAAATTTAGAATCAAATTTTGTTACGAAAATTTCATAACAACTTCTAGATCAACAATAAGAAAGGTTTTGCAATGGAATTTCCGTCTCAAAGGTCTCTTAAATCACTTTCTACAATAGAGAAATGTAAGGGTTTTGTTATGGAATTTCTGTATCAAAATCCATCTCTAATTTTAGAGACGGATTTTGCTACGGAAATTCCGTAGCAACCTTTAGAACAACAATAAGAATGGCTTTGCTACAAATTTTCCATAACAAAATCCGTCTCCAATAGAGATGGATTTTGTTATGGAAATTCCATAGCAAAACCCTTACATTTCTCTATTTTAAAAAGAAATTTATGAAACTCTTGAGATGGAATTTTCGTTGCAAAATCCGTCTATAAATTTAGAGATAAATGTTGCTACGAAAATTCCGTAGCAAAACTCTTTTTATTATTGTTCTAGAGGTTGCTATGGAATTTTCGTAGCAAAATCTGATCTAAAATTAAAGACGAATTTTGCAACGGAAATTCTGTCTCAAAAGCTTTATAAATTATTTTCAAAAATAATACCGTAACAAAACCCTGACATTTCTTCTCTTAGAAAATAATTCATGAAGCTTTTGAGATGGAATTTTCATTGCAAAATCCATCACAGATTTTGCAACGAAAATTCTATAGCAAAACCCTGTTCATTGTTGTTCTAAAGGTTGCTATGGAATTTCCGTTGCAAAATCCATTTCTAACTTTAGAATCGAATTTTGCTACAGAAATTCCATAGTAAAATCTTTCTTATAGTTGTTCTAGAGATTGCTACAGAATTTCCTAGCAAAAATTTGATTCTAAAATCACAGACAGATTTTGATACGGAAATTCCATTGCAAAACCTTTGCATTTCTCCTTCCTTTTTAGAAATTAATTAATGAAGTTTTTGAGATGGAATTTTCGTTGCAAAATCTGTCTCAAAATCCAAATTTGCAATTTACAATGGAATTTTCGTCTCAAAGTCTATCAAAAAATTTGGCGAGGCATCTATTGTTCGTGCACGCCTTATTTCCCTTCAAAATTTTTGACAAAATTTTTCCATTGCAAATTTGCAACAAATTTCCGTAGTAAATCCATGGCTAAATTTGTTGTTAAATTTTTTTTTTGTTCTGTTATAAATCCATTGCAAATCCGTCATAAAACCATGAAAATTAACAACGGAAATTTTCATCTCAAATTTTCTGTCACTAAAAGTAAAATTTCTTGTAGTGTAAAGACAACAATCTTGTATATAGAGACTTGCCCTTTTCTAGAATCATTCAAGAAATTTAGGGGCTAGATATATAATAGTGTGTTGAATTCTGTAATTTGTAAATGTCTTTGGGTGCATAGCAATATCATAAAATAAGATGTGGGTTTCACACTAGTTAATCTCTCAAGAATAAGATATAAATCTAACTCTTTAATTTTGGCTAATTATACAAAACAAGTATTTTTATGTTGAAAATCCAAGTGATTCACAATGAGCAGTTGTTCTATTTCCCCTCCAAAATGATAGGAGTCATTTGAATGATGAGATAGAAGACATTAGGATAGAATATCATTCCATTACAAAATCACTACCAAAAATTGAGTCATTTGATTTTGATGATGAATCTAACTCTAATTATATGAGAGATAATTGTAAAGGAACTTGAGTGAATGATCAAACTCCTAAGAAACAGTATGCTTAATAACCAAATATACTCTTAGCATTTGGGGGAAAATGGATATAAAGCCAAAACATTTTATTTTACTGCAAAAGTCCATAAAGTTTTATTTTACTGTAAATAAACCCTAACCATTAACAAATTTAGCCTTA
Organism: Heritiera fomes; assembly: GCA_032173925.1. Classification (NCBI taxonomy): domain Eukaryota; kingdom Viridiplantae; phylum Streptophyta; class Magnoliopsida; order Malvales; family Malvaceae; genus Heritiera; species Heritiera fomes. The sequence goes on along the minus strand of JAPDPM010000002.1, from coordinate 39,082,179 downwards.
ATTTCATAATTTTAAAAGATTTGGAGTTTATATAGTACAATAAAATGTTGGGGGATTATATTCATTTTGTGCAAAAGGTTAATGTTATATTTAGTTGTTAAGCCTTTTGCATAAAATTAATTACAATGTTAATTTTGTGTCAATTAATTTGAATAATTTTATTTTTAATGCAATATGACATTTATATATTTTTTTTCAAACAATATCTTTTATTATGAAAAAACAGAAAAAGACTACATTTATATTTCTAGACCGTAGACTAATACTATATTCTTTAACTTTTTTTTAAACAAAATCAAATATAGTAAAAAACTAAAGATTATGTTTTTGAGGAAAAAAAAGTGTAATATAATTTACTTATAGAGACTATAGTTTAACAATAAAGCATAATCTAAAATCGAAATAAATATTAAAAAGAAGAGAGAGAACAAAATAATCATTAAGCTAAATATAAACTACAATTTTTTGCTAAAAATTCGTAGTGTAATCCCCAAAAAAGTTACATATACAACATTAACTTGTAATATTATTTCAATTAAACAGATATCAGTAACTTTAAATAAATATTTAAAAATTTTTAAAAAATCAAAAGATATCCATAAAGTTAAATATACAATAGTTGAATTTAGACTACAATTTTATATGGTAATCGTAATTTTTAATATTTTTAAAATTTTATTTGATACATATATCACAGCTTAGCTTACACCCAATCTCTTGGAATAATGACTTTGATGACGATGATGACGTATATCACAACTCACTCTACAAATTGAATTCTCCTTCTAATTAAAGCTTTTCCCCTCCCATACACATTATTTACTCCTTTCAAACCTCATTTGATTTGAAGGATTACAAAAAAATTTTCAAACTTCATTTGGTTTTCTATGTCAAGATAACCCTTTGAAACCGTATCCTCTCTCAGTTTGTATCAAAATCTCCTTTTTTTGATTTCTAGTATTTAATTTCTACTATTTTTTGTTTTAGGGTTTAAAAAAATATTATTTGGTTACTTTGTCACTTGTTTGTTGATTATTTGAAGAAAATTTTTACTTGCAAATCATATGATACTTTGCTTCCTAACCTCATCTGGTTTCAATGTCAAGAAAACTCTTCTAAATCGTTTTTTCTCTAGGTTTGTATCAAAACCCCCTTTTATTATTTATAATGTTTAATTTCTACTATTTTTTAGTTTTATGGTTTGAAAATTTTTATTTTCTTTACTTTGTCACTTTTTTATAGATTATTTGAAGATGTCATGATCCAATAACCGAAAATCAGAACTAACTTTTTCCTTTAAATTACAATTGGTTGGGCTATCTATTGTGTTCTCACTCATTTCTATCTTTAATCAATGTGATAACCGTAAATTTTTCATTTATTGGAAATTAGGAATATTGGAAATTAGTGAAATAAATAAATGAATTAATTATGATATCAGAATATTGTGGAAATTCCGAAAATGGAGGTATTGACGGAATTGGGAAATTCGAGTGAAAGAAATTAAGTTGGAAATAAAATAAAGAATAGAGGAAATTTAATTTGGATAAATAGAAATCCAAATTAAATAAATAGAAATCCAAATTAAATTTGAAAATGAAAAAGAAAATATATATATTGTAAATACAATATATATAGTATTATTTCATTTATATCAAAATATATAAATGTAATTTAAGTTAAAAGTATGTAGTTATATATATCAAATATATATGTGTTGATATATAATATATATCTATAAAATATTATATAGTATGTACTATATAATATAATATTAATATTATATTTATAAAGTAAATTATAAATATAATATATAACAAAAATATAAAAAAAAGAAACAGAAGGAAACATCGGGAAACCTCCTGATGCTCCCCCGAGTGGCACCGGCCACTGTCGCCGGAGAAGGGAAGAAAGGAGAGGGGAGAGAGGACGTTGGCCGACGAGCCAAGGAAAAGAGGAGATGACCGGCAACGGAAGACGACAGAAACAGAAATGGAAACGAAGGAAAATCGGCGGAGAAAACTGAAGGAGAGGAAGAAGAGAAATCGACGGTGCCAGCCGATTTAGCCGCCACCGCCGCCACTCGAACCTCGGCGGAGGTGAGAGGAAGGAAAAGGGAGCCACCGGTGAGGCCAACGACGGCGGAGGAAGGCCAACGGAGGAGGAGAAGAAACCGAGGCAAAACTGAGTAGATCCGCCGCCGTGCCGCCGATCTAGGCCGAGCTGAGGCCACCGGCAAGTTCGTCTCAACGCCGGCCAGCTGAGGAGCCGTCGAATCGCCATAGAACCGACCGTCAGTAAGGAACCGACGAGGAGGGACACTGATCGGTCTAACGGGAAAGGAAAAGAAAAAGAAAAGAAAAAGGAAAAAAGAAAAAGAAAAAGAAAAGAAAAAGGAAAAAAGAAAAAGAAAAAGAAAAAAAGAAAAGAAAAGAAAGAGAAAGGAAAGAAAAGAGAAAAAGGAAGAAAAAGAGGAAAAGAAGAAAAAGAGAGGAAAAGAGGAGAATTTCGAAAATTACGGGAAATCTCGAGAATTCGAAAACCCTAAAATTACGGGAATCGGTAAGAAATCCCGAAAAGTGATAAATTATTTAAATAATTTGTTTATTTAAATAATTATGAAAAAATTCTAAATTTTAGAATTTAATTTCTAGAAAATTCCCTCGATGACCGAGCCGATGAAATCGGGCGAGGTGAACACGGGCGCGACCTTCGAGATGCAGTCACCGACTCGAAACAGGTAAGGGAGACATGTGTCCCCTGTAAGGATATTTGGTCATGTTTTAAATTATGCATTTAATTTATAAATGCAATTTATAATAATTAGTTTTGAAAATTGTGGTGATTTATCGGTTTCAAATTGTGGTGAAATACCAGTTGAGAAATATAAACTGTATTTTTCGTGCAGGAGGCAAGCCAAATCGGCAGCCGTTAAACTGCCGAAAAATTATCGAAAAATTACTGAAATTTATCGAAAATCACCGAAAAGCAAAATAAAAGATTTGATTTCACGTGAATCGATTTTCAGGTATGAAAATCGAGAAATTAAATAAATTTCATAAAACATGAATATAGTGATATTTAATTTTAAAATATTCATGTTTTCGAGAATGGTGAAAAGGAAATCACCGAAAATTCACCCGGCAGGTGATATTTCACGTGAAACGAGATGAAAATGAAAAAGAGACTGAAGTGAATATTTTTATAAATATTCTTAAATATTCACTTGATTTCATATAAAACCTTTATGATTTTAATTATGGAAACAAATAATTATGAAAATTTCATAAAGGTTAAGAAATGATGGAAAACCATGATTTCAATATTAGAGGTCTCTACACGCGTTTCTAGAAGAAAACATGGTTAAGGGATTTTGAATTTGGAAAGTAAATAATTTATTTTTACATAAATTATGAAAATATTTGATTTGAATCCTGATTTCTTTAAAAACCATGTTTTGGATAAAAAGCACAGGAAAGCGTGCATATGTGTTTTGCAGTGAAAAAAGACAGTTTTGCCCTTTTATTTTTACAATGATGATTTTGCAGACTGTTTTTACTGTAAGGAAAACATGATTTATACCTTTATGAAATGTTTTGAAAAATGTTAATTATTTTATAAATTTCATAATGGTGATTGTCGTAATGTCTAGGTCCGTGAACCTAACCGCTAGACTTTAAAATTCTAGAAGTCGCCACCAACCATTCAAACCTAAGGTGTAATTGGTCACCTATTCTTGTCTAAAGATAAGGCATGGTCTACATTCAAAGAATCTAGGGATCGGGAGTACGGTTACGTGTGGGGAAGGATTAGCACCCCCACAACGCCCATCCTAAAATGGTACCAACTAATTTTGTGATATCTTTAATAATTTTCAACTAAATGGTTTTTAATCTTGTTAAATTTAAATATTTAAATATTGGACAATTTCGAAGAAACTCTCCATCATGCTGGCGGAATTTCTTAAATTTCATCCTCACCTCAAGAGTATCTAAGAAATCTCATTCGTCTTTCTCAGAGAGGCTCCGTCGTCGGATTTGTTAAATCGTTTATGCAATATCTTAATTTTATTTTCCATCTTTTATTCTTATTTTTATCTTCTTTTCCTTTTTAATTATCCTTTATTTTTTTATTTTATTTTTTATCTTTATTTTAATATTATTTATCTTTTGAAAATAAATGTCGATTATTCTTCTTGAAAATTTTCTTTAAATCTTCCATCATGCTGGCGAAATTTAAAGAAAATATCTCACCTAAGAATTTTAAAATGTCAGTCATTCGTGACACCTTATAATTCCATCATCGGGATAACCTCCACTTATTCTCAATTTATTATTACATTTTTATTTTTTATTACAAACTATTACATCCTAATTTCTTGTTATTAATATATTATTTTTATTTTATTTTGAATAGAGATTGATTATTAATATATATTTATATTTTTAGAAATAAATATCGATTATTGAACAGTTACCTTAAATCTTCCATCATGCTGGCGAAATTTAAGGCAAATATCCTCACCTAGGAATTTCCAAAATGGCAACCATTCGTGACACTCGGAATTCCATCCTCGGAACAATCTCAACTTATCTCCATATTTTGTGATTTTATTATTTTTTCTAATTTTATATGCCAATCAATTTAAGTATACAAATTATTATTTTTTCTTTATTATTATCCAATTAAACATTAGTACTATCATGAACTTACCAAATTATTAGATTTATTAAATTGTTGAATTAATTAACAAATATTAGCCATTATCGAAATAAATGTTTATGTACAAATTATTACCACATTATTTATATGTTAAATTATTAACTATTAATTTAATTATTATATAAACAATTAATACCTAATTATAGATATATAATAACCTAACAATCATAAACTACCCACTAACATTAATTAAACGTTTTTTACTTACCTGTAAAGGGACAAAAACCAAGCTTTCCTTTGTATTTCCAAACTACAGCTCACGTGAATAATAAGAATTGTGAGGAACAGGGGCGGTGGCAGCAAACATCCAAGCAGTAACTAGACAAGATGCGTGACAAGCGAACAAGCTTGTTTGGCGATGAGTTGCTCACGGTGGTGCAGCGATTGACAGCCAAGAAATTGATACAACCGACAAACTCCAATCCACAATGTACAGGGTAACAATGATCAGTGTAAGATGATGATGGCCACAGTATGGGGGCAAGCTTGGTGATGATGCTCGGTAGGATTTTCAGTCAAGGTTGAGTGTTTGATTGTGTATTGGTTGTGTGTCCCCCCAAATCATGAGCCTTGATCCCTTTTTATAGCCACAAATCTATTAGAGTCCTAATACAACTATACCTATTCTAATAATTATCTCATATTTTTATCCTTTATCTATTTAATTCTTATGTTAATCCTAATCTAACTCTATCAAATTTAATATTAATCCATAAAAATCTAATTATCCTATCCTAAAATTAATTTTATTTTTATTTCTTCTTATCTTTTCTCTCTCTTTTTTTTTATTCCTAAATCCTATTTTAATTTTAATTCCCTAATTAATGTTAATTCTAAATCTAAAAATTCTAATTTAATTCTAGCCTAATTCTAAATTGTTAAATTAAAATACAATGTCACCCAACCCAATTAATTATTTATACAAATTAAGACCTCGGACAAAATAGGGTGTCTACAGCTGCCCCTCTTTGTGCATTTGCTGTGAAACAGTAATTGCACAAAGACATAGACACCTATTTTGTCTGACTTCTCTTTTTTTTTTAATTTTTCAAAAAGCTCCTTCTAAACAGAAAGGCAATCAAACTTTAAAATCTTGTCTAAAAAGCTCCCCCTAAACAGGCAGGCAGTCAAACTTTAAAAATCTTGTCCAAAAGGCTCCTCCTAAACAGGCAGGCAGTCGAACTTTAAAATCTTATCTAAAAGCTCCTCCTAAACAGGTAGGCAGTCAAACTTTAAAAATCTTGTGTAATAGCTCCTCCTAAACAGGCAGGCAGTCAAACTTTAAAATCTTGTCCAAAAGCTCCTCCTAAACAGGCAGGCAGTCAAACTTTAAAATCTTGTCCAAAAGCTCCTCCTAAACAGGCAGGCAGTCAAACTTTAAAATCTTGTCTTAAAAAGTTCTGGTTTTTTTTTTTTGAAAATTTTAGGAAACTCCTCTAAATTTTTCTTGTCAAAATTTGGAATCTTAGGAAACCCCTCTAAAATTCCTTTTCTTATCAAATTTTTAAATTTTGGGAAACCCCTCCAAAACTTCTATTCTTGTCCAATTTTTGAAATTTTAGGAAATCCCTCTAAAATCTTTTTTCTTGTCAAATTTTGAATCTTAGGAAACCCCTCTAAAATTCTTTTTCTTCTCTTTTTTGAAATTTTGGGAAACCCCTCCAAAACTTCTTTTCTTGTCAAATTTTGAATTTTAGGAAACCCCTCTAAAATTCTTTTTCTTGTCCAAAATATGAAATCTTGGGAAACTCCTCCAAGACTTTTATCTTTTCTAATTTTTGAAATTTTAGGAAACCCCTCTAAAATTTCTTGTCTTGTTAAGATTTGAAATCTTGGGAAATTTATCTTATCCATGCAATTGCAACCTGTTCTATCCATGCAATGTCATTCATGTAAGCTATCTTATTCAAGCAATATCATTCATGCAATCTAGTCTATCCATGCAATGTTATTGATGCAATCAATTCTATCCATGTAATGCAGTATGTTTTATCCATGCAATGTCATTCAAGCAATCTGTTTTATCTCTATGATGCAATCTACTCTATCCATGCAATGTTTTTTCAAAAAACATTTCAAGCTCAATTGTGGCAACAACAAGGTTATTCTTTATCAATCCATCTCATGCATTCTTCTCTTTCATCTGTCCTCTTGTCCTTCTATTTCTTATTTCTTTCCTCATTTTCCTTCTTCCGTTTTTCTTGCCCAATGAAACTCTTGTCTTCATGCCCTCTTTATCTTATCTTCTCCCTTGATTCTTCTTTTTCACTATCCTCCCTATCTGGTCATTCATTTGCTCATTAAAATCTTCATTCACTCTTCTTTATTCATTGGTTTTTCTTGATTTCCAATTTTCATTCATTCATAAGTTTCCTTTTCTTTCATTTTCCTAAATAATATAGGATTCTTTCACATATTTTGCCAAGCAAACATTTATTATCATTCCAATTTCAAAATCAATGCAACACAATTTCTCAATCCCTCAAGATAAGGATATAGCAAAGAAATGATAAGTGAAATGAAGAGAGTGGTATTATTCAACATTTGGAAAGATTTAACAAGAAATTGTCAGGCTTAAAAGGAGAGTAGGCTTGAATGAAAAGTGAGAATTTTTAGGATTAGGTAATAGTATCCAAATAAAAACAATTCAAACAATTTTGATCAATGAATACAAAATTCCCTTCAATGGTCCACCTTATCTGATCATGTTGAGTTCATTAAAATATCCTCTTGCCCCTGTATCATTGACATCCAGTTTTTCTGGTATCTAAGTCGCCTTTTCAGGTTTTCAACTTAGATGCACTCCATTGATCCAAACCGCCCTTTTTGGGTTTTCGATCTGAATTCTCCTTTCATCTCTTTTTTTTTTCTTTTCCTTTTCCTTTTTTTTTCTTTTTCTTTTTTTTTCATGAAATTTCTTTTGTTTGTTCTTGATTCTAATACATGCCCCAACAGCAGATATTTCTTCACCCAATTTAATGCTCTCATTGATTCAAGACAATTTTTGGAATCCCATTACTTCCATCTAGATTAGATCTCTTTGTTTATCTTGATCTGCTTCTTCTAATTCCATCCAAAGGATCATCATCTCATAGTGTAAGTATGCCTTTATTCAACACATGATTCTTCAATGGGAGTACTTATATTTGATCAAAATGGACTTTTAAGGCACGTAACATAGGCTCGGGTGAGGGTTTATGAAAAAAAGGATAAAATAGGCCCAAAATAAGTGTTTCAGGGTTTATCAAACCAAGAATCATTTAGGCCTTTTGCCCCATTTGCTTTTTCTCTCCTTTTTTCATTTTAATGGGACTAGGGTTTTCACTTTCTTGATTCAAACCCTCTTTCCTTCTTCATTCTTTTTTCTTTTGTTTTTTTTTTTCACAAAATGTTTTTTTTTCACTTTGCCCCACTAATCCTTCATTTTCCATTCTCTTTGCCCCCCAGTGTAAAGGGTGATTCTTGGCGGGTTATATTAAAAAGAATATAATAGGCTCAAAAGGGGTAATCAATGGATAATTTTACTCACACTTGAAAGGTAGTGAAAGAAAGCCATTTCTCATCTCATTACAAGTACTCTCATTAAAGGTCATCTATTGAACAAAGACAAAATCATTAGAATTTCATGTAGAGATTCACCTTTACTCGTAACATTCTATAGGTGAAGATTTTAGACAAATATCTTCTATTCTCTTCTTACTTGAACAATCTTGGCAAATTGGAAACCCATTCAACCAACCAAAGCAACTAGTTCAAAACTGAATTTTATACTCATTGCCATCATCAGTATCATGTTTATTATTTGGATACTTTTAAGCTTGGTAACAATGTAGAGAATATGGGTATTGGTGTTTGGCATTAAAGAAAAAGATTGGAATGAGGAATTAAAAATATGCATCACACTAATCCTTTATTGAAAATGAAAACTGGCCCAATACATAAAAGAAACTCTTAATGCCTTTTGGGCTTAGGCACTCCTATATTACCTAAGAAATTGAAATATCCTAAGATGAATGAAATTAGAAACAAAGAAACAACCATGATCTTCAAGTTAGTGAATCAATCAATATCATCCACTTTCTTCCATAGCATTAACCGCTACCCCTTGTGTGATCTGCAGAGGATTATCCTTCATATTTGGGTTATTCTTTGCCTCAAAACTCAAAATTCCAGTGTTGACAAGTGCTTGGACTTTCCTCTTCAAGCCCATTCAATTCTCAATAGAGTGACCAACATTGTCATTATGATAAGCACACTTTGCATTAGGATCATACCACTTTGGGTAGGGAGGCTTCAAGGGTTCTACATAAACAGGGGCAATAAGGTGACCCCTTACCAACTGTGGGAACAACTCTGTGTATGTCATTGGTCTAGGGTCTATTATGACATTTCGTCTAGCTCGAGTATTCTTTTGGTCATTAGGTGAAAAAGTGGGGTCTTGTGAATGGGAAATGGGTTGGTAAGCATTCTGATGATAAGTTTGTGGGTAGGGTTGAGAATAAGTGTAATTCACTGAAGGTGAATAAAAGGTATAGGAGCGACGTGAGTTATTGGAGACAGCTTGTGCATCTTCTTCCTTCTTCTTTGAAAACCCATTCCTCTTGCTATCATTCATAGATGCTTCAATCTTACCACTCTTAAAGGCATTTTCAATAGCTTCGCCTGTCAGCACCATGTCTGCAAAATTCTTGGTCACACTGCTAAGCATACGCTCATAGTAAGGAGCCTTGAGAGTATTCAAAAAGATCATGGTGATTTCCTTCTCAGTCAAAGGAGGTTGAACTAGTGATGCCACGTCTCTCCATCGTTGAGCATATTCTTTGAAGCTGTAATCTTTTTTCTTTTCCATACCTTGGAGAGATAAGCGGTCAGGAGCTACATCAGACACATGTTTGTATTGAGCTATAAAAGCTCTCGCCAACTCAGACCAAGAAGAAACTTTGCTCCTTTCCAATTGGTTGTACCATTTAGTGGCTGACCCAGTCAAACTATCTTGAAAAACATGAATTAATAGCTTGTCATCCCATGCATATGCCGCCATCTTCCTACAGTACATGGTGAGATGATCTTTTGGGCACGATGTTCCGTTGAACTTTTCAAATTCAAGCACCTTGAATTTTTGGTAGAAGCACGACACCCGATACCAAACACAACCTTTCAGCATCAATGGGTCCAAAATAGTCAACGCCTTCCACGGCACTTAGTCTTTCCTCTATCAAGCTCAGCTGGGCTTTAGTACCACTATATTCTTCCTTATGCTTCAACTTTTCTAGCTCTGTGGGATCATCTAAGTTTGGCACTTCTACTGGGTTTTGAACTTTTTTCTGTAGGTGCGTTGGAGCTTTGGCAGTAATTCCTTCAGGAACAAAAATGGGGTTGTCTCGCATGCTTTGTTGAGTCTCTTGTACAGACTCATCTTGATTACCCATTTTTTCCTTTCCTTTAATCATGGCTTTTAGCAACTGAGTAATTTCGCTCAATTGCCCCTTCATCTCTGCATTATCCCTTTCCAACTTTTCTATCCTGCTATTTTGATCCTCTTCCATTATGCATGCTTGATACCTTGTATGATATCTATGGAGGGCAGATAGTCTAGTGGATGCAATTTTGATACCTTGAGTGCCACAATTAAGTTGAAATTATATTTCATGTGATGATATGTTTATGCACAAAAATGAATGTATATGGAATGGATTTAGGTTTAGCAATCTCTTCTAACAATCAATGGTATGTTCATTCTTATGACAAGACAAATGCAAACTTACGTGAATGATATGTTATGTGATGCAAAATCAAATACAACTATGCATGACTCAATGATACAGACAAACTCTTTTTTTTTGTTTTTTTTTTTTGAAAAATGGAAGAAAGAAAAACTACATTTTTTTGAAATTTTTTTTTGTTGAAAAACAATGTAAAAAGGAGGAAGTAAAACTTATTCCTTCATGTGTCCTATCTTGGGTTTGAGTCTACATTTCAATCTAGTATGGTTCCACCCTAAGGCTAGGTCTTATGTTTTATTACATGCTAGGCTTGGATAATTCAAGGTCTAAAGGTTCCCAAATTGTTCCTCACCGTTGTCCACACAAGACTAGTAAGGCACCCAATCCTCACCCATCACAGGCTACAAACGGAAAGGTTCAATTTGAGTGGAAGTATTTCGCTAGCCATTGCGGAGGTTACCACATCACGAGAGCGTAGTTACTATACTTCCTCCTAAAGAGGACAAAGCCTGAGTAGAAGGCTCATGCATGCTCATGCAAGTGATGTGTGTGTGTGAAGGAACAAGACTCCATTTTAAATGCCCCTCAAATAAAGATAACATAACAAGCAATATAGACAACAAAACAAGATAAAAAAAACATTTAATCAAAAATTCAAGATAATCACAAAATTTCCTATTGGCCGGACTCTCTAAAAGTCCCCAGTGGAGTCGCCAAGCTGTCGTAATGTCTAGGTCCGTGAACCTAACCGCTAGACTTTAAAATTCTAGAAGTCGCCACCAACCATTCAAACCTAAGGTGTGATTGGTCACCTATTCTTGTCTAAAGATAAGGCATGGTCTACATTCAAAGAATCTAGGGATCGGGAGTACGGTTACGTGTGGGGAAGGATTAGCACCCCCACAACGCCCATCCTAAAATGGTACCAACTAATTTTGTGATATCTTTAATAATTTTCAACTAAATGGTTTTTAATCTTGTTAAATTTAAATATTTAAATATTGGACAATTTCGAAGAAACTCTCCATCATGCTGGCGGAATTTCTTAAATTTCATCCTCACCTCAAGAGTATCTAAGAAATCTCATTCGTCTTTCTCAGAGAGGCTCCGTCGTCGGATTTGTTAAATCGTTTATGCAATATCTTAATTTTATTTTCCATCTTTTATTCTTATTTTTATCTTCTTTTCCTTTTTAATTATCCTTTATTTTTTATTTTATTTTTTATCTTTATTTTAATATTATTTATCTTTTGAAAATAAATGTCGATTATTCTTCTTGAAAATTTTCTTTAAATCTTCCATCATGCTGGCGAAATTTAAAGAAAATATCTCACCTAAGAATTTTAAAATGTCAGTCATTCGTGACACCTTATAATTCCATCATCGGGATAACCTCCACTTATTCTCAATTTATTATTGTATTTTTATTTTTTATTACAAACTATTACATCCTAATTTCTTGTTATTAATATATTATTTTTATTTTATTTTGAATAGAGATTGATTATTAATATATATTTATATTTTTAGAAATAAATATCGATTATTGAACAGTTACCTTAAATCTTCCATCATGCTGGAGAAATTTAAGGCAAATATCCTCACCTAGGAATTTCCAAAATGGCAACCATTCGTGACACTCGGAATTCCATCCTCGGAACAATCTCAATTTATCTCCATATTTTGTGATTTTATTATTTTTTCTAATTTTATATGCCAATCAATTTAAGTATACAAATTATTATTTTTTCTTTATTATTATCCAATTAAACATTAGTACTATCATAAACTTACCAAATTATTAGATTTATTAAATTGTTGAATTAATTAACAAATATTAGCCATTATCGAAATAAATGTTTATGTACAAATTATTACCACATTATTTATATGTTAAATTATTAACTATTAATTTAATTATTATATAAACAATTAATACCTAATTATAGATATATAATAACCTAACAATCATAAACTACCCACTAACATTAATTAAACGTTTTTTACTTACCTGTAAAGGGACAAAAACCAAGCTTTCCTTTGTATTTCCAAACTACAGCTCACGTGAATAATAAGAATTGTGAGGAACAGGGGCGGTGGCAGCAAACATCCAAGCAGTAACTAGACAAGATGCGTGACAAGCGAACAAGCTTGTTTGGCGATGAGTTGCTCACGGTGGTGCAGCGATTGACAGCCAAGAAATTGATACAACCGACAAACTCCAATCCACAATGTACAGGGTAACAATGATCAGTGTAAGATAATGATGGCCACAGTATGGGGGCAAGCTTGGTGATGATGCTCGGTAGGATTTTCAGTCAAGGTTGAGTGTTTGATTGTGTATTTGTTGTGTGTCCCCCCAAATCATGAGCCTTGATCCCTTTTTATAGCCACAAATCTATTAGAGTCCTAATACAACTATACCTATTCTAATAATTATCTCATATTTTTATCCTTTATCTATTTAATTCTTATGTTAATCCTAATCTAACTCTATCAAATTTAATATTAATCCATAAAAATCTAATTATCCTATCCTAAAATTAATTTTATTTTTATTTCTTCTTATCTTTTCTCTCTCTTTTTTTTATTCCTAAATCCTATTTTAATTTTAATTCCCTAATTAATGTTAATTCTAAATCTAAAAATTCTAATTTAATTCTAGCCTAATTCTAAATTGTTAAATTAAAATACAATGTCACCCAACCCAATTAATTATTTATACAAATTAAGACCCCGGACAAAATAGGGTGTCTACAGTGATGATATTTACATGTGAGCCTTATGGATATGTGTGAAATAATTTGATTTATCGTGTTTAAAAACCATAAAGGCTATGGTACGGTTTACATTGTTTTGAGACTTAGGCCCCGAGCTTCATGCATCACATATACTATTACTGTCACGTGGCTGATTGACCAGCTAGTCATCAGCGTCCTGGATTGTCGCCTAGCAAGCGTACACCGAGGACATATTATAGATCATGGCCATAGATCTCATTACTGTTACTGTGTCCCTAGTAGACGAGATAGCATGATTTAATTGTAGGGTGATGCCTAGTCTCACATACTGATTACTATTTACTGAAAGGATTCACGAAATCTTATTTACTGTACTGTATTGTTTACTGTACTGAATTACTGTACTGATTAATGTTTACTGATGAAAAATCATACCAAAACACTGTTTACTGAACTGTACTGTTTATTGAAATTGTAGCCATTGATTACCGTTTTACTGAACTGAAAGCTACCATTTACTGTTTACTGAACTGAAAGCTACCGTATACTATTTACTGAAGTGGTAGCTACTATTTACTGTTACTTACTGAACCGTATCGAGATACTGTTTTACTAAATACTGAATATACTGTTTTACTGAACTGTACGATACAGTTACTAATTTGAAAAGAGAAATAAATGTTTATTCTAAAAGAATAACATAAGAATTATTTCTAAGAAAGAAATAATCGAAGAAGTAACTATCCAATGATTGGATATTTACAAATCACTATACTGTCAAGTGTTTTATTGTATTGAAGAGGAGAGAAGTAAACCATTATTTTACTACTGGACTGTCACGTGTTTTAAAGTATACTGAATGTGAAAAGTAATAAGTGGTTTACTCTGTGGAAAAACGAAAAGTTTATCGTTTTGAAAACAACGGAATTAATACTCTCTACAGTTGCTTCAAGGTTCTGGAACAAGTCAGGTATTTTAAAATACCTGCCTTACTCTATCTGGATCCCTAGCCGACTGTAGTATCCTTCCTACATGTGTGCCTAGAGTCAGCTAGGAAGATTTTGAAGAAAACAAAAAATTATTTTCAGCATATAGGTAGCTGAATATCAAGTGTGACATATAACTCTCTTACTGAGCCATGGTTTGCTCACTCCCCAATTTTAACATTTCAGGTTTGGATGATGCTGAGATCCAATATTTGTGGATTACGGCTGCACATAATGGACAATGTGATTGATCGACTAAGATATATAAGGTACGATCATTTATTTTCTGTATTTAGATATGTCTACAATACTACATATTTGTAAATAAGATAGGGGATGTGTATAACGTTAACAATATTTTATTAAATTGTTTAACATCAAGTGTAAAGTGAAGTATCATAGACAGCCCAACCGGATAAATTGTGTAAAATAAGGTGAAAAATGTGGTAACAGGTCGTTACAATCAATAACTTATATTTCATATTTATTCAATCGATCCGTAATTTAAACCATAAATCATATCATTTCGATTCAAATATATATAAGCAACTTAAATTTACACTCAGTGCACTACAGCTCAATTTACATCCCATACATGATAATTTACACAAAATAGTACTATACAAAGGTAGTTCAAACATATAAAGGTAAAAGAATATACCCCTACGGTGCTCTAGCAACCGCCTAAGGGATACTATAGTCAAAATCCTCATGTGCAAAAGCAGAAACAATTGCAAGTAATCTGGAAGGAAAATAAGAGTGGTGAGTTTATGCCCAATAAGAAATATATATATATATATATATAAAAGAGCTGCTACTATGTATATCTATATGTGTGTATCTTAAAACATGCTCTTACACTCGGAATCATTAACAATACAGTATTTAGGCACACTATCAGAAAAGCTACCATAATCAGTTAGATAATCAGGCCGACTATAAAGGATGCTTTAAAGTACCTCACTTGTCCTTGTTTCTAGTTTCGACTATAGGGAATTTATTGGAAAATTATTCAATCAAGCAATTTAGTAGATACTCAAAAAATCGTACAGTAAACAGTTTCCAGAAATAGTGCAACAATCACTCGGATAAAACAATTCGATAAATACTTCATAAATGGTACTGTGAGCATTTTCAATAAACAGTATTTAAATCAATCCAATAAAATATGTTTAGTAAATACCCAGAAATCAGTATAATAAACAGTATGACAAAGACTAGGGAACACCTAATAAAATTAGGCAATAAAGCATCCCAAAGGGGAATAATAGTATGACATATTGCAATAGTCAAAGGGATCCATAAAGTACACGAGTTAGGTGACAGTTGTGAGTGCTGAAGATATGACCAAGGTCCATTAACAACAATCCACACATACACTTAAAATAGCATGATATACCCAAAGGCTACTATGGGGCCAACAGTCTCAAAAAGTTCATAAACCAATTAGAATTGTTTACAGAGATCAATTCAATAAATCATATTTTTAGTCAATTCATAAAGCTTTAAAAGCAGTAACAACTGTAGTTGAAATATAAAAATTCATTAAATATTCTCAGTTCATCAAACGATGTTCAAAATATTTTATTTATGTATAAAAGTCACATTAAAAATTATATGTACCTCGAAAAATGGAAAAATCATTAAAAATCTCTTTGAAAACTGAGTTACAAATTTATGCACACTTATAGGTCTACATGGAACCTTAACCTAATCATAACTTCATGTTATGCCGTTATGTAAAAATAGTGTCAAATGGTGATTGTAAGGTTTTATGTTTGATTTAAGAATTTTGGCAGTATAATGGTACTACCTATCCTAACTTTCCTGCACAAAAACACAATTTAATAACCACAATTCCAATGTTCCAATTTCAATCCAAATCACAATATTCAATCTCATAAAAGTTAATTTTCATCATTTAAATGCAACACAGTATCCTTACGCCTCTTACATATATCCCTTACCACTCGAATTTCATAGTGCTGCCTAATAGCACCGATGTATACTCCTCACTTCCAAGCTGCAAAATACCACACAAACACAATCAATGCTTTACACTTCAGTTATAAAAAGTATTTAACTCCTTGAGACCTATTAATTGCCTACAATAGCTGCAATTCCAATATACTTTATACTGATGTCTACAAACATTGCAATTACCATTAAAGCACCTCTTTTTTCGATTTTGACTTCACCAACAGTCTTTTAATAATTTATATATTATTCTAGGACCCAAATTACATTGAATTAAGCATGATTTCACCATGCTCTTCCCTTGGCTGAATTTGCCTCTCTCTCTTGCACACTCCATTTCTTCAATTTAAAGCTAAATTCATATCTTACACACTCTCTACATTAATTCTACATCATTTTTGCATGAAACAACATCACACTCATGCATATGTCATGTTGGCTGAAACCCTAAGAGATTGTTTCTCATAGTTTCAATCCAATTCAAACTTAAATACATGCTTAAACACCTTAAGCACATGACAAAACATCATTAAATCACAAAAATTTAACTTTCTCTTACCTCGTTCACCTTGGTTGAAACTTGTGGGAGTCCAAACACTATAGAAATGGCCACTTTAATTCTTATTTTGTTAGTATGTTGTAGAGCTCAAAGAGCTAAACAACTTTGCTGAAAACAGTTTTTGCTTTTACAATGTTTTTGATAGAATTTTGACGACTTTCTCTATCTAAATGAAGCTTTGTTAATGGAGGAGTGAGAGGAAGATGATAGCAGACAGAAATGGGCAAAGAAAATGCTAGAAAACTCTTTAAAATAATATCCTTGGTGCTAAATGACCAAAATGGCCTTGTTACATAATAATAATAATAATAATAATAATAATAATAATAATAATAATAATAATACTAAAATAATAATAATACCAATTATTTCCTCCCCTATTCCATTTCAGTCTAAACATTCAGTCCAACCTCCTAAATATTTTATTCACTAATAAAATATATCTATTTAACTCGTTCTAATCATTGATTAGACTTTTCATAAGGTTCGATTGGTTAAAAGGTTAAATTACTAAAATAGCCCTAACCATCCAATCACGTAGTATTTAACAGTTTTATGTGATTCAATCCATCAATTAAAATAGTGTGAGACTTCTTCACATAAGGATTCATATAGGAATGTTAGTTGGTCAAAATTCAACTTAGTTTAATCATTATTCACGAAAGTTTTTCTGCCTTATGGACTTAACCGTTATTTTCAAAATTGTTGCACAAATTTCAAAACATGCATAAATGGATGAGTTTGAGGTGCAAATTCTTACCATGTCCATGACATATTTAGCTCTAAATGTTTGTACTATCAAGTTTCATCCTCATAAAAAAAATAGAACCCAGTGGGGCCCACAGTCTAATTCTCCTTTATACCTATAAGGCATAAGGCATTTGAGCAATTATGAGATATTTTATTTTCCTAGCTTCCTTAATAGTATATAAAGGTACTAGAAATTGTGAATCTTACGTTCTCCCCACCTTAGGAAATTTGGTCCTCCAAATTTAATTGGATTTGTCAGTCAAATAGCTCTAGATACTATTCTTTCATTAGGCTCTCTAATTCCAAAGAAGTTTCTTCTAATGAGTGGTACTACTAGAAAACCTTAACCAAGGGAATCATCTTAGACTATAGCACTTTTTCCTTTTGATCCAAGATCCGAACAGGTTTCTTGACATAACTCATATCCTCTCTAATCTCCAAAGGCTCGTACGAAATAATATGGGATGGATCTAGATAATACTTTCGTAACATGAATACGTGAAAGACGTTATCTACCCTTGATAACTCTAGTGGTAAAGCCAACTAGTAAGCCACATTTCCCACTAGCGAGGACTCAATTTCCCTTTCTTCCCAAATCTCATGATGCCTTTGGATGATGACACTTTCAAAAACACTGAATCCCTCACTAAGAACTCCAAATGTCAATGTTTAATATTGCATAACTCTTTTGTCGACTCTGAGAAGTCTTCAATATATCACAAAGAATTTGAGCATCCTCGAAAGCTTACTCAATAAGATCAGAAGCTAAGATTTTCGATCACCCACTTCTTCCCAACCAATAAGGGAATGGCCTCTCTTACCATATAGAGCTTCATAAGGTGTTATACCGATACTTGAGTGATAACTATTATTATAGGCAAACTCTATTAGTGGTAAATGATCATCTCAGGAGCCTTTAAAGTCCAGTACACAAGCTCTCAACATATCCTCGAGCGTCTGAATTGTGCACTCTGACTGACAATCAATCTACGAATGAAAAGCCGTGCTAAAATTCAATCAAGATCTCATGGCATCCTAAAAGTGCTCCTAGAAATGACAAGTGAACCAGGAATCTCTATCAGAAGTAATGCTCACTAAAACCACATGCAGTCTAACAATCTCTCTAACATACAGTCGGCTAAGGCACTTAGGGAATCAGTAGATTTCTTGGCAAAAAAGTGGGCTGATATTGTCAATCTATTAACCCCATATTGCACATGGTTCCTCCAAGTCCTTGGCAAACCCATGATGAAATCCATAGTGACATGCTCCCATTTCCACAACGATATAGGTAGAGGCCAAAGCAAACCTACTGGTTTCTGATGCTCTACCTTTATCTACTGACAAGTGAGAGACCTTGCAACAAACTCAGTGATGTCTCGCTTCATCTTAGGACACCAGTACACTTTACGTAGGTTATGATACATCTTCTTACTACTTGAATGTAAAGTGTACTTTGAGGTGTGTGCCTCTGTCAGAATTAACTCCCTCAATTGTCAATCGTCGAGAATACAAATCCAGTCTTTGAACCTCAAAATACCATAAGTGCCAACTCAAAATTTGATTGTGTACCCAACTGCACTTGACTGACAATCTCAATACAATAAGCATCCTCCCTCTGAGCACTTCTAATCCAATCCATCAAATCTAGCTCAATCCGTAGACTAGCCATCAAACCATACCTCACAAAAGGAGTGACATTCAGACTGAGGTTTGCAAATTGTTCCAATAAGTCATATTCTCGCACCATCATATAAGAGACCATACCCAAATGTTTTCTATTCAAGGCATCTGCCACCACATTTGCTTTCTCCGGGTGGTACAATATTTCGCAATTGTAATCCTTCAGCAGCTTCATCCATCTATGCTGCCTTATATTCAATTCATGCTGCAAGAACAAATACTTGTCACTTTTATGATTAGTATATACTTGGAACTTCTTACCATATAGGTAATGCTACCATATCTTCAAAGCAAACACCATGGCAGCCAATTCCAAGTCATGAGTAGGATAATTCTTCTCATGGTTCTTTAGCTGAAGAGAACCATAAGTGACCATTTTCCCGTTCTGCATAAGCACACAACCCAAACCCAATGAGGAGGCATCATTGTACACTGAAAAACCCCTTGAACCACTTACAATAGTGAGGATTAGTGCTGTGGTCAATCTGCGCTTCAGTTCTAGAAAACTGCACTACATGCATTGGTCCATTCAAACTTTACATCCTTGTGTATGAGGCACGTCAAAGAAGCAGCCAATCTAAAAAAACCCTCAACAAATAGACGATAATATCCTGCTAGACCTAGAAAATTTTGAATCTCAGTCACCAATTTTTACTTTTCCCATTGTACTGTAGCCTTTATCTTAGACGAATTAACCGAGACCCTATCTTTAGACATTGTGTGTCCCAAAAATGAAATACGATCTAGCCAAAATTCACACTTACTCAACTTAGCATACAACTTTCGATCTCTAAGGGTCTGCATAACAATATAAAAATGCTACTCATGCTCTTCTCGAGACTTAGAGTACACAAAGATGTCATCAATGAAAACAATGACAAACTTGTTCAAATAATGTTTAAACACCTTATTCATCAAATTCATGAAAGCTGCAGGGCATTTGTTAGTCTAAATGGCATAACTAGAAACTCATAACGGCAATATCGTGTTTTGAAGACAATTTTAAAGACATCTCTTTCCCAGATCTTTAATTGGTGATATTCTGACCTTAGATCAATTTTAGAGAATACTTGTGCACCCCTGAGCTGATCAAATAAGTCATCTATTCTGGGCAAAGGATATTTATTCTTGATAATAGCCATATTGAGCAACCGATAATCAATACAGAGTCATAGGTTACCATCCTACTTTCAGACAAATAAGACTGGGGCACCCCAAGGAGAAACACTAGGACAGATAAAACCCTTATCTAATAACTCCTAAAGCTGCTTACTGAGCTCATCAAGCTCTACCAGTGCCATTCGATACGGAAACTTGGAAATGGGTTTAGTACCGGGCACAAAATCAATAGTGAACTCTATCTCTCGATCAAGGAAGTCCCAGTAATTCGTCCAGAAACACATCTAGGAAATCCCTGACCACAGGAATCTCGTGTAACTTCTAACGTTTCCTTTCTATGTCCTCCACATAAGCAATGAATCCTTCAATAATCACATAAATTTTCAGATTTCAATCTCAAACAAATTTTCAACAAGGTAATATACATTCATTACTAAACAAAAAGCTTTACAGTATAGTTTTAAAGAAGATAGAAGGTTACATACTTAGTATAACTGTCTAAACTAACATAATTTGTAACTAACCAATCCATTCCCAAAATTACATCAAAATCGTAAATATTAAGCAAAATCAGGTTAGTTACTGTATCCTTCTCTCCCACCCTTAATTTATAGTTATGGTAAATTATATCAATGATTTGAGATTCTTTAAAGGGTGTATTGATCTGTAACAGATGCCCTAAAGGTTCGATCTCTACTGATATTTTGATAGCAAACATCGGAGATACAAAAGAATACATAGAACCTGGATCAATTAATACAAATGCATCTAAGTCAAAAACAAAGATCTTACCTTTAATGACATCAAATAAAGCGTTAACAGACTCCTTATCGATGGCGTACACTCTACCCTGAGTCACATCCTTCTTCCCTTTCTCTCCGACTATAGCTCTATTCGAAAGGGGTGGTGTAGCCTTATATGGCTCTTTTGTTGCTGCTACTGCTGCTGGCACCTTATCATTACCGTAGTCCTTAACTAGATGCCCTATCTATCCATATCAAGACCGAGAAAGTAGGTATGGCCACTATTCTATTAG
The DNA here is from genome assembly GCA_032173925.1 of Heritiera fomes. Taxonomy (NCBI): domain Eukaryota; kingdom Viridiplantae; phylum Streptophyta; class Magnoliopsida; order Malvales; family Malvaceae; genus Heritiera; species Heritiera fomes. The sequence goes on along the minus strand of JAPDPM010000002.1, from coordinate 39,060,883 downwards.
TTGATGAAGCAGAGCATTAGTGGAAATCCACTAAGTCAACTTTAGCTCCAAGACATCTAGCAGTGACTTGGGGCATATTTCTAAAGGCTTTTAATAAGTAGTACATCCCTTGCAACATTCAGAAGAAATTACAGGTTGAGTTTCTGAATTTATCTCAAGGAAATATGACAATGGACTAGTATGTGTCCAAGTTTATTACATTAAGTTGCTTTGACCTATAGATAGTTAGAAGCAAGAAGCATAGGATCGAGAGGTTTATGGCCAGTCTGAGGCTGTCTATTAGGGCTAGGAGTGCTTAGGTTGGCCAAGGATTTGCCACCCTAGTATCCTCACTCAATCGTACTATCCGCTTGGGGATCACTGACCCTCACAATTTTGTCAGGACGTGCATGGGTTAGCCAGGGATTTACCATTCCCAATTTGTGTCTGGAGGGATTTGAACCCTTGTCATAGGACAATTGGTTATAAGGTATTCAACTCTTGTGGTATGAAAAGGGTTTGAATCCCCCCAGACACGAATTGGGAGTGGTAAATCCCTAGCTAACTCAAGCACGACCCAACAAAACCGTAAAGGTCAGTGGGCCCAAAGTGAATAATACAATTGAGTAAAGATACTAGGGTGGCAAATCTCTGGCCAACCCATGCACTCCCATCCCTCACAGAAGATATTTTTATTTGCAAATCATTTGGTACTTTGCTTGCTAACCTCATCTTTCTTTTAGTGTCAAGAAAACCCTTCCAAACCATTTCCTCTTTGAGTTTGTATCAAAACCCCTTTCTTATTTATAAGGTAAAATTCTATTGTTTTTTAGGTTTTGGGTTTGAAAAATATTTTCTTTACCTCATCACTTTTTGTGGATTATTTGAATACTTTGCTTGCTGACTTTACCTACTTTTCGGTGTCTAAAAAACACTTCCAAACTATTTTCTCTTTGAGTTTGTATCATAACCTCATTTTCTAATTTCTAAAGTTTAACTTCTTCTATTTTTTTTAGTTTTAGGGTTTGATAATAAAATATATAATTTTAAAAATTTTTACAATTATTTAAAAATGAAGTGGAGTATATGTTATTATCTTAACCTTACTTGTAGAGTCTAAAATTTTCACTAATAGTGTACTAGATAATAACCCTTAAATTAGAGGGTTCTATTGTATATTGTATATAAATGTGTAAAAGTTTGAAATATATACTAATAACTATTCTTAAGTCCTAAATATGTAACTACAAATTTTACTGTTTATAGGAGTAGAAATTCATTATAATTAATAAGGAGAGATACATTTACATTACTATAAAGTAAAATTAATTTTACACTAACAACTTCTTGATCAAGTGATTAAAGTTATTATATTATTTATCTTTATTTTAATCTCACCATTAACTTTTATACTTCATTCATGCATATCACACATATCCAATTTTAAGTTAATCAAAAATCTCTAACTATTACCCATAGGTTGTAGCTCAATTGACAACACAAGCTGAATTTTTAGGAAGAGCTCTCGAGTTTGACCCCTATTAAACACAACTTTGGAGAGGGGTGAGGTGCGTTAACTGTGACGAAGCCCTGAGCAAGATTAGTCTCAAACTGTTAAAACGGATGAGAATACCTATGGCTTACACAAAAAAATAAAGGTGGTTATCGGGCCGGGTCATCCCGATCCAATTCGGAACCAGATAGGACTGATCTGACCCAATAACCGAAACCAGAAAAAACCAATTCCGAACCGGCCCAGCTCGGTATGATACCAAGCTGGGCTGGTTCAAAATTCATATAACTAGTCTCAGTAAGGGCCCGACCTATTAAGGAACTGGGATCGATTGGTCCCAATTCAAACCAAACCGGATTGGTTCGAACCAGTTCGGTCCAATTTTTTTTTCAAAATAAAGCCTGCCACTCCGCAAGCCTGTGCAATGGTAGGCTACTGTGACTACAATTGATGGGCAACGACCATTTCAAATAAAGGGAGCAATGCTCCCTCCCTCCAATTTTTTAAATTTTTTTTTTAAAATTCAATATTTTTTCTCTATAAATACTTTCATTTTCCTTTACATTTTCTTTTATATTTTCTCTCAAACCTAAACACTCATCTACTCTTAATACTCTTCCAATACTCACTCAATACTCACTCAAACTCTCTCAAATTCACTTAAATTCTCTTATTCCAAATTTATAATATTATCATTTTCCTCTCTAAAATTCGTTTTTCCTTTTATTTTACAATTTTGAATTTTACTTTTAATTTCCAAGTTCCAAGTTCCAACTTCCAATATATATCCTACATCTATTTTTTAAAATTTTAACATATATTTATTTTCAAAAAAAATATAAAAATGTCAGATTTCTTTCGTCATTCATGTTCTCTTTCTCAGCCTTTTGGTTCTACTGAAATCTCTAATTTAGGTGACTAATCATTCAATGAAATAGAACCCGACATACATTAAAAAAAGATTGCTTGGATATGTTTAAAGAATATAAACAAGCTTTAATTGATAAACTTAGTAATATTTCATCTAGGGTTAGTTTAACTAGTGATATATGGACTAGTACTGACGATATAAATTATCTTGTTATAATTTGTCAGTAGATAGATGAAGATTAGTTGATGCAAAAACGAATTTTATCTTTAGATGTGATAGAAGAAGCACATAATTCATATACTATTCATAAATATATTACTAAAGTTTATAAATTATATGGACTTGAAAATAATAAAGTTTTTGCTATTACTTTTGATAATGCTTCGAGTAATACCATAGCTATTCCTTTGTTAATTAAAAGTTTAAACAAGTTATGCAAGGTGTATTTTTTATGCAAGATGTGCATGTTGCATTATAAATTTGTGTGTTTAAAGCGGTTTTAGTGCTACTGGTAGTGGTAATACTGGTGGCATATGTCCAATTGATAAAATTAAAATTTTAGCAAAATGGATTCGCACCCCAAATAATAAACATGAATGGAAGCAACTTTGTATAAAAAATAATATACCTATTAGAGCGTTTCCACTTCCCGTGAAAATAAGATAGAACTCACTTCATCATTTGCTTTCTTCTGTTTTACCTTATAAAGAACTTATTACTTCTTTTTATAAAAATTATACAAGTAGCCTGTATTTACACTTTATGAAGGAGATTGGATTTTTATTGAATGTTGTGTTGATTTATTATCTACTTTTAAAGATGCAACCGAAAGATTTTCAATTCAATTTTATCCAACCACGCCTTATTTTGTTCATATTATCTATACAATGTTGGATAAATTTTAAATTTAGGGATCATAAAACTTTATGTTCTTTTGTATATGATATGGAGGAAAAATTTTAAAAATATTGGGAAACAATTCCTCCTATTTATTGTATTGCAACTTTACTAAATCCTAGTCAAGGTGAGGTAAATATAGAGATTTTTTTTATTGTTATAAAGAATTTCATAGTCTTGATTTTATTGAGGATCAAAAGTCCTCAATTAACAATCTTTTTCAAGAATTGTTTAATGTTTATAAAGCAAAAAGGGAGCAATTAAACTTTAACTGAGGGCAAGAAGATTCGTATGAAGAAACGGAGAGTAGCAGTAGCAAAGGACGCAATTAACGAAGCAACAAAAAAGAGAATGAAGCTAAAAGGAAAAGCCGGGGGACCTGGATCAACAACTCGACGAAGTTCTAACTTCAATGAGATAGTATTTTTCTTTGGTCAAGACTTTTCTATAGGTGAAAACTTTGATCTTCTCCAATGGTGGAAAGAAAACCAAAAATAATTTCTAATTTTAGCTTCCATGGCCCGAGATGTTTTTGCGGTGCAAGTTTCTTTTGTTGCTTTAGAATCTGCATTCTTGACATGTGGAAGAATTATTGGAGACCATCGAACCACTCTTAATCCAGATTTATTGTGCATGTTAACATACCTTAAAGATTGGTTTGATGCAAAATCCCGCAATGTCGAACTTGGAATGGCCAATGAATTCGTTGATAATAATTCAGAAAAGGAGGAAAAAATTTCTAAGGCAATTTGTATAAATTAGGAAGAATAGGTAATAATCTTTTATTTTTTTGTAAATTGTATGTAAAATTATAAATAAGTTTAGTCATAGTAAATATTTTTATAGACTACGATCCCGTGGTTTTTACCCTTCTAACTTTTTAAGGGGTTTTTCACGTAAAAAATCTTTGGTTTCCTACTCTTTCCTTTTTCTCCTTTGTTATTTTAATTTATTATTATTATTAAATACCAAATTAACTAATGTTATACTTATATATGTTTAAAAAATAAATAAATATTTAAAATACAAAATGAATGAATATTTTAAAAACATATTAAATAAATGAATAAATATTTTAAAAGCAAAATGATATGCTTATTTATATTCTAAATGATAAGTAAATTATATTTCAAATGTAATAAATAAGTTTAACAAAATTTAAAAATTTTAAAAGTAATATAATTTTTAAACTAACAACTTTATTAAATAAGTAACTTTATCACTTTATCATAATGTCATTATTTATATTTTGAATCAAATATCAAATATCATAATAACTTTACCATAATATCATAATATAACTTTATTTTATTATTAATATATATATTTATTTTTATTAAAATGAATTAATATAAATTAAAAAATTAAAAAAAAATCAAGCTAACCGATTTAACCCGGCTCGACCCAGTTTAAGATGAACCAGTTCATCGAGCCGAACCGGTTCATCTATATTAAACTAATGAACCGGCTCGACTCGGCCCAGTTCATCAACTGATTTAGACTGGTTATAGGTGATAGTGGGCCGGAACCAATCGAAACCAATCCGGAACTGGACCGATTCGGCCCACTATCACCTCTACCAAAAAAAATCTCTAACTATTATTTGGATAATAATAAAATTTCAACTGTTAAATTACATTAAAAAAGATGTTGTTTTCTACCAAAAGGATAAGAATATCATATTAATTCAAAACTTTACGTGCATAATAGATATGAGTAGATTACTAAATCTAACAATTAATTTGTAAATTTATTAATTTTACATCAAAATATAAAAATCATATAAAATAATCTATTTTACACTTGTTAACTTGATTCCTCCTCGTAATTAATTCATTTTTATTTGATTTAGGATTCAACCAAGATCAATTCTATTAACAACCTCTTTTTTATTCCAAACCACCTAAGTTTTTATTTTTTTTAATATTATGACAAAATATCTCTTTAACTTTAATTCTTCCCTTTTTTTTAAATATCAAAAAATAGAATGATCATTGATCACTGCCTCGGCCTTTGGCGTTTGCTACCGACCACCATTTGTTGGAACCAAATAATTCCTTAAAAAATCCACTAGTCTTTCTTAAGCTCCTTTTTCCGATTCTTGAATCACTTTTGCTAAAAACAATGCTTTTTTTTCTAGATTTTAAATAATATATCTACTCTTAAAAGTTTTTTTTTTTTGAATGATCTACTCTTAAAAGTTGGATCTTGGAAATAGAAGTATCTTTTTGACAAAAATATAGCAAGAATCAAAAAGATGAGTTCAAAAGGAAATTTTAGATGATTTTTTAAGGTTTTTTTACCGACAAATAATGACTAGTGACAGGCAATTGACGCCAATGCAGTGATCGATTGTTAGTTTCTAAGGTTTTGAGAGAAAAGGAGAGAGTTAAAAATAGAAGGGTATTTTATCATGAGAAATTTTAAAAACAACGAAATTTTTTCTCCACGCAACCATTTTATATCTAGAACACTATTTCACTTGTTCTTTGCGATGGTTGTGAGCAGTAAAAAAAAAAAGAGGTTGCATTTAGCACACTTCTTTTATCATAACATGAAAAAGAAAAATCTTAAGTTGTATCATCATTATCATCATCTAAGTTTTTATCCTAATATTTTGATAGGTTATATGAATCAATATATGATCTCACGTTAAGTCTTCAGCATGAATAAAAGATAACCCAATGAATTTTATATAATGATTCATATCATAAAAATTGGACGAGTTTTATGTAGTTGATTGTCCAAACATATCACTAACTTTTCCTTTTTACCCGAACTTGAAACCGATTGCGTTCAACACACCTTAAATTGTATGTAGAAGAAAAAATAAGGCTTCATTTAGTTTGTGTAAAATGACTTCTGAAAATGATTTCTAGAAAATAATTTGTGAAAAATTGATTTTCTAGAAAAACTAATATTTTTTGTTGTTTGATTGATATGCTGAAAAATATTTTCTCTTGTTTGGTTATTTTCTGAAAAAATTATATTTTTGTTCAAAAAGCATTATTCACATAATTATCTACTAATAATGTTTTTAAATTAAGAAGAAGAAAAAGAAAAACCGAAAAGTTGCAATACACAGCAGTGGTTCAAGTGATTTTATTTTTCTTTTTCTTTTATTTTTACTTTTGGACATTTTGATCAACTCTATTTTTTAGTTGAGCAAAGCTGATAAAGAATAAAAAGTACTTAAAAATATAGAAAAAAAACAAAACTAGCTTCCACCAAAAACCTTCAAGAAAACTCCTTGGGAGAATCGAAACCGAGGGACGAGGCACCAACCCTCAAAAACAAAGGATATCAGTACTTAAATCAAAGAAGGCCACCATGATTAATAATCCTTTATCCATAGAGAAGGTTCTTGCTATTTTGTTCATACAAATATGCCTTACTATGTCCACAAGCCAAAAGATTTCCCTCCTCACTCTCTGCAAATGCAAATTTGCCATATAGAAATGCTAATCCAAAATCAAATTCTGATTTGGTCTTTAGATCTCCAAGGAAGGATGCTAGTAAAAAAATCGATGGAAGCAACTAGATTGATTTGTGGTGCTGGTGATGGTTTTGGTAAGGAACTGTAGTAGACCTAAGCAAAGGTGGGCAAGATCTCGAAAGGCAAGAGCGAAGGAAGGATGACGACGAGGAGATTGGTGGCAACGACAAAAGGATTGTGGCATATGAAGATTGGGGTTGATTTTTTGTTAAGGGTTAAAGTGGGTTTCCGAAAATCTTATATGATTTTTGGTTGACAGTAAGTTATTTTCAATTGATCGAAATCATTTTAGACAAATCAAACAAAAAAAAATATGAAACAATTTTTTAGAAAATGAAATAGCGTACCAAACGAAACTTAAGTTGTGAATAAAATTTCTCTTCCATGAAAAATGATGTTCCGTCATCAAATAATATTCCAGTCATTAATTTTTTTTTTATATTTTAATATTAATGATAGAAAGCCCAGGCTCCCTTACTTCATTCAACCCAAAACCATTAGCCCACTAGCTTAACTAAGCTTGAAGGCATTAAAAACATTTAAAATAATAAAACTTAAAACGACACTAGAGTAAATTGGAGTCAATCAAATGCGAGACCGCAATAAATATATATATATATATATATATATATATATATATATATATGTATATATATTTATATATATATATATATATATAAAGATCTAATTACACATGTATAAAACAAATTTAATTTTACACACTTTCATATCTTTTTATATGATTTATAATTTTTTAATCCAACTGTAGAATTTTATGTTCTATTCATAGAGATCATGCATACCAAATTTCAAATTAATCGAATACGTCTAACTATTTGTTTTATAAAAAAAAATTTTAACCGTTGATATATATTAAAAAAAAATATTATTCTCAATTAAAATGATAAAAATAACAGATTGATTCAAAATTTTACATACATAATAAATATAAGTAAATTGTTAAATCCAACAGTTGGTTTGTAAAAATATTAATCCTATATGAAAATATAAAACTGTGTAAAACAAATTTGTTTTACACATATATACATGAATCCCTACTCATATATATATATATATATATATATATATATATATATATATATAGGAAGGATCCACTTACACATGTGTAAAACAAATTTAGTTTTACACACTTTCATATCTTTTTATATGATTTATAATTTTTTAATCCAACCGTTGAATTTTATGTTCTATTCACATAGATCATGCATGCTAAATTTCAAATTAATCGAATACGTTTAACTATATATTTCGTAAAACAAAATTTCAACCGTTGATATATATTAAAAAAATACTATTCTCGATTAAAATAATAGAAATAGCAGATTGATTCAAAAACTTACATACACAATAAATATGAGTAGGTTGTTAAATCCAACGATTGATTTGCAAAAATATTAATCCTATATGAAAATATAGAAGTGTGTAAAACAAATTTGTTTTACACATATGTAAATAGATCCCTCCTCATATATATATATATATATATATAAAATAATTATTATATACACTACAAATGAAATTCTTTGAAATTTTTTTACTCTACAATGTTAAAATGATGACACATCCAATAAAAACATTAAAAAAACAAATAAATAAATAAAATAAAATACGTATCATGATCCTAACTTCATTTATGAAATAAAAAAATTTCACCGATAACATATATATATATATATATATATATATATATATATATATATATATATATATATATATATATATATGCTTTTGCTATTTGAACGTTGTGCCAATGGGGGCACCTGATAAAATGAATTAGTGAATTGCTGGTATGAATAATGAATATGGGTGCCGCAATTAGGCGGTGAAGGTGAAATGCTTGCTAATGATTTTGAATTGATAAAGGACAAAATGTTTATTTTCAGTCCAACTAGCCGGAACCACCAGTAACAACCGAATACAGCGGCAGAAGCAAAGGTCTACCCGACTTACTATAAGCTGGTAACGGATAATGGCCGGTACCAACAAAACCAGAATAGTATTTAACAACTTCGTATAGAAGCCTCACCAACTATAGCAACTGCAGGTGGAAGTTCTCTCCATTCGACAATTAACTACATATACAATATAACAGTTTCAGGAGATTTGAAACACTTAAGGAATAAGCAATGTTGAAATCTTTTCAAACGCGTGGAAGATTGGAAACTACAAATGAAGAGAATGAGACTACAGGAATCCACCCTACCCTATAACGAATTCGGATTACTGTATTTGAATCCAACATTCAAATAAAAGTAATTGCTAAAGTTCAATCCAATGTAAATCCAGTTAACAACCACGGCAGCATCAGAAGTAACTTCTGCGTTCGAGATTCCAGCATAATACTGGGAAATCATAAACAAAATCATAATTTTAGTGGCTTTTCGGCCAAAATAAGTTAATAAGGATTGAAATATTGATGCTCCCATTAACTTTCCAGACAGGATAGCTGTCTTAAGCAGGATTTAAAACAATGGATGGTTCATCTATAATCTAAACTACGTGACATAGATATTCTTGAAAAGCAAGATCACACTAATAAAGCAAAAATTCCAAGCCTATTTAAGAACCATATAATAGGGATATTTTCAAAATTCCAGATGTTGTAATTTGACAGAACCCAAACATAAAAGTAAAAGGTAAAAAACAAAAACAGAAAACATCCAAGAGTCAAAGATTTCCTCAAATCAAGAAGCAGTTCAAAAACTTCTTAATGTCCTCACCATAGGTTCCTACACCATGGACTACCACAGAACACAGTCACACCTTACATTCCAGTGAAAGCTTTCTTCCCACCACCAGAAGATCCAGCAGGAATCACTTTCAAGACATTGAACCTCACAGTCTTTGACAATGGCCTGAAGTTATAAAATAAAATAGACACAAATTACAAACAACCAACATTGCCTACCACCTAACTGTAAAAATGGTTAAAATTCATAAACAAAAATGATAGAATCTTTCTGTTCAGTAGTTTAACCTGCATTGACCGATAATGACATGGTCCCCTTCCTTCACACGAAAGCATGGAGAAATATGTGCAGGAATGTTTGAATGCCTCTTCTCATACCTGGAAAAATTGAAAACAATTTTCACAAGAACTTGAAAACAAATACCCTTCTCTTAAGAAAAGTAAATCAAATGAAGCTGAACCATGCCTTTGGTATTTCTTGATATAATGAAGGTAATTCCGTCGAACAATGATTGTCCTCATCATCTTGGCACTATGACAAGTACCAGCTAAAATGCGACCCCTGATAGAAACCGTGCCCGTGAATGGGCATTTCTTATCGATGTAGGTTCCTTTAAAAAATAAATATGCAAAACATTATTAAATAATATCCAACAATCACAATCTGGATATCAACTGAATTCTAAATGCATAGAAATATTCATTTCCTACATCAGACTAGATGTTAATCAAAATCAACCACTCTATCCTAGTAAGTACAGCGAAACACACTTTTTTCTATGTATTAGTAATATTGAGGATCCATTTTCTGTAATTTCAACAGTACGACAATATAAAAATTTAGCAATTATTAATTACATCATACTTGAATCAAGCTAGTTTAAAGAAATCTTTACTCTGCTTAAGCTACTAAATGAAAGTAACCAAGTGACACTAATTACCTAAATAAATTTTAAACTGAGCATTCAATGGACATAAGAAAAAGAATGCAAACCTTCAATAGCTTCACGAGGAGTCTTGAAGCCCAAGCCAATGCTCTTCCAGAAGCGGTTCCCTCCCTTTCCTGGTCTCCTCCCTTTCCCAGATTTCTTTGAGCTGAAAACGATAAAAAAAAAATCAATAAAACCCTACTAAACTCAAAAATTCAAATCGGAAAAAGAAAAAAGTTGAAAGATTTTCGTGGTTTTGAGGATTAAGATTACCTTAAAAACACTTTGGGTTGCTTCAGAAAAGCCTTCTCGGTCTGCAAAAAAAAAAGGACAACAAGAAATTGAGAAGCAAAGAAAAGAGAGGAAGAGAGAAAGAGAGGAAAAAGAATGGATCTGCTAGTGAACCTGCTCGGCCATGTTTGATGAGTTCTGTCTCACTCTCGCGTGGCGTGGCTGCTGCGGGCAAAGAGAAATTAAAATTGAGAGAGGCTTGCAATGGCCTGTGAGAAACCCTAACCCTAACTAATAGCTCGTTTTCAAAAGGGAAGAATTGGCTAGGATCAGCTTATGAAGTTGGGCCTCCAAATAAATATTAGGGATATTTCAGCACACAATGAGAAAAAGCAAGCAAAAAAGACCAGCCCACTTTGATAGATGAAGGAAGATACTTTTATTATTTTATTTTAGGGTAAAGTGTATTTATAGTTTCAAACATTCCACTTGGGTTTTAATTTTTATAAGACATGGATCTATAATTATTATTTTTTTATTATCATACAAAAATGTATTTATTAAAATAAGAATAAAATCTTTAAAATTTTAAAAGTGAATTTAATAGACTCGTTTAAGGATTGGTTTACCCATTCAAACTCAAACATCAATCTATTTTTTCAGTAGGTTTTGCAAAAATATTAAACTTGTTAAATAGATTAAGCTTGAAAATCAAAGCCCAATGAAAAATCGGATCAAGCTTGTGTTTACCGTTCAAGTCCAAACTCAGCTTGGATTATAATTTTTTTTAAAGATTTTTTATACTAATTCATATTTAAATTATTTTTAATTATTTTTGTGCAATTTAATTTGAACTTGTATTATTGTTTTAGAGTTTAAATTTAAATTTTCATGTTTCTTGTAATTTTTTTGTAAGAATTTATTTTAAGATAATTTATTTTTGTAAAAATTTATTGTGTTATATTTATTAATTATTATTTATTTTGATAATTTATCATAATTTTTTAAAAAAATTAATATTATTTGGGCGGGTAAGGATGAGTTTGGGTTGATTCACTATATATTTGTATTTAAAAACAGGTTTGAACAAAAACTTAAGCATGAAAGTCAAGCTGGATCAAGTTTGAACTTACTATAAATCTCTTATTACCTTACTTAAACTACATATGTATTCCAATATCCGAATAAAATCCATTCTCACATATAGTCGCAATCCCATATCACACGTAGCATTCCTCATGGCCAAAGTGCACTATTTTCACTTACCATCAACATTTCCTCATTGATTCTCAATACAATTCAAAGTCATAAGCAATATTTCTCAAGGCCGAAACATATATTCACCATTATGAACATCAATTCATCATATTTCCTCAAAGATACTTCAGAGATGTATTACTTATAACATTAATACAATATGATACTAACATAAAACTTATATAAATCACTTACCAATTCTAAAGCTTAGCAAAGGTTTCTCCTCCTTGCCTTGGCCAAAACACATAAAGCCTTTCCCTTAGGAATTCTCTATATACAAACTATAATCCATGCTTAAAAATCAATATATAAGTAAACATATCTCAAAGATGTCTAAGAAGTTCACAGGCTTCTCACCATGGAACCTCAGCTAAACCTATCCTTAGGATTTCCCCGAATTTCATTCTTGCCAAAACACTCAATATTACTCAAAATCAAGAGTAGATTACGTTTCCTAACACTTGGTGTAGAGAATTTAGGCTAGGTTTGAAGACTTTGCTTCGCTTCTTTTCTCTTTATAGCCAACCTCTCCAAGTCCTCAAATGAAAAATATACTTCAAATAAAGTACATTTCATTGGAAAATTTGCTATTAGGGGCTTGGGGATTTGAGATAATTTTGCAGCCCTCTAATTCATATTTCTATTTGTTACACATTTGGCATGGTAAGGGGTTTTTTACACATTTAAACCCTTTCAAATTTCTCGTGACTTCACCATGACCCAAATCCAATTAAACATAATTCAGTTTAGCCTCAAAATTCCAAATGAATTAATTTCTCACAATTTAGCTAGGAAATACATGTAATTTTTAATCACGTGTTAATTGTCAAAATTTTTCCATTCACTTACTCAAACCACATAAGTCATTAATGGAATTTCGAGCCTTAAATCACTAATTTGGAATTCTCCATAATTTCTAAAATCATACTTGCTACTCTTAGCATTCCAATCTAATAACATAATTTTAAATATTTAACTATTAATCCAAAATAAATTAAGAGGCGTGCCATACATGATTAAAAAAGATTTTTGAGTTAATTTTCCAACTAAATTTGAATCACATCATTTGGAGTTTCCTTTCAAAAGTTATGTGTAAATTTTTACAAACAAGTCAGTTGGCAGATTTCTTGCACATAGTGCAACGTTGAAAATTTGCTTGTCTTAATCTACAATGAACTAGAAAATGTGCTATATATGGTTGTAAAGCTTTTTAAGTTAGCTTTCCAGTGAATTTTACAGTATGTCAATTGGATTCTTTTTACCAAAAGTTATGATCAAATTAAGACAAACTGGTAATTTGTTTATTGCAAAGGAGTCAAGTAGAGATTTTAAATAGTGGATGTTTCATCATTCGTTCCTCCTCATCCGATATCAATTTTAAAACACCAATATGTTATACACATCTAGTCGAATTTCTCAAGTTATTAAAAATGTGTTCTTTTGAATATTCTTGTGGTTAGAAGATTTCTTAAAGAATCCAATCAGAGATTAGAAGAGAAGTTAAGAATTTTTTTGATATTTAAATAATTAAATAAAAATAAAAGGTAAGAAAATAAATACTATTTTAATTAAGGTTGATTAGAATAAAAATGCGATTAAATAATGTGTTTTATGTCGAATATGGGGTATTAATATTTTTTTTACACGCAAATTAACTTTTGGACCCAAACTCTCAAGACGCTTATCATAATTCACCTAATTAGGGAATCTTAATTCAACTTAAAACATATTTAGAAAAGTATATTAAATAGATGGTAAATCACACTTACAGCAAAAAATTGATGACGACTTTATAAATTTATGTTTAAGGTTATATTCTAAGAGACTAAGACTTTTATCATGTTATGACAATTTAAAAAAAATTAAATTTGCATAAAATTCTAAGATATTATTAATTCTATTACAAAAAAACATTTTTTTAAAAAAACACTATATTTTTTTTCAAACTTTTTTTTCAAACTTTATCGGATTTAGACAAGAAAAGAAAGTGTTCTTGAAATTTTGTTCTAATTAAATCATTAATCATTTCCCACAAAATAACAGTGAACTACGACATTGCACATATATAATAAATATATTTAAAACCCTATATATATATATATATATATATATATATATATAAAAGATAATCATCTCATATACCATTAGCGAAATTTTTTAATTCCACAAACGAGATTAAGATCATAACACACGTTTTATTTTATTTATTTTTTATTTTTTTAATAATTTTATTGTATTAAGATCTTAATCTCGCTTATAAAGTAAAACTTTTACTGACAGTATATAAATATTAATCTATATATATGTGTGTGTAGAAAACACACATATGGTAGAAAACACATACATGTATAGATGGTTATTCCAAACAATGAAAATCTAGGAAGTGTTACATTAATGAACAACATAGAAACGGTCGGTGATATTTTTATTAAATACCCAATTATATTATCATCAATGGGGGAGCGTAGGTATGAGTTGAAGGAGCCTTGGCCCCCCCAAGAATTTTAAACACTCTTGGGTATATACACATGATAGAGTTTAGTTGTTAGCTGAGAGGGTTTTGGCTCCTTTCAGAATTTTGGAAACCTTGAGTATGTACACATTTATTTTGACTAAATTTAATTGATATCTTAAAATTAAAATTGTTAATTTTTTATTTAATAATTTAATTAAAATTACAATAATGTGAACTTAATAAAAATCAAATTAATTTTTTATTTTTTCAATGTAATTATAAATCTCCATCTGAGCACCAACCGAGTGTTTTTCCTTTTATTTTTAGTTTACTACAATTTTTCTTTCTATATAATGTTTCATGATTAATTTTACTTTAAATCTCTATCTCATGTTGTCAAAGCAATCATTTTTAGAGATAAATAAATAAATTGAAATCGCTTGAATTTTTTTATTTTTTAAAACTATATATTTTTTATAATAATTTATTTAATAATTAATTTGACATGCATGATTTACATTAATAGAATATAAAATTTAATTATCGGATTAAACAATAAAAAGTATATAAAAAGATATGAAATGGTATAAAACTAAATTAGTTTTCTACCATTATAAGTGAGTCTTATAAAAAATATATATATAGTGTATTGTTAACTGATCCCTTTAAAATCAAATGTCAAGATCCGTCACTGATTATCATATATGTGTATATAGATACACACACTTAATTATTATGTTAAACATCACACAAATATTAAGCTGAATATTTTTTCAAAGTTACATATCAAAAGTCCAAAGATATAACATTTGCATACCAAAATCAACAAAATTAACACCACTAAAAGTTTAAACCATGCATTAACAGGAATGCAAGGCAGAAATCTTAATTACATTATCACACAGCAAACTTTTTGGTGTGATGGGCCGCGTGGAGGAGGACGACCATGGTGGTGGTGGTGGTGATGAGTAGGCGGAGGACCTGATGGTGCATCCCGAGGTGGCGCTGCCCCAGACCCGGGTGTGGGCGGTGAGGTCCATGTGGCAGTCCAGAGTGTGGACGATGGTGCATCTTCTTGTTGCAAGTAGCTACTTAGCTCTTTTTCATTTCTTCTTATAACTTTGATTTGCAACAATTTGTTTGAGAGAATTATTAACCAACATATATTGTTCACACTGGCGCAGACAATACCGAAATACATTTTGAGAAAAAAGACAAATTAATGAAGCTGTTTTTTTTTGTTAAGATATTTTTAATTTAGCTTGTTGGTTTCATATGATATTACAAATAATATTTACGGTCATAACTCCATTGATTTATAGCGAAACAGAACTTTGTAATTTTGTTAAAGAAAAAGGATAAGCCATCTTTCTCAGTTCTCATCATTTTCTTGGTTACCAATGGGCAGTGGTCCACCTGCTGAGACAAAGAAAAGCTTGGGAGCTGGGAGCTTTTGGTTTCTTTCCCGCATCCGACACACTTGCTAATATCCACAAGCAGAATTTATTAACCGCAATACAAAGAAACAGTTACAGTTTGTCCTACTATGAAATTAGATTATGATTACTGTGATAAAATTTATTGTTGATATTGAGAATGTAATATTATTGATTTAAATTTAGTAATTAACTGATATATGTCAAAATCATTTGTGATTTTATACCAAAATATTCATTTTCAAAACTAAAGTACTATAATTGAATTATGATAAAACTTTGAAAACCTCATTAGAATTTATCCTAATTAATAAGTATAGCGCAAGAAGTTCAAAAAAATTCTTACAAATAAACTATAAGAAAAATAAAAACCTAAATCAAATTTTAAAAAACAATACAATCTCAAATTAAATTATAAAAATAATTATAGGACAGTGTCAGACCAAACTAAAGTTTTAAATGATAAGTTTAAATTGACCCGATTTTTTATCGCGTTTCAATCTCCAAACTCGACCTGATATGGAGATCAACCGAGAGTGATATTTTATAAATTTGTATTAATATTTTATAAAATATGATATAATTTAAAGTAACACAAATAATTTGTATCATTGCTTTTAAGTGTGTACGGTGTGATTTTCTACCCCTTAAATTTTGGCTGTATTTTTTGCTCTTATATTTTGGATCATATATAATTTATGCAGGGGGAATGATTCTCTTCCTTATTATCTTTTTTATCCGCCCATACATGAGACATGTCAAGATTCAATTTCTAAAATTTAGAATCTCCAAATTCCGATGTCCGACTTGATAACCAGTGCTGGGTCGGATAGCAATTGATGCTGAAAATTTTACTTGTTTGGTAGAATATTGATGATCTATGGATGATAGACCGAAGAAAGCATTGTTGTGGACTGATATATTAATCTGACACTTGAATGGAGGAGAATTGGTTAAGGGAACAAGGCCTAAAATCTCAGTTTAATTCAACAAACTAATCAAGATTGGAAGTTAGGGCTTCGTTTCTAATTATTTGCAAATTCATTACTTATATAGTTACATAAATGGTCATATATATTTAGTACTTTTGTCAAACACTTACTAATTTTAATCCAACAAAGTATAAATCAAGCACTTGTACTTATAATTTCTCTGGGCCTAATCAGTCGTTTATTGGATTAACATAGAAGATAAGAGCTTAACAGTGCTAGTACAGAGATCAGATTACCACTTTTCACTGCTAGAAAACACACGTGATACAAATGGCATACTACTTATCAGATCAAATGATCTTTATAATTATGCCTCTTTAATACGCTAATATTAACACACAAACATATATAAGCGGTACAATAACGCCATCTCTGCAAGCTGCAAGCTTATATATCTGCTTAGCAGTGCCCGCCATGCCCGCCGTGGCCACCGTGTGGGCCACTACTATGGTGACCTGGCCCACCTGTTGGAGGTCCATGATGTCCTGGTGCAGCCCCATGGTGATCCGGACCACCTGGTTTTGGTCCATGGTGATCCGGACCACCGGGTTTTGGTCCATGGTGATCTGGACCACCTGGTTGAGGTCCATGGTGATCCGGACCACTTTGCGGAGGCCCATGGTGAGCCGGACCACCTGGTGGAGGTCCTTGGTGGGAGGGAGGAGGCGGACCGTGGTGCTGCATCTTCTCTGCTGTTGCTCCTAGTTTTGCTGTTCTCAACTTTTTGGTATGGCGATGGCCAATAAACCTTTTTGGTGTGGCGAAACTGTGGTTTCTTGGAGGCCCAATTTATAGAGTTGGAGTCCCGGACTTGGAGATAAGGTTATCCGAATGCTTAGGTCACATGTCGGGATATTTTCTAGATTGAATTATTTGCCACTTGTCATCAAAATGCATAGGTTCTACGTTGGGATATTTTCGTGGTTTTTATTCTCCATTCACATGAAGCAATGATTTTTTGGACATTGATCGTACAGGAAGAAAAATACAAATGAAGTTGTCTTTGTTTTCCCTGGTAGAAAATGATTGACAATATATTTTACGCTGTTTCTTTTAGGCTATGCTTAGTAGAGTGGAAAAATGAAAGGAAAGAAAAGGGTGAAGGGAAAAATGGAAAAAAAATAGATTTTGACATTGTTTGGTAGAACAGAAAATGAAAAGAAAAGAAAATGGGAGAGAAATGTATTTTCTGTCCTTCTCATTAATATTTTCCGTCCAATTTGGGCAGATGGGAAGAAAGAAAGTGGAGTCATGGGCAGTAAGTTATGTAAAATTACAAAATTACCTTTTAATAAATTTAAAATCCAAATTTTGTTTTCATCCACACTATTCATTTCTTCTTCTACCGCATCCACCTTTCTCTCTTCTCTGTCACCGACATCCCTCTCCTCTCTATCACCGACGTCTCTCTCCTCTCTGTTGCCGACGCCTCTCTTCTGTGTTGTCGTCATCTCTCTCTTCTTTGTTGTCGACATTAGGCCACCTTAGGCCATCGTTCTTCACTTTTGGGTAATATTATCTACTCCATTATTTCACCTTTTTCTTTTATATATTGAGTTTTTCAATTTGCATTTTTAGATTCTGGTATTCTTTATTTTTAGTTAGGGTTATCTTGCCTTTTATAAACCATAGCTAGATTAGACCATTAGCTTTTGTACTCAATATGCCGTATGCAATTTTACTAATGTTGACTTGTGGTTGGCACTTGGCACTATATCCATTGAAGCATCAAGTTATGACTAGACTAGAGTTGTTGGATTCCCAACTTCTAGATGGTAATGTCTAGATGTAAATTTGAGGATCAGGCTGGTGAAGACCAAGTTCTATGGCCGATGCAGATGCTCTGTCATGCTCAGAGGAAACAAACTCGGGAAGCCCCTTAATTTGACATATTCTTGTATTTATCAGTGAAAGACTTAATAGAACAATTAGGCATCTAGCATGACCAACCTGCATTTTCACATTTTCCTAATGCTTTTTGAATTCTAAATTTCCCAAGTATATCATTCCAGGTACTTAAAATTTGAATGAATGCTCCTTGATGCTTTAAAACTTGGAAGTAGATTCTACTCTTTTGGATTGTAAATTTGTTGTCTCTAAAGATTTGTGGAAGAAACAAAGATGAATTTTGTTCATTTCTGGCTAAATTTGTTTCCACAAGCTCCTCTTTTTCTGCAAGTTGATTGTTTACAGATGGTACCGATCCATTAGATTTTTATTTGTGCTTAGCCTTTATCTGCTACTTGATCATTGGGTGTCTACGTTTTCCTAATGCTTTTTGAATTCTACATTTTCCTAATGCTTTTTGTTGCTATAACGCCCTTTTTTTTCTGTTAAATCTCTTATAGAGTGGCTTTTCTTCTTGCAGATATTAGGAATTGGATTCGGAACATTGAACAGCATGCATCAGATAATGTTAACAAGATATTGGTAGGGAACAAGGCAGACATGGAGGAAAGCAAAAGGGTATACTACTCCCCATAAGATTTAGTTTGCTTTGCATGTTATCCAAGTTTGCTAAGTGTGCTGTTTGATCTGTGCTTTTTTGCTGAGAAAGCAAAGATAACTTTTGCTTAGTACTCATTCCAAAACAAATATTTTGATTTCGGAATTGGGATATGGAGGTTGATTAATCTAACTGATGATACAAACAACTAATTCTAGACCCCTCTCCTCTTTCATTTTGTGGACGGATGCATCTATTTTCTGATCTTCTACCTTTCTCTTTTTTAAGGCTGTGCCTACCTCGAAGGGACAAGCACTTGCTGATGAGTACGGAATCAAATTTTTTGAAACCGTAAGTAATTCTTTCTAATTGTAGTTGCTGGACCAGTTGAATTGGAGATCCTGTGTAGTGTATGCTGAAAGAAACTGTATCATGCTGAGTGCAAAGACAAATCTAAACGTGGAGCAAGTTTTCTTTTCAATAGCAAGAGACATAAAGCAAAGACTTGCTGATACTGACTCAAAGGCTGAGGTATTCAAAATTGCCAGCCTTGTCTCAAACAAAACTTCATGAAAAGAACCTTAGGTTCATATAATTATTGAAAACTTTTCCATGGTTGCAGCCTTCGACAATCAAGATCAATCAACCCAATGCAGCTAGAGCTGGTCAAGCAGCACAAAAATCGGCTTGCTGTGGTTCAAGCTAAAAGGATCAACTTTGGTTCAACGAGCGGCATGTAGTGGATGCTAAACTAATTGTGTTGACAAGATGATGGGTGCAGGGTGCTTGTGTTTTCTTGTTGTCAATACTTTTTAATCTCGTGTTAGGGTGTGAAATGTAGTCTCTTCATAATTGGATAATTTTTCATTTCGAAGAACTGTTCGAGTTATGTGGAGAATATAACTTATTTTTTCCCCTTTCTCTGCTCCTCCATGTTGGAAGAACGCAGATCTGACTGCTTGCAACACTAGAAACTCCATTTGTTGACGTAGGAAAGGAAATGGAATTGGTATGGTAATTCTCGGATATATTTCGTATTCATATCATATAAAATACGAAAATTATCATATTTAAATTCATGTGACACATTAAAAAGAAAATATTTTTTTAACTTTCATCAAATTCATTACCTTTGTATCATTTTTTCATATCAATTTTTATCGTGTTATCGTGTGCAAGGATAATTGAAAAAAAGTCTAGACAAATTTATAGTATTTGATGCATTCATCAATATCTATGTTTTTTTTTTATTTTCTTAGGGGTTGACATATGGCATATCAAGTTTCTTGTATAAAAATAATTCTATTAGTATTAGATATTTTTTTTGACATTATTCATGGTTGAGTTGAGTATTTAACAATTATTGCTCATTACATAATTAATTAATAATTAATTAATTATATAAATAAATAAATAATTATAATAATTAATTATTAATTATTTTGACTAGATTTTTTTTTAAAAAATCTCTTTAAAAATGAAAACTCAATAAATGTCAAAAAAATATTATCCAAAAATAATTATAGTTAATAAATATTTGTATAAGGGTAGGATGGTAAAATCATTTTATTTTTAATTTTCTTTCCTCTCATTTTTTCACTCTACCAAGCAATAGGAAGAAAGAAATATACTTTCCATCTATTTTTCCATCTTTCATACCAAGCACACCTAAGGAAAAAAATTAAAATTTTCCATCTTTCCAATTTTCTCTCCCTTCAATTTTCTTTCTTTCCATTTTTCTTTCCACCCTACCAAGCAAAGCCTTAGGCTTTGCCTGGTACAGTTGAAAAGTAAAAGAAAAGAAAAAGAAGGAAGGAAAAATGAAAAGAAAATGAATTTTAGAGTTGCTTGGTATGACAGAAAATGAGAAAGAAAGAAAATGGGAAAAAAAGTGTTTTCTGTCCTAATAAAGAAAATAAATCTGTCCAAATTGGACAGAAAGGAGGAGGGAAATTGTGAACATGTGAATAAAATTAACTGAAATTACGAAATTATCCTAATAAAATTTTAATTTATCAATTGAAACTTCGATTCCCTTTTCTTCCAAACCCTCATCACATTGTCTCTCCTTGTCTGTCATCGATTTCTCTATGGCAGCTCTATAAAGCATAAACCAAATTAAAGCGAGCAAAAAACTCTTACTAGGCGTTGGTGCGACCACGAGGAAAAGGGGACTAGGGCGGTTTGGGCGCATGTGAGGAAGGGGGCCTAAGTTCAGAGGCATTGATGATGGCTGAGTAGCGGTGGCCGGTGACGACTAGGATAAGTGACGGACTGTGGAGCTCCTTCATTGTTTCATTTCTTTTCATTTCATTCTATTTATATCATGTATGTTTTAAACTCATCCTTATATTACCATGTCAAATTTTTGTTTGATTCTTGAGAAAATGGAAAGGAAAATGGATCTTTCCTTTGTGCTATTTGCCTTGAAAATCAATGATAATGACTAATGATATTGGCTAGTTTGACTTTTTATTTTGTTTAGGCTTGTAATATGATGCTTACGATTGATTAATTTCTGCAGTTTGACAGCTTGTATACTATTATAATCAATAGGTTCAAACAATTCGGCAAACAATTTTCAATAAGATGAGTATATATTTGAGGTTAGACTTGTGAACTGCAAGTTGAAGCATGTCTCTATGATGACTATGCTGTTTGTTATGCTAGCTGTAATGAGGGGAAATGAAAAATGGCACTTCTATACTTATAGGGCCCTTGTAACTTAGCAAAATTTAGCAAAACTTCTATGCATTTCATAAAGTTACTAGTAAGGTTAGTTACACTGGTAAGGCTATCACCTGGATTGGGAGAAAGACCATAGTCTGGAAGTTGCTTGAGGGGGATAACTAGTTTAGTTGGAATGTCACTGGTGAGGCTATCATCTAGATTGGGAGAAAGACCATAATCTGGAAGTTGCTCGAGGAGGACAACCAGTTAGTTGGAATGTCATTGATTCAAGGCTATCAGAAGGGTCCCCATAAAAGGTGAAATAGTGTCCATTTGTGCCTGAATCTTTACAAAAGCAAAAGGCTTCTTCTATCCACTTATTGCAGAGCAAATTCTTTTTTTTTTTTGTATGTGAAGAGATGGATGTCATCTTGAGTCTTCTTTGCATATATAGGTAGAAATAATTTCAGCAAATTATTTAGCTTTTGAAGGCATTTCCTTTTGGATAACCCTTTCAGTAAATTGTCTAGCTTTTGAAGGCATTTCCTTTTGTTGATTTCCTTTTGCAAGCTTTTTGTATCGATTTTGTTGTATATAAGTATGAGTTACTAAAAAAAAATTAGTATCTCAACTAACAACGCTAGGGGTTTATGCCAGTATACAGATGCTTCATAATGACAACTTCTTTAGCTTCCTTGCAGGTTTTCTTTCTCTGATGCCTCATTGGATTTTGGATTTACTTGGACTTCAACAAGGAATTTGCTTAAGATTGTTTCTGACTTTAATGGTAATGGTTTTATAACAGAGTATACAGATGCTTGTTTGTTTTTTATTTTTAGGTCTTGATATAAGTTATGCACAAATCGGAGAACTCAAAAGAAAAGGTTCATGGATGTGGGCTTATACAAGTTAGCTACACTGCTTGTGTTAGCATCTGTTGAATCCTTTGATCATCTTTATAGTGTTAAAATTTTGCATGCCTTATTGTAGGTCGTATGATGAACATTACTAGATTATCTGCTAATGACAAAATAATAGGTACCTGGAATTCCATTGCTATTTAACTTTTCTTCTGAATTTCATAATATAACTACTAACCATGTATGACCCTGATATTTTTCTTTTCCTTTAAATTTCTGAAGTGACTATAAGAACAAATTGAGTGATGAAAGTAATTTTGAGATGATATTTTGCCCTCTAATTCCTACTCTATGTATATGGTAAGAGGTGATTTAGTTCTGATTTTAGAGGTCAGCTCAATTATTTGGAATGAATTAAACCTTGTAAAAGTTTCACATAACTACTAATTTTATGTAAAATTGTACATTTTAAATTATGTTGGCCGAATTTTACCATTTGGTATTCTAATTCTTGTGATTTCTACACCACCACTTTGTGTTTTATCATTCAGTGATTGAAGTTGTCTTCATTTGTTTAATTTTAGTTGCATTCTGAGTCTAAATAGGTATTTAGTGTCATGCGGTAACTCTTTCATTTCATTGAATTTTTTCCCATTATCAAAGCCCAGGTTCATATTTCATTGTAAATGTCTAAATCCAGGGTTCTAATTCCTAGAAGACAGGCCCATTAGCAGTGGCGGTAGCATCAGTCAGGAATACTCATTATTCTAGTGATTTTGATGAAGGTCACACTGTTATTCCGAAGCTGAAGTATTTGATGAGTTGCTGAGGATTGATGTGCCAGAAGATCTCCAACTCGATGCCTTTTTATTTCTAAATCAAAGCCAACAAAGGATGGAGGCTTTTTTTGGAGTTCCGACCCAACGACGTAAAAAGTTACTTTTGAAGATATGAGTAAATGAAAGAGCTCTTAGCATTAGGAGTTTTTTTTATAGTACCTTTATTGGTCAGAACATAGGTTGATTTTTGCTACTAATGAAAAAATAGGAAATAATTTTGGATGGAAATACTTTGAATATGGACTCGTTTATAGTACTTTATGCATTAATATATATATATTTATACATCTATGTTTTCTTTTATTTTCTTGAGGGTTGACATATGGCATATCAAGTTTCTTGTATAAAAATAATTTTACTAATATTTTAGACATTATTCTTCCTTTTTTTGACATTATTCATGGTTGAGTTGAGCATTTAATAAGTATTAGTCATTACATAATTAATTAATAATTAATTAATTATCATAAATTAATTATAATTACTTTTTTTGACTAGATTTTTTTTTGAAAAAAATCTCATTGAAAATGAAAACTCAATAAATGCCAAAAAAAATTATCCAAAAACAATTACACTTAATAAATATTTGTATAAGGGTAGGATGGTAAAATCATTTTATTTTTAATTTTTTTTCCTCTCACTTTTTCACTCTACCAAGCAATAAAAGGAAAGAAATATACTTTCCATCTATTTTTCCATCTTTCATACCAAGCACACCTAAAGAAAAAAATTAAAGTTCTCCATCTTTTCAATTTTCTATCTTTTTAGTTTTCTTTCCACCCTATCAAGCAAAGTCTTAGTGTGTGTTGGATAAAGTAAAAATAAATAAATAAATAAATAAAAATGTGTAGGAAAATGAAAAGAAAAAATTATTTTCATTAATGTTTTGAAAGAGAAAAATATGTGAGAAAAAAATTACTATTTTCTATCTTTATTCACAAAAATAAATCATTTTAATCCGAAAAGAGTAATAAAAAAATATATGAATTAAGTGTGTATTTACAAAATTATTTTTTTTTTAAGTTTAATATCCAAATATACTTTTTACGTTTATCACACAATCGAATTAAATGCTTAATATTTAATTATATAAAAATCAATCTATTAAATTTTATTTTAAACAATAATTCTAAATATTTAAAAATAACAAAATTCAATATATTTTTGTTAAATCCTTTTAACTGTACTTAAATTTTAATTACTGTACAAAATAATAACAGTTAAAAAATTTACTAAAAATTACATTCTATTTTTTTCAATCTTTGAAAAAAACACTACCGACAAAAATTTTGAGTAATTGACGAACCACCGACAAATGATTCATCAGTGATTGCTGATGAAATACGGATTAAAACTTTTACGACCAACGAATATTAGTTACCGAAAATGCAAATTTTGACAATATTATCGACAAAAAATTTTATTTGTATTTTCCAATAATACATTAAAATCTTTTTTTTGGTGAATAATTATCAGTTATTAAAAATAAATCGATGGATTTGATTTTTTTTAAAAAGATAGATTAATTCAAATTTCTAATCAAACATATTGAACATGTCTACTTAATCGCTTATTAACGTGGGAGGATTAAGTTAACTTATTAGAGATGAACGAAGATATGATCGGCAACGCATATTTATTTTACCCATCTGCCGTGAATTTTTACTCAAAATTCCAGAGACGAAAATGAAATAATGTTCAGCCATAAAGAAGATTGCAAAAGAAACCAAAAATGAACGATTAAAAGCAAATTAATCATGAACATCATCATAATTATGTGTAGCTTACAATAAAGAAAAACAAACATGTCGGTAGACCATAGCCACACAATGTAGAAACCAGGGAACAATATAAAAGAGGACAGAATGCTCAATTTAAGATATAATTTTTGAAGTACTTCGAAATTAAAAATATAATTTTTAATTTTGATTAATTAAAGATTTAATGTTTTTAAATTTAATCAAATTAGAATTTATTAATGAATGTGAGAGTCACGCATCATTAAAAAGGTGAAAGTTAATAAATCTTAAAATTTTGAATTTATATATGATGCACTGATAATGTATAGTTTTTATACACTGTCAATACATCAGATATTGACACTTCATCAATAAGTCCTTATATGTAAATATAAATAAATTTTTTTAATTTACCCATAAGAACCTATTGATGAAGTGTCAACCTCTAAAATATTAACAATGTATAAAAACTATACATTGTCTGAAAACTATACACTGTCAATACATCATATATAAACCTCTCCCACTCTTTCTTTCTCTCTAAAATCTTCTGCTTTCTCACCATTCTTTCAAGAAACCTAGAAAATGGTGCTCCATTGTTGGCCGACCACCATATCTTGTTGTCGGCCACTGCAAAACCTTAAAAAAAATCTTAAAATTTTTTTTTATCCCATAATTCTTCTATCATATTCTATGTTTTCAAAAACCCATTGACTTTCTTGAAGCCACAAACCTAGATCATCCCTTGTGGGTTAAGAGATCGTCAAGTTGAAAGCATAAAGGGGTTGTTTCAAGCATTTTGGTCATCTACAGCATGTGGTTAAGCAGTTACCCCAAAGTCCTGATGATTCCTAGATTATTGATATCTCCTACAAAGCCACAAAGCCTTAAAGGAGTTTTTTGATGTTTTTAATTTTGAAATCCATCATAAAGCCATCAAGTGTCAAAATTTAAAGGAGAGAACCATTAACCAGAGTGAAGGAGAAAGAATCGTAAATTGCTTCAAACAAATATGCCAATACAACCAGCGAGATATTTCTAAATTCTTCTGTATCCTCCAGGTCTTCTCTCCCCTCTCAGCAAGTAATTCTTTTTCTTCTTTGAGTTAGCAAAATGACTTCCGTTCTTGGTTCCCGACTGATCTAAAAGTGCTTTCTTTCTTTCAGTTGTATCAAGGGATCTGGGTCAATATCTATTCTCCTATCTTTTTTTGTGGGTTGATCCTTTTACTAATTCTCCTATTCAAAAAGATGAATCTCTGGTTTTTTGTTTGATAATGGAGGAAAGGGACGAAAACTAAGGTTCTACTTTTTCTTTTGAATGCCCATTAGCGAGTGTCAAACTAAATCAAAACCAAAGAAAGTCTCTGGAAATAAGATTTGGGTTGCCAAGAAGTTTAATTTTTTGTGAATCATGCCGGAAGAAGAGAACGCCATAATAGCAGATCCGAAAGAAAAGAAAAAAGTGCTAAAATATAACTTCAATTTGCATTTTAATTTTCAAAAAAAAAACTTAAGTTTCTGCATTTGTTGGTTTTAATTTTCTGAATTTAAACATTCATATATTTTTTAAAATGAAAAAAATATTTTTAAATTTTTTAAATGAAGATTAATTAAAAAAAATCGCAACTAATAGATTACTGTCACGTATGCAGTATAGATTACTACATGTGTCACTGATAACGTTGTTAATAATTTAATTATACGTGATTTTCACGGTCGTTAATAAATCTTTAATTGATTAAATTTGAAAACAATTAATTTTTAATTGATCAAATAAAAAATTATATCTTTAACTGTAAAATTCTCTAAAAGTTAGATTCTAAATTAAACATTAACCTATATAAGAAACGTTATTGCAATCGTCATTTTTGTGAGAATTTGACTATATATTAATTTCAATTCAATAAGATTAACCTCAAATAATTAAATAAATAAAAATATTTGTGATTACGTATATAAGAAAAAAAACGTGCTACTTTTCTTTTTATTTTAGTAGTAATATTTTTTTTATTTTATTTCACCAAGTAAAAATAAGATCAGAAAATACGATCCAAACACCCTGTAGATAAGGGGTAAATCAGTACAATACCACAAACTATGGATAAACATTAACTCTACAGCAGAGATATTGTACGTCCCTTTGCTACATATAGTTTTGAATACGCCTAGAAGTGAGTATGATCACTAGTACTGGTGACCCAGGACGGGGTTTGTGTGGCTGAGCCTATGGAGGACATGGTGGAGGCCCTCCGGGACCTGGGGCAGGGGGAGGGGCATGAGGACCCGGTGGAGGCGCGTGGGGACCTGGACCAGGAGGAGGGGCATGAGGAGGAGGAGGTTCAGCATGCGGTGGGCCTGGAGGCGGTGCATGGGGTGATGGGTGGCGCGGATGGTGGGGGTCTGGTGGTGGAGGATTATGCATGATCTTTTCTCTTTTCAATTTTCTCCAATGCTGCTTGAGCTAACTAGCTTCTCTTCAGGTAATGTGGTGTGGTGTGGCGCATTGAGAGCTTGTGAATTTATAATTGCAGGTGGCTCATGATCACTTATTGTTTACTTAAGTCGGAAGTATTTAATCTTTACAACTACAAGTCAAAGCCACGTTGTTTGCTGGTAGGTTTTCTACCTAAAACTTGGTGGAGCTCAAGATGTTTCGAGTGTTGTGTAGAAAGTTCTTGCGGATGATAACAATAAACATGACAGATGTAGGATATTGCAAATTGTAAGGCTTGATGACACGTTTACAGTGTAACAGTTCTCGTATGCATTTTGTAGTCCACCTCTTGAAAACGAGTGATGGAAAAATCTCACTTTGTTCGTATCAAATCAGTGCAATTGTGTCATTAAATGGTTGAAAGAGATAAAATTTAATAATTTTTTAAATATTTAAATATAATTTAAATCTTGATATTTTTATTATTAAAAGAGTTTTATAATATATTATTTTCGATTTAAACAAAATTCGACTGTTATAAAATTATTTATACTTACACCAAATAAAATAAAATAAAAAATCAGTGCCATCGCCTTGAAAATGCACCACCGCTAAAAATCGGCAGCCTATTAGCATCACGGCCCAGCTCCTTTAAATAATTTTTCTTGTATGACGCATATAATTATTATTCTTTTCATCTTTTCTATTTGAGATTAATATGAGAGGAATGCTGATCGTTGAAATTAATAATTTAATATTTTTATATATAGATTACATAATTCATATTACTCGTTTATACTTCTACTTAACTTTTTTTTTCTTCTTTTTTATACTAATTTAAAAAATAAGAATGTTTGGAATTTTAAAATTGTAAAATATTACATTTATTTTATTATAATTATGCTTTTCATAAAAATCGAGATTTTGATATAATAAGTTTCAAATAGTGGTGTCCATGCATCAAATTGGACCGTGTTCATTGCTCACATAGAGTTGAGTTTGGGTCGATTTTAAGTAAAGTATTAACAAATAAAAAATGAGCTAAAGTCTAATTCGATCCAATTTTTCAAATCTAATTTATTGTCCAAACTTATTTTATATAAAGTGAATAAATCAAAATTCATCTAGGCTTATTTGAATATTATTAATTTTTTAAAAAATTAAAATAAAATATAAAAAATTATTAAAACACATATACCTAATAAATATAATACAATAAATTCAAATAAATTTTTACAAAAAAACTACAAAAACATAAGAAGTTTGAAATTAGGGTCCAAAATAATAATAGAAGCTCAAATTAAATGGTACAAAAAATCAAAAGTAATTAAAAAATGTATTAGTACAAAATTAATAATTATATTATAATTATGGGGCAATAAAGCGCTTTAGGACTTAAAATTATGAATCAAGCTACACTCAGTGTTTGATTAAGTCAGATTTTCAAGTTCAAATATGTTTAAAGAGATTAATATTTTTATCTAAACTCGTTCAAAAATTCAGCTGACCATTAGACTTAGTCAAGTAATTCAATATTTGAATAGATCTAAGTTAAATATTTGAATTTGAGCTTGGAAAAGATGAAATTTTGAGTGAAGTTTAATACTTTTATTAATAAATTAATACTAGGAAAAACATGTTTGCTGATGATTGAAAGAAGTTTGAGGTGGCGACAAATAGAAATGAACGCAAAATTTATTGAAGATGCCTCCAAGAGAAGAAAATAGGGCCTATGTTGTTGGAGCCAGATAGGATGGGTCATGGAGGGAGACCAGAGGCCAGCAAAGACGGGCTGGGCCGTACTGCTGGCTCCGCACACTCCTTCGGCACCCTGAGGCCTGCAGTCCGGTCTCTGGTCGCGAGAGGATAACGTTTTTGTCATGTTTTTTCGAGTTTCGAGTTTTGAGTTCAGAAACAATGAAAACATCAACACCGGAAGAGTCGACTGCCAGGCTTGCCACTATGCTTCCATTTTGAACTCCAATAGACCCTCTCTCCCGTCGTCTCTAAACTCCAATGGCGGCCTCATCAGTTTCCCTTCATCATGTCAGTGGGTGCTTCACCTATCCCCGCCGGGAAAGGGAATATCACCATGGTCATGGGTGGTCACCAACTCCAACTCCAAGAGCCAGGAATCCTTTGAGACCCATTAATGCTTCGGTGGAAACTCCTCCATTTCCACTATTTCAGCCTTCCCCATCCCAAGAATCTCCCTCTCAGGTAAATGCTCTTGACTTTCAATCCACTACTCTTATCCTTTTGACTTTTGCTGTTGGGTTCTTAACACCTTCTCTTCTCTTTGCTACTTTTCCGTTTTCCTCATAGTTGGAGCCTGCCGACCCTGATTTCTACAAGATAGGTTATGCTCGAAGTATGAGAGCATATGGAATTGAGTTTAAGGAAGGACCCGACGGTTTTGGAGTTTATGCCTCCAAAGATGTTGAACCTCTTCGCCGTGCCAGAGTCTGTTTCTACCTTAATAACTTTTTATCTCTCATTCTTCCCATTTAGATAAATGGATACTTCTCCTTCCTGCCCGCATCACCCATTTCCTATAACTTCTTATATTTGCCTCCTAACAAATGTTGTACTAGTTATATTGCAATGAGATCTATATGTGTTGTTAACTATGCTTCTGCACTTGACTGAACAGCTTATCATGGAGATACCTTTAGAATTGATGTTGACAGTAAGGCAGAAGCTGCCATGGATGTTCTTCCCTGATATAGTGCCAATAGGTCATCCCATATTTGATATCATAAACTCAACCGATCCTGAGGTAACTGAATTTTTCCTTACTATCAAGCACTTACAAGTATTATGCATTTATTATTCAATTTAGTGAATGAACAAGCATAATACTTAACTTTCACAATAACACTAATCCTTCTGTTCTTTCACTGCAATTTATGGGCATTTTTCTTGACAGACAGATTGGGATTTGAGATTGGCATGCCTTCTTTTGTATGCATTTGATAGGGATGATAACTTTTGGCAACTTTATGGAGACTTCTTACCTAGTGCAGATGAGTGCACTAGCTTGCTTCTTGCTACAGAGGTGTGTAAACAATCATTTGAATCTTAATTTTCTTGCTTTTGATTTATTTTGGGTTCCCTTATATTTTTTACTAAATTGCATTTTTGGTCTTCGATGAATTGATGGGGGAGAGAGATATAACTTAATGATGGCATAGAAGCATTGAATTTGGTTGTTGAATGGAAAGGGTTTGAATTGTTAGATGTCAAACACACACACACACACACACACACACACACTACATAATGTTGCAGAGACCTTTAGTTTTGGATAAAGTGTTCGTTAGTATTGCTTTGCATAATTCTAGGAGTCACCTTTAGAAAGCAACTTGTTGTACTCACAACTTCCTCAATCCATGTAGGATGACCTCTCACAGCTGCAGGATCCTGATCTTGCTTCAACAATGAGAAGACAACAACTAAGAGCCTTGGAGTTTTGGGAAAAGAACTGGGTATAAGCAACCTGTCTATTGTATATGGCACTAAAAATTTTGCCTCCTATCAACCTCTCATTTGTTTCTAGAAGTTCTTGCTCTCACTGTAATGATAATTTGTGTGTGCTTAACCTCACTCAGCATTCTGGTGTTCCCCTGAAAATAAAGCGGCTTGCTCGTGACCCTGAGAGATTCATTTGGGCTGTTAGCATTGCACAGTCACGGTGCATTAACATGCAAATTAGGATTGGTGCACTAGTTCAAGATGCAAATATGTTAATACCTTATGCTGGTAATCTTGCTGCATGAGGCTACTCTATTTTCTTTTCAGTGTTTTTCTTGTCTATAATGGTCTGTCCTAAAGTTAAACTAATGCAGGGCTTGATAAAATTTTATTTATCCTTTTTTTTCCTTACAGACTATTCTGTGAACCGTTATTAATTTTCCTCTTCTTTGTCCAAATGTCTTTGCCTTGCTTCGCCATCAGACCTTATCTCCCTATCTTTTCTAAAATTTGACTTGCACCATCTTTCCCTTAAATTATAATTTGTCTTAGTTATCTTATATTTAATATGCTTTTGGTGTATTTATTTGTCATTGCAGACATGCTAAATCATTCATTTCAGCCAAATTGTTTTCTCCACTGGCGTTTTAAGGATCGCATGGTTGAAGTGATGATAAATGCTGGACAGAGGATTAAAAAGGGAGATGAGGTACAATCACCAATACTTTTAGTTTTTTATCGGGAGCATGAATGCACTTGTGCAGAACCTAGTGGACTCTTTTACCAGTACCAGCTCAATTAATCATAATTTGTACTCGATAAACTTTTCCATTTGCAACTTTTAGATGAATAATTGGTTTAAATCTTTTCTGGATTATTCATATTTCTTTCTTCTCTGTGGAAATTGGCCATTGTCAATATCAGTCTATCCCATATATTCTGAACTTTCTTCTCTAGAGATTTGAATTTAAAACCTGATTATGTGATGCACCATAATAAAAATCTAATCAAATGTATTGAAATGTCTCTTTGTGGCTATTGGAGCTTAGTATGTGATAAAGTTTGGGTTGACAATATGATTAGTCAGATTTATTACCCCTATTTTTTGGGCCAAAATATGTTAAACTTTTTTATGTTGTCATTGCTATTTACCTTTTAAATCCATCAACCAAATTAGATCCTAAAGATGCTCTTTATTTACATCAATTCCTTAATTTTTGGCAGATGACCATCAATTATATGAATGGACAGCAGAATAATATGCTCGTGCAACGTTATGGCTTCTCTTCATCTGTGGTAATTAGCTTCAATCTTGATTGCTCATCTGATTTATTAAATCTGTTTTTATTTTAACCTGATTTTAGGGGATCAGTGTAATATATGATGTCCTTCCAAATAAAATTTTGAAAAAACAAAAAAAAAACCATGTTTGCTGTTTGATCTTATAATCAGATTCTAAAGTTGTTTTTCCTATAAAATTAACTCATGGAGCTTGAACATTGCAGAATCCTTGGGATTTAATACCATTCTCTGGCAATGCACATATTCACTTGGACTCTTTCTTGTCAGTCTTCAATATATCTGGTCTTCCTGAAGAGTATTATCATAACAGTATGAGTGATTTTAACATTTCAGAACTTTTTGAATGACACTAGTAACTTTTTTATGCATAATTCAGCACCTAAAGTTACAATTTTTTATCAGGTCAGTTAGCAGATACTAGAGATAATTTTGTGGATGGGGCAGTCATAGCCGCCGCAAGAACATTGCCTACATGGTCAGATGGTGATGTTCCCCCAATCCCTAGCGTGGAAAGGAAAGCTGTGAAGGAGTTACAGGAAGAATGTCAGCAGATGCTTGCGCAGTTTCCTACAACTCCTGAGCAAGACCAGAAATTACTAGGTGAACATCTTTCTATCTTAAATGATTGGAATCAACATCATTTTCTACTTGATTCATATTAGAGCTCATAATCCTAACAAAGGCTTCTACAGATTTGGAATAGTTTGCCTGTTCTCTGAAAGCTTGCAGAGTCCTAATTCCTTGAAAATTAATGTGTTTGAGTTTACATGGTTTAAGCACAGTTTAAGCTGGCATTATGAAAAACTTTTGTTAATAGTGTATTACTATAAGCATTTTAGGATCTGCTCCTTACATCATCATCATCATCATCATCAGAGCCTTTATCCCAATAGATTGGGGTAGGCTATATGAACCAATATCTAAAATCACGTTAGATCGTCTATATGTATTCTTTGCCTCCATAAATTCCTATTCAAGGCCATTTGCTCATCTAATTCTAAAACCTTCATGTCTTTCCAAACTACTTCCTTCCAAGTCTTTTTAGGTCTTCCTCTAGTCTTAACCCTTCTCTCAACATTCATAGCCTCTATTCTCCTAACTGGAGCATCTACAGGTCTACGTATTACATGTCCAAACCAACGTAAACGATTTTCACACATTTTGTCTTCGATAGGTACCACTCCAATCATCTTACGAATATCATCATTTCTCATTCTATCCTTTCTTGTATATCCACATATCCACCGTAACATTCTCATTTCCGTTACACTCATTTTTTGTGTATGTAGCCGCTTAGTCGCCCAACATTCACTACCATATAACAATGTTGGTCTAACAACTGTCCTATAAAACTTGCCTTTCAACCATGTAGGAATTCCTTTATCGCACAACACACCTGTAGCACTTCTCCACTTACTCCATCCAGCCTGAATCCTATAGGTCACATCACCATCAATCTCTCCATCCATCTGTACTATTGATCCCAAGTATCGAAAATGATCCCGCTTAGGTATCGCCACCCCATCTAACTTCACTACATCATGCTCTTCCAGTCGGTTAGAACTAAATTTACACTCCATGTATTCAGTCTTCACTCTGCTTAGTTTAAATCCTTTTGATTCCAACGTTTGTCTCCATAATTCCAACTTTGTATTGATCTCCGCTCTAGTTTCCGCACATAGGACAATATCATCTGCAAACATCATACACCAAGGCACCTTATCCTGGATGGATTTTGTTAGTTCGTCCATAACTACCGCAAACAAGAATGGACTCAACGCTGACCCTTGGTGTAATCCCACCGTGATAGGAAACTCATTTGTTTGCCCCCCACCTGTCCTCACATGTGTCCTTGCATCTCTATACATGTCCTTAATTAGTTTAATATATTTCAAAGGAACTCTTTTCTTCATTAAGGACCACCATAGTACCTCCCTAGGCACTTTATCATATGCTTTCTCCAAATCTATAAAGACCATATGGAGATCTTTACCCATTACTCGAAAGCGCTCCATAAGTTGTCTCAGCAAATGTATTGCCTCCATAGTTGATCGACCCGGCATAAAACCAAATTGATTCTCCGATATCTCTACATTCTTTCTTAATCTCCGTTCTATCAGTCTCTCCCATAGTTTCATCGTGTGACTCATCAATTTTATGCCTCGGTAGTTGGCGCAACTTTGAATATCTCCCTTGTTCTTATATAAAGGTACTAAAACACTCTTCCTCCATTCCTCTGGCATTTTGTTAGTGTGCCAAATCTTATTAAATAGATTTGTCAACCACCTAACTCCTACATCTCCAAGGCATTTCCAAACTTCAATTGGGATGTCATCAGGTCCAACAGCTTTTCCATTTTTCATCATCTTTAGTGCCTCTTTTACCTCTGTCTCTTGGATTCTACGCATAAAGCATCGATTTAAATCCTTGAGAGGCACCGAAATATTATCCAAAACTTTATTTTGTCCGTCATTAAATAATTTGTTAAAATAATCTCGCCACCTGTCCTTAATGTCATTATCTTTAACGATAGTTCTTTGATGCTCATCCTTAATACATTTCACGACTCCTAGGTCGCAACTCCTCCTTTCTCTTGCTCGCGCCAATCTGTATATCCTTTTCTCTCCCTCCTTTGTGTTCAACTTGTCGTAAATCTCTTTCGCAACCTTCGTCTTAGCTTCTGCCACAGCCTTCTTTGCCTCCTTTCTTGCTACCTTATATTCCGAAAAACTCTCTTCTGTATTGTTCTTCTTCAAAGCCTTGTAACGCTCTCGCTTAGTCTTTATAGCATCTTTTACTGCTGCAGTCCACCATGTTGCGTCCTTTCCAGTCGGCACTCTTCCGTTTGATACTCCTAATGTCTCTTTGCCTACCTCCCGAATGCATTTTGCCATCTTATTCCACATTACATTTGGGTTCTCTTCTGTTGTCCAAGCCTCTTTTTGAATCCAACTATCTCTACATGTTGTATGGCAATCTTCTTTTAGCTTCCACCATCGAATCCGTTCAATTCCTTTTTGTTGGTTCCTTCGATGTCGTCTATCTATCTTCATATCTAGAACTAAGAGTCTATGTTGCGCGGTAACACTCTCACCTGGGATAACCTTACAATCCAAACATCTATGTCTATCCCTACTCCTAGTTAAAAAGAAATCTATCTGACTTGCTCTTGGTCCACTTC
The DNA here is from genome assembly GCA_032173925.1 of Heritiera fomes. Taxonomy (NCBI): domain Eukaryota; kingdom Viridiplantae; phylum Streptophyta; class Magnoliopsida; order Malvales; family Malvaceae; genus Heritiera; species Heritiera fomes. Next base: position 39,025,170 of record JAPDPM010000002.1, on the reverse strand, counting down.
TAAAGGTTATAAGATGAGAATCTCTCTTCTTAAACAATGTATTTGCTAGGATTAGGTCATAAGATAAAGCAAAATTTAAGATAGCATCTCCTCCCTCATTTCTTACACCATAACTAAAACCCCCGTGTACTCTCTCAAAACCCTCTCTACTTGTACCTACATGTCCATTAAGATCACCGCCAATAAAAAGGTTTTCTCCTATGGGTACTTCTTGTACTACCTTATCTAAATCCTCCCAAAACTGTCGTTTACTAACCTCATCAAGTCCTATCTGGGGTGCATACACGCTAATGACATTCAACACCTCTTCTCCTAAAACTAGTTTAACCAAAATAATCCTATCCCCTTGTCTCTTAATCTGTACAACATCCTTATGGTACTCTTTATCTATAATGATACCTACTCCATTTCGGTCTCTATCTTTCCCTGTGTACCAAAGCTTATACTGCCAAGGTGCTATCTCTCTAGCCTTTTCCCCAACCCATTTGGTCTCCTGGAGACACAAGATGTTAACCCTCCTCCTACTCATAACCTCACAAATCTCACCTAACTTACCACTAAGCGTACCTATATTCCAAGATCCTAACCTAAGCTTATGGTTATGGACTAACTTCTTTACCCACCCCCGTCCATTATGGTGTGGGAACCTTTGCCTATTTAACACCACATCCAGGCGTCGATGTGGCGCGTCACTTCCGGGCGACGACCTAGCAACCCTTGCCCACTTTTCACTACACCCGGGTTTCGATGCAGCGCGTCGCTGTGTAGGGGACGCCCCAACGATGTTTTGATATTGGTTCATTTCATGAGATTGGACTAGTTTTTAAGGCTGGTTGTCCAAACCTACCGCCACCCTCCTCCTTTACCCGGGCTTGGGACCGGCTGCATTAACTCACACAGGCGGAGTACTTTACCTGCTCCTTACCTGCTGTTAAATTTAATTTCGACCAAAATTGCAGTACTTTTTATTTGAAATCTTAAATATTACTTCATAGAAGCTTCTTTTGCCTTTTAATTTTCTAGATACTATGTTCATGCCTTTTTTAGCCAAACTTAAAAAAAAATGTCTACATTCTAAAAATAATGCTGATCATCTTAAACACCGCTAAATTTTGTTTTAGTTTTTCATTTTTATATATGATGCTGTCATTTTGACCTCTTCATTTTCTACCAACAGATTCTATGCCTGAAGCAAGGAGGACGCTTGAAACTGCAATCAAGTATGTGATTCTGACGTAACATACTTTTTCTCATGCAATTAGGTTTTAATTCTTAATTACAGACGGTTGAAGTCATTCTTATTTTTATATATGCAGGTACAGATTGCACCGGAAATTGTTCATAGAGAAGGTCATCCGGGCGTTGGACATCTATCAAGAGCATATATTGTTTTAAATGAGTTTTCAACTAGATAGGATCCTAAACAGTTTTGTTCAATGGTGGATGTCGAATTCCCAGTAAGTATGCTTACAAAAAGAAAGAAAAAGTGAACGATTTGTAGTTGGAAGTTTATGAATGTAGAAAATATCATGTTCATGAATCCGAAGATAGTTCCTTTTTGTGTTTCTTCATGTTCACCCTTCTAAAGTCCTCTATTAGTCTCTATTCATACTTGTAATAGTTGAATGAAGAAACATTACTGATATATGGTTTCATCCGATCATTCTAATTGTAATCGGGTCTATTACAGCAAATAGTTGGGAAAGAATAGAGGTTGCCAAAAGGATTTTCTCCAAGTAGACTGTTGATAAAGGGAATTAGCCCCTGGCGAAGTACTCTTCATCTTTCCACCATCCTTACCTGTTTACTGTTTATGTTAGTCCTGGTCGTTGACACTTAAACGTCAATGAATTAGGATTTTACAGGTGAAATACGTAAACTTTTTATATTTATACTAAAAAGACACTAATTCCTCTAGTTTCAAAGTTCAAAATTTTCTTCTTTTAACAAGATTTAAGATTTAAAATTTAGGAATTTTTGATTTGGGGTTTAGAATTTAAAAGTTATGGTTTAAGGTTTTTTTTGTTTAAAATCTATGGTTTAGTGTTTACAATTTTTTTTATTTAAGGAGAGTGAAAGAGGGAAAAATTAATGTTTTGAAATTAGAGGGATTAGTGTCTTTTATATATAGATAAGGGTTTTATTATTGAGTTTGTATATGATGCACTGATAGTGTATAGTTTTTATACACTGTCAATGCATCAGAGGTTGACATTTCATTAATTTGCAAATAAAAAAATATGTCAAGTTTTTAAAAGCAAATATAAAATTAATTTTTTTAATTTGCTCATAAGGACTTATTGATGAGGTGTTAACCTCTGATGTATTGACAGGTATAAAAATTATACACTATTAGTGCATCATATATAAATCCTTTATCATTTATGTATTTCGTCTATTAGTTAATTGCATTTTTTCAATAATAAAAATAAATTATTTTTAATAATAATAATAATAATAATAATAATAATAATAATAATAACTAAGGATAGGCAGTTGGTACGGTCAATTGCCAGAGGAGGTTACCCATTTATTGTCATTCCCATTTAGAGGAGGTTATTGGGCCTGATTGACCTGATCTAGCTTGGAACTAAATCGGGTCAAATCGATTTGATAATTGGAACTGGTATAATCGGTTCAAAAAAAAGGGTCTAATAAGGGCCTGGCTCGATAAATGGACTGAGATCGATTGTCTCGATCTGTGCAAATTTTTCTAAATTAAGGCTTGCCACTGTGAAAGCCTTGGCAGGCTGCTGCAAAAATTTTGAAGGGAGGGAGGGACGCTCTCTCCCTTCATTTTTTTAATTTTTTTTAAAATTTTTTAAATTCAATATTTTTCTATAAATACCTATTTATTTTTTTCATTTTTTCCTTTATATTTTTTTCTCATTTTCTCTCATTTTCTCAAATCTCAACACTCATACTCTTTCAATACTCATTCAAACTCTCTTAAATTCATTCAAATTCTTTTATTCTAAATTTATAATATTATCATTTTTCTCTCTAAAATTTATTTTCCTATTTGTTTTACAATTTTACAAATTTTAGTTTCAACTTCCAACTTCCAATATATATTCCTACATCTGTTTCTTTCAAATTTTAAAATATATTTATTTTCAAAAAATATAAAAATATCATATTTGTTTCATCGTTCATATTTTGTTTCTGCCTTTTTGGTTCTGCTGAAATCCCTAATTTGGGTGACGATCATTCAATGAATTCGAACCCGATATTCATCTGGAAGAGGAGCTTCCTTCGGCACTATAGATAGATCATAGTACTAGTCGTTGTGGTTGTGGTCGTGGTCGTGGAAGTCATACTCAAACACAATCATCAGTTACCACCACTGCTGCTACATCATCAAGATCGACGAAAATGAAGATTACCAGAAAAAAATGAGTAAGGTATGAGAGTATTTTGACATTGTAGTAAAAGAAGGTACAACAAATGAATATTCTGCTATTTGTAAATTGTGTAAAGGCGTTTACGCTTATAGCTTTGGTAGAAGCAGTGGCGATACAGGTACATGTAAAATACGTTTAATTAGTTCACATAAAATTAACCTAGATGCTGAAGAAGATGAAATTATTGTAGGCAAACAATCTCAAATTAATATACATGATGGTGGAAAAAATTTAATTTTGATAATATTCAAGCTAGACGTGATTTAGTTAGATTTATAATTAGGATTGAACAACCATTCACAATTTGTGCAAACGTAGGATATTTAGAATTTGGTTGTAAATATTTGCAATTTGCATATAAATATGTTTCTAAATATATATTAAAAAAAGATTGCATGGATATGTTTAAAGAATATAGGCAAGCTTTAATTGATAAACTTAGTAATATTTCATCTAGGGTTAGTTTAATTAGTGATATATGGACTAGTACTAATAGTATAAGTTATCTTAATATAACTTATCATTAGATAGATGAAAATTGGTGCATGCAAAAACGAATATTATTTTTAGATGTAATAGAAGAAGCACATAATGCATATACTATTCATAAATATATTACTAAAGTTTGTAAATTGTATAGACTTGAAAATAATAAAGTTTTTGCTATTACTTTAGATAATGCATCGAGTAATACCATAGTTATTCTTATGTTAATTAAAAGTTTAAACCTAATTATGCAAGGTATATTTTTTCATGCTAGATGTGCATGCTATATTATAAATTTGTGTTTTCACAGTGGTTTTAATATTAGTGATAGTATTAGCGGTATAGTTCAATTGATAAAATTAAAATGTTAGCAAAATGGATCCCACTCCAAATAATAAACGTGAATGGAAGAAGCTTTGTTAAACACATAATACACCTATTAAAGTGTTTTTACTTTCCATGAAAACTAGATGCAACTCACTCCTTCGTTTGCTTTTTTTTTTGTTTTACCTTATAAAGAACTTATTACGCCTTTTTTTATAACAGTTATACAAGTAGCCCGTATTTAATACTTTATGATGAAGATTGGATTTTTGTTGAATGTTGTGTTGATTTATTATCTACTTTTAAAGACGCAACCGAAAGATTTTCAACTCAACTTTATCCAACTTCACCTTATTTTGTTCCTATTATTTTTACAATGTTTGATAATTTTTTAAAATTTAGGGATCATGAAACTTTATCTTCTTTTGTATATGATATGGGGAAAATTTTTTAAAAATATTGAGAAACAATTTCTCCTATTTATTGTATTGTAACTTTACTAGATCTTAGTCAAAGTGAGGTAAATATAGAGATTTTTTTTATTGTTATAAAAATTTTCTTAGTCTTGATTCTATTGAGGATCAAAAGTCCTTAATTAACACTTTATTTCAAAAATTGTTTAATATTGATGAAGCAAAAAGGGAGCAGTTCAACTTCAACCGAGAACAAGAAGAATTGCAGGCAGAAATCGAGAGTAGAGGTAGTAACAAAGGAAAAGGCATTTTGAGCGCAATTAAGGAAGCAGCAAAAAAGAGAATGAAGCTAAAAGGACAAGCCGGTGGATCTGGATCATCAATAATTCAACGAAGTTCTAACTTCAATGAGATAGGATTTTTCTTAAGTGAAGACTTTCATATAGACGAAAACTTTGATTTTCTCCAATGATGGAAAGAAAATAATAAACAAGTTCTAATTTTAGCTTCCATGGCCCAAGATATTTTTGTGGTGCAAGTTTCTTCCGTTGCTTCAAAATTTGCATTCTCAATATGTGGAAGAATCATTGGAGATCATTGAACCACTCTTAATTTGGATTTATTATGCATGTTAACATGTATTAAAGATTGGTTTGAAGCGAAATCTCGCAATATCAAACTTGGAATGGTCAATGAATTCGTCGATAATATTTCGGAAGAGAAGGAAGAAATTTTCAGGCAATCTGTATAAATTATGAGGAATAAGTAATAATCTTTTTTTTTTGTAAATTGTATGTAAAATCATAAATAAGTTTAATCGTAGTAAATATTTTTATGGACTACAATCCCGTGCTTTTTACCATTCTAACTTTTGAAAGGGTTTTTCACATAAAAAAATCTTTGGTCTCTTACTCTCTCCTTTTTCTCCTTTATTATTCTCATTTATTATTATTGTTAAATACCAAATTAATTAATGTTATACTTATCTATATTTAAAAAATAAATCAATATTTAAAATACAAAATGAATGAATATTTTAAAAACATACTAAATAAATAAATAAATATTTTAAATGCAAAATGATAAGTTTACTTATGTTTTAAATGATTAGTATAATTATATTTCAAATTTAATAAATAAGTTTAACAAAATCAAAAAATTTTTAAAAGTATTATAATTTTTTTAAACTAACAACTTTATTAAATAAGTTATAATAACTCTATCAGTTTATCATAATACCATTATTTATATTTTGAATCAAATATCATAATAATTTTAACATAATATCATTATTTATTATTTTATTATAACAATAATTTTATTAGATAGTTTTATAATAATTTTCTCTTTAAATTACAATTGCTTTAATTAAAAAATTATAATAACTTTATGTATTTTAAATTTATAATTACTATTAACATTATGTATTATAAAAATAAATTTATTATATCAAATCATAAATATATATTAATATATATTATTTTGATTAAAATAAATTAATATAAATTTTTAAAAATAAAAAAATTAAAAAAATAGCCAATCAATTAGGCCTAGCTTGGCCTGGTTTGTAACGAAACAATTTGCTGAGCAGGATCAGTTCAAGGGTTTCGAAATATTGAACTGACCTGGCTCGGCTTAATTCAACAATCAATTAAGATTGGTTTCGAGGTTTTGTGGGCCGGAATTGGTCGAACTCGGTTCAAAACTAGATCGATCTGGCCCACTATCACCTCTATCCCTATCCCTTATAGCCTTTCAGCCACCTTAACCTGCAACAATCCAACTTAGCTCCCTGTCTCTCACAAGTCCCAAAGCCTATTCAGTCGTAAATAACTCAAACCTCCACCACCCGAACCCCTTTCAAATTCCATACATAACCTCGAGAACCCCCTGCCTACCATTGAATCCACCACACCACATCACAAAACACTCACCACAACACTACTGAAAACCCAACACCACTCTACCCCAAAACTGTCACTCACTTTAGCCGAACACATCAAAAACCCAAAAAAAGGAAAAAATAGACATTAATCTTTTTTTTACCCTAGATTCACAATTAAAAAAACACACACAAAGCTGAACTATCATCTTCATTCCTCCACGATTTGGTGAGGAAGTAGAAGCAAAAAACAAAAAATTTTGAAAATTGTTGGGTTTGGTTCATGGTTTTTTTTTGTTTTTTGGATTTTCGGTTACAAAGTGAGGGGAAGAGGTAATTTAAGGCTAGAGACTGCACATAGTGGGAAAATAGGCCGAAAGGGTGGAGGAAACAAGCTTTTTTATGCTTTGAAAATGAAAGCTTTCGACATAGATCTAGATCATTTCACAAAGATTTGGGCGAAACGGTTTAGGGAGGGGAAAAAGAAGTCGAAGAGCTATCTTTTGGAAAAAATTTTGTCTTTTTCTAGGGAAGGGGGACGACTGCTAGATGATTTGGAGATGGTGGCCGGAAGAGTAGAGGGTGAGGAGAAAAAAAGGCTTAATAGCCAAATAAGCCCTTAACGTTTTTATTGCTTTGAAATCAATTCAATTTGTTTAATTTTCATGTAAATTAAACTAAAATATTTCAAATTCATGGAATTAAGTATATTTCTGTAACTTAAGCAATTATCTTTGTACACCTGGACGCTGATGTGGCATTGACATGTATTAATATAATGATGTGGCATTTGACATGGATGACGTGCCATTTTTTACAAAATGATGTGGCATTTTTAAAAGATAAAGCACATTTTTTAAATCCATTTTAACCACAAAACAGAAGATTTTAACCCATTATCAAAATCGTATCAATTTTTTAACCCATTTTAACACTCAAAAAACACTTTTTAAACCCATTTTAACCACAAACAACTTCAAAACAATATCAAAATAGAAATTTTTTTAACCCATTATCAAAACTGTATCAATTTTTTAAATCCTTTTTAACCACAAATAACATCAAAACAGTATCAAAATAGAATTCAGAATAGAAAACAAAGTAGATTAAATAAAAATATATGGAATCAATATGAAAATTTCATTGGAATCAAGGGTTTAATATTACCAAATCTAGAACCATAAATTGGAAATTAACCACAAACATAGAAACCCATAAGTTGTAACAAACCAGAATTAAGCCTAAAACTAAATATCAAAAGACAATTAAGACTATAATATATCCACCATAGCTAGATAACAAGTTCTACAATTCATGGTAGTTTCAAGTTTAATAGAGTTCCACTTCAATAAAAAATCATCATAGACTCCTAGTTAAACAAAAAATCACCATGGTTCCAATTCTGATTCCTTCATTAGTTGATGTCCCAAGCTATCAAGAGTATATATATTAGATCAATTCATTTGAAAGAAGACAAGTATCTAGCAAAATTCAAAATATTCAGCATACTAACCTATATTCGCATGATATCAGATCATTTTTTCCTTTCCTTTCCATCTTACATGTATTGTTTCTTGTTGTGTTTGGGTATGAGATACATCTTGTATACTCTTCATTAATATAAACAAATTATAAATTAGAAATAGTTTCAAAACAACAAAAAACACAGCCTAGCTAATATGTAATCTTCAACATTGCCTAAAAATGAAGAAACAACAAAAATTAAAATAAATACATTTCATCCTTTTAGATTAGTTACTACAATCTGTAGCTTTAAAAACCACCAAACCTAATACAAACAAAAAAAGCAAAATCTGAAGAAATAATGGAGTCATTACAACAATTTAACTTTAAATCCTAGGAGAAGCTATAACAGGGTAGCAAAGCTTGAAGCAAAACCCAAGGCAGCCTCTACCCACACCATATAAGACAACTAAAGTATTCAACACCATCAAAGCAGCAACAAGTTGCAGACAACAGCAATAAACTACTCTAATAATGTCAAGACAGCTAAATTTAAACAACATCGATACTAGAACCAAATCTCTCATTGAGCTAATAATTAATAAAGTACTCAAACAAACATTAACCGATCATATCGATACTAAAACAACCTCGATGGGAAAGCATATTGTAAAAACTTCATCCTATATTATCACCTAATTTGCCATATAGCTAATAATTAATAAAGTACCTAAACAACCATTAACCAACACTATACCAGTTCACACACCAAAATCATTAAAAGTACATCCTTTTAAGCTATACCCTCATCCTAATCATTCTACAAGAGACAGACCATGTAAAATACAACATCTTGATTAAAAAAAAGAATTTTACCTCTCTTGAAACAAGATTTGCAGAACTTTCTTCCAAACCAGCAATGGTAGTTTCTATGCCTGAAGCATACCTTCCTCTTCCACTTCCTCTTCCTCTTTCAAGAGTTTCTATACTTGAAGCAATGGTAGTTTTTGTTGGTCCCATGCCCTTGCCATTTCCCCTACCTCTTTTGTTGATTTAGTTGAACCAATTGTCTATTGTGGAACTTAGGGACAAGTTAAAAAAATAAAAGCACATCCAAAGTTAGAAAACAACTTAAGTTAGGCAAATGAAAAATTAGAAATTATTTTAGAAGTCACTTACAGAGTTAGATGAACCAACAAAGTTGCTTCTTTCAAGGCAACTAGCTTTGTTGTGTCCCGGTTGTTTGCAAAGATGACAAGTTATTGTCATTCCTTTTCTAAACATCTTATATCTATTCTTAGGCTCATCATGCTCCGGAATTCTATTTCACTTGGACCTGCCTAACATTCTTCTGAGCAAAGAAGGCAGTATTTCTTCTAATCCAGATTTTGGCCATTCATTTTTACCATTAATCGGTTGTAAATTGTGCTCATAATTCAACAAGTATGTTTGCTTTGAATAGCATTGATGGATGTAATCTTCATGCTGACTGCCATCATTAAAAATGGCACAAATAGTATGGCAACATGGGATACCAATTGGATCCCATGATCTGCAAGCACATGCCCTCTTGGCAATATTCACTATAAACTACTTCCATCCACACTTAACCTCATACCCATCGCTTCCATTAAAAACAACACGCCATTGAGTTACTTCATGGAGATTCTTGGTCAATTTTTCCATCACTAATGGACCATGATTCCCCACACATTTTGCTACGTACTTTTTTTTATCTATCCTAGCCATCCTAGCTACTCTAATCTCTTAAAGCATAGTGATAATGGGCTTATGTTTAGCTTTGACTAGAGTGCCATTAAGTGTCTCACAGAGATTATTGTGCAGACATCACACTTAACGTCTATTTTGAAGAAAGCCTTGGACCAGTATGTTAGGGGATATCTCAACAAGTCTTCTTTTGGACATCCACAATTATCTATCTTATGCAACAACTCCATCAAATGTTCAAACCGTTTTAGTTGTAGCATTTTCACACATCCATAAATGCTTCTTTGTTATTTTTCCTCGATGGCTTTTGCTCTAGTTCACATGGACACATCTCCTGTGCTCAACATTAGGGAACAATTCTTCTATAACATGAATAAGTCCTTACAAAACATGAAAAAAAACTTAGAATTAGTGCAAATACAGTATAATTAACATAACATAAATTTAATAAATTAAGAATATAATCATACCTTTTACTGATCACTAATTATAGTCCAAGGAGCACTGTTGGTTATATTAAGATTTGATTTGAGGAGATTTAGAAACACATCCAAGAATCTGTGTTCTCATTCTCTATAACAGCCCAAGCAATAAGATACATTTGATTATTGGCATCCTTACCAATAGCAGATATTATTTCTTCTTTTATTGAACCATCAAGGAAACAACCATTTAAACAATCATTTTCCTACAATCAGCTTTGAATCCTTCCTTAAGGGAAACAAAATAAAAGTAAATCCTTTAGAAATATGGTAGAAAGGTAGGAACAATCATCTCTGTCTTTATCACAACAATGCTACCAGGATTTTGGTTTAGGCACTCATCAGCATAATCCCTTAGCCTAGAGAACTTCATGCTGAAGGCATCTTGCATGCCTACTAATATAATTGACTTTGCCCTTTTAACTTTGTCAGGAGAGACAAACATCTTCAACTTTGATTCTATATGATCTTGTAACTTAGTTTGCTTTAAGTGTGGCTCTGTCCGTATCTTCTTTTCAAATCTATGAGCCAACCATTTTGCAGAAAGGATTAGTAACTTATACTTGCAGTTACATTTGTCCACATTATGTAAAACCTTCACTTAAAACAATTAAACTTATCTTTATAAATACTTGTGCATTGAAAAAGGGCATCTATTACCACACAAAACCCTCACTCTCCTAAGCTCATTCTTAGGAAATTGAATATCCCTCTTATAGTAAACAGCATAATAAACAATAGCCTTTTTAAACTGACTCCCATTTTCAAACAGCATACCTAACTCAACATTAGGAATAGGAGAATCTGGATTATATGAAGGAAAATTGCTCTTCCTCCTTGGTACTATTTCAACTTCCTCACCGTTATCATCTTTCTTGGATTCATAACTAGCAGGCTCGAGAGAATTAAGACACTCCCTAGAAGATATACATTAGTAACTAATATAAACAAAAGTTTAAAAATTAATTACTTTTAAAAAAATGCATCCTAAGTGAGGGATATTATGGACCACATTAGCTTTAATATAAAAACATAACAGACAACGCATATGGGACCAGTTAAAGTTCTAAAGGATTTTAATAGCACTTGGACCACTCAACATTTTGAAACAGTTGAGGAATCTAACAATATCTTAGACCAGGCAGTAACCAAAAATTCCTAAAATCTATTAGAGCATCCTAACAAAAATTTTTAGTCTCTAAGAGCATCCTTGCCTTTCTATGAGTTTCCAACAAACTTTTCTCCTACTCTATCTCTAGAAATCAATCAGCTTTTCTCCACAAAGGCCTAAATCAGTCAATCTTTTTCTTAACAAACCCAAAATCACTGTAACCCTAACTCCACATACCCTAGTTCGACAAAATTCTACTTTCAGAACCCTAATCTATAGTTCCCTAAACCCAAAAACCCTTATTCAAAAATCCCTAATCGAACCTTGAACTTCAAACACTTTGAATCCCAAAGCCCTAACCCCAGCTAAACCAAAATTACCCTAAACCCAAAAACCCTAATTCAAAAATCCCCAACTCCAACTTCAAACACCTTAAGTCTTAAATTGAGAAACCTTTGCTTCAAAAAAAAACCATAATTTCTTTTTCCCCAATTTCAAAAACCTAATTTTTGAAAACCTTAACTCCGGTATGAATCTGGAAACCAACCTAATCCTATTTCCCTAATTTCAATCCAAAAGCCTAACTCCAAAACCAACCTGATCCTATTTCCCTAAATCAAAAGCCATAACTTTGAGATGCAGAAGCTAACCCAACATCAGTCGACCCTAATTTGAGTTTCCCCAGTCGAAATCCCAAGCAAAAACTAACCCAGATTTACCCAAAAAAAATCAGAAGCCCTAATTGAAAACTCAATTTCAACCCAAATTAACCCAGGAAATTGAAAGCCCTAATTTTTTTTCCTGCGAAAGGAATGAAACTAGTCCCTTTCTGTGATAACCGCAAATCCTCCTATTTTTGGAGTTAGGTATCCATAAAATTTAACTTTTAGATGTTAATAGATTGGTTGAAATAAATAAATTTATTAAAAGATTGGAATATTTTGAATTATAATACTTGATCAATCGATAAATAAAAAATTTAATAATTAAGAATTTAATTCAAGTATAAAAATATGTGTATATATATAATTATATATATGTACAATTATAAAAAGTGTATATATTAATAAATAATAAATAAAGAAATATTTCTAATGGTAAAAGTGTAAATATTGGAAAATTTAAAAGGATAAAGTTGTTAATTTGCAAGGGGCTGATATTTATATATTATAATAATATTAAAATGATAAAATATAGCAGAAATGGGTTATCTTCATCAGCCATTACACCGACTCAGCCCCTGCACATTTTCCTCTCGCCATTTTGGCTGCACGTTTCCTTATTTACTTAGTAAATCCGTTCTTTTCACCACTAAAACACCAATCATTCTTCATGGAACTGGTATCACACCTTAAGGACATTGTAAATCCAGAATTTTTAGAGACTGAATTGAAGAAATCGTACGTGGTTTGATGCTGCCCTGTTCTGGTCAGTGAAGAAGGTAAGAAAAGAAAAACTTTTCTTTAAGTTTAATTAGTTTTTATAATTGTATAGAGTTAATAAAGCATGTTTACAACTTTAAATTGCAACAGAATTAAATGTACAACTTTATGTAAGTCTCAGCCATGAAAGGGAATTGATAAAATCTTGATGATTTTAATATGCCTTAGGTAGGATTTGGTAGAAAATGATGAGTGGACTTGGTTGAAGTGTGGTTCAGTGATGATTCATGCAAAACAGTGACGGTGGCATGAACATGGGTGTAGTTTGGTTGGAACAGGGGCTGATGATGGTGATGGTGTTTTTATGGGTTGAAGGTGTTTGTTGATAATCCTAAGTGAATAAAAGAGATTCATGAAAGTAGAGTGGATTGAAGGATGAAAATCATGAGGATATAGGAACTTATTACCCACCTCAAGGACGTCTTAAACTTGGAAATTAGTGGGCTAAAATGAAGAATTCAGAATTGGTATAGGGGCTGTTCTGTTTCGGTTGGGGCAGGTAAATTCATATGGTAATGTTTTGTTTAATTCTACTATGGTATTTGCTTATTTTATGCATGAATGAGATGATTAGAGTCTTTGATTAAATTAATTAAGAGTGTAGAAGGAGGAGACAGATTCGATCAGTAAAGAAAAGTGAGGAAATTTTGCAAACTTTAGTACATGATAGGTAGAAATTAGTAGTTCAGGATGAATGGAACTTGATGGGAACATGGCTGTAGTGATAGCTTACAAGAAAATCTGAAATGGCGTGAATATGGAAATCCATGGGTTTTAAATGGACTGAACGATGTTGTTGGTATTTTGACGATCTGAAATTGTTGGAGGAAAATCCTAAGAGAAGTAGGAAGAGTAAAGAAAGAATTAATGAAAGACCATAAAGATATAGTGATGGGAAGTTCACGGTAGTGGCTGTTAGAGATTGGATTTTACAGTTTTAATTATAGAAAGAAATAGTATGGTGAAAATATTAAGTGAGTAGAGAATATATCTCTAGTTGATGTGAGAAGAAACCAAATGAAAATAATGAGAATGCAAAAAAAAAAAAAACAATGAAGAAACAACAGCCGACCATGAAGATGGAACAAAAAGAAGCTATCGGTCATGTAAGGGAAAAATGGAGGCTGCTGACAGCTTCAGGGGAAAACGGAAAAGAAAAACTAGAAAAGAAAAGAAAGGAAATGTTAATATAATTTGATGAATGGTACTAATAAAATTAATATAATGATGAATTAAGACTAATTGTAAAACTAAAGTTGGAAAAAAAAAGGATTTGGCAAATATAAATTAGGGGTCAAAGCTTAATTTATGAGCTCTCATAGAAATTATGGAAATATTCATTCGAGTTAATTATGAGATTTTAAATAGAATTTAAAAAAAAAGTGAGAATCAATAGAAAATAGCAAATGATGGAATATTTATTAGAATTAGAATTTGTCATATAGGATTTTGAATATAATTTAGATTTATTGTGCAGTATGGGGTACGAGATATAAAGAGGCACAAGTAGAGCTACCGGATTTTTATACTGCGCGAAAGTAGAGGTAAGGAACATGTATAGAAGTTGCATATAACATATTTTATTTGTAATTGAAAATTATCAGAAATCTCATTTTAATTGTTCTCACCTAATTTTCACGAATATAAGGATTTGAATTTATATCTAATTCCTACAAGTCTAAGTATTGAATTATATGAAATGTTTTACTTGAATTGCATTACACGAAATGAATTACATGAATCGAATTACATGAAACGATATACATGAATTGATTGACATGAAATGATTTCCACGAAAGGTTTCAAATTACATAAAATGTAATTTCTCATGATTTACCAATTATGTTCATATATGTTACTGTGTAATTAAAGTTTTGCATTGAGTTTTAAATGAATTTTATTATTGTTCAATTACAATAATTACTCTTTATATGATTTTGAACTGATTGAAGATAATTGCTATTTGAAATGAGTTATACTGTAAATTGTTATATGAGATGATTTCTATTGCAAATTGTTATTTGAAAAGATTTCTACCGTTAATTGCTATTTAAAATGATTTCTACTATTGAATTATATGATTTAAAGAAATGTTTTGAGACGGTTGTTCCTTAGTGATCATGCATACTGTTACCGACTGCGAGACCTTGATCAAGTCCGCAGGTTACTGACATACTGACTACCGGCTGTGGGATTATTATGGTCAAACCCACAGATTTACACAGCTAGCACCTGACCAATGCGAACTGTGACCGTTCAACGATGGCCATTCGTTACCGATCGTCCCTTCAGGGATACCGATATTGTTTTATGCATGATTCTATTAGATGTGACTGTCTGCACTGAATTGTATTCGAATGATTTGATTTCTGATTGATTTGAATACCGAATACTTTGAGTACCGAATGGTTTGAATACTGAATTATTTGAATACTGATTTACTGATTTGACAGAAAGAAAGAAAGGTTTGAAATTAAATGATTGAAGGTGATAAACTTAAATGATTTGCTTTACTGTATAAGACGAAAATCTTGCTTATATTGACATTTAAACTTGTTACTAAAGTTGCATACTGAAATTTGTTTTATAGCATCGCTTACATAAATGGCTTATATATTGAGTAATGATTTCAAAGTGCATCGCATAAATTATAAAATATTTTATACAAATTATTGATTTGAAATAGTATCACATGAATTATTAATTGTTTTATATTGATCAATGAATTGAAATTGCATTGCATAAAATGTTAAGCCTGCATTTAATATGCTTTTCTCTTAATTAGTAAAATAAGTGATTTTTATTTAATTGCATTTTTATGTGCTTTTATATATGTTTCTTATTGGGCTTTCCCCAAAGCTCACCCCCTTACTCACCATCCCAGATAGCCCATCAATGTACAGGATATCCGCTGCCTTCGAGTTAGTTGAAGAATTTACTAGAAGTTTAAGGTATCAAGTGAACAGGTATATGTCTAGAATTTTATATTTATATTCGGATTTATAAATACACAGTAGATGTGTTTGCGATGTGATGTAAATAGTGTGATATTAAGTTAAAGCATGTTTTTGAATTGTAATGAAAATTGTAAAATGAACTTACATTGACACTGAATGCAAACCGATTGATACCGACTAATTGAATGGGAAAGATAGTAATTAAAAGGAAAAAGTTAATCCGAATTTCATAATTTTGGATGTTACAAAAGTGGTATCAGAGCAAGGTTTGCCTAATACGTGTTAGTGTAAGTAAGTTGAAATTGATTTACATCCCACGTTGCTGTGCATAGTCTTAATATAAATTGTGAAGAATAGTTAGAGAATGGAACAAGATGTCGATCGATAGAAAAATTTTGGTAGTAATGGAAGGAATAAGAAGGATAGATATGGATATAGTATGGAATTATTGTGGAGATAAATATTGAATGATCGAAGATAATTGATGATGATTAAAGGCATCAGATTAAGTAAGAGTGACTGAAAGTGATTGGTGGTTTCCGAGTAATTGGAGATGATAGAACGATTATATTGGAGATGAGTGGTGCAAATAGAAACAAAAATTGTTAGCAAATAATGTAGAAGTTATACGAAAGTACGAATATAAATGAATGAGATAGGTATTAAGTGATCGAAAATGATTGATAACATTGTGGTCAATTGGAGACGATACAATGATCTTATGGAATATGTTGATCTGGAGATCGATGTGAATTAACAAAGGCAAGTGAATTGATAGAAAATGGTGTAAACATAGTATGAGAATATTGATATGAGTGAGTGATAAGATGAATTGCAACGAGTAGTTATTCAAATGATAAGTCTCCAGGTACTGAATTGTCGAATTACTTGTATCGAATTTGGAGGATCCCAAATTTTCTTATATTCGATATAAACTACAAAGTGGAGGAATTTAAAAGAAAAAAAAATTATTTTTAAAATATTTAATGAAGAATCCCTTCATAAGGTTTAGAGAGATACTCGGTGAGGGTCCCACCAGGACTTTCTCTGTCCAGATTGAAGTGAGACCCTAAAATGATGATGTATGAGACGAAATATGAATATGACAAAATTTATAAGAGTATTGGTGTCAGTATACTGGAAAGAGAATAAATTATGTGTATGATGAGAGGTATGGTTTAAGTATAATGATAAAATTGGGGTTGTTTGGAAGTGATCAAATGATTATAAAGGATATGAGTAGTATGGGGATTGATGAGAATAAAAGGGATGCAATAGGATAGTTGATGAGGGGTATAAACATTGTATAGAAAATTGTGTATCACTGTAAAGGAATAAGATAGATATCGAATGATCGAGACTAATTTATCAAAATATGTAGTTAATTGATGATAATAGGACGATTGTATATGATATAATTGATGTAGAGATCGATATGGATCGATAAAGGTAAGATGATTGATAGTGAATAATGTAAACAGTGTATAAGAATATTAATAGTAATGAGTAAAATGACAGATTGCTAAAAGTAGATATAGAAATCGACAAATCTTAAAGGACTGAAATTGTCGAAGTACCAATGTTGAATTTGGAGGACCAAATTCTTTAAAGGTGGGGAGAATGTGATAACCGCAAATCCTCCTATTTTTGGAGTTAGGTATCTATAAAATTTAACTTTTAGATGTTAATAGATTGGTTGAAATAAATAAATTTATTAAAAGATTGGAATATTTTGAATTATAATACTTGATCAATCGATAAATAAAAAATTTAATAATTAAGAATTTAATTCAAGTATAAAAATATATGTGTATATATATAATTATATATATGTACAAATATAAAAGTGTATATATTAATAAATAATAAATAAAGAGATATTTCTAATGGTAAAAGTGTAAATATTGGAAAATTTAAAAGGATAAAGTTGTTAATTTGCAAGGGGCTGATATTTATATATTATAATAATATTAAAATGATAAAATATAGCAGAAATGGGTTATCTTCATCAGCCATTACATCGACTCAACCCCTACACATTTTCATCTTTATTTTTCTTTTTAAAAATAATAATACAAGAAATTCATTGTTAGTTAATATTATTTTACTATTTTTTTTTGCCTAAATAAAATATAGCATATAATTTGAAATTTTTTACAATTATTGATATAATGATTTTGAAAAAAAAGAAAAGACAAATATAAAATTACCTTTTATTATTATTGCATTGGTATATGAAGGCATTAGAAAGTGTTAATAGAAAGTAATATGAATTCTTGATAATGAGATTTTGTGGAAATCACAGATAGCAATTCATTAAAAATCTCTAGGTGAGAGAGATTCGCCAAATATCACCAAAATATTAAAATAATAATAAGCTCATATATAATGTGGATTGTATTTCTACATTATATACATCATTTTTAACATAAAAATATATAAGAGTTCTTGATGATGAGATTTTATAAAAATCACAAGTTATGATTCTTAAATAATCTTTAGGTGAAAGGAATCATATAAATATTACCAAAAATACGAGGATACTTAGAGCGATTTTTCAATATAAAAGATTTTTATTTACTCTTTAGAAGAAAAAAAAAAATATATATATATATATATATTAAAGGGAATAATAATAAAAATTGCCAACAACCTCTTGACCTAATGGTTAAGGATGAGTTGTGGCATTCTATAAGTCTTAAGTTCGAATCTAAGCACCTCCATCCCCAGTTATTTAATATTCCCTTGTAACCAGAAAAATAATAATAAAAATTTAATTCATATGCATCATGTATTATTTGTGTACATCATATACATTCATACATTCATTTAATTACAAAAATAAATGTGAATCTTTTCATGATTAGATTCTATAAAAACTGCAAGTAGTGATTTTTAAGAAATTTTTAGGTGAGAATATTATTTCAAATATAACCAATAATATTGTAGTATTTAGTGCAATTTTTCAATACAAAAATGTTCACTTTCATTTTCGAAAAAAATTTAGTTTTTAAGAAATAAAAATGATTTTGAAAAAGAAAAATAAAACTAGTTACAATAAAAATAGGAATTATTTTTAAATATTTAATTAAGACCATTTTTCTAAGGTTGAAGGATAACACATGATTAAATACTACTATTTTTAAACGGATGTCGTGAGAGTGCTAATCCTTCTTCATGAGTAATTGTACTTTTGGACTCAAAGTTTTGTTTTTTGTAGATCGAAATTGTCTTTTTAATTAATTTATTAATTTTAAGATTTTGTTTAAGGGATAAGTCTTTTAGAAGCCAATCACACCTAGTAAAAAAAATTGATGGCAACTCCCTTTTATTCTTTTAAAATTGTCTAGTAGACAAGTTTCCGGATGAAATCTTTACCACACCTTGGTGACTTCATTAAGGAGTAAAGAGTCAAATCATTAGTTAGTCATATGTTACTCTAAGCCATAATTTAATTGTCTTAATTAGTATTTAAACTTAATTCCTTTATTAAATAATTATCTTTGGATTTATTTTCTTCTGTTATTCATTTTATGTAATTTTTATTTTTTTTATATATTGTTTCTGATAAGCTGTTAGGGTATCCAAGATAAGGGTCTTAGTGATATTAAGTCAGATTATATTGCCTGATACACACATTTGCACAAGCATTTTATAATATGAGCTCTATAATTGTGTTTCGTTTTCATTAGAAGGAAGTAAATTACCTACGCTCTCGTTTATAGTCTATGATGGGTAAGGATTAGGTGTGTTGTATGATTATCCTTTTTTTCCTATGAACTTCACTTTTTTAATGGCTACAAACCAATATCTTTCATCTTAAGCAAGAAATTAATAATAGCTATCACAATTTAATTTCTCATATAAATAATATTTTTTTTTTGCTAGGCCAGAGGAAGGTAAAATTTTATTGAATGCAATAAAATGCTACCAAAGGCAAAGCCAATACAAAAAAAGAGTGGGCCTCCGAAGAAATAGGTGCAATAGCAAAGCAAGGAAAAAGAGCTGACTCGGCTAAAACCATGCAACAAACAAATCTCTTCTATTGACACCTAGTTTTGCAAGTGAATCAGCAAAGGAGTTTGTCTCTCTAAAAATATTGGAGAATTCAACCCTGCCAATTGAAGCAATCAAGTTATCAGTTTCATTAAGAATCATCCAATCCTTCCATGGCTGATCAATCACATTTAGCACCCAACCAATAGCAACTTTAGAGTCAGATTCGACGATGAGTTGTTAGGACCCCAACCATGGCGATGACTTGAAATAAAATCAAGGCTTCTTTGATTACCAAGAGCTCAGCATATATGGGACTTTGTTTACCAAGGGGATCGAAGAAGAAACCAAGAACCGAACCCGAATAATCTTGAAGAACGCTGCCATTGCTAGACCATGTGTGTCACATCTCGTGATTACATTATTTCACGTTTTTCCACACATCTTATATAGTTGGACTGTCTGTGATGTCTTTATACATTGTTTGTTTACTACTGTAAACACATTAAACAATATATATTAATTAGAAATTAATATTCACAGTTGTAAAAGATAGTTTACATCCCCTGATTTTAAATTTACAGCTAGTAGTACTATATAAACGAGTCTGAATATAAAAATTTAAACACAATACCTCGGGAATCCAATATATGACACTTCGAGCTTCTCAAGTGTAGTTAAGCCATGGTTTGGTACTTCAGCTATTCTTTATATCAAATCTTTGATGATAAAAGTAAAGGAGTGAGCAAACCACGGCTCAGTAAGAGAATTGTATGCAAATTTTGATATCACGAAAACTATATGCAGTAAAATCCTTAATTTCTTATTTGTATGCTAAGCACACTAAAAAGGAAAGGATACTATAGTCGGCCGAGAAATCCAGATAGAGCATGTAAGGTATTTTGAAATACTTGTCTTGTCTCGGATACCCAGAGCGACTATAGGGAGTAGAAATTTATTTTTAATATCAACTCACTAAAATATTTAATGCATATATAAAATATCACATGTTTAATTAAGAAAATCTATTAAACCATGTGAAAAACACTTGAATCATATTTAGAATTCTCACCATTAAAATCATTTCCTTTAAATCACATGTACACATGTAGCAGTAAAATACATTGTTCATATACTTCACAAATCAGTGATAAAATATCACAATAAACAGTATATTTTTAAATTCTCATAAAATCAATCATAACACGTGGAATAATAGTGGAGACCATGCAACACTCAAATGATATCATGTTATAAGTCCCGTAGGGATATGATACACGTGAGATCCCTGTGGGAACAATATAATAAACACATGAGATCTATGGCCATAGTCTATAAGTGTCCTCGGTCGTACACTGAGAGGGTGATGCCGGGACCGCTGAAGACGGCTCAATGTCAACAGCACAACACATGAGAAGGTACACATGAACACGTGAGCATGATATGGGGCCTAACAGTCTCAAAACAGTATATGTGAAATCTCGTTACCTTTATGGAATTAAGTAAAATCAATAACATCTTTCAGAAAATCCATAAAGGTATAAATCATAGTATCATACGATGAAAACAATTTATAAAATAATTTCACTGCGAAATACAATTCTCATAACTCTACCTTTTCACCATAGTACACATGTACGCATGTTTCCACACTTTCCTCTTTAACATTCGAAATTCAAAATTATTGGAAATCAAATTTCCAATACTTTTATAATTTATGGAAAAATAAAATATTTATTTTTCAAATTTAATAATAATTTCACCAACACATTTCACGCTATAAAACACGTGCAGAGAAATTTTAGTCTCAAAACAATAATTTAACAGTGATGAAGCCTTTATGGAAATCATTACACGTGATGGAATTTATTTTATCCATAAAGGAAGACCATAAATAGAATAGTGAATATCATACTGAAAATAATTATAAATTATTCACTATTCACCATTTTACTTCACAAATCAAATCTTTCACTATAAAACATATGGAATAAATTTTCAGTAGTAAAATATTTATCGAGATCGGTATAATAAATATTTAGTCACTACTTTTCGATAATTTCACCGTTTATGAAAAATAATCAATTTATCACTTTGAGGCTAGGAAAAATGCCAATAATGCACCAAAATATTTTATAATATTTTTAGAAATATTTTTAAATAAATTTCGGTAGCATAACGGCTGTTCGAGTCCTAGCCTCCCTGCACTTGTAAACACAGTCTCAAAAACCAGAAATACACAATTTCATTGTAATACGAGACAAATCAATATTCCAAAATTCTTATAAAATTCATAGCATGTAAATAATGCATCCGGATATCCCTACAAATTCACACACGCAACCCTTACCTATACAGTGTTATTTCATTCAAACCGTACACTTTGTGGCCTTGAACCAATGATTAGGTCCTTATTCGTCTCCTTTCCCATTTCGTGGATTTAGCTTCAGAGCTTCAGTAGATAAATCATACAGGTTCAATTCCGAAATATACATATACACTAAGCATTCTTAGAAATCTTACTCATTAAGGTAGAATTATTCTTTATAAGAATTTCTGACCTATCAACGTCTTTGTATTCATAACAGAAAATATTGAATTCCAATTAATGCATCGTTAATTTTATATGTAATCTGACTCAATTCCTTATCTAGAAGTATAAAGCCCATTTTCTAGTTCATTCCATATTGTTCCTCACAATTTTTCAAAGTTCAGCCCAATTTTGACCCATATGGCAGGATGGTTTTCTGACCTTTTTGCATTTAAATTTATATTACTAATTATAGGGATATCCACAATTATGAATCCCAAAACCATATGAATCTTAATCCAATTCCCTATTCAGAATAGCAAGTTTCACAATTTTATCATTTCAGAATTATTTTTAATAATTCCTCAAAATTACCCTGTTTCCATATGCATTCTGGCATATTGTCTACTGACCTCTATGTATAAATTGAGCCACATCTCAAGATAGGTTTGTCCAAATTATGCAAAATCAAAACCATATTATTCTTAACTCATTTAACTTTCTAGAAACATAAATTTTGCAGTCAAATTCAATCTGTGCTAATTTCTACAAATTTTCAAATTTGACACAGAGCATCTCGCCTACTACACTGAGTGCCCTGTGTTCAACTGCTTATATCTCAAGCTACACAACTCCAAATTAGGTAATTCCAAACTGAATTTTTCCTAACTCATAGAGCTATCTGCCATAATTTTTTCCAAAATTTATTTCATTCTAAAACCCCCAAACTGAATTTTTTAAATGTGCGGCTCGGACACACAATTTTTCAGCAGAATTGAAATTTACATTTAACACTTTGTTTCTCTTCTTTTCTCAACTCTAATCTTATGAACATTTTCTATTCACTTAGTATATTCATCAAACACCTTCCTTACATTAAGTTTCATCACAATATTTAGCCAAGTTCATGGTTGGTTGATATCCATTTTCATGCCAACTTCCAATTACACAACTTATTACCTCACTAAATTTAATCTATCATCTCCTATAATTGTCTACTCAACAAGCATCAAAATCATTAATTTTTCCATTAATTCTGTCTCATAACAGAACCAACATATTTCTTACACTTCATCTTTCTTTCATCTCAAACACAAATCAGATTTTCTATATATAAATAAATGAAAAACCACGGCTGGAAACAATAGAACATCATCACTTTCTAACTTACCAGCCAAACCAAACAGTCCCATGGCCATACTCTTCTCCCACGTTGGGTTCTGTCCATGCCACGCCAGATGAAATCAGCTCTTAAAATTGAAGAACAAAGTTTGTTGAGATGGCTTGATGGTTGAATAAAGGAAGGAAACGAATTTACTAGGAAAATTGGAAGAAAACGTGAGGAGCAAAGAGAGAAACGAGAGGAAAATATGCAGCAGACCAGAACAGCAAGGTAAAGTCGGTGAGGGAGATAAATTTTCTGCTGAATTGATCTTCTTTATTTAACATTTCATCCAATTGCATTTTGCCACATGATCCACAATTCAATTTCCTCTCTTCTTTTCTCCTTTTTCTTTCCTTTTATTTATTTATTATATATCTCTATATTTTTTATCTTCATTTGGCTGCAGCAAGCTTTCATAAGAATGCTTGCTGTGTTTTTCTTGTTTATATATATATATATATATATATATATATATATATGCACACACAAAATATTTCAAAATTAAATTAAAATTGATTAATTTCACATGTATAGTACCCTAAAATTAGTTCTTACAATATGTTTATACATGTTTATCGGATATTTCAATAGTTTTATTCGAGAGTAGTATGCATTATTTTGGTTTTTAACATTATTAATTACTCTTCGTAAATATGACATGTCAGTTATCATCCTTGGTAGACTAACAATGGCTCAAGTTTTATACTTCGCTTTCACTTTGCCTTTTTTTTTTCTTTTTCCTTTGTTTTGATTCCGAGTTGTTTCGCTTTGAGGTACGAGGCTTTGGTTCTTCACTAACTCAAGTCTAGAATCCAACAATGGCCGCAAGTTTCACATTTGAAGTGACTTTTTGTTGGACAGTCCCCAAAAAATGGGTTTCTCTCCTTTTTGGCATAGCGGACCTAGTGGGAGGCTTGCATGACAAGCTATTAGCTCAGTGGTAGTGTGCCCTAATAATTGCGTCCTTGTGCTTCTGCTATGAGCTTCTGATGAATTGTTTTAACAAGTAGATTCTTTTAAAAAGTTATTTCTAGAGAAAAAAATAAACAAATTTTGATTCATGGATCTTTTTATCTGTTATTATCAGCCCAAAACTAACTTATACATTATGCATTGCAATAGACATAGGTCTCTTGGTAGTAGTTAAAGCCAAGGATTTAAATTGTAAGAGTGGTCGCATTTTCAGTCGCATTACGTTTATCACAGTTGCGGGTATAACGGAGATCATCACGATCATTGCGGTCATTACGATTTTGAATTTTTTTAAATTTTGCATAACTTGATAAAAAATGCAATAATTGTAATTATAATCATAAAAATTCTTATTTTATAATGTTTAAATTAATTTATGGCACTTCATATCTATTATTTGCTTGAAAAAAAATTTATTCATATTTTTTAAAATTATAATAAAACATTCATATTAAAAAATTACTTAAGAAATCTTAAATTTTAATCCCTAAATAAAAAATTCCTCCTAAATTAAAAAATCCCCTAAAAATAAATTTTCCCAATTTAATTCCTCTAAATTTAAAATTTCTTCTAAATCAAAATTCTTTCCTAAATAAAAATTAGCCACTTATTAATAAAAAATAAAAATAAATTTCCTTGCCCCACCAAATCACCATAGCCCACCTCCATAAGTCCACATCCATAACTGCCCCAACCCAAAAAAAAAAAATGTAGACTTTCTATTTCACTGTTTCACTTACACTCTCACTCTGTGCCATTAACGCTCCTTGGCGCTCATGGCCTCTCGTCTCTGCCCTCAATCTCATAGCCTTTGCATCTCAAGCTTTTCGCTCAAATCAGTCCTCAGTCTCTTCTCTCCAACTCTTCTTCTCGATAAATCCCCACCCAGGCGCCCAATGATGAAACGGTTGGACTTAATTCAACTGAAATTAAGAAATCAAGAGAAACAAAGAACTAAGTTACAACATGAATATGCATTTTTGTCTGAAATGGAAAGCGGAATAGCCTCTCACTAACTAGCAACCAAAAAGTCCATAACCATGACAGAATCCCCTTCCCTGATTCGATAGATCTCCTTTTTTGATCGAGATCTACTTGAAAAGGTAAATGATTTTAAGTTTTAAATAAATTTTTTAATTACTTTCAAATAACAAAACTCAAGCTAATTGTTGTGTTGTGGTGTTGTTTTTTGAGAATTGTTGTTGATTGAGACTGAAATTTTGATTGTGTGAAGCTAGGGATTTGTTTTGGATTTCAATTGATCAGTCTTTTGTTGGAGTCTTTTTCTTGATTCTGAATTTTTTTTAATACCCAATTGCAACTTAGAAGCTTGATTAACGGAGAATAGCAACGATAACAGACCGTTATCGTTGCTATTTTCCGTTAAGATGTTTCATAACGGCAACGGCCCCTATTGGTCATTACTGATGTGATTTATATTCACATTCGCCACTATAGCAAGATAGCGGTCTCTATTTGAAAACCTGATTAAAGCTGCATATGAGTATGAACATTGTGACCTGCACTCGGAGTTTGTTTTGCCTCTATATTGACTTGTTGATGCTTCATTATATCTATTTGATATTGGTGGTTAACCTTTTGTTAACTAATGAAATTTTTATGGCTTTTTTTTATCCATACTCCTAGAATTTTTTTTTTTATAAAGGCCTATCAAATTTAAGTCTTCATCTAATTTATGCCACGTCTTAGTTTAATTAGCGTCTAAAACATGATGATTTGTGATGTCTATTATCCACAATTTTTAAATGTTGTAAAAATCCTCAAAATGCAACTGTTTGTAAAGATTTCTTCATTTCTATTTGGTGCTAGATGAGTTTGCTTTGTCTTTTTTATTGTTTAGACATCTTGAACTGAAGTTCCCTCAATTGTTGATGGCTTGGAAAGATTATACATAGAAAAGCTAAAGCCATTGGAAGTAGCTTATCAATTTAATGATTGTGTCTCCTTTATTGGTAAGTGGTTGTGCTTTGAGGCATTCCATATTTATAGTTTTCGAAATCTATGTGCAAAAATAGATACATGAAGGTCATTGTGGCATGTCATATATTCTTTGGAGATTCATATGTTTGTATTTGTAGAGTAAATAGATGAATCTCCAAATGGATTACTTGACTCACAGTAGAACGCAGGAAACATAATGACGAACAAGTTTCCCAAATATCTTGTGCAAGTTCTCCGGAGTACCATATAAGAAGTGGGCATTACAATAATCATACCAAGTATAGTAACGTAAGAAATAATGAAAATGAAAGTAAATTGGAATAGAAATTTTTGTAGTGTGTTAAGAGTTATAGTGATTTTTATGAGAAGCGTAGCAAGTACTAAGCCAATAATGTAAACAAAATATTAAGATTTGCATGCATGCAGAGAAGTGTAGGTTAGTTCACTACATAAATTAAAACCTTTGTGCTAAACAGTATATGACATGCCATAATGAATGTCATGTATCTATTTTTTATCATAGACTTCGAAAACTACAGGCATTAAGGCTTCAATTCAAGTTTAATACTTCTCATTGATTAATAAAATTACAATAACTTACCAATAAAGGAGACACAAAATCGTTAAATTGATAGGTTACTTCCAATGGCTTTAGCTTTTTAATGTAACATTCACTTCAAGCCATCAACAATAGAGCTAACTTCACTTAAAGGGGTTTGAACAATGAAATAAAAAAAAACAAACTTATCGTACACCAAATAAAAATGTAGACATCATTACAAACAGGTGTAGCTTAAGGATTTCTACAAAACTTAAAATTCGTGGAAAATAGATTTAACAAATCATCCTACTTTAGATGTTAATTGAATTAAGACATGTTATAAATTATATGAGTAACTGAATTTAATAGGCTTTTATAAAAAAACTAAGGAAGAGCTATGAAATGTCCATCAGTTAACGAAAGGTTAATCACCAATATCAAACAGATATAATAAAGCATAAGCAAATCAATATATAGAGGCAAAACAAGCTCTCAATGCAGGTTCAAACTCATATGCAGATTTAGCTACAGCAACTGTATCATGCAATGCATAATGGGTAAGTCAGTTTTAGGGTGGTAATAATAGATAAAAAGATCCACGAATCAAAACTTGTTTTTTTTTTTCTCTAAAAAATAATTTTCAAAAGAATTTACTTTGGTCTCATGTGTATGCTCTTATGTTTAAGTATGCATATAAGTGTAGGAAAATGACTTTACCATTACCATCATATCTTATAGAGACAAACATTTTCAGAGAGTTGTAGAGCCAGCTTTTATGGCAAATCCTATTTGAGCTTTTACCTTCTCCGTTACTATATTTTTAACCTTTTTTTTTGTCGATCAAAGTGATTATCATGTAGCTTTAAAGTGATACACAGAGTGATAAACATAATACTATTAAGAACATACTCTCTTAACTTTCTTTTTTTGGCAAATGAAAGTGATCATCACGTAGCTTGTCTATCTGGAACAAAGAGAACTACTGATTCATTTTGGCAAGCCATGTCCCAGGCCAACTTGAATGCTTGAGAATAGTCAGTGACATCATCCCCAATAGCACTAAAATCAAGTACATTGAAGACACTTGAAAGGTTATTTGGGGACTTTGCATTGTAACTTGGACTAGCGACAGCTGCCTCAGGTGCAGGTAAAAGTGGAACAGAAATGTGAGATACAATGTGAAATTCTTTCTATTTAATGTGGCTATGATGTTTTCTTTGAATGCTAATAAAGTATAAAGAGATAGAAAGAAGCAAGAGAAAAACTTGATGGCCGGGAATGTTAGGCATAGTTTTAGGTTGAATGAGGAGGGATGTAATGAAAGTATCATCTACTTATAGAGCAAAGCGCCACTAGCCTAAGTTTGCCCTATGTACAAGGTGTAGCCAAGTTCTCACTTTTGACATTCTAAGAGTTTTCACTTCTTTCTCGCCTAAAGATCATGAAGATAAATAGAAGCAAGGTCACCACTTTTTCGGAAGTTGAAAGAAGTAAAAAGAGTTCAGCTGAGTATGTGACCACTTACCACTTGGAGCACGAGAACAACTTAGGAGATTGTAGCTGAAAGGATCAATTGCTATGTAGTCTTTCTTATACTAGGAAAGTAGGAATTCTCAGTGAAAACTCTTGATTTGGGGGGTCAACTCAGTCTGCAAATAAGATTATAATTATGGCAAGAAATCGACCAATTCCATTACATTTAGGGATTGGCCTCTTTTGAAAGAATGTGGAAGTTGCATTTTAAGCATAAAGAAAAATAAAGCTAGAGGGAATAAGGAGATATGAGATGGGGCAGTAAAAAAAATCAGCAGTATATGCTTTTGCCATTTGTTGCATTTGTTTACTGAAAAAATGAAGTTTAAGCTCATTTTGGGATCGAAACAGGAGGTTGTTAAGCCTAAGCCTTCATTCAGTTCTGGTTATGTAATTGATTCTATCGAATTTCAAGCTTGGTATATGGGGAAATAATGGTTGTGCCAAATTGGACCCTACAGTTGGAGGTAAATTTCCCTATACCTTTTTTCATTATATTTTATTTAATTATTTATAAATTTATATAATAAAATAAATAATAAATATTTAAAATCCTAAATATATACATTATTAATTTTATTATCAAATAAGTCATGGGTAAATAAACAAAAATAAACATTTTTATAATTAAATAATTAACTAAAATAAATAACTATATAAATAATAAAGTAAATAAATATTAATAATTTTTATTTTGAGATGTGTAAGTGTATTATTATTTTTCAATTAAAATTATATTATTTATCAACAAAATTATTATTTGATAAATATAATTTGAGTAGTTTTATTTTTTTTAATTTCACAAATTTCAAAAATAGACTATAACTTTTATTTCATACAAATTTTTAATTTAATATCTTTAATGATCATTTTATCATCTCTCTACATTTTATCTCACTATTATCATTACGTTTGCATTTAAATACATATTTTACCACTTATTTTAATCTCATCGTTCTAATAACTAATCTCATCATTATTATTATTTTTATTATCTCTAAAATCAATCTTATTTGCGTTTTCATTTAAACACATATTTTACTACTGATTTTAATCTCAATGTTATAGTAATTAATCTCGACGTCATCGTTATTTTTAATCACTAAAGTCAATATCATCACCTATCTATACTAGTTCGATTGTTCAAAGTAGTTCTGGAACCGATTTTGTGCATTGATCATCCTTGATTTTGATATTATTGATTAAGATAAGATCGAAACTATCTTTTAAAAGTTTTCAAGTATGCAATTGTCAACCAAGTGTATGAAATTAAAATCTAAAGTCATATAGATAAATGTAAATTTCAAATATTTTGATAATTAGAGTGAAGAAGATAGAAAATAATACAAACACGCTTATTTTATTACATTATTACGCCTCCCATTCTATTCACTTTACTTTAAGATTTTATTAGTATGATATGATAAATAAAATTAATCCCGTTGCACAGCATGGGTTTTACATTAGTAGAAAATAATCAATATCGAGTAATTACATAAAAAAAAGCATTGTTAAATAAAAAAAAAAGAATTGGACTGGCTTTTGAAAATTGAAATTGGGTATGATACTTAAACTCCAATTATAAGTTGTGAGCAAGGTATATTTTATGAAAATGGAATATCAATATAGGTGAGAAAGGGCATAACGATCCTTTCAGTTTTCGAATTATACTAGAAAAGGGTTTTTCGCTCTTTATTTTTTTTATTTGAGTCATTTTGACACTTTATTTTTTTATTTTGAATTTGTTTAATCACAGTTTAATGATAAAAGATTTGATTGTCAAATAAACAATGTCATCACCACATAAATTTTGGATGCCACATAATGGCCATATCATCACCGCATTGTTTTTGATACTATGTCATCATCATGTAAATTTTTGATGATGCGGCAGATAACATGGTGATATGATGTGGTAGACTTGATTATTTTGTTATCTTGTTAAAATGTAGTTAAAATTGGTGTAAATTAAAAGATGAAGTGTCAAAATAATTCAAATAAAAGATAAGACCAAAATGATTTTTTTAAATAGTTTTAGGGCCGAAAAGTTGGTAAAAGAGAAGGGTGTGGGCTGTGGGCCTGTGGCTTTGTGTCACGTCCTGGGTGCTTAAGCTCAGCAACGTGCGTTTTTAGGTGAGGTTCTTCTGATCAAAGTGCATTTAAGTTAGCCTATTACAACCTCTAAGAGGTGTGCGCGTTAAAGGAAAGCTCTAAGGACCATAAAATAGCTAAAGCCGGTAGCACCACCCACACGACTGGCGAAAATAAGCAGAAACAGAAGGCAAAAATGGCATAGTAAAATCGAGAGTATATTGCTGTAAAAGGAGACTGTACATGAGTTACGACCGACTAAAATGAAGGGGGAGCATGCCCCTTATATAGACAGTCCCTCTAAAGAATAAATGGCTGTGATATAGTCAAGTGTATGGTTTTTAGGCTATCTGGACAAGCTATTGTTGACATAGCAGAACCTAGGACTGAGATTTGTAGTTGGAGGCGCGGGATATGGCGAGGGCGATCTAGCGGGACATGACATTCTACCCCATCTGTCCTAGTGACACCCTCGTCGCTTCTGTCCGCTCTGTGCGAAACTTCTTGACCTAGTTAGGGAACTGCCACTGTGCTTAGTTCCCAACTCGCCTCACTATCAGGCAGCCCCTTCCATCGAACCAAATACTCCTGCTGTGGTCTGTAGTGTTACCGCAAGATCAACCGATCAGCAAGTATCTTTTCAACTTCCTTGTCATGGGAAGTCTTAACCCCAATTGGCGCTCGCCTGGACGCTGTTCGGGTATCTTACCTCCTCTTGTTCGCCCACTTCTTCGACCTCTTGGCTGCCTTGTGCTGGCACGCCTTGGCAAGGTTTGTCTGCTCTTGTCAGGTTTTAGTCATAGGATCTTGGGATGAGCCTTCTTTGGTTTGGGTTACAAGAGATCCCTCGAGCGAACTGATTGTGGCGAGCTTTACTTTGTGGTTAAGGGCAGTGGTGACCACATTACTTCGCCCAGGATTGATTGCCAAGAATTCTTGCCACCGAGCTTGCTTGGGCGTCATCACATCCTTGGAATAATCCAACACATCCAGCACTTCTGGTAGGGTGTTGTTGGTGATGACTGAGGACTCTTCTGTCTTCGGCGTGGCCATGTATGCCCTCTCATCTTGGCGAGCTATTTTGGCGACCTGCATTGTTGATATCACATTGACTCCAAGCCCTTCCACTCCCCTCACGGGGATGACACATTGGCATCGGCGATCAGCCACACATATGCAATCAGCGAATAGCACAAGTATAGCATTAATTCATTCGAGGAAACTTAAGCCAATAACAAGATCATAATCATTAATCGGAAATACCTTGATTGTTTCTCAACCCTTCCATTCGCCTAGCTGTACCTCCACTACTTGAGCGTTGCTTGTGATCGGTGCCTCCTGGAATTCATCATCTTATTGGATCCCTCTTTTCTGGTGACCTTGAGCCTCAAATTTCTGGCGACCCGATCTGACATGAACAAGTCAGACGCTCCCATGTCGACTAAGGCGTTCAATCATATGCCCGCCACCAACACATCGGCGAACATGAGCCTTTTTCGTGGGTGACCTCTCCTGGTCTTCACGGCGTTTAGTACAATTACCCCTAGCTTCAGCTCCTCATGTTGGCGATCTCTCTTGGTCTTCCCGGCATTTGACACCGTTGAGCCCAACCTCAAAGCTTTCCCATCAGCTTCCTTTTGGCCTTGGGCAGTGGCGACCAACTTGCCTCAACTAGGGCAGTCCCGAGCTCTGTGTGGCCCATCACATAGGAAGCAACCCATTGGCGACCTCTCAGCTCGCTCTGTCTACTCGTCCTTCTCGGCTCGCCACTTTCTGTTGTTCTCGTCCTTGGAGGACTTCCATTTGTTGTAGCAGGGCTAGCTATTGCTACTCGAGCTCTTGGCTCCCTTATCTTTACCCTTGAACTTGGCTTTGGGAGACTTAGGCCTGTCCTCCCTCTGGAACTCCACTAGGGCTTCTGCGACACTGATCGCCCTCTGGAACTCCACCAGGGCTTCTGCGGCACTGATCGCCCTGTTGAGGTCCTAGACGCCCACCCTCTTTAACTCCTGCTTCGCCCATGGCTTCAGACCATCCATGAACGAAAAGAATGCCTCATCCTCGCCAAGTGTGGGGATTTGCAGCATCAGCTCCTGAAACTCCCTCACATATTCCCCAACTTCAGCCCGCTACGTCAGCCTACGTAGTTTAGGTCAGGCTTCCTCTGTAGCATACTTCGAATAGAACTGTTGTTTAAACTCCCTCTGGAACATCTCCCATGTCCCGACCGGTATTCCTCCTCGCCTGGCGTCCTTATAATGCCTACGCCACTACAAAAGGGCAAAGTCAGTAAGGTACATGGAAGCGGTACTAACCTTGGTGGCGTCTTCCTTGATGCTTATGGCTCGAAAATACTATTCCATCCCCCACAAGAAATTATCCACGTCTTTGGCTGAACGAGTCCCCTTGAACTCCTTTGGCTTGGGAACCTCCAATCTCGCCCCAGGTGCCATGGCCAACAGGCCTCCCCTAATGGTACCTTCACAAGCAGTGAGCCTCCTCTTGTGCTCTTCCACCTCCACTTGTAGGACTACAACTACAACCTCCAACGTTGAGTTCGTTTGGGCGACTTGGTCTACTTCCTCGCCCACCTTCTCTTCCATCTCGTCTACCTTCTCTCGCACCTCTTCCTTGAACTCCTTAGCTGACGATGACACTTCTTCCAAGCGATCCTCTAACCCATCTTGGATTTCGGCCATGGCCAACTCCACCTTAGCTAGGCGCACCTCGAAGGCTGCTTCTACCTCCTTCACAGTAGTCTTCTTGCCCTTGCCGCGTCCCTATTACGACTCCTATCCTTCAGGGTGTTGTGAGGCTTCTGAACTGGCCATCTTTTCTGTTGTTTTGGCTGCTATGAGACCTGCTCTGATACCAACTATCACGTCATGGGTACTTAAGCTCAACAACGTGTGGCTTTAGGTGAGGTTCTTCCGACCAAAGTACACCTAAGTCAGCCTATTACAAACTCCATGAGGTGTGCGCGCTAAAGGAAAGCTCTAAGGACCCTAAAATAGCTAAAGCCTGCAGCACCACCCACACAGACTGGCAAAAATAAGCAGAAACAGAAGGCAAAAATGGCATAGGAAAATCGAGAGTATATTGCTGTAAAAGGAGACTGTACAGGAGTTACAACCGACTAAAATGAAAGGGGAGCGTGCCCCTTTTATAGACAATCCCTCTAAAGAATAAATGGTTGTGATATAGCCAAGTGTATGGTTTCTAGGCTATCTGTACAAGCTATCGTTGACATAGCAGAACCTAAGACTGAGATTTGCAGCTAGAGGTGCGGGATATGTCGATGGCGATTTGGCGGGACGTGACACTTTGTGTATTTGGTAATTTTAGACACAATAAAAAAATAACACAAAAAAGAAACATGAATGTGATACAAATTAAGTTTTAATAAAAATTATAGGTCAATTTGATAAAAACTAAAAATAATATTTTGTATTTGATTTAGTGATGCAAATTTTGATGCAAATTTTTTTTGGTGAAAAAAAGTTTAGGAATAAGAGAGATTACTTTATTTTCAAGATCAACGTAAAACGTCAATCAATTTTAAAATTTACAAATCGATTAAATTTTTATCTACGAATTTTTTAGATTTACAAATCGTTTACAAATAAAAAACCATATGCATTCAAACTCTGATGCTTTATACCAAAAATTTGAATCTTATTCGTTTACGTCAACTCTCGTTTGTAATTACAATGTAGGAATGCAATTTTACAAATACAAACCATCATGTCCACCGAGCGCATGGGCGTCTGGAGGCCACTTTGGAATCAGGTTGGTCCACGTTTATCTTTTTTTTCCCATGTGGTCCGCTCTTTTATTTCAATGTATAATAATCCAAAATCAGTTTAGCGTCACTACAAATAAGAAAAATGGAATTCATGTGTTTTGGCTCTTTTGTCTTTTATGGGCTGGGAGTTACAGCTTGCAAGAAGGCTTGAACAGAAGAAAGAAAGAAAGGATAACTTCTAAATATACTTTGTGTTTGCTTAGGAACTGAAGATTATATTCGTCTGAATTGCGGAAGAGAAGAAGATATGGAGAAGATATCATCATCAACCGAAGCTGGTGCCGCTGCTAAGATATCATCAATCTTCGTCTATCCAATAAAATCATGCCGCGGAATTTCTGTTCCTCATGCGCCCCTCACTCCTACTGGTATTTTTTTTTCTTTCATCCTCTTCGCTCTTCTATTTCTTTACACTTAATCCTTGAACTATTTCTTCAACTTCATGTGTGGGTTTATTTCACTTTCTTCTTATCTGTATGTTTATGTTAGGATTTGTTTACTCGCGTGCTTTTTCTTTTGCACCGCTTAAATACAACCCAATACTATTAACGGATTTTCCCTTTGATTTCATTTCTTTATACTATCAATAATTAGTCGCGTTGTTCTTAGATTATGGTTGATCACCTGTTCTTTATTTGCTAATGCTTTAATGCTCACTTTGTTCTTAGATTATGGTTGCTAATGCTTTAACGGATTAGTTTCAGCTTTAATGCTTACGTGGAGAATTTTGTTTGTGCTAAGCCCAATTTTTATACCTCTTCAAGTCCGAGTTTTCTGTATAAGTTATTAAGTTAATCCAAATGACATTAGAACTAAGAAATATTGGACAACTATAGTATGAATAACTTTTTCTCTAATTTTGGGGATTATTCACCATTTTCTTACTATCCCTTTGATTTTTTTCAACTTTATTAATACACACCAACTTGGTCTCTTTTCTGAAAAAAGGAGAGTGTGAGCAAAACTTCGGACCACTTTATCATAAAACTTGCAAAATCTTTGAAAACAAACAGTCAAGGTGTCAAGCCGTTTAACTTATTCTTGGTGTCTGACCTGCAAGCAAGGATAATTTCTTTCTTATGTTCGATTGATGATGGATATACAGGATTTCGATGGGATAGGCAATGGCTTGTTGTGAATCAGAAAGGGAGGGCATACACTCAAAGGGTTGAACCAAAGCTTGCTCTAGTCAAGGTAGACCTGCCAAATGAGGCCTTTTCAGAGGGTTGGGAACCTACCAAGAACTCGTATATGGGTAAATCAGCTCATCATTGTCTACGCCTTATTAATCTATAACACAACTTAGTCATTGCACTGTATCATATGATGCTCACTGTAAGCAGAATTGTAAGGCAATATTAGCTATGATTTGATGTTTGAGAAAACTAGCTTCATCTATTTTTCCCTGGCAAACCAACTCATATAAACTTATGCTTAACCTTGAACTATTTGGGGTTTCTTACATGCCTTTTCTCTCCCTTTCGCTCAGTATGGTGTTATAGTCAATGAAAGATCTACAGTACGGTGATATGGTCAATGAAAGATCTAAAGATTCCAAATCATTTATCATGACTTGAACTACATCACTTTTCTGCATCTAAGCATCTCAAGGCCCATGCTGCAGAAGGCCAGCCAAACAATTTAAACGGTCAAAAAGTTTGTCTCTAATTGTAGAAATTTTGTGTGAGCAAGTTGGTATAATCATTATCTATTGAAGTTGACCATTTAAATTAAAACAATGAAATAATTTCATAACTTTGGTAAATTGTAAATAAGAATAAAAACCACCATTTTCTTTCGATTTACTCTTTCAAGTGTCAAGTTGTGGTTCCCATGTTTGTATGGAGGATTTGCACCTACCCTTTCATGGAAACTCACTTTCCTTGTATTAGGTGTGCTTAATTATTTGATGTTGTTAAGATCCTATACTGATTCATTTTTGTAGTTTGGTTCTACCATTATTTCTCTTCTCCTTTGCAGTGTGGGGATGCTAAGGAGTTTTATATTTATTATACCATTGTCTGATACACGTGAATCATGATTTCCTCTGATTTTTCATGAGATTTATTGTCATGACCATTATTCGCTTTCATTTGCAGTAATAAAAGCACCTGGAATGGATTTGCTCCAGGTTTCACTTAGTAAACCACCAGCAATAGCAGATGGTGTTTCTGTCTGGGAGTGGTCTGGCTCTGCATTGGATGAGGGAGATGAGGCTTCAAAATGGTTTACGAATTATCTTGGGAAACCCAGTAGGCTAGTTCGTTTTAATGCAGGTTGGTTTGATTCTGGTACATTTCAATGCATAGGACATTAAGTGCATTAAATGGCTTTTTGAAGGGAAACAATAGGGGTGGAGAGTTGCTTACACTGTAGCTCAGTTGGACTTGTAAGTGCACTAATGAGGGATATTGAGGGAAAGCTGAGGATTTGGTTCAGAGTAGCTCATGCTGGCCAAACCAATCCTCAAGGATCTGAAGATCAAACCCCTTATCCCAGTTATTCCAATTAATTGATCAGAAATAAGAAAGAGGAAAATATAATATATTCTTGGTTGGCACTACTGAGATGATTCAGATGAAAATATTTGCCTTGAAGAGCAGAAAATATATAGATATTGCTGACATGTTGGCATAGTGTGCGTATTAAGATACTTTTAGCCACAAATTTATTTGGACAATAATTTGGCAACATTATTTTTTAATAAATGCAGCATCGGAAACTAGGCCTGTGGATCCTGTGTATGCTCTTGGGCATATCGTAATGTTCTCTGACCTGTACCCATTCTTGCTATTATCTCAGGTTAGTGAAGTCATCTTTGGAATTAATTTTTTTTCCAAATTATTATTATTATTGTTGCTATTGTTGTTGTTGTCATCGTCGTCATCATTATTTCTTTGTCGTTGTTATTGTTATAAACATTAAACAAAGCTCAAACCTGATGTTTTAAGGACAAACTTTTGCAGGGATCGTTGGATGCACTGAATAACCTTCTGAAGGAGCCTGTACCAGTTAATCGTTTCAGACCCAAGTATTTTTCACTTTTTTGAGGCTCGTACCATGTCTCTTGGTTTTTATTTAGCATGTGCTTCATCTGTTCTGCTGCCATAAACAAATCTCTTATAGGATCAACTTACTGCTTCAAATTCGAATCTTTGTAAATTTCTCTCATGAGTTTTCCAATGGAAAACGTTTGTCTGACTCTAAGTTTGATTGCCCCCATTTTAGTCCTTTTCTGTGTTATTTATGACTTTATTTCATTGTTTACTTGCTTGTGACAGCATCCTTGTTGATGGTTGTGAACCGTTTTCTGAAGACTTATGGAAAGAGATTAAAATAGGCCAATTTTCATTTCAAGGTGTTAGACTATGCTCCCGTTGTAAGGTAAGAAGCTATCTGTTCTGCATTTTCAGTCTTTCTTATTAATTAATTATCTTGAGAGTATGAGTTGGTGATGCCAATATGTCAACTGCAGGTACTCAATTGTTATTA
Organism: Heritiera fomes; assembly: GCA_032173925.1. Lineage (NCBI taxonomy): Eukaryota > Viridiplantae > Streptophyta > Magnoliopsida > Malvales > Malvaceae > Heritiera > Heritiera fomes. Next base: position 38,987,390 of record JAPDPM010000002.1, on the reverse strand, counting down.
TTTGGTGATGTCAATTTAGTAACCCTTCTTCCCTCCCTCCCTTACTCTCCCTTTTAGTAGACCTTATGTTGAAGACTGTCAGTGTGGGCTAAATCTTGTGGTTTAGTTGAAGACAGAGTGGGTTGCTTTCAATAGGTTTAATGATGAAAAATTCATCAGAAATGTCTTGTTGGAGGATTACTGTTGCCATTATTATCACTTGCAATTGTGGAAAATCCTTCATTTATCCCTTCAAAATTCCCATTTACGTATATGGGAAAATAAAAGGGCAAGGTATTTGAGCATCTATGAGGCTTTTTATCTGGATGGTGATGAGGATGTGTGTTATTCGTTTCCATATTGATATTGGTTCACTAATACCTTGATTTTGAATCTCTTATTTAGAGGTATGCAAACTTACAGATGGGCGGTTAATTCTGAGGAATATTCCAAAATTTCCATGCAAGAATGCCTCCACTGTTTGTTTAAGTGTTTAGTTTTTGCGGCTTGCTATAATTTTGAAGTTATCAACTAGAATTGTCAATCATTCGTATGCTATAAGCAATAAGCATACTCTATTGTCATAGAGTTGACTGATTGTGCATTTCGTAGATACCTACAATCAATCAAGACACCGCAATTGCTGGACCCGAGCCAAATGAAACACTTAAGAAACTGAGGTCGGATAAGGTTTTGCGACCAGACCAGAAACAGCAAGGGAAGGTAAGATGTTATTAAAGTCAGAACTTTCAGCTGTATCCATCTGTATTCCTGTCCATGCAAATGTTATGTAAATAATCATGTTTCGACCATATGGCAGATCTACTTTGGGCAAAACATGGTTTGCAAGGAAAATCTTAGTGAAGGGAAGGGCAAGGTAGTGAAAGTGGGAGATCCTATTTTTGTCCTCCAGAAAGTTTCCTCTGCTGCTGAAGCAGCAGCTTGAGTGCTGAACGCTATTTTGGACTTTCAACTCTGTTGTCTAAATAATGAAACAAATAGTGGGTTGCATTACATGGTGTCATCTATGATCCATCACTTTCTTTCTAGAATAATAAAGAGCCATAACTCCAAATGCGGAGACTTGGGGATTGGGTGTTTGGGTTATCATTCATGCAGTCATTGCTGTTCTGGTCAGTTGTCAGTAGTCGACTTTACTACCTTGCAGTTGCTGTCTCATCTTATTGTATTGATATTACTTTATTAGTCCAGTTAATATGGGATGGGATTGCTGTTTAGGACATAATTGGTAGAGTTTTTTCAATTTTATAAATAAATTTAAACAATTGACATGTATTTATCTATATCTAAAAAATTAGTAAATCGTTTAATAGTAAGTGAACACATGAAAATTTTTAATTATATATAAAGGTGATAATTTTTCATGTGCTTATGCCATAAAAAAAGTATCACCTATAACAATTAATAAATCATTTATGGATTTATATATAATGTACTAACAACGTAAGTTTTCATACATTGTTAATGTACTTGAAATTAACACCTCATCAATAAGCTTTTGTGAGTAAATTTCAAAAAATTATTTATATTTATTTTTAAGGACTTGGTATATTTTTTAATTTACCAGTTGATAAGGTGTCAACTTCAAATACAATGATAGTGTATAAAAACTATACACTGTCAGTGTATCATATACAAAACCATTATTTATTACTGAATAAACTTTTGATTGCCTAACATTTGTATAAATTTTTAAATTTTTTATTTTCTTCTGTTCATATTCTTTAAAATCATTGTTTTTTAAAATTTATTAAAACTTTTAGTTTTCTGACATTTATGTTTTTTTATTTTTAGTTTCCTTACCACTTATGATTTTCCATTTCTTTTTTTAGAGGTGAGAGAGTTATATAAATATTTTTTACTAGAAAATTACCTGTGCTTCGCTATGGGAAAATTTTTTCTTTATAATTTTTTGTTCAAACTCAGTGCATACAAATGAAAAGTTAAAAATTAAAATACTCAAGATTTGAACAATCATGCTCGTTAATTTGTTATAAAACCTGATTGAAATTTTGGTTCAATATAAACATGGAATAACAAAAGAAGTAAAAGTAGAAATAATCTCACTATTGTTACATATAGATTAATGTTACCTTTAGAGAAAGTATTGCAGCAATTGAATAGAATACAACAAATCTAAAACACACAATAATGTTAAGGATTTAACTAAAAAAATTGTTGAGAAAAAAAAAACAAAAGGACCAAAGTAAAAAAAAAAATTGTTGAGGGCAAAAAAAAAATAAATGGACAAGTGTCAAGCAAATAGAGAGGAGGAGACAAATATATATATATATATATATATATATATATATATATATATATATATATATATATATATATATATATTAGGAGGAGACAAATATATATATATATATATATTTGTATTACATCGTTTATCTTAATCTTTTTGGCGTATAACTTATCATGACGGCTTTTCAGTGTGATTGCATTTTTATAATTTTTTCATTTTTAAGAGTAATACATGTTCTTTAGTTGACATTTAAAGTTTATTTTTATCACTTGGTGTATTTTTTCAGTGTTTGCATTTTTAATATATATATATTTATATTATCATGATTCATTTTTTTATTTCTAGTTTGCCTTTTAGCCAATTGGAATGTGTATGATTCATAAATTGACTTTTTTTAATTAAAGAAATGATTGAAAGATTGAAATTCATTTTTTTAGATTGTGGGATGTTTCTAATTATAACTAAATAATATATTAGTGTTACCTAATTTAAGAGTATATCACAAGTGCACGGGTCGTAACAAATAATATAGTAGTACAAAAAGTGTCGATCTCACATGGATTGAATTTATGAATTGTTTCACTAAGTACAAAAATTTTATCATCTTAATTTTATTCAAATTAACTGAAATTGAATGATTTTATATTGAGCTAATTAAAATTTAAAACTATTAACCCTATCATTCAAAGTAATTATAAATTATAAATTAGACCGCACTATTCAAATTAATCTAAATTAACTAAATCTTAAACTTAAAAATTAAATCCTAATATTGAGAATCTAAACTAAAAAAATTATAAACTATTGCCTAATAATATTACCCAACTGATTAACTAATAACAAAGACTTAGGAATATAAATTTCCAACACAACTTTCTAAAGCCACGGTTTGGCTGCATTGCTCTACTAATGCTATGGCACCTTTCATGTAGCCATGTTAGGCTAATATCACCAGTCCATGCATTGCCAAGCAACCTCGTGTTGTATATATTATCAAATATATATATATATATATATATTTCAAGAGAAAATAAAATTTTAAAATCATTTAGAATTTAAATGATTTAAATGATGATGACTCGGCATTCGGCAAAAGCATAGACAATAAAGAAATCAGATTTAAATGATGAAGACATGATTTATACTTTCAAGTTTGAGCCGAAAAACAAAAAAAAAAGAGAAAACAAATAAACGAGAGATGATAAGAAATCCGACGACAGCACATTCACAGCATAAAACAAACTCCAAAGCACAAAAATTTCTTCTGCCTTTTGTCTGAAAAAAGAGTTTTCTATTTCTTGCCCCAATCATATACGTAAGCCCACGAAAATAATTAATTTACAATTTAAAAAAAAAAAAACTTTTGAATTCGGTCTTCTCTTTCTTCAATTATCAACTAGTTAACTTAACACTGAAAAGAAACAAAGAAAACCCACCAATCGCCATAAGACTCTTATTTCTCTCAAAAGCGCTTGACAAAAAGAAGAGGAAGACTTCAAAAGGAAGGGGTTGAAATGGGGTCGAGTAGCAGCCGACTGGAGTCGAACCCATCACGGGGGCGACTCAACCGCCGACCCAATCGGTGTTCCAGACTTTCTTCTCTCTTCGTCTGCGGTAGCTCTTCTTCCCATGCTCCTCTTGAGGTAATTAGCTATCCAAAGTTTTTTTTTCTTTATTATTGGATGATACAAAGATTATTAATTTTGGACCTTTTAATCACAAAGTCAATACCCCATTTTTTGTTTTCTATTAATTTTTTTATAGTTAATAAACTTTTTGGCGATCTGGGTTTTGCTTAATTCATACCAAAATCAGATTTTTCACGTCATTTTGGGCAGTTTTTTTATATAAAAAAGTTATAGTCGTTATTATTATTATTATTATTATGCTTCAATACATACTTGAAATAGCATGTTACTATTCGATTTCATTTTCCTCTCAAGTCCACTGGTTCAAGTCAAGTTAGGATAGAGAAAAGCTATTAAAGTCCTTTGCTTAGATGTTATTTGTAAATTATTGGTTTTTCTGTTTCTCAGTTAACCACGTTAGGGGTCCTCTTTTGACATTTTCCCTTGATCATTCTTAGCATTTTATTTTCTGAAATTTTCTCGTATTCTGTTTAAGAATTTCAAATTTTAATGCTTGCTTCTTCATATATAATGCTTTACTTGATGTTGTAGTGATCGTTCTGAGTGACAAGAAATATTCTTTCTATAATACTGGTCTAGAAGAAGTTTATGTGTGTGTGTGTGACTGTGCGTGTATAAGTTTGAATGATGCAGTTTGAGAGAGCTTGCCTTTCTTCTTTTGGTATTGTGGACCTGATTTATTGCCCCACTAGTAGGGTCAATTATGTATTCAACCATAGCTTCATCATGGGGAATGCTATTAGGAAAAATGAAGATTCTGGTTCCTTGTTGGATTTAGTTCTCATGCTGTGTCGGACTTTGATTTCAACAAAAGACTATTTACTAGTTCTTGCAGCCCCCTTGTCCCAAAAAGTAAGATTGTCCTGTTGCAAAGTTGCACAAATGTGCTCATTGAACTGTCCCTTTGCTTGCAAAATTTTTAAGTGTAATGTGCTTACTTGTTACTGGTGAACTGTTTTTAAATTCCTGAAGTGTCTTTTCCTTCAATTTTACTCTTCAAAACATAAATTCCAGTTTCATTTATCTTTGCTTGGTCAGTTGTCACGTATCTTTTATTTGGAGGAAAGAATTGAAAAAGAAGAGAAATGTTCTTTAGCAGTATAATATGTTGAGTAGTTTGTAGGTATGTAAATTAAGACTGCTTATAGCTTCAATTAGCAAAACCTGATCTTGGAGATGGGCATTAATTTAGCAAGTATTACTTGGTTAGATTGTTATTCAGTTGATTTTGTTCCTTTTCTTTTAGCAATACAACTTTCTACATGAATTAAGTTAATTTTTAGTTAAAATTTCATGAAGTAGCTTAACTCTTTTAGCTTTCCTCTGGGTTCCAAGATGTAGACAGGACGCAATACAGAATCTTCTCTCTGGCAGTGGGCTGAGTATCTCATAATTGTTGCTCAAAACCTGGGGCCACCAATAGAACTCTATAAAGTCTTCATTGGTGATGCAAGAGTCAAGTGAATTCTATTAACAACAGCAAATATCTTGTGGATTGCATGTTCATGAATACATTTATATATTGGAAGCTACCTTTTTTCTTTTTATATTGTAATTCTAAATATTTCACATGGAAACTCTAGAATGTGCTGCAGGGAATGATACAATAACATTCTTTTGATGTAGATGGAAGATTATCCAGCTGAAATTCTGGTCAAGTCTGTAGAACACTGTGACCCAGTTGTCAACATGGTCCAAAGTCCTCTGGAGGAATCTACATCTATCTGCAGTATGGAAACAAGATTCAGCAGCACAGGTACTGAAACTGGAATTTCAGCTCTAAGCAGTACTTCAGCCAGTGTGGATCCATCTATTGAAGGTGGTTCAAGAAATGTAGAAACAAGTAACTGTAGGAAATGCTTGAATGAAACTACGGAGTTAGTTGCACCTCAGGTAAGCACTGATTATAGTCGTGGTGAATCTCATAGGGATAGTAGTACTTCAGCTAGCACTTCCTTTAAAGAACAACAATCTTCAGACCCTGTCTCAGTAAATCTTTCAACTAATGAGGATGCAGCCAGTGGCTTTGAAAATGCAAACAAGGGTACATCTCAGATCTGTCCCGAGTCAAGTATTTTGTCTCCTCAAGGGCTTGAAGATTCACAATTGCATGGGATACCTCTTGAGAATCAATTGGGTGAAGTAACAGCAACTCATAACCCTGGTTCTGATTCTTCTCCTCATGCCTCTGAATCGGTGACTTTTCACTCACTAGTAGGTGAATCCATTCGAGAGGTGATACCTTCAGGTTTAGGATTTCTTGTATCCAATAGGGAAGAGGGACTGGGAGATGGAAATGTGCTTCATGTTGATGTTGTGAGTATCTCTTCCAATATTTTATCTGGAGGCAGTGCTGATGCAAGTAATCATGAAGCCAGGAGGAATAGTAGAAGATTGTTTTGGGATGCATTTTCGAGGCGTGGTTCTAGAAGACCTAATGATTCCCCATCCATTTTTCTCTCAACAGATGATAGTGATGATACAGGATTTCATGACAGATGGCTCCTTGATTTTGGTGGTGATTTCCTTTATGATGGGGTTGGACGGGATTCTGGTTACCTCAGCAGTAGAATTCACAGCTTAAATGAACGAAGACGACACTCAAGATCAGAGGTATTTAATTGCAAAGCTCATTATTTTTAGAAGTTTTTGCAGCTTGCTTTTAGTTGATGGAGATATATTAAAACTTGTTTTCATTAATTAGATTTTATTTGAAAATCGCTTCGGCTCCATCATTTCTAGATGTTGGGGCATATGGTCTCCTGTATCTTTGAGCAGTGTCCAATTTCTGTTGGAAAATCTTTTACATTTGGTTATGGATGCATGGAGAATTAATCATTTAGATGATGCGAATGCTATATATACATACATATAATATATATTATTCAATTTGTCTCTGTTTGTCTTTTTTCAGATCTGGGAAAGGCTGCGAGGTGGCCATGATGAAAATAGTCGGCGAACTACATTTTGTCCATCTGGACTCCACCCTGATGGCACATGTTCATGTGATTCTCTCTTGATGACTGATGAGTCTAGTGCTCGTGCAAGCATATCACGCATAGTTATGCTTGCTGAGGCTCTATTTGAGGTAGTTTTCCTTTATAAACTTGCATTGTCTTCCTGTCTAAAATGTCAAGTCATTGTGTTTGTCATTTTGTACGTTACTGCCATTCCACTAGAGTTGTTCTTGTATTGGATACTTTACCTAATTATAAAGTTATTCGTTAATAATGGTCATGGTAGATTTTGTCAATTTGTGAGGATTTTGATGATGTTATAGATGGCTGGTGGGTGTTAAAAATGCTTTTTCTTCCTTGTTTCAATATACCTTTGTATTTGATATGTTGATTTGTTTTTGTTCTTATTGAGATAGATTTTATTAAGCATTTATAGCATACTGAGGTGAGTGTATGTATTTGAGACTAGTGAGATTTTGCAACCTTTGTGCTAGTAAAATGGGATGTGGCAATAATTAACATTTCTGCTCTTGGTGCATTGGATGTTGATAAACACCCATGGAGCTCTGCAAATTAACCTCATTTCCTTGTTCTTTCAAAATGAAAATTGTGTAGGTTTTGGATGAAATCCATCGTCAACCAGTATCACTTTCCCTATCTATGGTGTCACTCCCAGCCCCTGAATCTGTAGTTGATTCTTTCCCTCTCAGAAGTCACAAAAAAGTGGATGCATCTGAGACCGGGAATGCTGTTGAACAGTAAGTTCTTTATTACTTCTTAGATTGGGGGCATCAATTTGCTTTTGAAAGAGTATAGGGAAAGGTGTGATTACATTAGCTTTCTTGTACCTTAATAATCGGTGTTTCTTATTATATATTGAATTTGCTATTAACGTCAGCATTACTACTACTAATCTTACATATAGGTGTTATATATGCCTGGCTGAATATGAAGAAGGGGACAAAATAAGAGTTCTGCCTTGCCAGCATGAGTTTCACATGCCTTGTGTGGATAAATGGCTTAAAGAGATACACGGGTATCATCACTACTACCCTACACTTCCCCTGAGTCCACCACCTTATTTCTCTTTCGGAAACTGACCTCTCTCTCCCTCTCTCTCTGGTTTCCAGGGTGTGCCCACTTTGCAGGGGTGATGTTCGTCATGGTGTGGAGTCCTCTGTCTCAAACTCTGAGATTCCCTCTCTTTGATAAAACTGTAAATATGTAAATACTACTTAATAGTAATGGATTCTCATACAAATGTTAAATGTTGTATAAACGGTATTTATAATGCTGTATTTCCTACATACCATGTTGTAAAATCTTTTCCTCATTATGCAGCTCGTGGCATTACCATGTACAGCAAATTGAGGAATTTGATCTCTTTGACGTTGCGTTTTATTCTGATGGCTACATCTTTAGCTGGTTCTTTGCTTTCCTAGATCGATGCTTGTTATCCTACAGATGTCGCTAAATTCAAGCAGGAATGCATGACAATTTTGCGTTAGATGTAACTACAGATATGCTTGGCTTGAAACCTTAGAGAGTGATTGTTTACCAATCGCCATTGATGCATCAATCTTAGCATTGTACTGAAGGTCAAGTTGCAGTATGAGTTCAGCATACATTGTAAATAGCTGGATATTTTAGTGGCTGCTGATGATCATTGATTACTGTTAAGAAATGCCTCGTAGTTTCTCTTGCATGCACTCTATCAATGACTAAATGCAATTGTTTTTGTAATTGAGAAATTTCCTCGTGGAAATGCAGATTGGATTAAACATACAGGTATGCAGCTAAAATGTGTGAAGCAACAATGCAGCATATTATTAACAAGTGATTGGAAAAAGTGAAAGTGAAATTTTTTTTTTAGGTAATTGGACAGGGTTTTAGTTTTGGAGTTTTCATTGTCAGGAGGATTTTACTGTTTATTACTCTTGGTTCGAACAAGATTAATCTCAAATTGTAAAACAAATAAAAATACTTATACTTACAAAAAAAAATATCCAGCATTTTACCAAGAAGAAAACTACGAGTGTGACAGTTTTTAGCTCTGAAGCTTGTAAATCACAATCAGGATTCAAGACATAAATTTTAGTCAATCCCTGTCAATTGTGGAAAGAAAAAAGGGTTTTAGGTTTATCAGCAAAAGGTTGTTTTTTCAATTTCTTTTACTCAGAATCATTTTCACTTTTGTTGTAAATCAATTAACATGAGTCCTTTCCAATGAAAAGAAAGAAAAAAAAACCCTAAACAAACGCATTACCAAAAGAGTTATAGGCTGCTTCACCAAAAAAAAAAAAACCTTATAGGCAGTGCACCTTCCAAAGTTAATTTATTTGTTGTGTAATCTTTTAAGAGGAGGATAAAGTTACATTTCCGTAAATTAAATAATTTTATATGATTTTTATAATTTTATGAAGAATTAATATTTTTATAAATTTATCATTAGATTTAACAATCAACTTGTATCCGTTTTTGCACGTAAAATTTTGAATCAATCCAAATCTTTATAATTTCGATCAAGATTAGTATTTTTTTCAATATATATTAATGGTTAAAATTTTATTATTATCAAGCAAATAATTAAATATTTTTTTATCATTTTTTGAAATTTGTATTCATGTTTTGCATAAATAAAATAAAAAATTTAACATTCAAATTGCAAAATATAAATAGTATAAAAGGAGATAAAAATAATTTGTATATGATTCACTGACGGTGTATAATCTTTATACACTATCAATGCACCAGAAATTGATATCTTATCAATAAGCAAATTAAAAAAATATCAAGTCCCTAAAAAATAAATGCAAATAATTTTTTTTCAATTTATTCACAAGGGTTAATTGATGAGGTGTTAACTTTTAGTGCATTGACAGTGTATAGAGATTACACACTATCAATATATCATATATAACTCCATATAAAAAATGTAAAACTAAATTTTGTTTAGTTTAATTGTTGTTGTCCCTTGTTTGAAAGTTTAGAATTTAATTCCTTTCGTTTCGGCTTCTCAGTTCTCAGTTCTTGCTGTGCACTCAAAACCAAAAAAGAAAAACCTCATCTAATGAACACAATCTTGACAATAAATCAAATTGTTGATCACTATTTGAAGATAGATCAACTTCGAAATGGATAAGTGGTTGAATCGAGATTTATCAATATAAGTAGCAGTAAGAAGGAGTAGCTGGAATTACAGGGGAGTATAAGCAGTAATGCCAGCTAAGCTTACTGTACTCAGTTGTGTTAGTTATACAGTTGGCTAACTAACACAACTGACTAGACAACTGACTAGTAGTTATTTTCTAGTTATGCTATAAATACATTGTAATCAGAACAGAGAAGATTAATGAATGAAATTGTCCATTCTTGAATTCATCTTCTTCTCCCTTCTTCTTCTTCTTCCTCCTTTCTTCTTCTTCTTCTTCTTCTTTACTTCTCTGTGAGTCGTGATCTTTACATGGTATCAGAACTGGTGATGGAAGGCACTCCGACGACCTCAAAAGATTCATCTTCTCCTTCTGTTATTAATCCAGAGTCCCAAAGTATTACCGTGAAGCTTGAAGATAACAATTTCTTGCTTTGGAAACAGCAAGTTGTAGCAACGCTAAGAGGATATGGATTGAAAGGTTACATAGATGGCAGTCAATCTGTACCTGCAAGGAACACACCAGAATTTGAGGTTTAGGATCGACAGGATTAACTTCTGGTTTCTTGGATTCTTTCATCCATCAGTAGTCAAGTTTTACCGAATCTTGTGGGCTGTGAAACAACTAAAGAAGTATGGGAATCCATAGATGAGTATTTTGCATCTCAGACTAGTGCAAAAGTTATGCAATACAGAAGAGAGCTTCAAAGCATCAAGAAGGGAAGCCTAAGTATGAAAGATTATCTGTTGAAGGTGAAGTCCTTATGGGATACTCTGCAGTCTTGCGGGTGCAAGATGCCAGAAAATGAATTGGTGCATATTGCTCTAGCTGGTCTAGGCCAAGAATATGATGCTATAGTGGCAGCCATATCCACTCAGAAAGAACTACCTACTTGGAAAACAACCTCTGCTCTTTTATTTGCAACTGAGTCAAGGAACCTTCAGAATTCATCATTCACAGATTCTTCAATATCTGTAGCAAATGTTGCAATCCATCACAGAAAACCTTCTTTCTTTGACAGTGGAAGAGGAACTAGAGGTTTTCTTGGTGACAATAGAGGTGTTAGGGGCAGAGGGAGATCTCGAGGCAGAGGAATGAGTGGAAATAAACCTCAGTGCCAGCTATGTGGGAAACTTGGGCACACTGTGCACAAGTGCTTTCACAGGTTTGATATTTCATTCAATCCGGATCCTGGTGAGTCATTCTTGTATTCAAGAACAAACAGTGTTGCTTATCCAAAGTCTGAGTTTGGATATACAAGATCTGAGTATGGTCATCAAGAAGCAAATTTTACAGAAGCCCTGATAGCAACACCAAACACAATAGTTGATTCAGCTTGGTTTCCTGATTTTGGAGCCACTAATCATGTTACTAATGCCCTGCAAAATCTGAATGTTGGATCGAAGTATCATGGTTCTGGAAAATTGCACATTGGAAATGGAGATGGACTTAACATCTCAGGTATTGGTCACTCAACCATTGATTCTTTGTCAAGATCCTTCGAACTTAGTAATATCTTACTTGTTCCTCAAATCACTAAAAACTTGTTGTCAGTCTCTCAATTCTGCAAAGACAATCATGTATATTTTGAGTTTCATAATGACTTTTGTTTTGTAAAGGACCTTATCACCAAGGAAGTACTCTTAAAGGGGACACTTGAGCATGGCTTGTACAGATTAAATCTGCCTTTCAATCAATCTACTGCTGGTGATCTTCAGAACCAAACAGAAGCCCTTAGTTTAAAGTTTTCTAATTCATCTCCTTCATTAGAAGAGTCTGTACCAAGACCTGATCTCTATGTACTGTGGCATAGGCGTCTAGGCCATCCACATGCTACTATAGTTTCTAAGATTCTTTCCTCATGTAATGTTTCAACTACAATCAATAAAAATTTTGTTTGTCCTCACTGTCAAATGGCCAAAAGTCACAAACTTCCTTTCTCCTTGTCTACTACTGTATATAATTCACCACTTGCTTTAATTGAAGCTGATCTTTGGGGACCTGCACCTCATTTGTCTGGAGATGGCTTTAGGTATTACATATCCTTTGTAGATGCCTATTCTAGATACACATGGATATACTTTCTTAAATCAAAAAATGAAGCTTTACAGTCTTTTATTCACTTCAAACAACAAGCTGAAAAACAATTTTCGACCACCATTAAAATACTACAAATAGACCGGGGTGGTGAATTCAGAAGCTTTTCCTCACTTCTCAACTCAACAGGCATCATTTTTTGACATCCTTGTCCACACACTTCTCTACAAAATGGTCTAGTTGAAAGGAAACACAGACACATTGTAGAAACTGGTCTAACACTGTTTTCTCAAGCCTCCTTACCTCTTACATACTGGTCTGAAGCCTTTTCATCAGTTGTATATTTGATTAATAGGTTACCTAGTACTGCCTTGCATTCAAGGTCACCCTTTGAAGTTCTTTACAAGGTAAAGCCAGACTACATATTCCTTAAAACTTTTGGCTGCTTGTGTTTTCCTTATCTTAGACCATATCAAAGACATAAACTGGACTATAGATCTGCACCTTGTCTATTTCTTGGCTACAGTTCTCACCACAAAGGTTATAAGTGTCTAGATGCTAATAATAGGCTTTTTATTTCCAGACATGTTGTATTTGATGAATCTAAATTTCCATATTGTGATCTCTTTTCCAAAGCAGTCAATACAACCATGCCTCCTAGTACTTTCAATTTTAACCCACCACCACTAGTCTCATCCTTTCCTGCTGTCAGTTCTTCCTCTTCCTCTCTACCTTTAGATACACCTGTCATAGCCTCTCAATCCAACAATTCATCTAACTCATCCTCTGTGCCTCAGTCGAGTGATCAGTCCTCTATATTAGGTCCACCTCCATTCCCTGCTGCCATTAACCAGCATCCTATGCAAACTCGATCTAAATCTGGTATTCTAAGCCAAAGGCTTATGTGGCTGACCTGACCAATCATGAACCTAAAAATATCACTCAGGCTTTGCAACATCCTAGCTGGAAACAGGCAGTTGAGGCTGAATATGCTGCTTTGATAAAGAATAACACTTGGACCTTAGTTCCTTAACCTGCAGACAGGTCAGTAGTTGACTGCAAGTGGGTGTTTAAGCTAAAGAAAAATTTTGATGGTACAATTGCAAGGTACAAGGCTCGGCTAGTAGCTAAGGGGTATCTACAACAAGCTGGTATTGATTTTGGTGAGACGTTTAGTCCAGTTGTTAAACCTGTCACCATTCGAATCATTCTCACCTTAGCTCTATCCAAAGGTTGGTCACTCAGACAGCTTGATGTAAATAATGCATTTTTGAATGACAGTCTTCATGAAGAGGTGTATATGTGTCAACCACCTGGCTTTGAAGTTGAAGCAAATAACTCTAAGCTTGTTTGTAGGCTTCATAAAGCCTTATATGGTCTTAAATAGGCACCCAGGGCATGGTATGATAAGCTACAACAATTTCTTCATACACAAGGTTTTGTTTCTTCCAAAGCAGATCATTCTCTCTTTATTCGAAGATCAGATTCTATCTGTACCTATATTCTGGTTTATGTAGATGGTATTATAGTGACCAACAGCTCTTCAGTTGAAGTTGATAACCTAGTTAAAATCCTTGATGCAGCATTCTCTCTTAAAGATCTTGGGGATCTGAATTTCTTTCTTGGTGTTGAGGTTACTCATTTATCTTCAGGCATTCTGTTAACTCAAACAAAGTATGTTAGAGATCTTCTTCAAAGGTTTAATATGCTTGAAGCCAATTCTTTACCTACTCCTATGGTCAGTTCACTTAAACTCTCAGCTAGAGAAGGTTCACCACTTGCAGATGTCCAGCAGTACAGAAGTTTTGTTGGAGCCTTACAGTACATTACTATAACTCGACCAGATATTTCTTATAGTGTAAGTAAGGTGTCTCAGTTTATGCACAAGCCTTTAGACACACATTTGAAGGCTGTTAAAAGGATTTTGAGGTATTTGTGTGGCACTTTGAACTATGGTCTTCATATTCAGTGTTCTCCAGTTCTTACATTGACTGGTTTTACTGATGTTGATTGGGCATCAGATCTTGATGATAGACGATCCATATCTGGCTATTGTGTCTTCTTGGGCTCAAATCTTATTTCATGGAGCTCCAAGAAACAGCCTACTGTCTCACGATCAAGTACAGAAGCTGAGTTTAGGAGCTTGGCAAACGTGACAGCAGAGATCACTTGGATTCAGGCCCTTTTATCAGAAATTGGAGTTCAACTTTCTGTTCGACCACACATTTGGTGTGATAACCTATCTACTGTTGCTCTCTCAGCTAATCCAGTTCAACATGCAAGAACTAAACACATGGAACTTGACATGTTCTTTGTTCGAGAAAAAGTTATCCAGAAGCTCATAACAGTGAGTCATATCCCAGCCTATGATCAAGTTGCTGATATTCTAACAAAACCTCTCTCGTTGACCAATTTTGCTAGATTGAGATCTAAACTCACAGTCCACTCTTCTCCACTACATACCAAGTTGACCACAGAGATTAGTAAGAAGGAGCAGCTAGAATTACAGGGGAGTATAAGTAGCAGTAAGAAGGAGCAACTGGAATTACAGGGGAGTATAAGCAGTAATGCCAGCTAAGCTTACTGTACTCAGTTGTGTTAGTTATACAGTTGGCTAACTAACACAACTGACTAGTAGTTATTTTCTAGTTATGCTATAAATACATTGTAATCAGAACAGAGAAGATTAATGAATGAAATCGTCCATTCTTGAATTCATCTTCTTCTCCCTTCTTCTTCTTCTTCCTCCTTTCTTCTTCTTCTTCTTTACTTCTCTGTGAGTCGTGATCTTTACAATCAAAGATGAAAAACCGTGATGAAGGCATTAGAGTTTGTATTTTGATAGACACTTTGATGGTCAAGTTAACAAGCAGTGGTGCAGCCATGTTGAAGCTAGAGGGAAGCCATGGCCACCCCTCCCCCAAGATTTTTGAAAATTTTCACTTGTACATGTATATATTATAGATTTTAATCTATATTCGGAACTTGTAGACTTCCTCGTATCTTTCTCCTAACTATATTCAGAACATCTTTAGGGGAAGAATAAATGTTGAAGAAAAAACATCAGTGAATTTTTCCAAATTTTGTATGTTTTCCTAAAATATTTTTGAAATTTTATTTCTTACAAAAAAAAAATAAAAGGACTTGCTGTTTATGACCCATTTAGAAGAGTTGAATTTAAACATATCATTCAAAGAGTTGAACCCAAACACTTTTATTTCGAATATTTAAAAAAATTGGACCAAAATGCTAACAGGATCAACCATTTTGAACTAAGTAAAGCTGTAACTGGAAAAACGAGAAGAATTAGGCACTGCAAATTAGAAATTTTAACTTCACGCGTTTGAAACAAACAATTCCCTGTTTATGGGTAATTCTTCACATGTAATATGCATTTTTGCATATAAACCCTGCAGCAGTTCTTTGGTAATATATCTATCAAAACAAGAAAATTAGTCTGATGGGAAGAACAATAACTTTCTTCAAGAAAGGATTCCCGTTCTACAACATGGGCAATGAGCATTATTCTCTAGCCATGGGAGCAGGCACGTTGAATGAAACCTATGGGCGCATGGGGGTTGAACCAAGGTCTCACCAGCCTTGAACAGTTCTAGACAAATGGCGCACTCCTCCTGGTCCGAGGCTTTCCAACTCAACTTGGCCCAACTGAACCTCTTCTGTCCACTCTTCTTTGCCCCGAACACTTCTGTATGCAACTCCCCATAAATCAAAGACCTCCCATCCACGCACCTAAAACTTTCTTTGCTGTTCTGCCTGATGATTTCAGATTTCAATGCCCAAAACAGGGAAACAAGTGACAAAACTAAAACAAATTAAGCTGCATATTAGCAAGTAGCATAGCAGTTTTGCTAACATAAGCCTAAGATAAATAAATATACCTTTTGGGTTCTGATTTTCTTTGTGATCTCAGCCTCTCATCTAATCTTTCCTTAGCTTCTCTCGCTACCCCTCCCAACTTCTCATCTTGATAGGCCTGAATTAATATGCTCCGCTGCTTTTTTTTTTTCAAATAAAACCCGAGTTAATTCCAATTCCAATTACAATCTCCTTCATCTGGTTCTAAAAATTGCTGTATATAATAAGGAAAAGAAGCAAGTACCTGTGAAGAAACAGAGCTATGATGAGTTTCATGGTTGCTTGTATACAAACAAAAAGCGGATCGTCTTGTCAATCCAACTGCAGCCACGCTCTGTGAATCAGATGACCCTCCGCTTTGATGGAACCGTCTCCTTCTAGCACACTCAACGCCAGGAAGCATACCAGCCATCAACGAAAGATAGAGATTATGATTCTGAAAGAGGCTATTACTCCAACACTGATTTTGTCTGCCTGTTTGAAGCTATGCCTGAAACAAGGAGGATAAAGTATAGGTGATCACAAACAGGAGATAATGGAAGAAGAAAGGATACAAAAAAAGGGTTTATGATTGAAAAGTGATTGAATATAAAAACAAAGAGGAAAACAGTAATTACCAAACGGAGATTAAGGGAAGACAAAAGAGGGTCCATGCCTTCGATTATTGAAGAAACAATCTTCTCAATCATTTTCGACTTTCAACCGCGGATTTAAAGGGGAAATTAAGACATGCAAGTGTGAAAGAGCCTAAATATTCAACGAGTTCAGTCAAAACTTGGAAGGAGAAGGAAAATTAGGAAGGCAGAAGGAAGAAGACAAGGAAGCTTCATGGTAACTTGCCCGTTGAGCAGCCGTCCACCACAACTCCGTACTTGAGAACGAGGGTGAGCCACGTCAATAACCTAAGTAACTATGTCTTCTTTTTATTGTAAGAATAGAACCATTTTTCTTGTTAATTTCAAAAGAAAAAAAAAACAATTCTTATTTTATGAAGTGCTTTTGGGAAAGTTGGTAAAATTTTATATTTTACTAATTCTAAGGGGCGTGAAACGGGCCTAAACCCGTGAGTCAACTCGTTAAATCCGCGGGTTTTTAAAGGGTTGGTTTTATTTTTTTAGGTCCGTTTCTAAATAGGTGTCGGTTCACAAGCTCGTGGGTTGACTCGCGAGCCGGCCTCATTTACGCCTTTTTTTCATTTTTTTTATATAATTTGTTTTTTAATTATATTATTAATATATTTTTATTTCTTACAAAATAATACATAACATGATTTTATTGTATTCTAGTAAAAAAATGAATTCATATATTTTTATTTTGAATTCAAACCATGAGATATGTATGATAGTGAAAAAAAAAGTTGGAAGAGTTAATATTTAATAGAAATTTATGTTTTTTTAATATTGTAATTATTTATTTTAAAATATTATAAGTGAATTGTAATTGTATTTAGATTATAATTATATATGAATTTTAATGATTTTGTAAAATTTATTTTTATTATATTTATTTAAAAATACTTAACTCGCGGATCAGTTCGATCTGCATTAAAAACGGACCGAACATATAAAAATTGACCTGTTTAAAAACGAATCTAAACGGGCTTGACCCGTTTTGGCTCGTATTCGCTTGACCCGCCCCGTGCCTGCACCGACCCTCCCGTTTTACGGCCCTAATTCCAAGGGCTTAAATGTCAAGACATGTGATCAATAATTCCAATCGAATCTTATGATGGAAGTTTGGTAAAAATTCATTTACCTAAAAAAATACCTGAATTTTAAAAGAAATATAAAAAATGTTTATTACCATTATATTTATAGGAAGATTTTTATGAGTAGGGACATATTTTTTTTTATTCAGTGAGAATTATGTTTTAAATAAAAATAAAAATTTTAATTAATTTTAACAAGTGTTCAAAAAATCCAATCCCATATTGAATTAAATATAATAATGTTAAACTCGAATGTCTTTATTTTTTTGGAAATAAGAATAAATTGGTGAAAGACAATCCCACCAAGCTAAATTTAGATTGAGTTAATGCTTATTGATTTTTATCTTTGTAACAAAAAAAAAAATTCGACCTACAATATTAAGACATCATAATTAGACTAGATCATGTTTCACAATTTTATGAAAGGAAAATGGTTAAAGTTCAAATTTCATTGCTGGTAAAATTTTAAAATTTTATTTTTAATAAATTAAAATTTGGTTTTTGATAACTTTATATAAAAATAAAAAAATAAATAAAAGAAGATGAGATGTGCACTGTTAATACATTATTGCATGAGAACCCTACAATGTTCCTTTTTCTCATGCGCAGGAAAAAAGATGTTCAAAAGGAGGAGCAGAAAAGTTGTAAAGTTGTCACCAAAAAATAAAAATAAAAAGAAAAGTTGTAAAGTAACTAGCATGCTGAAGATTGAGGGAAGGACAAATTAATCACGGTATTTTATTATTTTAATTCATTAATTTACTTATCTAATAATTAAGCTATAAAATAAGAAAGGTGTGAGGATAAAAAATTTGTTTATCTAATGATTAAGCTATAAAATAAGAAAGTGATTATGAAACATAATCATTTGATTTTCAAATTTTTTATAATCACTCCTTTCCATCCTTCGTACCAAACAAAGGTAGGGTTGTGCCTCATTAACATAATGTGTTTGAAGTTTAATTTTTTGAAGAGTTTATCTATAATAAGGTCGTTAAATATTGATTTTATAAAGTCATGAACTCTCATAAGATATTTAATATCTCATGAAAAATTGAATAAATAATAAAAATTTAAAATATATAAATAATGGTATAGCAAATCAATATGTAAATTTTACTTTAATGAAATATAATATAAATTACATTTTTATTCATTCCACAAGTCAATAGGTATATTTTATAATGTAAATTACATTTTTATTCATTCTAAAATTAAAAAGATATTGTAAATTATATTTTTACCTATTCAAAATATAATAATATAAATATAAATGGCTAAAATATTAAAAAAACCATTTGAACTTTGTTACTTTCTTTAAATAAGCAATCATATTCTTATTGTATTCAAATAAGCCTTGTATTTTGTTTTGTACTCAAACAGACCTTTAATTCAAATAAAAAGATTACATATGTATAAAAATTGTTTCAAGCTAATTTAACCAATCAAATTTCAATTAATTCAATTCGATTAAGTCACTTTCGAATTTACGTTAATTTTTATAGGTTGGTTTATTTGATTAGTTTGATGTCTAAAATTACGAATTAAAACGACTGAATTAATTTGACATTTTTTAAATATATAATATATAATTTACATAATTAAATATTATATAATATATTCTATCTAATCAGCCCTTTTTATGTAGAAAGTTAGGTTTTAAACCTAATTGAAAAAATCAATTACTCACTCATATAAAAGATTGATTTATGTTAATAGCTTATTTGGATATAAATTAAAGATTAAGGGCTTATCGAGATACAAATTAAAGTTTAAGAGCTTATTTGAACTCAAATAAAAGATTAAAAATTTATCTAGATGTAATAAAAATATAAAAATTTATTTAAATAAAATAACAAAGTACAATAGTTTTTTTTAATATAATTTTTTTGCATTCTATTCTCTTAATTGTGTACGTACCTACATCAAAAGTACTCAGCCTCACTAACTCAGCAAAAGTTGTAGCACCCACAAAGTTTTGCTTTGCCAAAAAGTTTTTGATCATGAGTTAATTTGAGACAAAATAAGTTGTGGACAAATTTTCAGTACTCCAAAATGTCAAGAGTCAAGACGTGTAGAAGACAGACAATTGATTCAACTAATTAATCAGCCTAAGGAATCTTATCTCTACAATCACTTCATGTCACCCCGAAAAATGGTCGTGTAGTTAATGAACAAAAAAAAAATGGTCGTGTAGTTCTTGTCCTCGCTCATTACAGCTGCATTATTTTGGATGTTTTGGCTACCGGCAAAAAGTATACAATAAAAACATTTTTATGTGTATATACATATACACACATGCACTTATTATATTCATAAAACTACTTTAGTTTTATATATTTTTATATCTTTTTATATAATTTATATTTTTTAATTTAACCGTTAAATATTATGTTCTATTTACATAAATCATGCATATCAAATTTTAAGTTAATAAGATATATTTATTTTATCTATAATAACAAAATTTCAACGGTTAACATATTTTAAAAAAAAATTTATTCTCAATTAAAATGATTGGAATATTGGATTTATTCAAAAATTTCATTACATGATAGATACAAGTAAATTGTTAAATCTAAATATTAATTTTATATGAAGTTATCAAAAGTGCATAAAACAATTTTTTTTATACTAATATAAGTAAATCCCTATGCTCTTTTCGTGTGTGTGTGTGTATATTATCAATGGGGGTTTTTAGATTTCACAAACAGAATTAAAATAATAACATTATAGTCGTACATGCATGCACCTATGCACATTATGCATATATATTTATATATATATATATATATATATATATATGAGGGATTCACTTACACATGTATAAAACAAATTTAGTTTTACATACTTTCATATCTTTTTATCTGATTTATAATTTTTTAATCCGACCGTTAAATTTTATGTTCTATTCACTTTTCAAAATACAATTATGAGACAAAACATGTATATTAATTATTGAATGATCAAATAAAAACAAAAGAAAAAAAAACTAGTAATAAGTTTGCTTTAGTTAAAAGCTTTGTCTTTCATTACTTTTATTATTGATGGTTAATGAATATATAGTGATTCTTTTATTTATTTATTTATTTTTTGATGAAAGCGGATAGCATGTTGAGTCTAAATTCTAGAATGTATTACTGAAATTTTATAAGTTTATTTTACATTTATAAAAGTAATTAAATCATGCATTTTCGTCTTTTCGACAATATATTGTTTGTCTTATGTCAAAATGTACTTTTTTATAATTTTTAAAAATAAAGAGTGAATTATAAAAGCAACAACCAAATCTAAATCAATATCATCAATATATTAATTATGACTTATATTTGATTCACTGTTAGTATATAAATCTAATGCTTGATTAGTAAATAATATAATATCAACTTATTAATTCATAAATTTAATATTAATAAAGCATCATTATATGAGTTAATGGCAATATATGAGATATATACACCAACACTATATCAACTATAACTCAATATTTATTTTGACTTGTTTTAATATCCCTAGGTCATCACATTTCTTTAACTACAATAATCATATTAAATGATATCAAGAGGACACGGCCAAATACAAATTACAGAGCGATATTTAAACTAACTAACAAAAACAGAAGAAAGAAACAAGAGCATAAATCCAGATTCCAGGCCCAACGAATTTCCAAAATCACAAAATCGTAATAACCGTAGCCTCGACTTACTTTTTATTTCCAAATTACCATAAACACTCATCCGCTCTATCCCCGATAATCATTTTTTGTTTCCAAATCATTCATGTCCTTTTCATAATTTTACATCCTCCTGACTAGACTTGCTCGTGGATCGAGCCGAATCGTATTGAATTCTTGAAGAAATAAAAGAAGAGTATATGTATTGATCGATTATGGAGGATGTTGATACAATGTATATATAGACAAAAGTATATCAGCTCATGATATAGTTGAGCTGACAAACTACCACAAATTAACTTGCAACTAACTAAACTTACAACTAACTAAAAGAATAATTATAATTACAAAGAAAAATATGCATTTTCCTTTTGCTGTTGATGCTGTGTTACTCTGTATTATCCTCCCTCAAGATGTAGTGAAGAGATTGTGGACTCCCAGCTTAAGCAGAAAATATTGAAAGGTTGCTAGTGGGTGAGCCTTAGTGAAAATGTCAGCTAGTTTTCAAGAAGATTGGACATGCAACAATCCTTATTACTCTGGCTTGGAATTTGTCGAATGAAATGGTAGTCTATCTTAATATGTTTTATTCTTTCATGGAAAACAGGGTTCTTAGCAAT
Organism: Heritiera fomes; assembly: GCA_032173925.1. Taxonomy (NCBI): domain Eukaryota; kingdom Viridiplantae; phylum Streptophyta; class Magnoliopsida; order Malvales; family Malvaceae; genus Heritiera; species Heritiera fomes. The sequence goes on along the minus strand of JAPDPM010000002.1, from coordinate 38,965,467 downwards.
GGCTATTGTAGATTTATTGTCACAAAATAAAAAGTCTAGACTTGAATGATGAATCTAAAGATCACGAACGAAGTATGGGAGCCATTGCAACTCACATGTCAAGGAAGCAATTGCTTTATATTCAGCTTTAGATGATGATCAGGAAGTGGTTTGCTTTATATTGGACTATCAAGAAATTAGAGCATTGCCAAGAAAGACACATTATCCTATTATAGATTTTCTGGTATCAACATAGGATGCCTAATTGGAATCACTAAATGCCTTTAGTTTTACCTCAGAAACAGCAGGAAAGAATGGGCCTTGACTACTAGGATTAGCTCTAAAGTATCTAAGAACTCTGTGTGCAGTTGCTAAGTGAGCATCTATTGGTTTGTCTACACACTGGGATAATTATTTAACTGCAAAAGACAAATCTGATCTTGTAGTGGCTAAATAAAGCAATTTGCCAATCAATCTTCTATATAATAGTGGATCCTCTAATGGAACACTAGTTGATTTTGAAAGTTTCACAAGTGGAGGCATTGAAGTTACGGCTAGCTTACACCCCAAAAAACCAATATCTGGAAGTATCTTTAAATCATACTTCCTTTGACAAAGATTAATTCCATACTGTGATTGAGTAAATTGCATACCAAGAAAGTATTTTAGTGTCTCAAGTTTTTGATTTTAAAAGTATAATCAAGGTAAGCTTTCATGTCTTGGATAAGCCTTTCACCGTTGTTGGACAAGATAACATCATCAACGTATATGAGTAATGTTATGAAGGATGATCTAGAGGTTTTGATAAACAAAGAATGAGTAGAAGGGGTTTGTTGGTATCCCTGAGCAATTAAAGCAACATTAAGTTTGGAGTACCATTGCCTACTAGCTTGCTTTAGACTTTATAGAGATTTCAATAGGCTGCAAACTTGACCAGGCCTGGCATTAGGATATTTAGGAGGAAGTTCCATAAACATTTCCTCATGTAGATCACCATGCGAAAAGGCATTATTGATGCCAAATTGGTGCAAGTGCTAATTCTTAACTACTGCAATAGCTAGGAGAAATCTAATAGTAGTCATCTTTGCAACTAGAGAAAAAGTTTTAGTGAAAGCAATCCTAGGTTGTTGAGTAAAGCCTTTAGCAACCAATCTAGCTTTAAACCACTCAATTTGGCCATTAGATTTGTACTTCACCTTGTACACCCATTTACATCCTATTGCTTTTTTAGAATTAGGTAGATCAACTAGCTCTCATGTTTTGCTTGCTTGTAAAGCTTCAATTTCAGCTCGCATAACCTTTCTCTAGCAGTCGTGCTTCATTGTCTTACCGTATGTTTGTGGTTCACAAACAATTGTAATGCCTACTGAGAATGCCTTGTGTTTATCTGAATACTTATTATAACTAAGGATAGAACATAGACTATGAGGTGTTCTTGATCCTTTTATTGCAGATTGCAAAACTTGTAGATGATTAGTTTGAGCTAAACTGTAATGATAGTCTTGTAAGTAGGCAAGACAATGTCTTGTTCTGTTTGACTTTCAAAGAGAAAGAAGTTGTGGATTTCTAATATGTGTAGAATCAATGGATTTTTCTTATTGATCAATATAAGAAGTAATAATGTCAGTATGATCCAGCAGAGATTGATTGGAAACATTAGGAAGTGACAAGATTTGATCATGGTACAAATCAGTATAATGATTAGAAAATGTTTGTGAAGCAAAAGGGAAAATGTTTTCATAAAAAAATAACATCTCTTGAAATAAAAACTTGAATGGGTTGTAGAGAAAATAACTTATATCCTTTTGTTCCAGAAGGAATACCTTTGAAAACACATTTACTTACTCTAGGATCAAATTTTTGTCTTGGATGTACCAGAGTTGAGGCATAACATAGGCAATCAAAAACTCTGAGGTCTGAAAAGGTAGGGGGTTTTTATATAGCAATTCACATAGGGTTTTATTGTGTATGACTGTGGAAGGTATCCTATTAATAAGATGAATTGCATGAGAAACATAGTCTAATCAAAATTTTTCAAGCAAGTTTGCTTGAAATCTTAAAGATCTAGCTAAATTGAGCATGTGTTGATGTTTCATTTCCACTACACTATTTTTGCTGAGGTGTTTGGACACAAAAAGTTTGATGTATAATTTATTTGGTTGAATAGAAAGAAGGAACATTGAATTCTTGACCACTTTTAGTCCTAATGAGCATAAATTTGATTGCAAATTGGGTTTCAATGAATATATAGAAATTTTGGAATAAGGTTCTAGCTAGATTTCAATTCCATATGGTATATCTAGGTAGGCTTGCTATAATCATCACAATAGTCAAGAAATAGTGATGACAATATGGAGAAGTAATATGATAAGGTCCCCCTATGTCAACATGCACAAGATCAAAACATGAACTTGAGATAGAATTACTTATAGGAAAAGTATTCTTTTTAGTTTAGCCAAATGACAAACATCACAAGGAAGTTGTTCTTGAATACTGATTGAAGAATATAGACTATTTGACATTTTGATCCTAGCATTTGAAATGTAGCCAAAAAGACAATGCCATATATCTATTAGCTAATTTGAAACATGTTGATATTTAGATATTAGGTTTGTAGGTAATGACAACTCTGGTAGTAATTAAGGATGAAAGGTTTAACACATTGATAAAGTCCTTGCTTTTGATTAATTAACCCAATCATCCTTCAAGTCTTGATATTCTAAATAATACAAGATTTAGGTTAAAAAATTAGGAAGTAATTCAATGATTTCGTTAGCTTACAAACAAAAATCAAATTGAAAGAGAAACTAGGAACAAATAAGGCATTGTCTATAATGATGAATGAGGAAATTTTGACAACTAAGTGTCTGTGATAGATGCATGTTGACCAGCAGGTAGTTTCACATAAGAATTAGTAGTAAATTTTTAGGATTATAAAAGGCTTAAAGAACAAACAACATGGTTTGTAGCTCTTGTATCTAACAGGAAGCTTGAATCAAATAGTGAATTACTAATTAAGCAAGTGGTAATAAAAGTACCTTGCTTTTTTAAAGATGAGACCATAACCTTAAATGCTGCATTAGCATGACGAATTAAAGAAGAAGTTATATCAACAGACTGAAGCAAATTAAGCAGTTTATTATATTGATCTCTTGTAAAAGGCAGTGAGGCAAAAGGTCAGAATCATGAACAAAAGCAGGCTTTGAGTTTCTGACTCATTCTTGTAGTCCATAGCCCTAGACATACTGATTTTAACTTGATTTGTTGATGCAATCTTGTTTCTGGGCTTGAAACCTGGTGGATATCCATGTTTTTTGTAACAATTCTCAATGAAGTGCCCTGTATATCCACAATGGGAACAAACTAGCTTTTTTACATTTGGATTGTCTCTTTTAGATTAGGAACCTCCATTGTTTGAGTTTATAATTGCCTTATTAACAAAGGCATTCAACTCTGCCTGCTGTTAGAAATAAGTGTTAATCTATCTTTCTTAATGAATAACCATGGCAAACACTTTGCTATAGAAGGCAATGGCTCTATGAGCATGATTTTTGACTTGACTGTTGAAAAACTCTCATTCAAGCCCTTTAGAAAATAAATGACATAATTATTTTCTTCATACCTATTATCTCTAAGGATCCATAATTGCATCTTGGATTGCAAGAATAGTTTGGAATAGGTCTAAGGTTCGTCATTTCATCCCACAACATTTTCAACTTGGTGCAATAATCTGTTACAAATAGATTGGCTTAATGAAGTGAATAAATTTCTTCTTATAATTTTGAGATCCTAAATGAGTCTTTTTGAGAAAACCTATCCTTTAACTTTTCCATATTTTTGCTCATTATCAAACCATAACACTATGTGCAATTGAGGTTAAAATTGAATGCAAAATCCATGAGAGGACCATAGCGTTGCACCTTTCCTAGGTTCCAAATAAAGGATCATTCCTGGATGAAGTTATGATTGATCCATCAACAAATTGATATTTGTTCTTTTACAACAGAGCCATCTTCATTGCCTTGGACCAAGAATGATATTTGGTCCCTAAGAGAATTGGTTAAATAAGAACCAGCACTAGGTTCTTATTTGGATGGAGAAAGAAATAGCTAGAGGGTGAATCTTCTGGTATGTTTAAAGCCATAGTTGGCAGAGGTGAATGTTGAGAAGAGAAAGAAATGAAAGAAACGAGATGAAAAGTTCAAGAAGAAAAGTTTTCGAGCTATGATACCATATTGAATTCTTGAAGAAAATACAAAGAAAAGTTTTTATATTGATCGATTACAAAAGATGTTGATACAATGTATTTATATAAAAAAGTATATCAACTCATGATATAGAATGAGCTGACTAACTGCCACAAACTAACTTGTACCTAACTGAATAGATAACTAACTAACAGAACAATTATAATTACAAAAAAAATGCATTTTCCTTTTGCTATCGCTATGTTACTTTGTATTAGATCAGATTTGGGTCAAGCTTAAGTAATATAGTATGAGATTTTATGTGAGTCTAATCATGATCCGATCAAAATTTCGGGCATAATATTTTGTTTAAACTTGTTTTTACAAAAAAAAAAACTCGCTCATGTCTAGAGGTGTTCATGGGCCAGGCTGGATCGGGTTTAAGCTATATATTAATAGACTATATATAAGCTCAAGCCCAGCTCGACTTAATTATTTGAGCTTGAATTTTAGACTAGTCCCATTTGTGTATTTCATTGTTAAAGCTCGAGCCTGGCTCCATTTTTTTGTATTTTGATTTTTTGTTTCTTTATTTTTTATTCCTTTATTCCATTTAAAATTTAATTTGGTATGTTAAACTTTGTATGTTGATTTTCATATTAAATATATATAATGTTTATTAATTAACAATGTTTTAAATACATATAATTACATTATATTTAATAAAATATATTAAAAATTTTTAATATTAATAATGTTCGAGCTAGGCCAAGCCTATGTCTCCATGGATAAAGCTCAAGCCTGGCCTGAAAATTCATCAAGCCTATTTTTTTGTCCAAGCCTATTCATTGAGCTTTTTTTTTTTATCCAAACCCACTAAAAAATTAAGCTAAATTTTAGGCTTTAATGAGCTTCCCGACCCATGGACAGGTCTACTCATGCCTACGTACCTTTTTTTTTAAAAAAGAATCTTTTCTTCAATTTAGTGTTCATGTTGTAAAATTTTTATTCGTTAAAACTCTTACATAGCAAAGCTTAAATATATTATTTGAACCAACACTCAAAATTTTTATGATGTTTTTTTTTATGATTAAGGTAAATGTTCCATCTTTTATAGAATTACAACTATAAAATTATTTATTGATAACTTTTGAAATGAATCAACTTAATTATTAATTAACAAAATGTAAAAGTTTTTTTGTTTAAATGTTACTAACAAAAAATGAGTCTAACTTGAGCCTTTAAGGGCAAGACCAAGGCATAGTTCATTTTTTAAATCGGACCCCATTTGTTAGTCTAAGTCCATTTAATGGATTTAATATTTTTTTAAATCCACCCAAAAATCGGATGAATCTTTGGGTTTGAACATATAACCTGATCCATGAATAGATCTATTCCTGACGCTATATTTGAAAGAAAAAAAATACCAAAACGTTTCTTTTCCTCTTTTATTCCTCAAAAGAGGAAAAAAAGAAGAGTAGTAATGGAATGAGTAGAGAAAACGAACCAACCTCTCTCATTTCACCAGCATCTCTAAAAGAGAAGTAGAAATCTTATCTTTGTCTCCTCTGGTTCCGCCACCATAGCCACAGCTACAGTCACAGCCGCTACCATCACTAGCAACATATGACTCTAAGTGCCTCAACCACTCTTCTTTCGACCCTATCCAAGCTCTAGGGCTAACAACCATAACAACAAGCCAAGATAGAGTAGGATCATCTTTTATGTGGCTGAAGCCTCCAAAATTTAAAGACAAGTGTCGTAATATGATTAAACGCATTGGACATGGACATGGTCTTGATCATCGTCATAGCCATGGGAGAAGACACTCAAAGAATTTTCGATATGATTCGTCGAGTTATGTGTTGTATTTTGATGTAGGGTGCGAGGATAGCCAACTTAATAAGCTCCTAATCAAAAACTTTATTGCTAGGTTACCGCCATCTCCTACTACTACTACTTCTAGGAAAATCACGGCTTATACTTAAAACTAGAGGTGGCAAAAGTTGACCCGACCCGAAAAATTTGTCTAATTAACCCGAATTCAAATCCAACCAATCCAATTTGATTAAAAAAGTCAATAACCCAAACCCAACCCGATCCGAATCCGAATTGATCTGAAACCAAATTTATTCGAATTTACATTGATCCGAACCAGACCGAATTCGAACCCGAATTGATTTAAACCCAAATTCATTTGAATTTAGATTAACCCGAACCCGAATTGATCCGAACTCAAATTGATCCGAATCCAAATTGATCCGAAATCCAAATTTACCCAAACCTGAAAAGATTCAAACTTAAATTTAATATTATCAATAAATATTTAAATGTTAAAATTAATTATCAAAGTATTTTAATATAGTAAAAATATAATTTTTTTCAATAATATGAGTGTTATATATTTTTTTAATCTAGTTAAACTTAAATATTCACTTTATATTACATTCATTTGAACCTAATGTATAATTATTTAATGGCTAATTTATAATAGAGTACAGAAGCTATATCATCTACACTTAATATCTCCAATTATTCTATAAAAAATCAAGATAAATTAAAGAGATATATAGTACTGATTTATGATAATTAGTAGGGATTATTAAATCACTTTGATTTATAAAGTTATTAATTATTATAGAAATAAAAATAAAATGAAAAAAATGTAATCAATTTATGAATATTGGTAAATATATTATAAAAAAACTATTATACAGATTATTAAATATTTTAATTATTTCAATCCCAATTGTACTATAGGTCTTGTAAAAAGAAAATTTTATTTTCATGAGTTTTATAATTCTTAGAAATATAGTTTCAGTTATTTTCATACCTCATAAATCACATCGAGATGACCAAGGCTTAACCCAATAAACCTGTCCAATCAACCCGAATCCAAATCCGATTGACCCGAATCCAAATATGACCAACTCGAATTGACTAAAAAAGTTAACGACTCAAACTATATCTAATCCAAACCTGAATTAATCCGAACCTGAATTAATCCAAACCCAAATTGATTCGAATTCAAATTGATCCAAATCCGACCTTATTCGAATTCGAAATGATCCAAATCCGAAATAGACCGATTTTTTCTTGACCCAAACCCGATTTTATCCGAATCCGAAATGATCCGATTTTTCCTTAACCCAAAATTATCTGATCCAAAATGACACAACCCAAACTCGATCCGATCCTTCCATTTGTCACCTCTACTTAAAACAATAAAAGACTTTGGTGCTTGAGCAAGTTTATTATTATTACTTTTTTGCATAGAAGTTTAGGTTTGTAATTTTCGTACTTTTAAAGTGAAGAAATAATTGTTTGATTACATGTTTAAAGTCAATTTCTTATTATATTAACATAATATATATTTAAAACTCAAATTCACTTTAATTTTCAATTTTATAGCTATAGATAATATATATTTTCAAGAATTTCAAATTACAAAATAACATTGATCCCAATTTTCTTTATCTTTTTAAATTTTTTATGCAAATGCATACATTTTTATGTGGAACTGTTCTTCGGTCTAATGTGGTTCTGATACTTTTGTTCGTGGCACTGTCTTCGCTGATAGACGCTTTTCTCACACGATTTTCCGCTTTCCAAGCGCGTGATTTCCTCCATTAAGATACCGCGTAGAACTGGGCCGCCAAACTCAAAGTCTTTGAGCCCAATAATTATCCACTTCCCAGTAGTTTGACACTGTTACGAATCTTTGTTGAATGACCAATAAAAATTACCCACGTAAAACATTAGAAGCTAATATTATTTTCATTAAACAGGTGGCACTTTTACATTGGGCCTTGAAAATAATCTATCCTAGTCCAGGCTTACTTACCCATGCTGTTTTTGGTTTCCACCTTCCTCGATGTTTCCGTGTTTGTTTCTCTTTCAAGACTTCCTTCCATCTTCCTCGTTTGTTCCTCTTTTAAGACTTCCTCTTACCCTCTATTAAAACTTCTCTATATAAAAGCCTTTTTTTATACCAATGCAAAACCATAAGCTTTGCTTTTTTCCTTCCCATGACAAATTCTGAAGAGAAACCAATCTTCATTCACAAGAGTTCAACATCAAAGCATCAAGACGTACTAGAAGAAGATGTTGATGGCCATGGAGATGAAGTTTGGGGTAAAGGGTGTGACTGGTTTAGTCTCTTCTGCCTCAAATGGCGGCCAAGCGACACCGCTGAAGCTGATCACTACGTATTGCACCAGAGAGGAGACACAGAGACATGGTGGAAAAGCAAACCGAAGAAACTGAAAGAAGTCTCGGAAAAATTAGCAGGGCCAAAGTGGAAGAATTTTATCAGGAAGATGAGTGGTTATTGTAATAAGCGGAAGACTCAAAAGAACAGGTTTCAATATGATCCTTATAGCTATGCTCTCAACTTTGACAATGGTGCTCATAAAGAAGGATTGCTTCAAGATTTCTCCTCCAGGTTTGCTGCTCCATTTGCAGATGAGAGACAACAAGCCGGTTCGGGAATGTAATCATTCTGGTTTTAGTGATCATTGGCATATCGTCTCCCAACATATATATGTTAACTAATGACAAGGATATCGAAATGCTTGCACATGTTTTCCTTATGAAAATCCCTGTTTGGTAATATTCTTTATTCTTTACGAACCTGGAACCTAATTAGCGTTGATTTCACATCAATTATGGGTGCAATGTCAATTGATTGGTATATATGTATGGTCTCTGAAAGAAGTTTAAATAGAATCTGTTTATATTTGCACCTTAAGCTATTCCTGTCTTTCATATATGGCAAACTTGCTTTCAAGCATGGATTAAACTCCAACCAGTGCAAGCTTTATTTTTGGTATAATCACATGTATTCTCATTCATTTTACAGTCTAAAATTAATTTTGTTTAGGCCGAGAGTAGTAATGATAAAGCTCTCCCAATAGTGGCGACTTCATAATTCGAATTATGTTCAAATGCTTGGGAAAAAATCTATTTTCACTTCTTCCAACCACTTATAGGTAATCGGTTCAAGCTTTCAATATATTAGCAACCCGGCATAGGGGACATAATGTTAAACTAGATACTTGTGACAACCAAAAAATTTTTCCATTTTTGAATTGTGAATTTTGGAAATTAATTTTGGGTATTAAGGAATTTAAAATTTAAAGAAATAGAAATACATAGCAAATAGAAATATATTGTACGTTATTCCTTATACCTAAATAAATGTGTGTGTGTGTATATATATCTAGAAATAAATATATATATATATATATATATATATATGTCATTATATGTATGTACAAATACATATGTGTATATATATATATATATATATATATATATATATAAACAACAAAGATTATTCAATTAAAAAATGTAAATATATATGTTTTAAGGATTATATATAATATAATATATAAAAAATATGTATATAAAAATAATTTAATAAAAAAAGAAATGGAATTTGGAAGCTTGTCGAGCATCAAGTCTGCTACTGCAGATGTTAAAAAAAAAAGAAAAAAAGAAGAAGAAGGAAAGAAAAAAAGAAGAAAAGAAAAGATAGAGAGAGAGAGAGCAGAACCAATCATCGCTGACCAAGGAATAGAGGAAAGGCTGATCGGCAACGGTGAAAGAGATAGAGACAGATGGCGTCGTAACCAGCGAAGGAAGAAAGGAGAAGGATCGAAGGGAGGAAGGGAAGGAAGAAAGGAAGAAGAAAGAAAGAGGTGCTGTTGTTGCTCACCACTGTTCCTACTGCCACCGGTGAAGGCAGTGGCCGGCTGGTTTGGGCTAAATCGGATCTGCCCAAACCGAATCTGAATCGGTTCAAGAGAAACAGAAAAAAAGGAAAAAGAAAAGAACACAGAAATGAAATAAGGATAGGCAAAGAATTTTATTTTATTTTTATTTAGTTAATAAATTGTTGACTAGTTTGTGAAATTTCCTAAGTGTGGATATGGATTTGAAATTATAATGATTATACAAGTGGTGATTTGAGCTCAACCGATCTTGACAAAGATTAATCGCAAGCTTTGACGCTTGGTAAATTACTTATATAAAATAGTTTATGCTAAGATTTTGATTTGTTGGATATGTGAAATTTTTGGAGAATGATTTGGTGATAATATAAAATTGTTGGAAAGTAATTTGGCGATTATGTGAGATTGTTGAAAAATGAATTGATCATAGTTGAATATTTGCTATTTTGGTATAGAGATTTAATCCATGTTGTTGAGTATTAATTGAGTGTTATTAGAGCATGGCATAACATTGATAGGATATAAATGGAATATGAATGATAGTTGTCGGAATAGTGGACATGAAATTAATTGATTTTATGAATTTGAAAGATATGAAATGAATTTCGAGATTAACCTTAAGTACGATATTTCTATAAGTCAGAATTAAACTTATATTATACAATAACAAATTGGTTGGCAATATTATGATATGTCGTTAGGAATGTCCAAATTGTTGTGATAATACAAGATTATAGTTATTAGGTGATGAGAATATTATTAGGATATGGATTTAATATGTTTGCGAATCATGAGATAAATGTAACATGTTAATGAAATATAAGAATGGTATTGAATCCTTGTTGGGAACTTTAAATGGTATTTGACATTTTACTCAATTGTGGGAGATGATAAATGTAGAGTTGTTATGTATATTCAGTCAAGTAGGAAAGAGAAGATTACCATGCTTAAATTGTTAATGCAATGGTTATATAATGCGGTATAGATGAATATAAGACTGTTAATGAAGTTAAATTCGAAAAAGAGAGTGTTTTGACTGTAATTGTAATTTTGGCATCCGATAAGAAGTAAATCGGATTTACTATTGTATTAGGAAATATGAAAAACCTTGGAGTCTAAAACATTTTTGGTAAAAGGAATATTAAAATTTGATTATATTTTTATATCATTTTGTAGCCCAAAATAAATGACGTTGAGGAGATTATAAGTGAATATATGCTTGCTTATGTACATTGTTTGTTGGAGTGGATTCATATAGTGCACCGTGATTTGGAATTGGTAAGGGACGAGTATAGAAGACGTAAGGATACTATGATGCATGTTTTGATTAAAATGCCTTTTACGAGTTTGAAATGTTGAGATTTGATTTGGAAATTTGGATAAGAATTGGATCTATAAACTGTGTTTTCGTGCAGAGAGGTTAGTGTAAACTATACTGTTATGCTGTTGAAATTTTGTAAAACGAACTAAACCTTTCTAATTATCATCTATTGGGATATTTATACTTGAATACCACAAAATTATGACTTTGGGGGTTAAAGTTCGAAGGTTCATAAACGTACATAAATTTTGTAATTTCATATTTTTGTAGTGTTCTTAACAATTAGTGCTATATCTATGTTTCTATACTATTGATTTGTGTAAATAAAATAGTTTGGACGATTATTTCTAAATTAAAAATACTTGGTGAAATTGTATTCTTCAATTGTACTGATTTACTGATTTCAATGTTTTATGAACTGACTGAAGATATATGTTATTGAATTAATCTCTGTAAACTATAATGAATTGTTTTAAGAACTGTTTTGAGACTGTTTGCCCCATAGTTGCTTACGAGCACACACACCCCTACTGTTATTGTTACTGTAGCTGAGTGATCCTAGTTTCATCATTGAGTGTCTCAGATGACACCTGACCCGTGTACATCTGTGGACAACCTTTTGAGTATGGCCATATGTCGTTATGCATGAGTCTATTAGGTGTTGCCTTGTCTCCATTATTTTATCTGAGGTGGCAAATTCCTGGACATCCCGTGTACTCCCAGAAATTTATTTATATATTACAAATTTTAGAATTGTCTATATTCATCAAATATGCTTCTAATGCTGTCATACTCATTGAAAACTGATTACTGTACTGTTTACGAAGAAATATTTAAATTGTTAATCTGAATAACAAATGCTCTGCTAAAGGTTACTTTTGACTATTTACTGAATTATGTATGTTTATTAAACTGTACACTTCCAATAGAATTCTCTATAGTTGGATTTAAATGTCGGGACAAGTGAGGTGCTTCAAAGCATCATTCTGTACTCAGCCTGGTTATCTAACCGATTATAGTATTTTTTCTTGACATTGTGCCTAATTTATATACTTCATGTCTTTACATAAAAAGTATGATTTCGATACTTGCATATAGTTTTGCATAGTATATATTCTTTTATACGAATCTCTTACTAAACATAAGCTCAGCCCTCTCTTCTACCTCACAGATTATCTGCAGTAATTGTCGTTATAGTGAGAGAGGACTTTTGACTGTATTTCTTTCAAGGTTTCTGCTTTGTAAGTTGGAGGTATCCATTGTACAACTCTTTAAGTATCCAAACTTAATTTGTACAGTAGTTTAATTATGTAAGTGGGATGTAAACATAATGAAATTAGATGTCAATTATAGTATTTGTGTTATGACAACGGGTGTAGATATAAGCCTAACGATAATGTTTGATGTTATGATATATCCTGTTTGAGGTGGTTACCTAAGTTTAATTAGGGAATGGTTTTAGTTAGGCTAGATGGAATTGAGTTGAAAATAAAAAAAATATATGCATTTTGTACGTAATTGAACTGGGACCTATTTGAGCTAAGTAAAATTTAGCTTAAGAGTGAAATGGAAACACTAAGCATAGTCTAACCGAATAAGATAAAACGAAAAAAATTAGTTCTAAATTTTACGATTTAGGACGTGATAACAAGGATTTAAAAAGCGACGTTATTGCGGTGTAGCGGTCGTTATTTCGCGGTAGCGCCAATACCCGCCACCGCTATCACGGAAAAAATAGATGAGAGCTACACTTCACGACCATAGCGGCGTTTTGCGGCCGCAAAAATGGTCGTAATAGTATACATCGGCAATAACAGTCCGTTATTGCCGCTATTCTAAAGAAAAAATTCACTCTGTTTTCATCTCAAAGGAAAAAGACAGAAAAAATTCATATTTCTAAACTCTTTTCACTCAAATTTAGCCTCAAAACAAACTCAAATATCAAAACAAAGAAATTGACAACAAATTATTGGAAAAAACTCTATTGCCAGTGAGTTGTGAGAACGAATCCATGACCTTGTGACCACGAAAGCCATTCAAGCTGCACTACTGTTAGGGGCTTGCACCACCTTGGTGGATGGCTATTATAGAGAGAGATAAGCGAAATAATAGATAAGGAGGATCGGAGGTAGTGGAAGAATAGGAAGCTTAAAGAGGGGTAAGGGAGCGGAGAAAAACAGGGAATGGGTTTGAGAAACTCACGCTGAACACGGAGAAGTGGGTTTGGATTGGGATTTGGGTTAAATGAAATTATGGGTATCTAGTGGTGGAGGATTTAATTGTTTTATTAAATTTAATGAAAAATTTTGGATAAAATTTTTTTAAAAATTTTAATAACAAGAATTTTAAGTAAGAAAATATTGAAAAAAATTTAAGAATTAATATGATATATAGATAAAGAGATTTTTAAAAAAAATTGATAAAAGGGATAATTATGGTACAAGATAATAATATAATTAAAGTTAAATGATTATATATTAACTTTATAATTTATTAATTTATGATTTTATATTTGAATTTTAGTAATGGCCTAATGGTTTTTTTTTGTTTGTTAATTTTTTTAGTATTATGTTAGTTCTTATTATTATTATTCAATAACAATTGAAAATGACATCAATTATATAAAAAATTAAAAGTAATTTATGATAAAAATGTTAAATCAATTATAAAAGTGTCATAAATTACTTCAAAAATGATAATATCATAATTATTACATTTATAACAAATTGTGTAATGTTGAAAAAAGTTTATGATTGCGATGATCGCAATGATCGCGATAATTTCCATTTTATTCAAAATCGCAATAAACGTAACACTACTGAAAACGTGACCGCGACTGCAATTTAAATTCCTATGTGATAATACTCTAGCATTGGTAAATGACATATTCATACATACACACATACACCTTGTGACTTTGCCTGGTGGAAAGATGCAAAGACGTCTAATTAATAACTTGATTGCCTGACATAACAAATGCATACTTTCAAAACGTTGACATGGCAAATCAGCAAAAAACTGTGGTTTTTAGAGGAACCATACAGGCGAAATTGAAAAAGCAGACAACCGTGCCTGGTCTGTTTAGAACCAAGTAACCATAAAGAAAATTTTAAACCATGATATTTCCTACATAAAATTTTAAATCATGATATTTCTTACATTGTTTTTTCCATGCTTTTTTTCAGCATTAGTTTGAACCATAGTTCTGCAAATTAAGCCGAAACAGGGACACTCTCCTCTTGCTTCTGCAGCCAGAGGCTTGGTAAAGTTGGCAATAAAAAAATAGATGCCTGCAGCCATGTTTTGCTGCATCAAAGAAATTATGTTACTCATGGCAAATTGCCTCTCAACATTTCAAAATACTTTGCATAATACACATATATGTTCGCAGCTGGAAACTTGAGGAAATTTTAAAGCATCATTCTTTGTCTTTGATCACTGCATCGGTTTGAATTCTACCTTTGGTTTTGTTTCTTTGTAGTTTCTGCCAATCTTCGCTGGAAGCTTGATTTGATTCTGTAACACAAAGAGGGTTTCTTTCTGGCTTTATGATGAATGATATTTCGCTTACAAAAAAAAATGCCTGCTAAGTAGGGTTAGGATCACAAGTTCCATTGTCTGAACCAACCATTTCTAGTTCGTTATTCTTGGTTTAAACAAATTTTCTCGATCTTGTTTGTCCTTCTCTGTTAAACTAACTAATTTAAAAGTGGCTAACCGCTGACACAGCACGGACAGAACCATGGATCCTTTCCACATACGGAAAATATGGGAGTTTACAGCAGAGGTTCATGTGTCTTGAAAATTTTTGACCAATTGAAAATGAGACACCTCAAGCCTCATGCCTCTGCCAACATGTTTTTGCAAGTCATCAACCGTCAGTCACTTGGTAGAAACATTTTAAAGTTTGAACAAGTAGATAATTACATTATAAATTTATTACTTAAAGCCATTATTGTCCACAGATATAAAAGCAAGAGCCAAAAAATTACAGAACCTTCTATCTGTACTACATTAATGCTATGTAGATTGCAAAGGACTTTTCTTCCAGTCTTATATGCTCTACATTCAAGCACCTGAAAACAACATAGTTACACGGATATCATTACCTAACCATATGAACAAAATAAAGCACTTGACCAAAGTTGTCTTATAGCTGGATTTTCCCATTGCAATCGCCTCTCCCTGATGCATGCCGTGAAGCTGAATTTCCACCAGTACGGACAGAAAGCGAAACATGGAGATTTCTATAAGAGTTTCTTTACTTACATTAAGTGTTCACCGCTGGTTTCACCTGCATTACATCTTTTCCAAATTAAAAAATTGGCCAATGGTTTTTGAGAAAAGCTCCTTTTGATCCAGAAACAGATATATCAATAGGCAGCCTACCTCTTACGTTTGCTCTTCAGAGAAGTTGAAGGGTTACTCTGCCAGTTCCTTTTTCTCTGGTTTATAAACCAGTTATTAATCTGCTTTAACTCCAATCCTGTTTCTTGCACTAATCTTGCTTTGTCTTCCTCCTGAAACAACATTTAGAAGAGAATACTTCATCAGAAAACGGTTGAAAGAACATATTTTGAGGTCATCAGAGCTACCTAGGAAGCACCTGACACTCACCGTTGGGTAAGGCCACTTAGAATGTGACTGCCACCAAGCTTTTAAGAGGGTGGTGGTATCACCTGGTAGTTTTCCAGCTCTTCTCTTTCGCAGAATTTCCTCTCTAACATCAACAATTTTCTCCTTGTAACCCTAAAGGAGAGAAGCATATTCAGCTGCAGTGTATATGTCAAGTCATTTTACCATTAAATTTAAGAAATCGTACCTGTTTCAGCTCATGCTTCAGTTCTTGCCTCACACGCTCCATTAAGGATCTCTCCGATTCAGATGGGACAAGAGGTCCAAATCCCATGCCATCGATCCTGTCCAAACTTCCATCAAACAAGCTGGCATCACTCTCTACGACTTCATCTTCATCATCAGACATGGTTGCACCAGTGCCTTCACCTGGAGATACACCTGTTCATGCTTTCATAGTTTAGCTCTCAGTTTTGCCAGTTTAATCCTTACCAAAACAATAAAAATAAACAGGGAAGAATATATTCGTTATTATGGATTACAGTTGGCAGGAAAGCTAAATGTAGAATTCAAACACTGAAACCAACTTCTATGCATTATGCATAGACCTTTTTTCCAGTTCAAAGTGATGAACTGTAACAAGATCCTAGTGATCACTATTGCTCTTCATTGGCCACAGCTGTCTAGTCTGCGCTCCAAGAGAGAGGTGGCTTAACAATCTACAACTTATAGTTCAGTGAATCTTAATATTTAAGTTCACTAGTAGAGAGCTAACAAACACAATTGTGTATACACTTGATAGAACAATGGACTGGGAGAAGCTATGGGCTCTAAAAGATAGTTGCGAGAAAGAAAAACCAAGCAAATGATAAAAAAAAAACCTCCTAAAGAAATAAATTTATAACTTTTAGATGTAGAGTGAGCGAGGACTGACGACCTAGGACCTCTTAATGCTTATACTTTGATCTAAATTTCCAAAGTATCTCTCAATAGAGAAAAGATAAAAACAGGGAAGATTTAAGTAGAATGCATGTTAGTTGAAAGCCTGGAATACTGATCCTACTATCATGGCACTCATACTTGAATGGTTGGAGCATCATTTAGAAACCAGGAAAAGGAAAATGCTTAAATAAATAAAGCATGTAATCATTCCAATAACATAGCTCCAGTAAAATACAAAAGTGAACTAGCATTCTACTTCTACACTCTGCTCTGTTCAAAAAACTATTAAACTTTGAACAATACCTGTTAAACTTTGAAGTAATTGCTCAAGATCCCAACAAGCCATAACTGCTTCCATTGCATGACTTCGAACGTGTTGTTGCAATTGCTCTTTAAAGAAACCAAGCAATAGAACATAATTTGTCTACATTAAAGGGAAAAGAGAGAATACTCAGATCATAGAGGAGAAAATGATCACATATAACATGTCTATATTAGAAAGCTTCAAAAAAAGACAAATGGAAATAGGCCATCTCATGAACCCTCCTTTTTTTTTTTTGGGAATGCATCTCATGAACCCTCTTAAATATTCATTAGCCATTCAATTAATATAATAGCTTATAAAAAACTTGTGGGTTGATAGTCTGTATGCAACTATATGAGACAGAAATCGACAAGGAAAACCTATATCCCTTGTTCCACAAATTCTATAAAGCACGTCAACACTTAACAGACATCTCTCTAAATGATTTTTAGCAAAAATAGATAATAACCCACCATGAGTTTTCATGCAACAACAACAGTGACATAATCATGTCTCATTGACAACTACTAACCCAGGCCTGATTTCAGATTCACAATTAAAACACCAATTGAATGCCTCCACATTTTCCAGGATGCTTATGCAACTACACTTGTATTTTTGGCACAAAGAAGGCCAAAACCTAAGAATAGGCGAAGAGGTTGTGCAAGTGCTAGGATTTGAACCCCAGATCTATTGGACGCCACCTCTTAAGAGTAGCTACATGAACCATTTAAGCACCAAGTTCCATGCAACTACAATTTCATAATATCTTCTATCTTTATGTTAAAAACAAATAACTAAGAATAGGAACTATTCAGAGCTTATGCAATTACACTTTCACGAGAAATTACCATGATGGTTCCATTAGTTTCAAGTTTGATAATATCTGTAATACAATTGTCTCTTCAGCTTTCTTTCTTTTTAATAATTACCTACATGATTCATTTTGCTTTACTAACTTTCTAACACATGACATAGAGTAAAGGCAAGGTTCAATGTCCTAATTATCATGTAGTCCAAATGATATAAGTAAATCATCACTGACTCGAAGAACCAAAGAAAACTCTAAGAAAAAAAAAAAAATTAACCCGTCAAGGAAAACAACCAAGAATTTCACTAAGTGTAAAGATAAGCACGTTACTATTGATGGCAGTGACATCTGAAGCACAAAAAAATAGTTTCTGCATGCAATTTCTTAGGAATTATCCTCTGTGAGTTCCGTAATTGAATAATCCTGGGCCTCATCATAAAAGTAAAGCTCATAGCGTTAAACATCTTGCATTGCAAAATTTAACAGACCACTTCCTTTAATTTGCACAAGTCATGTTTAGCTTTTCTTAAAAATAATGCCATATCATAAAAATTGGATTACCTCTTGCCTGAAGCTACCTTGAGTTTAAACTAGTTTATGCCTATTTTCAAATATGAAATGTGAACCAACCATGCATACCCTAATTATAAATGTTTGTTACGGTTGAAACTTTCATTGCTCAGTTATCATTACGTACCTATAACATGTAACACTTCCCATTCTCTGAATAATTCACAGAAATGAACATTAACTTAACAGGAATTGTAATACTGGCTTGTAGGACTACTTTCTATTGATGAAGAAACTCACAATATTTTGAAAATCAAGTCCAACAAGATGAAGACTGATAATGGTACAATCCAAGAAATAAAAATAGTGAAATAAGAAATGTATTTCTAATACTATCAGATAACTTCTTCATGACTAATTGCAACACAATTTTTTCCTCCATGTTACTTGGACCGAGTTCGTTTGTTTAGCTTGATCTCAACAATACTTAATGGCATCAGAGGGAAGATATCTACTATTAAGAAGACCAAATGAGCAATACAGAAGCTTGGACAAAGAAACTAGGCTCAATTATCATCGGGAGAATTAAAAGCAAGATCATGATTCCAGCTATTTCCAACGGCAATTTCTTGATTCCAATAATATGTTAAAAAAAAAAGTAGTTGAAACCATCAAGAGCTTATGAATTCAATTTAGTTTTCTTTACATCATTAAAGGGAAAAAATTTTGAACAACTAGACTGCCGTTCATTGCTTGTTGGGGGCTTGCATATATACAATCTTGATGCTCATCCAGAATCCAGATACAATATGGAAGCAGAAATTTACCCCAAAAATAAAATAAAATAAAACATTAGGGCAGAAATGTGAAAATTTTGGTTCTTCACGCAAGAACAAATTCCAGAACCAAGGAGACACGTATAACAACAATCAACAAAAAACAGATGCTTGAAAACACCCTAAAAGCTCCATTATTAGGGTGCTGATGAAAAGCATCATTCCTCAAATGATGCCACAGAAGCACATTCTGATTCACATCACAAGGCAGGCAAGCCACAACTTCAGTACTATCCTCCACTAAGAAACTCCTTAGCCTTATCAATTTACATCATCTTTTACCTGACACATAAAATACTACTAACATAAAACATCCCAAAACTTCTCTCTTTCTCTCTCTCTACCATTTTCTTTCACTAAATTACCATAGAGGAAACCAGAAAAAGTCAAAGCGTTAGATTAAAAATTTTAGCTTTGTTGAGTACCAGCAGCATCTATGAGCTAAAAGAACAGAAATCTTTAGCTTGAAGAGAAATCCTTTCCTTAATTAGTCACATACAGTTATAAAATAAAACCCAGAGTAAATAAGATCCAACTACTCATTAAATGCAAATAATTAATAAAAATAATTGTATACTACAAAAATAAAATCAAAACAAAAAAATTCAGAATAAGCAATGGATTGTAACCGAACAAAGAAAGAAGAAAAAGAAAAACCTAAAACCAACAGGTTAACGATGCAAATAAGAAAGATAATCAAGGACTGAGCAAAAAAAAAAATACCCAAATCGAGAAACAAGAATAGAAAACGGTTACCATAAAGTGATCGAGTTCATCTTCAGTCGCACCGGCGGAAGCAGCAGCAGCAGCTGCTGAGTACTTAGCCAAGACTTCCTGGGACCTAGCCAACTGAGCGTCGATTTTAGCAAGCTGGTCAACAGGGGTAGCAACACGTAGACAAGCCACGTGTGCGTCCACCAACTGGTCGTACATGGGGTGTCGCATTATCTCGGCCATGCATTTGGATCTTTCCCAGTGGTCGACGTCGGCAGCTAAGGCCGAAGCTGATGCGGGCCCGTTCAAAGCAAGGGTTTGCCTGTCTTTGGCATGGTGGGAGAAGACACCATCGAAAGCCATGCTGGAGGAAACTGAAAAGAGTTTCAAGGGTTTTGAGTTTTAGTAAAGAAGAAGATAAGGGGGAGAGAGAGGGAGAGTGTCTTGAGCTTGGGAGAGAAGAAAAAGAGGAAAGCGCAGCTGTTGGAGGATTGTGCAATAAAAGACAATGGGGATCTATGACGCAAGCAAGCACAGGAACCACTGTTGACGTTTTGAGTTAAATTTCGAGGACTTTGGTGGTTAAATTGGTTGGCTTTTTTTTTTGGTCTCGTCTGTTTCACCACTTTCAAATTTTTTTTTTTCAGTAAACTTCACCTAATTTCTGATTTCATCAAAATCATCAATAATTAAAAAGAAAACAAATACTAGTAGTTACTAAAAAAATAATAAATAGTAAATCTTAGACCTTAAACCTACATAACGCTAGTGATATTATTTATCTTTCAATGCTGATTTTATAAAATAGGTTTTCAAAAGAAAAAAAATAAATAAATTTATAAAAATATATAATTTTTAATATTTAAAATCGATGTCAAAGGTTGAACCATCGAGTATAGTAATTGAAACTAAAAATTAAACATTCTATTAACATATAGTACTATTGTTTTGTGAAAGATAATACTATTGTTCTATAATACACTCTATGAAACGATAATATTTACTTTTAGATTTTTATCAATTTCATTGTCACTTAAGAATATTGTTTTTTATTATATAAAAGAAATTTTGGTTTTTGACTCTATATATATATATATATATATATATATATATATATATATATATGTGTGTGTGTGTGTGTATGTAAATACATACGAAAAGATAAGTAATATAAGTGCATTTTTTAATCAACTTATTTTTATTAATTCAAACATGAAAAGTTAAAACGAGAGTGTATGGATATCCAATACAATTTCTACACTATTTAGCAAGTAGTTCATTTAAAAAAAATTAAATTTTATTAAAATTCTAGTATTGGGTTTTTTATAAATTAAAGATTGAAGTGTAATTATAATTTGTTTTCACAATTATATTTTCTTAATGGATTCGGTATTTCTCAATCTAAATATTAAAAAAAATGAGATTTATAAATCCTTCATTATTATTATTATTATTATTATTATTATTATTTAAGTTTAGATTCATAATTCTCAATATACCCTTTGCCTAAGATCATAATTTGATACATTTATAAAATTGAATTCCACGGAATTACCAAAAAAATCATTGAAAAAAATAAAACAATTTCAACAAAAAACAGATTAAATTTGCTTAGAAGTATTTTTATCACCTAAGTTAGATTGAATTTGGGTAAACAATCACCTCAGGTCCTCAGCATTGAGAAAAGTAAAAGTCAAGATATAATCGAATATTTATTTAGGATGAGAGATCCACTTAGATTAGTATAAAACTAATTTAATTTTATACACTTTTATATTTTTCATACAATTTATAAATTTTTTATTTATATATTTTTTAATCTGATCATTAAATTTTATGTTTTATTCATATAAATTATACATCCAAATTTCAAGTTAATAAAAAATGTTTAATTATTTGTTTAATAATAATAAAATTTTAACAGTTAATATATATTAAAAAATTGACATATCAAAATGACAAAAATTTGAATCAACTTAAAAATTTACGTGCATGACAGATATAAATAAATTATTAAATTTAACTATTGATTTGTAAAAATATTAATCTTATATGAAATTATAAAAATCATGTAAAATAAATAATTTAATAGTAATATAATTTGATCGTTCATGTTTATTTAAAAGTCTAAAGTATAAACTAAACCCAAACTTATTAAAATCAATAATTAAATATTTATTTATTCAAATAATATAAGAATACATGTAAAAATATCTATTCTCTGTACATGTAAAATTTATAATGGCCATGCTTTTTTATTTTATTTTTTAAATTTGGGAATTGAGATGATCTGTTCATACTTTAAATTGGTTACTTGGATTTACGCTTTTAAATGCACAGTTAAAAGGCAACAGTACCATTTTGTTTTTAGTTTTGTGTTTTAGCATATTTAATTTACCATAATAAAAATATATTATAATAAATAATAAAATAAAAGAATAATAAACCTTCAGTACTGCAAAATAGGTCAAGGTTTTGACGAGAAAAGCAATCAGCAGCTCATAACCCGAGGCTAGGGCAGTGTGAATTTCACAGCAACAAGCCAAGAAACTCTACGCTGACGGCTGACGCCAGAGCGCATATGCTCCGTACACATACACGTGTCGCGTTTAGATTTCATTGGACCATTGGTTACACCATCTGGGAGAACAACTTTATCCGTGTACCTTTCAATTGGAGGGCGGCTAAGGACCGCGCCGCGTAAGCATAAAAAAATGGACAATTTTTTTTATTTAATAGTCAAATATATTTTTAATATTTTACACAGAGTAGAAATAAATTTTTAACTTTTTAAAATAATACAATTAAGTTCAAGTTAATTATAAATTTTTACAGAAAAATTTAAATAAAAAGGTTATGGTAGTGAATGTTGACTAATTAAAAGATAACATACACAAAAAATGAGTGCAGTAGAAATACGAATGTTGTGATGTATGTGTGGATATATAAAAGAGGATAGAATGAGAAATGAATATATGTATAAGATAGTAGGGGTAGTACCTATCAAAGACAATATATGTGAAAGTCGTTTACGTTAGTTTGAGCACATATAATGTAAAACTATAGATGCTCCAATTAGGAGAGTAGAGGTTATGAATGTTGAGAGAAGGGGTAATATTAGAGGAAGATCGAAAAAGACTTGAAATAAAGTAATTTGGAAAGATATGGAGGCATTGAAGTTGGATGAACACATTGCTTTGGATAGAAATGTGTGAAGGACGAAAATTTATATGGATGGTCTAGCATGAGTTCACATATTGGTTTATGTAGCCTATTTTAATCTCTTGCGATAAAGGCTCTAATGATGATGATGATGATGAAAATAAAGAGGTTGAGGGGTTATAAAATCTTAATCTCTTTTTTATTTTACTTAATTGCATTATTTTGAAAGGTTGAAGACTTATTTATAGTTAAATTAAAGTTTATGGACTTTTATAATAAAATTAAAAGTTGAAGGCTTATATCCATTTTGTGCAAAAAGTTGAGGGTATATTTAGCTATTAAGTGCAACATTTTTTTTTTTGCAAAAAACATGGAATTATTTTAGAGAGATTATGTTTGAGTATATCTGATAGTAAGGGTATCTATTTCACGTTTTTAGTTAGATTGTGTTTATATTAAATATTAAAATTATTGTGTTAAAATTTATGTTAACACATTAAATACTAAACATTTATTTAACTTATGTTAAATTTATATATAATTTTTACTAAACTATCTATGTCAACTTTGTTTTTTTTAATAATTTTTGTATCTTGTTATCATATTTTTTTTTAAAAAAATTATCAGATTTAGATTTTATGATCAATTTTTGTATTTATATAAAAATAAAAATTTAGTAATTTTATAATAATTTGAATAAATTAATTTTATATATATTTTAGGATTTAAATGTTTGCCTAAAATCTAATAAAATTTCAAAACTATTATTTTTTGGGTTAAATCAAAATTGCAGCTGGGTTGTTGATGTGGTAACTTTTTAATGTGGGGGTTATTGACGTGATATTCTCTCAATATATAAATCATGTTATATATGCATATGCAAGGCCTCAATTGACACACATGCAAAAATAATGTCAAAATAAAGTATACCTAAAGCACTATACAATAATATCTAAAGTCAATAATAATAATAATAATAATAATAATAATAATAATAATAATAATAATAATAATAAACCAAGCTACAAGCCACAAGATAAATCGTCGGCAATAAAATGCAAATAAAAACGTTACCAAATTTAACATGGAAAACTCTCAAATGTAGAGAGAAAAATCACATGGCAAACAGATAAAAATCTACTATGAAATAAGCAACTTACAAAGTTTCAATACTCTAGGCTTTTTGTCCAAAGTTCAAAATTTCGACAATTGGTCTAAAACAAAGTTTAACAATTTCAAGAGACTACCCAAAAGTACCCCCAATTATTGTACAAGCTTATCTCTCCCTTTACTTTCTCAATAGAATAAGAAAAACACCCAAAGTTCAAAGATTTTATTTTTCTCCCTTGGTTGTCACACCTATTGTTAGCTTTAAATTGACAAATATATTTTTTGAAATGACAAAATTAAGCACAATTAAATGCTTAATGTATATGTAAATTTGCATAAAGTTTTCATAATCTTTAAAACCATATCAAGTGCAAGACCATATTTTAATTGTATATTTTAAATTAGTTTTAGTGCACTTAGAAAACATTGCATTAAGTAATTTTCCATTAAATTCATTGAATATAATTGTTAGAAAATTAATTAATAAGTATTTGGGCTAAGTTTTCATATGACTAAGTTAAGAAACATTTAAATGAAGTTGAAAAATAACTTGAGGATAATTTAAAACTAAAAATTGCAAATTTTTCAACTTAAAACTACCCTGAAATTGCGGATCATGAAGATGGGATCGATCCCCTATAGGGAAGTGATCGATCCCTTATTGGCAGAATACCCTTCGAAGGTATGACAGTTCAAAGGATCAATCCCATACTAGGGATCGATCCTCTCTACGTGAAAATCTTTCCAAGGGTTATTTAAAGGTTTTAACGAGAAATTTTACATTAAATGCTCTAACAATTGTCCTTAGCCTTGGGTGAAGTATAAATGCCAGCATTTATGAGCTTAGAGGGCAAAACAAGCACTATTCATCTTCCCCAATCTTCAAGTAAGCATTCAAAGCTCAAATTCCTTCATTTTCAAATTTCTTGTTCTTCTGCTTGTGTAATCCAACCTTCAAGAGGTTTACGTTGTACACAACGTTTCTCTAAATCACTTTTTTGTACTAAAAGGAAGAGTAACTTTGTGAGGTTAATTTATGAGTGATTAGGTAATCACATCAGAAAAGGTTCAAAGTTTTCTTCCTTAGCCATCAAAAGGAAGTGTAAGAGGTTTCACCATACGTTGAAGTGGTGTGTATTGATTCACAAGGAGAGTGGAATCAACTACCTTGATAACAGGCTCAAGGAAAGAGGACGTAGGCAAGAGATTGACCTAACCTTTATAAACTATTGTGTTTGCTTCTTCTTTCCTTACACTCTTTATTTTCTAGCTCTTATTTGGTTGTATTTATTGCTTTAATTATGCAAGTAGCTAGAAAATCTTTTAGAAAACAAATTTAGATAAAAAAATCAATTCACCTCCCTCTCGATAGAGCCAACAATTGGTATCAGAGGTTAGACTCAAGATTGATTTGGATTAGTATCCATCGAGTATAAACGATTTAGATGACTCAATCTAGAGTTGCTTCAACTCTTGTAAGAGAGGGACACTTAACTGTTAGGCCACCCTTATTTAATGGTGAAAATTATGCTTATTGGAAGACTAGGATGATGTTGTTCATTCAAGCTAATGATTATGAAGTTTGGAGAATAATTGTTAAAAGACTCTTAATTCCAATTAAGAAAGTTGATAGGGAGAAGGTTCCAAAGAAAGAGGACGAGTGGGACACTAATGATTTTAAAATGGAACAACTAATTGCCAAAGTCATGCACACACTTTTTTGTGCTCTAAGGCCTAACAAATACAATAGAGTATCATTATGTGAAAATCAAAAACAAAATGGGGATAAGTTAGCAATCACTCATGAGGGAACAACTCAAGTCAAGAAGACTAAGGTTGGCATGCTCACTCAAGATTATGATTTATTTAAAGTGAAAAATGAAGAGTCCATTAGTGCAATGTTCACTAGGTTTACCGATATAATAAATGGCCTTAAGTCTTTAGATAAGATTTATTCTAATATAGAAATGCTTAAGAAGATACTTAATAGCTTACCTAAGTCATAGGAAGCTAAAGTAACTGCTATTAAGGAATCTAAAGATTCACATACACTCTCACTAGATGAACTCATGGGATCTCTTCTTATATATGAAATGAAGGTCAAAAGGAATCAAGAAACACCTAAGAAGGTAGGAGTAGCATTAAAATCCACCATACTTGATGATTGTAATGATGATAAAGATGAAAGTGGCGATGATGAGGATAACTAAAAGATTCAACAAGTTTATGAGAATGAGAAATAGTAGAAACTCTAGGAGACCCCCTAGGAGAGATTTTAATAGAGGTGAAAATAGTAGAAAAGAAAAGGAACCTATTATTTGTTATGAATGTAAAAAACCATGTCACATTAAATTTGATTGTTCTCTTGTTAGAAAGCAAGGTGAAAAGAAGCCAAAGAAGAAGGCTATGATGACTATATGGAGTGATAGTGATTACTCTGATGAGGAAAATGTTAAAGATGAAGTAGCCAATCTTTGTTTCATGGCTATTGATGATGTTAAGGTAAATTCCGAATCACTTGATACTAATGAATACACTTTTGATGAGTTGCAAGATGCTTTTGATGAATTAGCTAGTGAATTTGAAAGCATGAACGTTAAATATAAGAAAATGATTTCAAAATTTAAAATGGAAAATGAAATACTTTTGAATGCTAAGCTAGAATGTCAAAAGAAATTGAAAGATGCTAACATAAAAATTAATGAGAAAATTAATGAGTTAAATGAAAAGTACACAAATTTGCATAACTTATTTCTACGTTCTATATGGGTTAATAAAAACTTGATCATATGTTAGAGACCCAATAACATTATTTGATAAAGAAGGAGTAAGATTTGATGCAACTAATAATAAAACTCATTTTAAAAGCTTCCTTGTTAGTAATAAGAATATGCATGATAAATCAATCACTTGTTCACTGTGAAATGGACTAGGACACTCTTTACAAGCATGCACTTCTAGGAAAACCACTTTTAGAGGTAGAGTAGTAAAGAAGATTTGGGTGCCTAAACATGTTGTAAATTCAAATGATGTTTCTTTGAAATTGAAATGGATCCCTAAAGGATCAAATATTGTTAGCGCTAACTTTCATGGACCTAAAAAATTTGGGTACCTAAGACAAAGGCTTGATGCGTTTGATTGTAGGAGGAAGAGCATTGCTGCAAGGCAAAGTCAAAGGAACATTGGTACCTTGATAGTAGATGCTTAAGGCACATGACCGATAACAAGAGTCAATTCAAGATCCTAAAACCTAAAAGTGGTGAAAAAGTCATTTTTGGAGACAAGCTTAAGTGCAAATTGAATGGATTGGCTCCATTGGTAACTCTTCCTTCATATTTGAAAATGTTTTATATGTTCAAGGTTTAAAGCATAACTTGCTTAGCATTAGTCAATTATGTGATAATGGACTTAAAGTTAAGTTTGATGCTTTGTGTTGCCATGTTATTGATGCTAAAACCAGTCAAATACTTTTTATAAAACATAGACAAGGAAACATTTACATAATACATCTAGATGAATTGAGTAACAAAAATGTGTGCTTTATTGCCACAAAAGAATATGAACCATGGTTATGGCATAAGAGATTAGGTCATGCTAGCATGCATGTTTTATCTAAGCTAGCTAGAAGAGATCTAGTTTTATGATTACCCAAGCTTCAATTTAAAAATAATCGAGTGTGTGAAGCATGTGTTAGAGGTAAGCACAAGGGAGTTTTTTTAAAATCTAAGAATTATGTTTCTACCCTTAGGCCACTTGAACTACTTCATTTACACTATGTTTGGATAAACATGAGTAAAGGAAAGGAATGGAAAGGAAAAGAAAAGAATGTAAGCTAGAGAAAAGAAGAGGAAAGGAAAGGGTACATGTACCCCTTGTTTGGATAGCTAAAATTAATAAAGAAAATGAAAGGAAAGTAATCTTAACAACCCTTATTTGGTTAAACAATGGAAAGGAAAGGAAATGATTCATTATAATGCTTTTTTTCCAATTATAACCACTTTTGTTTTAAATTTTATAATATAATAAGGTTAAATTTGACATTCTACATGTTACAATTTTTTTTTCAAGTTTGCTTTCCTTCCCATTTACCCTAAATTGGGGTTTTAAAAAAAACTGAGTAAGTCAAGGGAAAGCAAAGGGTGCTCACTCTCCCTCTCCTTCCTTTCCCTAGCTAAAAAATTTTCCCAAACAAGAGAAAGGTTTACAACTTTTCTTTGTTTTGCTTAGCTTTCCTTTCTTTTCCCTTCCCCACCGCTAATCCAAATATAGGGTTAGATCTTTTTGGACTAACTAGAACAACTAGCTTAGGTGGAAACTATGGATTTGTCATAGTAGTTGACTTCACTGGATTCACATGACTACTCTTCTTAAGTGTCAAAAATGAAGCATTAGAAAAATTCATCATTTTTCAAAAATAACTCAAAATGAAAAAGGTTATTCAATCACTAGCATTAGAAGTGATCATGCAAAGGAATTTGAATATATTAGACTTGATAAATATTGTAATGATAATAGAATTAGCCATAATTTTTTTGCTCCTAAAACACCTCAACAAAATGGAGTAGTTGAAAGGATAAATAGAACTTTAGAGGAAATGGCTAGAACCATGCTTTGTGAATATAACTTACCAAAATATTTTTGGGCAGAAGCCATTAACACTTCATGCTATGTGATAAATAGAGCTATGGTTAGGCCAATTAAAAAAAAAACACCTTATGAACTTTATAAAGGAAAAAAGACCTAACATAAGCTACTTTTATCCTTTTGGTTGCAAATATTTTGTTTTGAATAATGGAAAGGAGAATTTAGGAAAATTTGATGCAAAAAGTGATGAAGATATTTTCCTAAGATATTTATTAAATTCTAAGGCATACAGAGTTTTCAACAAAAAAACACTTGTTGTAGAAGAGTCAATCCATGTGATTTTTGATGAGTCAAATTATTCTAGAAGTCTAAATCTTGATAATGATGATGTGGAGATATTTAATGAACCAATGGTTGAAACACCCCAAGAAAAGAATATTAGTGACTGATTAGAAGATCTTGATATAAATAAGAAAAAGGAGTCCTTAGACCAAGAAGTAATTGAGAAAGAACCTAAATGTCCCAGAGAACTCAAGCATGTTAAAGATGTTGACACTGTAGGTAACCAAATCTTGGAGTTAGGATTGGATCATTCCTTAGAAACATTTACCAACATGTAGCCTTTGTATCTCAAGTTGAACCAAAGAATGTGAATGAGGCTTTAGAAGATGACTATTGGATTATAATCATGCAAGAAGAATTGAATCAATTTGAGAGAAGTAAAGTTTGGAATCTTGTAGCAAGACCTAATGATCATCTAATCATTGGAAATAAAAGGATTTTCAAAAATAAAATGGATGAAAATAGTGTGATAGTGAGAAACAAAGCAAGATTGGTGGCACATGGTTATAGGCAAGAAGAAGGAATAAGTTATGATGAGATATATGCTCTGGTAGCTAGATTAGAAGCTATTAGGATGCTACTTGCCCTTGCATGCTACAAAATTTTAAATTTTATCAAATGGATGTCAAAAGTGCTTTCTTGATGGCTTTATAAATGAAAAGATATATGTGGAACAATTTCCCGGTTTTGCAAATCCAAAATTTCTCAATTATGTTTATAAACTTTCAAAAGCTTTGTATAGTTTAAAATAAACTCCTAAAGCTTGGTATGAAATATTTTTCAAGTTTTTGATTGAAAAAGGATTTCAAGAGGCAAAGTAGATATAATAGTATTCATTCAATCCAAGGGTAGTAACTTATTAGTAGTTCAAATTTATGTAGATGATATTATCTTTGGTTCTACAAATAAGTCCTTGTGCAAGAATTTTTGTACATTAATGCAAGGTGAATTTGAAATGAGCATGATGGAGGAGCTCACATATTTTTGGGGCTTTAAGTAAAACAAAATGAAGAATGAATCTTCATAAATCAAGCTAAGTACACTAAGGACTTGCTCAAAAGATTTGGTTTAGATGAGACCAAGCCTTAATCCACATCAATAAGCACATCTACTAAGCTTGATAAAGAGAAGGTGGTAAATGTGTAAACACTAAACTATATAGGTCTATGATAGGCTCATTACTTTATCTTACAGCAAGTAGACCCAACATAATGTTTAGTGTGTGCTTATGTGTAAGATTTCAATCACCTCTAAGAAAATCACACTTACAAGCTGTTAAAAAAATCATTAGATACCTTAAGACACTTCTTCTTTAGGACTTTGGTATCCTTGAGATTCTACATTTGCCCTCCATTCTTATTTTGATGTGAATTTTGGTGGGTGTAAGGTTGATAGAAAATGCACATTTGGTCTATGTCAAGTCTTAGGGAGTAGACTCATTTCTTGGTTTTTTAAGAAACAAAATAGTGTAGCTTAATTCACTACTAAAGCAGAATATATTGCATCCAGTAGTTGTTGTGTCCAAATGTTATAGATTAGGCAACAAATGAATGATTATGGAGTAGAAATGAATAAGATTCCTATTAAGTGTGACAATACTAGTGCCATAACCCTCACTAAGAATCCTATTCAACACTTTAGAACTAAGCACATTGAAATAAAGCATCACTTCATAAGAGATCATGTGCAAAAAGGTGATATAGTTCTAGAGTATGTGGAAACTTTGCATCAACTAGCTATTATTTTCATCAAAACCCTTGATAGAGAAAGATTTTGCACACTTAGGGTAAAACTTGAATTGATGAATGCTCCATGATAGTGAATGCTACTTTGATTATCACTTTGGTGTTGGTTGGTAATGATGAATGCAAGTCAAGAACATAGTGAATACTTACATTACTTGCTTCATGCATACCATGCTCACCATATTGCTAAATGTGTATATTTGTGATGGTTGTTAGCCATTAGGATAATTTGATGAATTTGTGTTTGAAACGCGTGTGAACATGTTTTGAATTCCTTGCATGATGCACTATACTCATATGTTTCAAAAAAAACTACATATATTTCTAAAAATGACCTCAAGTGTTTTTAAAAATGCATTTTTCACTCAAAATTGTCTCAAAACATGCAAAAATGTGTTTCAAATGGTTTTACTCATTTTCACTTCATACAAGTCATAAAACATGTTTTCAACTTGTTCACATTTTGTCTTAAGCTTAAAATACTAAAAATGCACAATTTCACTTATTTTCAAAACATTTTTCTATATAAAATTTGAGGCATAAGAACAAGGGATAGTTTCCTCAGGAGACAAGGTCAATCCCTTAGTCTAGTCATGCCAAAATTTTTGGATTTAAGTTTGAGGTATCGATCTTTTTACCCATGAGATTGATCCCCTAGCCATAACAAACTTTCTACTTGGAAGGGATCAATCCCTTTCATTAAAAGGATCGATCACATCTTCATGACGCGATTTCTTGGGCTTTAAAAATTGCGATTTTTCAAATTTTAACCTATTTTCACTTCCTCTTTCACCCGTTCTTCCTTTCAAAACCCTCTCTTCACCCAAAATTCCATACTTCATTTCTTCACCAAATTGCATCATTCTTTCACCATTACTCATCATTTTCACTCTAATTTCACTACTCATCTTCATCATTTCATCACATTTCCAAATCTTTATCTTTTATTCAGTTTTTCGCTCACCCAAAAACCCAACTTTTGGTTTATATTCATCCTCATTTTTCTATCAATCTATGCATCCTATCATCAAACTTCGTTCATCAAACCTCTTCACCTTAACCTCCTTTGTGATTGTGTTGTGTTGGATTAGTCTATCTACTCCAATAATTTCATCCACATCTCTCTAATGTCACCAATGCCAACTACTCAGTAAAATTCCTAAGCCAAATACTCCCTAGAATTTTGATCTTTCTCAATTCCAACACTCTTCACAATACCTCCAAGAGAGAAACATGTTGCAAAGAAATGTCGAGCTACCTACTCCTTTTCCACTCCAACCAATCTCAATTGGTGTTTCTGTAATTTGGAAGATAAGAACTGATTCCATGAGAGTTTCACAAATATTAAAATGAAACCCTAGAGGCCCATTGATTTCGATTTCCTTGAGAGCATCAAATTACCATACATTTCAAAATTCCACGCCTTCAAATGGAGTCTATTCCTTTGCATAAATGTAGGCTCTATCGAGAGGGGGTGAATCAATTTTTGACCTTAATTCTAAATTTTAAAGCTAAACAAGCCAATTAAGCAAATTGCACAATAAATTAACAAAGACAGTAAATAAAAAGTAAGGAAGAAGATGCAAATACAAGATTTATAGAGGTTTGGCTAATCTCTTGACTACGTCCTCTCTCCTTGATTCTCTACTCTTCTTTGAGATTTAGTACAATCCACTTCAAAGTGTAGTGAGACCTTTAACACTCCCTCTTGTAGGCTTAGGAAGAAACTTCTAAAACCTTTTCCTTGTGAAGCTACCGAAACACTCATAAGATAGCCTTACAAGATTGCACTCCCTTTTAGAAAACAATTGAAAAACCTCTCAAAGGTAGAAATACATAAAATGAAGTACAATGAGTATGAGGAAGAGTAGATTTGATCTTTGAGTACTTGCTTGAAGGTTGAGGAAGATGAAATAGTGTTTGTTCTGCTCTATATCTTTATAAATCCATGTATTTATAGTTCCTCAAGAGTTGAAGATCGTTGTTGGAGCATTTAATGCAATTCTTCCTATTGGAACCCTAGAAAACTAGCAATATAGAAATTGCTTGTTATGAGATTGATCCTCAGCTTAAACGGATCTATTATCTTCAGCTTTGTTGAGCATTTGGGCTATTCTGCCTTCCTGGGATCGATCCTTCAAATCCTAATTAACAGTTGAAGCATTTTATCATCTTGGGATCAATCCCATGATGGGGGGGGGGGGGGGGGGGAGGAATCGATCTTTCAAGCCTAGATTTTAGTTTTTGAGTATTTTGCCACTTAGCAATTGATCCCATGAAGGAAGGGATCGATCCTTTCATTCAAAATTACACTTTTCTAGACAATTTTGAGTTTAAATACATGTAATCTTTGATCCCAAATCATTTCTCACTTTCATGTGAATATTTCTTAACTTAGTCAATTGAAAATTTTAGTCCAAACATTTATTAAGTAATTTTCTCAAAATTTTAATCAATTAGTTCAATGGAAAATTACTTAATTTTATATTTTTCAAGTGCATTGTAATAAAACACTTTCAATATATACTTGCACTTGAAATTGCTATAAAAGTTTTATGCAAATTTACAAATAACCATTAAGCATTTAATTGTGCTTAAGTTTTTGTTATTTCAAAATATCAAACTGTCAATTTAAAGCTAATAATCCCTCCATTTTTGATATGACAAAACTTAAATTAAATTTGCTTTGAAATATATTTGAAAATTACAGAGAAAGTAACATTACAGTATCTAGTAAACACTCACTTTTCTGGTAATATAATGACAAATTTCAAAAATATCCTTAACTGTAAAAACTAATATAATATAATCGAATTGTATAGAAATCATGAGAAGGATTATTTTGGATAACAAGAAGGAGTTGTATAGAAATTATGAGATTCCAATTAGTATTCTCAACAACATAACTTCCATGGATTAAAAAGTAAAAAAGTGTCAATGAGACTACACTTTAACAATCAAAATCTTCCTAAGAAAACTCCCAAGTTCTAAAAATTCAAGCAGCCATTTATAAGCAAAATAAAAAATAAAGTTCATCTTAAACTTCAAGGGCCTTAAGCATGAGCAAGATTTGCAACACCTGGACGAAGAGCTCGACTTGGCTAACCAGGCTTTGGCACATCATCCTGAACAAATGGAAATC
Organism: Heritiera fomes; assembly: GCA_032173925.1. Taxonomy (NCBI): domain Eukaryota; kingdom Viridiplantae; phylum Streptophyta; class Magnoliopsida; order Malvales; family Malvaceae; genus Heritiera; species Heritiera fomes. Next base: position 38,931,468 of record JAPDPM010000002.1, on the reverse strand, counting down.
ACATACACGGTTAACACAGCTTCTATTCAAGAAATATGAAAACAAGACCATAAATACAAAACAACAATAAGGATCATAAATGAAAACCTCCCACAAACCTGAAGCTAATAGAACAATAAAAACTATTTATGTTTGATTCATGAATTCATTACTACAACATGAAAGAAAGAAAGAAAAAGCAATTGCAAGTATATACCAAAAATCACACACTGAGACAATCAACAATAAATCGACTAGTTTGCAAGTAAATTTGTCTAAGCAGTTAATGCATTCCTTGATTTTCTTAAGGAAAAAAAAACAACAATTACCACCAAAAACAACAACCAAATGAACATTAGTAGAAGGATCAAATTAAATCAACCCCATCGAAAGCAACCAGTCTATCAACACCCACAACAATTTTGTTACTTTCCAATCATTGTCATAATTGCCAATATAATCTTAAAAATGCAATCACAATAGCAAAGCAAAATGCAAAATCAAATCTTATTTTACAACGGGTAGATCTATAAAATCAGTAGGTAGACCTACAACAACAAAATTAGTAGTAGAAGTTAAGATTGGACTCACATGTAATCAAAAACTAGAGAGAGACAGGTAAAGCTTGCAGACGAATGGACCTCCACCGGAGTAACGAACCAACTGAGCGAAGAAGAAGATAGTACTGAGAGAGAAAGAAAAGAGAAAAAATAAGGATGACAGTGGTTTCAGAGAGAGAAATAAAGAGTACATTAAGAGAAAGAAAAAAGAAAAATGGAGAAGGGTGGATTGAAAGAGGAGAGGCATTTTGGGGTTTAAAAAATTTACACTGATGCAAAATAACTTTGCATCGGGTAAGAGCTGCAATCACTACAATCACTTTGCAGTGAATGGGTGCAAAGTGATTGCACCCGTAAAGTTACTTTACGGCGTGAAACGTAATACCAAATGCTATAAAGACTTTGCACTCAATTAAATTGCAGTGAAAGTCTTTATTTCCTGCATACCAGACACATTCTTAGTGTCCAAAAAAATAAGTAATGGCAAGAAATTGGCAATTTAAATTAACAATAGAAAAGAATGTCATGAAAATAATATCTATTAAATATTCATGAAGACAATATCTAGGGATACCAAGCCAATATTCATAATAGCTAGCATAAACATAGACAAGAGCAGTCACAATGATAGTCATAAAGGCATAAAGTGGCGCTGAAACGTCATGAACAATCCTTAGATAAGTAGGCTAAATTAGATAACCTAGTCATTCATGGAATCCTAAAACCTAGACATCTTAGTTATATCTATCCTAAGACCTCTTGGGAAAGGTCTTGTGATATTGCTTGATGAATTCCTCTTGTTGCATCCTGATGTTTTGAACTTCATTGTACAGAGCAGTTTGAGTCTCTTCCATGCGAGCAAATTGAGAAGTGACAGTATCTTGGAAGGTGTTGAAATTAAACTGAAATGTTGGTTGGTGCTATTCAAGAGAAGTGAAACACATTTCAATTTGGTTGAAACGCATCATAACATCTTTTTGAAAAGCTTGCTGATTTGTGTTGAATTGTTTAAGCATTAACATGATCTAGTTAAGTGTAGCAGGCGTTGAACTCGATAATGCAGATGAAGAAGGAACATCTAATGCTTCCTCTTCGAGAGCTTGATTAAGAGCTGGAAGATGATACACATGTCGCTTCTCCCATCCACCTGTGCTGTTTCGCACATTTTGATACCAACCCGTGTTGTGAAGTGTTCCCAGATTAATCATAGTACTTGGATCAGGTAGGACACCAACTTCACCCGAGTAGTCAATCCTTTTTTCAACGAGATAGTATGCTAGTGGCTGAGGAAACATGATTGTCTTGGCATCATCTTTTATAATCTTTACCCAATCATAAAAAATGAAGTGAATGATTAGGCTTCCTAATAGTGGGATCGTGAATATGATGAAGTCAAAATCGATCAAGTTTTCGAACTTGTGAGTACTTGGTGCCAAAAAGACAAAGGTTCTAAGAAATAATGATATGAAGGAGACGAGCAAAGATAGGAAGATCACCTGCTTGATCATCAACTATGGGAAAGTCTAAAGAAGCATTCTCGTCTTCATAGATAAGGCCTTCCTTGGTAATGTGAAAGACCATGGAAAGCTTGTCTGGAGTAACTTTAATGGACTGTGCCATAATGAATGACTTAATCCCAACAACTTTGCATCGATCATTAGGACTGTGAATAAGTTCGGCATTTGAGAAGAAGGTTCGAATGATATTACATGGAACAGGAGTATTGATGTGAAGAAATGTGGTCCATTTGAAGGCTTTGAATCGAGGAAAATAAGGAAATTCAATTTCTTCTAGAAATGCGAAATTGATGGGTCGCTAATGTTTGATTTTCATGTTGGCAAAGCTTTTATGAAATCGATTTTTTTTCTTTTGCATTGCAAAAAATTTGATTGAAAGCCATAGGTATGGATGAGGAGGAAGAGGAGGAGGAGGCTGTTGATTTGCATTTCTTAGCTGTATGTTTCACTTTTGGAGGCATTGTGAACAAGTTTGGAGTGTGGAAAACAAGAAAAAATTCATTGAGGAATTTCAGCAAATTGTTAGTGGTCACTCACTACAAGAAATTATACTTTTAATGACGGAATTTTTGAGACAAAAATTTCCGTCACAAGTTCATGCGGATTTGTAACGGATGTGCATCGGATTAGTGATGGAACAAAGAAAAGTTTTAGATACAAATTTAGTTACAGATTTTCCACGGAAAATCGTTGCAAATTTGCAACGGAATAAATTCCGTCACAAATTCCGAAGCTAAAAAGGCGCTTGCAAATAGTGTTTATCTCCGCCAAATTTTCGACGGATTTTGAGACGGAATTTTCGTTGCAAATTCCGTCTCTAAAGTCTGAGACGGAATTTTGCAATGGAAAGTTTCGTCTCAAACCCCTATATTGTTTTTTCTATTTTGTTGAGGTATTTTGAGACGAAATTTTTCGTCTCAAAATCCGTCTTAAATCGGAATTTTCCGTCTTAAAATCCATCTCAAATATTTGAGAGGGAATTTGAGACGAAAAATTCCGTCTCAAAACGTTTATATTCCTTTTGTAATTTCTTGAAAGGGTTTGAGATGGAATTTTCCGTCTCAAATTTCGTCTCTAATATTTGAGACGGATTTTGAGACGAAAAATTCCGTCTCAAAACGTTTATTTTGCTTTTGTTATTTCTGTAAAGAATTTGAGACGGAATTTTCCGTCTCAAATTCCGTCCCTAATATTTGAGACGGATTTTGAGACGGAAAATTTCGTCTCAAAACTTTTATTTTGCTTTTGTTATTTTTGAAAAGGATTTGAGACGGAATTTTACGTCTCAAATTCCGTCTCAAAACCATTATATTTCTTTTAAAAAGGATTTGAGAAGGAATTTTCCGTCTCAAATTCCGTCTCTAATATTTGAGACGGATTTTGAGATGAAAAATTCCGTCTCAAAACCTTTATATTCCTTTTGTTATTTCTGAAAAGGATTTGAGACGGAATTTTCCGTTTCAAATTCCGTCTCTAATATTTGAGACGGAAAATTCCGTCTCAAAACGTTTATTTTGCTTTTGTTATTTCTGAAAAGGATTTGAGACAGAATTTTCCGTCTCAAATTCCGTCTCTAATATTTGAGACGGATTTTGAGATGGAAAATTCTGTCTCAAAACCTTTATATTCCTCTTGTTGTTCCTGGAAAGAATTTGAGATCGAATTTTCCGTCTCAAATTCCGTCTCTAATATTTAAGACGGATTTTGCGATGAAAAATTCCGTCTCAAGACCTTTTATATTCTGTTATGTCTTAAAAGGGTTTGAGAATGAATTTTCCGTCTCAAAATTCGTCTCTAATATTTGAGACGGATTTTGAGATGGAAAATTCTGTCTCAAAACCTATAAAATTTTTTTATGTATTGAGAGATTTTGATACGAAATTTCGTTGCAAATTCCATCTCAAAATCTCTAAAAAAATTTATATGTTTTGAGATAAAATATAAACTAATATATTAATATAAACTATAATATCATAATATTTTTTTAGTTTAATGTTTTATAATAATTTTTAGAATATATAAATTATAAATAATATCATTTAAATATAAAAAAATTATAGTAAAATTTTTATATTTAAATAAAATAATATTATTAAATTTATATAAAAATATACTAAAACTTTGAGACGGATTTTGCTACTACAAATCCGTCTCAAAATTTTTCATTAATTCCCACCCCATAAGATTTATTTACCGCCCGTTTTACATTTTTTCTTTGGTCTTGAAGGTCTGCATCTCGCCCATTTTTACTTAATGAGCTAAAAGAAAAACACAACCCGATCCTCACCCACCTCTCCTCACCACGACTCCTCCCGCCGGCCTCACCCACCTAGATCTGGCGTCGACGTCTAGCCTAGCCGCCTTGCGCTCCTCGCCACTCCTCTCCTCTCCTCTCCTCTCCTTTGGGCGCACCTCGCCTTACCCCCAATTCTCACCGCCGGCCTCTTGCTTACCAATCTGGCGCGGCGTCGAGCACAGCCACCCAGCACTGGTTTCTTCTTCTTTCCTCTCCTCTCACCTACGCGCCTCTCCTCTCCCCTGCATTATAGAACAGCTGCCGCAAGATCCTCCCCTGACCAGAGTTGATGTCGTCCGTCTCCATTGCCGAAGCTGCTACCGCTGGCCCCTCTTCTTACCAGATTCGGCACCGACAGTCCCTGCTCCCTTCCCAACACATTTGGTATAAATGGGTTTTTATTTATTTATTTTGTATAGTTAATTTTTATTTTGTAAAATATATATTTTAGGTTCATAAGTTATAACTTTAAATTCTAGAAGCAAAATTAAGTGAATTTGCAATTCTCAGTTTCCTTCGTTTCATGCATCAAGGGAGAACTTTTCCATTGAATCAATTGCTCAAGATGAACTTGGCTATGAATTGAGAAATACATTGCAGCCACTCGCATATAAGCCACCCAGATCTGCTCTTACCTTTTAATTTCGCAAGGTAACAATCTTTCGTGAATTATTGGCTCGTCACTGTCATTATCCTTTTTGTAATTGTTTTTGCTTCAGGCCATCGTTTCTTTTCTGTTTTCTTCGTTGAATAGGCATTTAGCACTGGATTCTATAGCCATTTATCTTAATGGGTTTGTCTTAATCTAGTTGATCTTTGCTTATGTCGTTCGTTTTTAGGACGTAATGTCATTGGGTAAGTAATGTTATTTAAGTATTTTATTTTAGTTTCATGGCAAACTCCAGGAAGATGCACTGGGTTATGGTAGGCTATTAGCTATTTCTGTTGGTGGGTTTGCTTTTAAATTTATTGATTCTTGATTATGCTGATACACTATTGGTTTTTATTCTATGTTTGATGGATCTACATCAATTTGTGTAGAACTCAGATAAATGTTTTAAATAATGGATTACGTGAGGGTACTTTATATTGGGTAATTACATATGAGAAAATAGATAAATGTTCTCTTCTATAGTTTTGTGAATCTTGGTTCACTTTTTCTCTTTTGACTTTTTTTAGTAATCTTTGATTTAGCTGCAACTATAGCCATCTCGCCAAGCTCCAATCATTAAAGACAAGTTAATGCTACTTTAATATTGTACAAACTTGTAGCATCTGTTGAGAGTTAAGGCACAGGAGTCTGTAGTATTTAATTTATAATAGGGCTGGTCAAAGTTGTTCAATTTTTGACTAATTTGACTTAAGAAATAAATAAAATAAATAAAAATTTAAATTTAAAATCTGACTTGATAGAAATTGTACTGTGTAGTGGCAAAGCTTATAATTTTAGGATTTTTAAGTGAGCAATTTGGACCTTTTGGAATTAAATCAGATTTTCTAAATAAAAAAATATAATTATAACCAATAAAAAGAAGACAACACAAGCCTTTTACCACGTTCCTTACAGCCCTCACCCATTCTGCCCTGTTTCCCGTTTCTGCTCTGCGTTTTCTTCTCTTTTCTCCTCGTGTCTTTCACGTTTGGCCTTGTAGAACTTACGTTTTCCTCCATTAATCCACTTAGGTTTCTTCATAGGATTTAATCCCCATCTCAAAAGCTTCTAAACCATCCAAAAAGCTTAGCCAAAAACCACCATAAGTGGGTTGTTCTGTGTTGACAGAATCTGTTCTTGAACAGGTAAATTTCCAACACTTGTTTTATACACTTTAATTTCTTGTTCATGGCTGTATTAGAGGAGTAAATGAGGTTTATGATTGTGGTTTGAAGTAGAATTGAGTGTAGTGAACTTTAAGGGTTTCAGTTATTAGTGGGTGATAGTGAAATCATGGTGTTGAATGGCTTGGAAGGTAGAAGATACAACCTGACAAGGAAATAAAGGCACCCATGTAATTAGATTAATTAAAACATGGAATTGTTGGGCTGTTGAAAATTCATTCATGAGAGTTTGAGTCAATGTTGATTGCGTAAAAAGGGAAGTGGAAGAAAGACTAATTTTTTTGGTGTTGTTGGTGTGAATAACAAAAGAATAAAGGTTGTTGTTTGGGTTAAAGGCATGACCAACGTAAAGAGGGTGAAGTAAAAAAATTTGGCAAATGGAAAAGAAAATTTGACTATAAATTAAATGTAGTCAAATATATATAATAATTGTTTTCATCTCTTCTAATTCTATAATTTGCCTTTGATCTCATGCTGCTTTCCTTTAATTTCAGTTTAATGTATTTGAAAACTAGATTGCTTTTCTATTTACACGTAATTCAGATTTTGGTCTGTTATTCCACTAATATTCTATTTTTTCTATGTTTAGGAGAGCTCGGTTTATTTGGGTATGCTGTTAAAGTTAGATTGTGTTAGCACATCATGTATTATAATGGTATAATTGCCTTAAATGCTTTTAATTCATTAATCCATTTTATTTTAGCTTCTTTATATACATGAAATTATCAATAGATCTTGCAACTGATTTGCATACTTAGGATTTTGCATTTTTATTTCTAATACTCCTATTAGAAAGTGAGTTTTTTATAGTTGCAATAAAATGAATTGTATTTTTAGTTGTTTTATTAATTCTTTCTTGATTTGCTTCATTATTGTAAATGAATTTCAGATTTCTTTTTTTTGTTGATTCAAGACCTGCTAGTGGTGCACCAGCTGCAGGACAGCAGCTGATTTGCATACTTAGGATTTCCTGAGTTTAGAGAAAAATTCATACAGATTAGGTTTTTTAATTTGAAGAGTAAGATTTATTTTCTAACTAATGGGACTTGAAGATATTTTAGTACGGAAAGTTGGAAATTAGAATTGCATGTAATTATAAACTTTGATAGCAAGAAGTCTTTAGTTTTCCTTTTGGGAGGGGGGGGGGGGGGGGAAGGGAAGAGGCAGGATATATCTGTCTAGCCATATTGAAAGGAGCTCTTCATGTGAAGCAGACAAATTGAAATGTTGTATTGTCCGTTTTATATCAATGCAGGATGCAAAATGAAGACCAAATTATTATTTTAAACGTAATGATTATATTCTTAATTCGTTTTTCTTTTCTTTTTTTTAATTTCTTGCTTTTTCTCTGTCTATGAAAGAAATTTTGGATTTATTACTGACAAGCAAGCTGTGCAGTGCAAGGAAAAGCTTGGCATGCGTATTCAGAACTTAATGTATGTATTCCATATCTTTCTACAAACTTTAAGTGGGAAAAATCTTATGCATAGAAACTGTTGCCTTGAAAGCTGCATATAACTATTTCCAGAAAACTTGACTTATTTTGATTTTGGTATTTGCTTTGCGGGGATGTATCATGGTTTTGCCGTAAATCAATGCATGCTGCTTATTAATTACAACTTCCTTTGTCTTGATTGTTGGTTCAAAGGCACATTGGGATAATTGTGTCCTGATAAAACTTTCATTAATATAATATAAAATAATTTACAAGTATTAGTCATTAACAGTAATGGAATTGGCTATTTATCATCATAGCGTAGGAAATCTATTACAGTTTCAAAAGTTTCTTCTATTAGCACTAAAAAAATTATATTTATATGTTAAATCCTTACATGGTTTGTTTTCTTCGTGCCTTCTATATGATATCTATAATTTGATTATACGTTCCATGGTTGATTTACTTTCTGTATGATATTCTCTTGGTGATTCGTTAAATGTTTTGTTTCTTTGAACTTTCAATCATATATTCTATAATTTGGTTTTAAGGCTTAATTGGGTATTGACATCATGTATGTGAACACATTATCTGCTTCTTTTTTGAATGAGACTCACCTGTTGCATAAAATGGAGAAGAAAATTTAAAGGCATATAAATTCCTTTGCTAATACCTTGGACCAATGAAGTATCTATGTATTATTGGGAATTGAGAACTGTTACAATTTACCAATTTCCTCTAGAAGGAATTAGTGCAGTATGTAACATGTTATTCCATTCTTTTGAAAGGAGCTTAGATATTTAGGGAAGGATATTTTCATCCTTGAATACTTGCTAATAAAGACGGTGAAGAAACGTGGGAAGAGAAAGGGGTAGAAATTATACAATGGGGGTAGTTATGCTGAGGACCACCACCCTCTGGGAAAGAGTTTGAGAAATGTGGATTGCCGAAAACCAAATGTTCAAGTCTCAGAGTCCAACTCTTAATGACATTGGATTTTAAATCTTAATGCTGAATGGAATGAGGCGTATTATGCTAAATAATGATATTCAATTACCAATATCTCCAAGTCTCATAATCTTAGTTGATCTTCTCTATACAGCAAATCTGTCTAGGTAAGTTAAAGCATTTCTTACATAGACTTCTCATTTGTTAATTAGCACGGAAAAGGAAAGGTTTATTTAATTGTTAATTATCTATTAATATTCAGCAGTGGAATTTAAATATATGTGGATAAGCAAATATTTTTAGCCAGTATGGAGGCGATGACCATAATTATTGGCTGAATTTTATGCTTTTAATATAATTGTACGAATCTATATCTTTAAAAGTGTAAAATATGGAAGAGAGCAGACCTAATGTATCATAGACTACCAGCTTGCAGTTATAAATTGGATATAGAAGCTTTCAAATTGTTATAGACCAGATTTTTTTTGGAAGTAATATTGGGCTATGTAAGCCTAAAACTCTAGACAATTTTGATTCATATCAGAAGCTTTAATACATGGTTGGAAGGCACCATTTGAATGCTCTTTTGAGGCGAGATGATGGTGTGGAGTTATCTTTTGCAAATAAGAATGCCATGATCCCTTTATCACTTTTTATTTTGTTTTAGGTTCCTCTACTTCTTTACTATGGTTTATTTTGTTGAATTGATTTGGGTGGTATAGCCTACTTATTAACTACTAATATCTTTGCTTGGTCTTGAGGTATTATTTGGCCTATGATAATTGATGAATTTACAATCCTTCAGCAAAAAGAAGATTGTCATGAAGCTAATATTGTTTAATCAGGTTAAAACTCCTCTGAGCATGACTGTTGCTATTTTCTTTTTGTTATAATGATGTTTGATCTATATACCCTTTTATTAGCATTCAGTTCTTCATTGTGATCAAAACATTTTCTTTATTCTAATATCTTATATTTTGGTATGATCTTAAGTTTAAGGTTTAGTTTTTTGAATCCTGCATCTTATGCATAATCAGATGTGTTAAATATGGCTAGTAGGAAAAACATCTGAAATGTGATCATTAAAATTCTATTCTACCTATACATTTAAGGTTGTTTTAAGGATAAAGCTTCTTTCTAAGAAAACTGTCTTGGGACGTGTGGATTATATCAATACTATATAATCAAATTTTTTTGCTTTTGACATGTTGGTCTTATAAGCTTTATTAGCTTTTACTACTTTTCCATGCTTTAGTATTTTTGACAGTACTCGGCAAATATTTAAGTGTCGCTTTGATCATATATATTTAAGTACATACGAGGTAGAAAATCGAGGCTACATGTTTAAATGTCATAGGATGATGTGGAAGGTGAGATGAGAAGACTCAAACAAGACTTTAACTAGCCAATGAATATGTACAATGGAACCTACAAGGAAGAACTCTCAGCAAAGCAAAGGGTCTTAAAATTGTTGTTGAGCATAATCTACGAACTTTTCAAAGTGGTTTATAAGTTGTTGTATAAAAAATCTGAACCTTGGGTGAAAATATCCATTTGAATGTTGAATTTCTATCCTATTTGAATTTTAGTGAGCCCTAATGCATATGGCTTGTAATTGTTTGTAGGGGAAAAAAAATTCATGATTCCATCACGAGGATGGTTATTATTATGATAATCTCAATCTGACCTTTTATCCTAAAGTAAGATTGTTCTTTTTTTTGTTTAGTTGTTTTTGACGAATTTGTTACTGCCCGCATCAACGAGTGGGTATTATTTAGTATATATTAATTGCTTATGTATGTGTGTGAGTAGAATATATATTAGTTGTATGAATTGTTGTTAAATCGTATTTAACAAAACAATTTATTTTGTTATAGGTGTTCGATTTTGAAGCAAAGATCATTTTCATGAAGCGCTATGATGTTATACGACTTCATGTTTTTGTATTTCAATATAGTATATATTTTCGAATTTAATATAATGTTTATGGATGTCGGTACATATTTTGTGAATATTAGATGTATATATATTTAAGGTTTTTGTTTAATTATGTATATATTAAATGTATATCTTTTTGTTAAACTATATTTATTGTAAATTAATTGGATTCAATTTTAGGTGTACTTGGAAATTAGATTTTAGCTTACAAAATTAATTGTTTTTTAATGAAATTCAACAATTTTAATAGTTATGAAATAATAATTTAAATGTTGATTTTTTTGTCACAATTTTCTGACGGAATTTGTGACAGAATTTTGTCACAAATTATAATTATAATTTTAATTTTTATATTGTTTTAATAATATATTTGTTGTGACAAAAAAATGGAATTACAGACAGAATTTTTAGTTACAAATTCCGTTGCAACTTATTTTGAGACGGAATTTTCTACCAAAATTTTGTCACAAGTTATAGAATTTGATTTTTTTAATTTAAATAAATTAATTCTTTGTGACAAAAATTGTATCGGAATTTTCGTTACAAATTTTGTAACGGAAAAAATCAGTTGCAAAATCCGATGCAAAAGTCGTAGAAAAAATTATTTTTTTTGTTTAATTACAATTTTTATGACAGAAAAAAATAGCTTTAGAAATAGATTTTAGTAGCAAATATTCATCTCAAATTTGCAACAGATTTTGCAACGGAAAAAAAAATTTTGTGACGGATAGACTTTTAGCTACCTCAAATTTAGAGACAGAATTTGAGACGGAATATTCCGTCTCAAATCCGTCACTAATTACAATTAGTGATGAAAATTGAAAATTGAAAATTTGTGACAGAAATTTGATCACAAATTCCGTCTCTAATACTTTTTTTTTGTAGTGACTATTTCGGGGAAGTGGTGATGAGTTTATTGAAGGATTTGAATTACACATGCATATAGATAAGATTACGATGAGCAAGTTTGATGAAGGAAGTGTTATGAAATATGAAATGGATTAAGAGATATGAGGGCTAGAAGTTGTACCTAAAAATGGGCTTTTGTGGATTTGGAAATGAGTTGGAAAGATGTGATAATGAGAAAATGTTGAAGAAATTGAAATGGATTTGGAAAGTGTGATGAAAATGATGAAGAATGCACGAAAAATGATGAAGTTTGGTGAAGAAATAAGAAATTTGAAATTTTGGGTGAAAGAGATGGTTTTGAGGAAGGATCCACGAAGAAAATGATGAATAGTGAAGTTTATTTTGAAAAATTAGATTTTTATTGCATAAAGAGCTCAAAATTGATTTTTTATTCAATACAAGAAAATTTTTTTGATGAGTTTCTTTATTTGATGCATTAAAACCTACTCCTTTGTCAAAGAATGCTCTCTAACATGTGATCAAATTTTTGTTGACTCATATAGAATCTAGAAAAAGAGTTTTACAAATTAATGTTCTTTTTATTTAACTCATCTATTTTTAGAATGCCATTCTCTAATTTTTTTTCACATTCAAATTTAGCATTCATGAGCATTTCATTTTTCATTTTCAATTTTGAAATTAATTTCTTATATTTTTATTCATGTTTTCAAATTCACTAGTCAAATCATCAAAGGCGTCTTACAACTATCAAAAGTATATTTATTAGTATCAAGTGAGTTAGAATTTACATTATCATCATTAAATGCTATAAAGTATAGATTGGCCACCTCATTTTCAACATTTTCTTCATCGGAGCTATCACTATCGTTCCCTGTAGCCATTATTGCCTTCTTTTTTGTTTTCTTCCCACTTTGTTTTCTGTATAAAGGGCAATCAAATTTAATGTGATTATGTTTCTTACATTCATAACAAATAATAATTTCCTTTTCTTTCCTACTAGTTTCTCCATTGCTAGAGTCTCTCCTAGAATTTTCTGTAGTTCTCATTCTCATAAATTTATTGAATCTTTTGGCAAATATTGCCTTTTCTATGTCCTCTTCATCACCACTCTCTTCATTATCATCCTTTCATTTCTAATGTGTGGTGGATTTTAATGCAACTTCAACCTTCTTAAGAGGTTCTTGGTTTCTTTTAATTTTCATTTTGTAGGTAAGAAGTGATCCCATGAATTCATCCAAAGATTGTGTATGTGGATCCTTTGACTCCTCAATAGTGGTAACTTTTGAATCCCATGATTTAGGCAAGCTATTAATGATCTTTTTAACCATTTCAACATTAGAGTAAGTCTTACCTAATGGCTTGAGACCATTTATGATATCAGTTAACCTAGTAAATATGTTACTAATGGTTTCTTCATTTTTCATTTTGAGTAATTCATAGTCTTGAGTAAGTATGCCTACCTTAGTCTCCTTAAATTGTGTTGTTCCCTCATAAGTGATTGCTAACTTATTCCAAATTTGTTTTGCATTCTCACACAATGACAACCTATTGTATTTATTAGGTCCTAGTGCACAAAAGAGTGTGTGTATTACCTTAGATTTAATTGTGCCATTCTAAAATCATTGGTATCACATTCATCCTCTTTTTTGGCACTTTCTCCCTATCAATTTTCTTAATTGGAACTAAGGAACCTTTTACAATAATTCTCCATACTTCATAATTATTGGCTTGAATAAACATCATTTTAGTCTTCCAATATGCATAGATCTCACCGTTAAAGAGAGGTGGCCTAACTATAGAGTACCCTTCTCCTACTGAAGGTGTAGCTACACTATTGTGAGCCATCTAGATAGTTTATACTCGATGAAAGTTATTCTAAATCAATCTCGAGTCCAAGCTCTGATACCAATTGTTGACTTTACCGAAATGGGAGTGAATCGATTTTTGGTTTAATTCTAAATTTTAAAGCTAAACAAGCTAATTAAACAAATTGCATAATAAAATTAACAAAAACAACAAATAAAGAGTAAGGAAGAAGATGCAAACACAAGATTTATAGAGATTTGGCCAATCTCTTGCCAATGTCCTCTCTCCTTAATTTTCTTGTCAATGTGTTAATTTCACTCTTCTTTGAGATTCAATACAATCTACTTCAAGGTGTGGTGAGATCTCTAACACACTCTTTTGTAGGCTTAGGAAGAAACCTTTAAAACCTTTTCCTTGTAAAGCTACCCAAACACTCACAAGATAGCCTTACAAGATTGCAGTCCCCTTTAGAATAAAGAATTGAGTTTAAGTGAGTTGTGTACAATTGAAAAACCACTCAAAGGTAGAAATACATAAAATGAAGTATAATGAGTATGAGGAAAAGTAGATTTGATCTTTGAATACTTGCTTGAAGGTTGAGGAAGTTGAAATAGTGCTTGTTCTGCTCTATATCTTCGTAAATGCATGTATTTATAGTCCCTCAAGAGCTGAAGACAGTTGTTTGAGCATTTAATGCAATTCTTCTCTTTGAAACCTTGAAAAGCTAGCTGTTGGGTACAAATTGCGTGGTATGGAATCAATCCTTAGCTTAAATGGATCGATCCTTTTCAGCTTTGTTGAGCATTTGGGCCATTTTGCCTTCTTGGGATCGATCTTTCAAGTCTTGATTAGCATTTGAAGCATTCTGTCATCTTGGGATCTATCCCATGATGGGGGGATCGATCCTTCAAGCCCAGATTTTAGTTTTTGAGTATTCTGCCACTTAGGAATCAATCCCATAAAGGAAGGGATCAATCCTTTCATTCAAAATTACACTTTTCTGGATAATTTTGAGTTTAAATACATGTAGTCTTTGGTCCCAAATCATTTCTCACTTTCATGTAAATATTTCTTAACTTAGTCAAGTAAAAAATTTAGTCAAACATTTATTAAGTAATTTTTCAAAATTTTAATCAATTAGTTTAATGCAAAATTACTTAATTTTATATTTTCCAGATGCATTGTAATAAAACATTTTCAGTATATACTTGCACTTGAAATTGTTATAAAAGCTTTATGCAAATTTACAAATAAACATTAAGCATTTAATTGTGCTTAAGTTTTTGTCATTTCAAAATATCTAATTGTCAATCTTGTAACATAGTTCGAACATTTTTCTCAAATGCCAAACTCATTTACAGTCCAAATGATCAATGCAGAGTTGTTAGCATTGAGTCCTATCTCATGGGACAATACATTGAGGTCTCTCTACGATCACTCTTCGAAGTGTTCCATATTCCTAACAAGGGCCTCGCGTATGAGGATGAAGAGGTTCCTTTCAAATTTCCTCTCATTGATGAGTGAGTAAGTGATCTTCTTGTTTTTGCTCGTCTTTTTCACGTTATCATCTCTTGGAATCTCATCCTTTCAGCACCAAATATTCAAGTGTGCAAACTGGATAGGTTTTGGCTCCATCACATTCACTTCTTTGACAGTGACAACTAAACCTTATTCATTTCCTCTTCAATGATTGGATGAAGATAGTCGAAGGAAGTGCCAAGACGATTGTCTTCCCATAGCCACTTGCATACTACCTTCTTGCCTAAGACGTTGATTGTTCTTGTGAGGTAAGAGTGCTTCCCAAATCCAACACTACCATTAATCTTAGCACAATGCAAAACATGGGTTAGTACACTAATGCTTGTGGTGAATGGGAAAAGAGGACCGACCAAGCTCTAGCTCCAGAATCCAAAACCGTTGATTATCCATCATCCGCTGCTCTATCTAGTTCTGCTTCTACTGACTCATTTGACCAAATCATGCAAATGCTTCAAAACTTTGAAACTCGCTTCACAGCGTTAAAGGTCAATCAGTAGACATTTCAATTGGATGTTGCCAAGCATTTCACTTAGCTTGAGATGCATTTCACTACTCTATAGGAGAACCAAGGGGCTTCCCAGTCACAGTTCAACACTCGTTTCACCGCCTTCCAAGACCATGTCACCACCTGACTTTCCAATATGGAGGAAACATAGACCTTACTGTACGACGAGGTTCAGGACATCTGGATCCAACAGGAAGAGTTCATTGAGTTGTATCACATGACCTTTCCCAAAAGGTTTTAGATGGTTATGACTTCGCTGCCTAGTTTTTTAGGTCTCCATGGATGTTTTGCACCTTAACTTTGTTTTCTTATCCATGCTTTATTAGTCGAAATCAGTACTTTGGATATTTAGATGTTTATGACTTTTTGGATGGTTTTATGAGCTTATAACTTTATGACTTAGATGTTTATAACTCTATGAATGACTATATTTATTGACTTTATGGCTGTTTCTTGTACATTGTTGCTTTAAATTGCAAATGACAAATTATTTCATGATTTATATGTTGTTGTGTTACTAACTCCTTTGTTGCTTATTGTATATGCATTCATTAAGGGGGAGTTTGCTATTTGTTATGACAGAAAGGGGAAAAAGTGGGGTAGATTCTTGTTAAATTAATTAAAAATCATGCTTTAATTAAAGGAGAGTATTTTTCGAAGAATTTTCAAAGCAAAATTACCTTAAGTTTTGTCATATCAAAAAGGAAAAGATTGTTAGCTTTAAATTGACAAATATATATTCTGAAATGACAAAAACTTAAGCACAATTAAATGCTTAATATATGTGTAAATTTGCATAAAGTTTTCATGATCTTTAAAATCGTATCAAGTGCAAGACTATGTTTTAATTGTATATTTTAAATTGGTTTCAATGCACTTAGAAAATATTGCATTAAGTAATTTTAATTAAACTCATTGAATATAATTATTAGAAAATTACTTAATAACTATTTAGGCTAAGTTTTCATATGAATAAGTCAAAAAAACATTTAAATGAAGTTGAAAAAATAACTTGGGGATAATTTAAAACAAAAAATTACGCATTTTTCAACTTAAAACTACCCAGAAATTGTGGATCATGAAAACCGAATCGATCTCCTATAGAGAAGGGATCGATCCTTTGTAGGTAGAATACCTCTTAAAGGCAGGACAATTCAAGGGATCGATCCCATACTTTAAGCGATCGATCCCTTCTGTGTGGAAATCTTCCCAACTACTATTTTTCAAGGGCTTTAATAGGAAGATTTGCATTAAGTGCTCCAACAACCGTCGTTAGCCTTGGGTGACGTATAAATACCAATATTTATGAGCTTGGAGGGCAGAACAAACACTATTCATCTTCTCCAATCTTCAAGCAAGCATTCAAGGCTCAAATTCCTTCATTTTCAAATTTCTTGTTCTTCTACTTGTGTAATCCAACCTTCAAGAGGTTTTCATTGTACATAACCTCTCTCTAAATCACTTCTTTACACTAAAGGGAAGGGTAACCTTATGAGGTTAATTTGTGAGTGATTAGGCAATCACATCAGAAAAGATTAATTTTCTAGCTTTTATTTTGTTGTATTTATTGTATTTATTGCTTTAATTGTGCAAGTAGCTAGACAATCTTTTAAAAATCAAATTTAGACAAAAAACCAATTCACCCCTCTCGGTGGAGCCAACACCTATGCTATGTTTTGAAGCATCTCAAAACTCTATCACAATTCTACTATTGTTTATAAACTTTCAACGACGGAATTAGCTACGGAAAATTCCATTACTAATGTCTTAAATCAAGGAAAAATAAAAAATCAAAAAATAAATAACTTTTTATCATATCGGTGACGAAATTAGCTACGAAAATTTTTGTCATTGATGCCTTAAATCAAGGAAAATTAAAAAAATAAGAAAATAAATAACTTTTCATCATAAGGTACCAACAACGAAATTTTTTGTCACTGATGCCCTTCTACTATGGAATTAGCTACAAAAAATTCTATCGCTGATGCCTTAGACCAAGAAAAAAAATCAGAAAATAAATAACTTTTCATCATGATGCAAAATGATAAGTTTTCTCATGTATAAGCTTTAGTGAAAGAATTTTCTGTTGTTGATTCTATCACTAATTAAGACGCCAAATGAACAGTGTCTTTCTACCATATTTACTGATAAAATTAGTGACAAAAACTGTTCCGTCACAATTTACTGATAGAATTCCATCTCTAATTAGAAAAGTGTCTTCGTCGCTAATCCATCATTAATATGTTGCTAATACTGATTTTTAGTGATGAAATAATTCCTCGTTTTTTTTTGTGTAGATCATAGGTATCCTCATCCGTTTTAACGATCTGAGATTAATCATGTTCGGGGTTTAGTCACAGTTAAGGCTTTTCATCCCTCTCCAAAGATGTGTTTTGTGGGATTCGAACCCGAGAACTCTTCCTATAAACTCAACCTGCGTTGCCAACTGCGCCACAACCCTCGGGTAAAATATAATTCATCGTTAAAATTCCTTCGATGATGATCATTTATTATAGTGCATAAGTCTTTTATAATTTAAAAACCAATCATATGGCTAATAAGTTGGACATGTGGAGCCCACGTCCAACAATATACATCTTATTGTTTTCCTTTTTTTTTCTTTCTCACTAATCGCATTCCAAGACTTGAAGAGCATGGGGCACCTGATCCGCCGCCTTTCTACGCGGTCAAACCACGTCGATTGCACAAACCTTGACTATTTCAATGTCTTTAAGTTGAAAAAGATAATCTCGTTATTCAACAAAATCAATCAGTCGAAGGACTAATTCGATCCTTATCGTCGTCATCCTCTGTTTCTCTGATTGTTCTTAATTCTCACAAGTCTGTGAAGGGGAATTTGGATGCCAGTTAGCTCTAGTGCGTTGCATCTAGCACCGATTTCGATCCCAAGTACACCATAAATGCTGTTTGGATGGCACCCGTGGTGCAATTAAATTTTTTCCCCCTCCAGTTGGCCACTAATGGGGCATAGGTCTAGTCCCCAATCAATTGGCACTATTGGGGGCCTTGCTCAATAATATCTCCACTATTTTATTGTAATTCCTAAAGTATCTTCAAATTATTTTTTAATATATAATTATTAAAATTTTTATTATTAAAGATATTAAATAAATTATTTTAATAATAAAATAATATGTCATTACTTATCAAATAAAAATTTTAAAATTTTAAATATTAAATAATACTAAAATATAGATCTAAAATTTTTAAAATTTTTAATTACAAAATATTATTTGATAAATATAAAAAGTTTCAATTATTTATAACTTCTCAAATATGTTATAAATTTTGTTACATGCAAATTTTAATTTACTGTGTCCATTTTCTTTTCTCATTACACTCTATCTCACTGCAACCATTGCATTTATATTTGACACATATTTCACTACTGATTTTATTCTCACTGTTGTAGTACTCAGTCTCACTATTTTAGTGACTAAGGGTCTATTTAGATTGGCAGTAAGATTGGATTGAAAACATAGTGGTAGTGATATTTGTAGTATAATAGTGATATATGTTTAGATGTAATCGCAGTAGTAGTGGTGAGATAATTGTAGTTAAAAAAGAAAATGACTATAAAATAAATAAAATAATTAAAAATTAATAAAATTATTCTATATTAAAATATTTTTGAAATAAATTAAAAATTAATAAAATTTTATATCAATCAATATTTTTATTATTAAATATTTAAAAGTTATTTTAAATTTTTTCACTATTTCAAACAATAAATTTTTTAAAGTTATTATAAATATATAAATAAATTTTAACAAAATAACAAAAAAAATTAATTTGAAAAAAAAGGGGTTGAGAGGGTAACCTTTCGACTGGGGGTCCAGTGCTAGACCTTCCTCCTTTAGTCCCCCACTAGAGGAGGATGGCATTCGAATGCACCCCACGATGCATTGTCAAAATGGGAGTTAAGCTCCTATTGGCTTCCACAACATCGTAATTGTAAGATCTGATTTTACCCTACTGTAGACCTTAATCTCATAAAATGGATATTGGAAATTAAATAAATAAAGAACATTGACTTCCACTTAGTTGAAAAGCTCGTTATCATGAGTAGTAAATTGAGCAATTATGGTGAAATAATGTATGGGCAAGTATACAAAATAGCTCGCCAACGATTTAGCAAGGAAGGATGTTCGCCAATGGGCGAACAGATCGCCAATGGTGATGGCGAATTGGTTGGTGTCAAGGGCGAAAATGTGTGTTCGCCAACGTGTGAGGTGAATCAAAAACAAGGTTGGCGAGTTGAGCCATGCTTGGTGATGGCCCCAAAAGGGCGAGAACTTGTGATCGCCACACAGAGGGGCAAAGAATAGCTGAATGGCTGGCGAACTGGTGTAGTGTGGCGAGTTGATTGTTTTCCTTATTTGTTTGGCAAGTAGTTGAGTTCGCCAACTTCGTGGATAAGTGATAGCCCGCTTGTGGCGAGGACTTGGAAATGCCAATGTATTTGGCGAGTAAGGTGGTCGTCTAGATAGAGGGGCAAATGAAAACAGAATTCAACCTAGTAGCCAAGATTGACTTTGTGAGATATACGGTCGAGGACAATAAATGAAGGAAAGTTAAAGTCAATACGGGAATTAGCCTTATTGGTTGAGGAATTAAGCAAAGGCTGCAGCAGAAGAAAAAGGGGTGTGGAAGGAAGACTTTCTCGCCCATGTAAGTGCAGTTTTCTTCATGCATTAAATGCATGATAGACGTGAGGAATAATGAAAGAAACAGGATAAGGGACAGGCGGTAGCTATTGATTGGTTGAGCAGGGTTATATAAGAAGAAACACTTGACGGAAATCCATTTAGCAAACTTTATCTTCCTCCCGAAAATTATGCAACTGAGAGCTTATGTGATTCCTCCCGTTTCTGTCATACTTGATTTACTGAGCTTCACTCTTCAGTTGGCCAAAACACATAAACCTGCTTGTAAAACCTTTCCTCGTTGATGAGCTGAAGGAATAAGCAAAAGAAGGCTAACATGAGACGGAAAACAAGCTGTTTTGGAAGTGCAGTTGGTTGAGGTGAGTTTCATATTTTCTGAGGATTTCTTGATGCTCAATGATAGATTTCTATGTTTTATGAAGTAATAAACATAGATACAGTCTTGCTTTTAGTTAGATCTTTGGAGAATATGAAAACAAGGAAAATAATGGAATAAGTGACGACAATGGCGACTATGTTGATCGCCCGTATTGAAAGTTGGTAATCGCCAATGAGGCGAGTAGGAAATGATGAACTCGCCAATGTTGTTATTCATGTGGGCTAGGTCGCCCAATGGTAGTTTAGTTCATGGGTGAGCTCACTTCTGATAAGAAATCTGTGTATGTGGCGAGCTCAAATGCAGAGGCATTGGGCGAGTAGAACTGTGGGCGAATTCCCACATTTAAGCCAATAGAGGCTTGGCGAGTTGACTGTTCGACGAGCTTCTGAAAAATATTAATGGTGAGTAATGGCGGGCGAGCTAGTGAGAACTTGTATGGGCGAGCTATTTGATTATTAAGTTTCACCAAAATGTTGGAAATTTAGAAAAAGAGAATATTAATAATTTTAATAAATCATTTTTGCAGCCGAAAATGGGGAATAGCTGTTGGCGAACAGAGAGCAGGGCGAAGCAAGGCTTCGTTGGAACAGGTAAGGGACATGTGTGTGAAGTGATGCATGTCATGTGGAGTAAATTTTATGAAAACACTAAGTTAAATGCTTTGTTTTCTGATATGCATTGTTTGAAGAAAGTTATTTAATAATTATTTTGATATGGGTGAGCTAAAAGCCGACCCCTATGCTGTTTTGGGCGAACTGATTTAATGTGTTTGGGCGGGCGGCCCTTGTTTTAAAGAGAAGGCGGGCGAACCGCCATCAACGAGATATTTCTGTTTTGAAAAGCTAAGTGGCGGGCGAATACTAATTCACCGTCTTGTCGAGTTGATTGCTGGGCGAGCCACTGAGGGCGAGCCAGTTTTGCTTTCAGATTTTAAAAGCAAGTGGGCGGGCGAACACATGTTC
Source organism: Heritiera fomes (assembly GCA_032173925.1). Classification (NCBI taxonomy): domain Eukaryota; kingdom Viridiplantae; phylum Streptophyta; class Magnoliopsida; order Malvales; family Malvaceae; genus Heritiera; species Heritiera fomes. Next base: position 38,910,210 of record JAPDPM010000002.1, on the reverse strand, counting down.
TCCGCCATGGGTGAGCTGCCATGGGCAAGCCATAATGGGCGAGCTGACCATGGGCGGACAGGTTTCAAAAGTTGAGAATTTCGGAAAGTTTTCAAAGTGTTTTGTAAACAGAAAACCTAAAACTTTTTCGGGAATTAAATCATTTGAGTAAATGATAATGTGCGTGAGATAAGCCCTTAAAGGTTTTCATGAGATATAATTTGATTTTGAGACGTTAGGCTTCTAGTTCATGCATTACTGTTGCGTGACCCGCCTGGGGCGATAGCTCGGTCAATGGACCAATGAGTGCACCTCAGTGTGTCACAGGGCTGATAGACCCGCCAAGTCATCAGCGGTCTCGAAGTCACTTGGCAAGTGGACCCGAGGACCACTATAGATTATGGCCATAGATCTGAGATAGCCGTGAGGGGCGATGGCCTACGGGTGCACCCCAAAAGCGGCAGATTCTGTTCTCGCAAGGGGGAGGGGGAACGATGATAGCATGATTTATTTGTTGCCTAGTCTCAACGTGTTGATTTCTGTTTACTGATAAGATTTATTGAATCTTATGTGTTGTTTACTGCATTTTAAAGTAAACTGTTTAGCCAGTGATTTAAGTGGTGTTTTAAGAGAGTTGTTTACTATATATATCCACTGTCTTTTCTACTGAATTATTGTTAAGAAAAGAACAAATGCGTTATGATATATATAGTTTTGCTTTATTTAAAGTAGCATATGTTTCCTTTACTGAGCGTATGAATTGCTCACCCCTTTGTTTTAACTCTACAGATAAAAGACAAGGAGTTAGAGAGTTAGCTCTCAGATGGATCTATCTATGTTAAAGCACTGAGGCATGTTATGCTAAACGTGACAGGTACAGTCTCTTTTCTTTTACATTTCAGACATAAGTATACAGTACTACTTTAGTGAAATGAGTCAATAGGGGATGTTGGATATGAGAAATCCAGAAAAGAATTTTTATATTCTGAATTTGATAAATAAATGTTTATCAATTATTACAGTCACTGTTGAATGTTAATGGCATCGCAGACAGCCCAACCGGTTAAGTTGTATGGAAATACGTGAAAAATGTGGTGACGGGATGTTACAGTAATGGTATCCAAATGGTGCCTAAGTCTACTTATGCCACCAATTGCTACACCAATGACCATATGTTGGCACTGCCTACAGCTCCAATTATTACTCATGCTAGTTTCGTTCAATAGCAACCACATAGTTTGACACTCGACTTTACAAAACCTAAATTGTTTAGCTCTAATGCTAAAAGTACTGAGTTAGGATTTACAAAAAAGCTTTAGCGTTTCTTTGAACTCTTCATTTATGTCTTTTGCTATCACTGGAGACAATAATGTTTCCAACAAGAAACATGGATTCTTTCTATTCTTGACATCAACATTGATTGTTTCTGCAAGAAAATCACTACTCTCCTTGGCTTTGCACCAAAAGAGGTGCCATAAACATAACTATTTTGATGATGTCTTTAACAAGTGCCCAACTCTAACAATGGCAAGTGCCAGTGCTCGAAGCAAAGGAAACATTACTTTTTCTAGTTTTCTTACGTTATAACATATTTTAGCATTCGGCTTTAGCTTTTGATTAACATTATATACATGATTTCATTGGATATCGTAATAAAGATTTTTTTTTTTGAAATTGAATAGTTTAGTTGACATTGTGTGGTCAAAGTAATTTTAGTCGAGTTTCTATTAAAATTGACCGAGTCAAGATTAAAATGTTTGAGTTTGGTTGGACTCATCTCAATTGTGGCGAGTTATAGGTCAATGTTAAGGGTTGTTGAATCAGGATGGGATAGCTTAACCATTGTTGGGACAGTGGTGGAGGATGGTGGAATCAAGGTTTTACGGGTTTGGGGTTGAAGTCGAGGTCAGGTTTGAGGAAGAAAGAAAAAAAGAGAAGAAAAAATTTTCACATGGCAATTATATACTCAAAGGAAAGAAAAAATTGCTACATTAGAAGTAAATAGTGATTTTGTAATTCTATTAGATTTTGAGACTGACATTTTACATAAAAAAATATAAAAGACTAAATTTATTTTAATTATCGTACAAAGAAAAATTTATGACTGCATTGTAATTAGACCTTAAATCAATGATATAAAATTTTCTTTATAACAATCTGTCAATAAATTTAACCGCTAAAATCATTCAACATTATACAAGATTAAGAATCAAGAGTAGGGCATTTGATTTTCTATATACAATTTTAATCATTTCTTTAAATTGGTACTTTTTAAAGCCATGTAATCATTTTCATTGAAATTTGTTACAACAAGTTGGACACAAAAGATAAAAAGAAAAAGATATACAAATTGACGCGAGCAAGAGAGTGAAGGAGTCGCAATTTAGGAGTCGTAAAATGTATCAACAATGAGTATCAAAGAATTTTCGTTATGGACAATTAAATTAAAAAAATATAGCATGATTATTTCGATAAATTATTCAATTACAGATAAAATCAACATTTGGATAATATCTCGTGCTTCTCGAGGATTTAAATCAGTACTTTATGTATAGAACCAGAGAAATAAAGGTAAAGGAAACACTAAAGAGGATGAAGATCGCAAAAGCTGTTGGGACATTCCAATTGAAGTTTAAAAATATCTTAGAGATGTAGGAGTTAGTTGGTTGAGAAATCTGCTTAACAAGATGTGGTGCACTAACAAAATTCTTGAGGAATGGAGGAAGAGTGCCTTGATACTTCTCTATAAGAACAAGGGAGATATTCAAAGTTGCTCAAACTACCAAGGCATAACACTGATAAGTATAGAGAGAGTGATGGAATAGAGATTAAGGAAGATTATAAAGATATCAGAGAATCAATTTGGATTTATAACTAGTTAATCAACCGTAGAGACAATACGCTTCAACAAATTGCTCAAGTATTGGGTAAAGATCTTCATATAGTCTTAATAGGCTTGGAGAATGCATGTGATAAAGTGACTTGGGAGGTGCTATGGTGGTCTTTAATGTAGAAAAAAGTTCTTGTGAAATATATTGAACTAATTAAGAAAATGTATAGAGATAAAAGGACACATGTAAGGACATGTGGAAAGCAAATAAGTGAATTTTTTATCGCAGTAGGATTACATCAAGGGTTGGCTTTAAGTCGATTTTTATTCGCTGTAGTAATGGATGAATTAACAAAATCTATCCAGGATAAGGTGCCTTAGTGTATAATGTTTGTAGATGCTATTGTCTTATGTGTTGAGACTAGACCGAAGATCAACACAAAGTTGAAATTGTGGAGAGAAATGCTAAAATCAAGAGGGTTCAAACAGAGTGAAGATTGAAGAAATGGAATGTAAAATTCAAGTCAAACAAAGAGAAAGATCAGAACATAGCAACATTAGATGGGATGGTGATACCTAAGTGGGATCATTTTGATATCTAAGGTCAATCATATAGATGGATAGAGAGATTGATAGTAATGTGACCCATAGGATCTAGGCTAGTTAGAGTAAGTGGAAAAACACTACAAGTGTACTATATGATAAATGAATTCCTATTTGATTAAAAGACAAATTCTATAGGATAGTTATTGGACCAACATTGCTGTATGATAGTGAATGTTGCATGACTAAGAGATTACATTCACAAAAAATGAGTATAACAAAAATGCGAATGTTGAGGTGGATGTGCGGATATACAAAAAAAGATAAAATGAAAAATGAAGACCTCTGTAAGATGTTTGGAGCGATACCTATTGAATACAAGATAAGTGAGAATCGTTTACATGGTTTGGACATATATGATATAGACCTATAGATGTTTCAGTTAGGAAAGCGGAAGTTATAAATAATGAAAAAAAGGATCAAGGCTAGGAGAAGACCGAAAAAGACTTGAAAGAAAATTATTCGAAAAGATATGGCGGCGATAAAGTTGCAAGAACACATTGCCTTGGATAGCAACGAGTGGAAGAGAAGAATTCATGTTGACAACTTAATGTAAGTTTATATATTGGTTCATGTAGCTTACACAATTTATTGGGATAAACGCTCTGATGATGACGACGATGATGACTAATGATTTTTACTATATTACTTGTATTTTTACACAATATCTATCTAGTTTTATCCGTACATTCAAAATATGTTATCATATATATATATATATATATATATATTGAGAGAGAGAGAGAGAGTTTATATATAATGCACTGATAGTGTATATTTTTTATATATTGTTAATGCATTAAAAGTTGATACCTTATTAATAAATCCTTATAAGTAAATTGCAAAAATTTTATTTGTATTTATTTTAAGGGTTTGACTTTTTTTTATTTGTTTATTGATGACTTTACAAAATCTAATTTGTTTAGCTCCAATGCTAAAAGTATTAAGTTATAATTTACAAAAGAAAGCTTCAGTATTGTCAAATTCTTTATTTCTGTCTTTTGCTCTCATCAGAGACACTAGTGTTTCCAACAAGAAGCAATTATTCTTTCTGTTCTTGACGTGATTGTTTTTCAGGAAAACCACCACTCTCCTTGGCTTCACACCAAAAGAGCTGCCTTAAACATGACCACTCTGAACATGTCTTTAACAAGTTCTCCAACTCCAACAATGGCAAGTGCCATTGCTCGAAGCAAAGGCAATATCAGTTAATTTTTTTAAAAAAAATTGAATTATTAAGTTGAAATTATGTGATCAAAGTAATTTTAGTGGAGTTCCTATTAAAGTGGACCAAGTCAAGATTAAAATGTTTGAGTTTGGTTGGATTCATCTTAATTGTGGCGAGTTGTAGGTCAATGTTAGAGGCTTTTGAATTAGGATGGGATAGCCCAGCCACTGGTGGGATAGTTCTGGAGGATGGTGGAATCAAGGTCTTACGGGTTCGAGGTTGAGGTTGAGGTCAGGCTTGAGCAAGAAAAAAAAATCAAGAAGAGAAAAAAAATTCCCACATGACATTTATATACTCAAAGGAAAGAAAAAAAAAAGAAAAAACTGCCAGATTAGTAAGTTAATAGTGATTTTGTAATTCTATTTGATTTTAGGCCACATTTTACATAAAAAAATATAAGACTAAATTTATTTAAATTTTGTACAAAGAATAAATTATGACTTTTACAAGTCTACGTCAATCTTGTAATTTGACCTTAATGATATCAACTTTGCTTTACAACAATCTATCAATAAATCTAACCGCTGAAATCATTCAACATTGTACAAGATTAAGAATTAAGTGTTGGGTATTTGATTTTCTATATAGAATTTTAATCATTTGTTTAAATTGATACTTTTTAAAGCCATGTAATCAGTTTCATTAAAATTTGTTACTAACGATTTTTACCACACTACTTGTATTTTTACGCAATAATAAAATTTAGGCTTAAAAACAATTTGTCTAGTTTTATCCGTACATTCAGATTATGTTATTACTATTATATTATGATTTTAATAAATTGATTTAAACTAATCAAGCTTTAAGTAAAACTAGTCATTCAAAAAAGGTAAAACTAGTGAATATGGTAGGTTTTACAATTGGAAGTGGGGACGGGGGGCATTTCAAATTTGATTTATAAACAGTAAAAATTCTTACAAAAAAAAATAAAGAAAGGTTCATTCCATTAATAAAACATTCATATATATTGTCACGGTCAAATAGAATGGAAAGAATAACAATTATAGTATTATTTATTTTCCTTTAGTTTTAAAGTATATTTGCATGGTGTATAAAATTTTGAATGTATGAATATTAAGTTATTTGTCATGGTTAAAATTTTAATTTTTCAATGACTTTGCTAGCCACTAGAGTATGAATATTTTCCTTATAAATTACTAGAGCATAGCAAGGGTCCAACCCGTTAATTAATTTCGAATAAAACTTCACCAAACCTCAGCCAATGAATACTATACGTAAGTACAATTCGTCAACTAGCAATGACTGGCATCACTAAATTCGGATCGAGTCTACATTTTGTCCGTAGGACAGTTTTTAATAATAATAATAATAATAATATGGTAGCGGTGGCAAATAGAATATGAATCATTCAAAAGTGGACCGCATTTACTGACATGTGCTTGCTAAAATTGTGATTGAAAGTAAAAATGTAATACCAACAATTGATGGACGTGGGTAACAAACGACTCTCGTCTTTTAAGTAAGGTCAAGATTTGAATTTTGATTTGTGTATGGAATGTCAGTGTTGGGAGGGAGATAAACCTAACCACGCTCTACTTCTCTCGACTCTCGAATAGTCACCGAAGGTGAAAACCGAAGAATTTCGACAAAAAAAAAGCAAAAATATAATCGAGTACAACTATTTGATCTCAATTTCATGATTATTTTAGTTTAATTTATTTATTTTTAAATTGATTTTTAATTCTAATTATTCGAATAATAAATTAGGTCGAATTCAAATTTATTAATATTTGATTCAAATGACTTATGAATCTTATCAAGTTTTTTTTAATATATATAAATATTTATGAATATTTTCTTTATAAATTATGAATATTTTCTTTATAAATATTTTCTTTATAAATTACTAGAATATAGCTGGAGTCCAACCCGTTAATTAATATCGATTTAAACTTTACTAAAACTCAGCCAATGACTACTGTACGTAAGTACAATTAGTCTACTAGGAATGACTGGCATCTCTAAATTCGGATCGAGCCTACATTTTGTCGGCAGGACAATTTTTATTTTTAATAATAATAATAATATGGTAGCGGTCGCAATAGAATATGAATCATTCAAAATTGGACCGCATTTACTGACATGTGTTTACTAAAATTGTGATTGAAAATAATACCGTAATCGAATCATATTTGATTTTAATTTTATGATTATTTAAATTTAATTTATTTATTTTTGAATCGATTTTGAGCTTGAATTATTCGAGCAACAAATTGAGCTGAGCTTGAGTTTTTTAATATTTAACTTAAATGATTTGCGAATCTTATCAATTTTTTTAATATATATTTTTAAAATTTTTATTAAATTATTATTTTATCCTTATCATATATAATTAAAGATTGCTAAATCCAATATATCTAATCAAATTTAAGCAATTCAAATATCTTATCAAATTAAATTTGAGTCAATTTTTAATTTTTAAGTCTAATTATATTTAAATCTAATGCTGAATCGTTTTTCGATTCGATTACTTTCATACTTAAAAGAAGTCTAAATGGACTGACAAAGAGAACAGTGGAGGCAAGGTATTTTATTCCCTGGTTTGAATTATTAATAAAGTAAAAAAAAAAAAAAAAAAGGGACCCAGCTGCAGCTTGCCCCCACTCCTGTCGCTCAACATAATTAAAGCAACATCCTTCCATCAATAATGGAAATGAATTCCATGTATCTTTCGCTACAAGTCGAAGGAAGTGTCTGACTGACAGACACCACCATATTCCCTATGCTAAGCATTTTCTTTTAAACTTTAGTGGAGAGGCCACTCCATATTTGAGATGCTGCCACGTGTGCAAAATCAAATCGAACGTACGTATATTTGCCACAAACAGAACCCTTCCTTCATTGCTGTCTGCTGATCCTCCTGTCCTGTGTTCTTGGATTCTCCATTGATCTCAACCCAATGCCTTTGGCTTTGTCCCTTCTTATTTCTCTATTTAATCTCTGCATCATTTTTGCTTTTGTCTCCCATCCATGCCTCTTTCTTTTTTCTGGTCTGATGATATCTTTTTAGTGAAACAAATAATGATACAAATAAGTTTTTTGTTACTGTAAATTCATAATCATTAAGTCAATAATTTGACCAGAAGCATGAAGGTTGGGATTTCACGTCGGCACATCTTCTGCCTTTTTCCCCAGTTTTTGATAGCCAGGGACTGTTTGGTTCGAGGAAGTTAATTTTTTTTGAATTGATTTTCCAAGTCATTATACTTGGTAGATTCGGAAAATGTTAGATTTTTGTGTTTAGTTGAACAAAAAAAAATGTAATATATTTTATGTTTGCTTAATTGTTTGAAAGAATGTAAGATTACCTAATGATTTGTTTTATTATAATACCTTAATAATATTATTATTACTTGATGAAATGAAATATCATGTGAAAACAATTATATTTAACTTATTAATCTATTTAATATGTAACAACATTAAAAAAAGTTACATAGTTAAACAAAAAAATTATTTGTGTTAGATCAAATTCAAATATAGATAATCATGTATGGTTATAACATAAACCAGAGAAATATATAATTCGAAGAACTAACCAAATAAAGCATAACAACAACATTGGAAACCATTTAGTTCTACATAAGAAAAGTTGTTCAAACTCACAAGCAATTTGTTTTATGAAATAAACAATCATTTACCACATAAAGAAAAACCCAAAATTAGACTTTATTATAAGAGGAATGATGTTAGTTGTAGTTGTTATTAATGATATCATTTAATATTTTTGAGAAATTTCTGCTTGTGGTTCAATCTCTCATTTAGGATCCAATACTCTAGAAATGCAATTTCTGCATCCCTCCCTCCGATCTTTATACATTTTGTGATAGGCACCATGATAACCCAAAGCTTGTAATTTAGCTTCCTCTCAAGTATAAAATCATATTAAATTAAGATTTTGTTTGATAAAAAGAGTGAAAATCATTTGACCGCTCAACATTGTATTTCGTACGCTAAAATCACTTGAGAACTTAGAAAAATGGAAGAGCACAGTGGTTTGCTTGATCTTTCCACTGCAGATGATGAGATCCTGAAGCGTTCGAGGAGGAGATTTAAGCGAGTAGGGGGAGTGTTAGAGGCTCATGAGGAGAGTGAATCTTTCTCTGAACCTTTTGTCCAGGATAGTCAAAAAGAGGATAAAGCAAAACTTTCTTATTGAGACAAACTCACTAGTGCAATGGAGTGTGATAAAAATTGTTGGGATGAGTGGACGGATACTACAAGAGATGAAGAAATGTCTTTTGCTAATTAGATCTCGAATGATGAGGAATAGACGAGCTACATTCCTAAAGTGACATTCACTAAGGAAGAAAAACTCCAAATGCGAAAACCATGTAGTAATGCACTGACAGTGAAATAGTTGGGCAAGTCTATTGGCTTTCAGATTTTGATTACCAGAATTAAATAATTATGGCACCTAGAAGGAAGGTACCAGGTAATTGATTTAGGACATGATTACTTTCTTTTCAAATTTGAGAAGAAAAGTGATTATAGTTATGTCCTAGAAGGGGGTCCTTGGATTATCAGATCTTACAGTTCGTCAATGGATCCCAAATTTCAATCCTTCTACAGATAAAACATCCAAGGTCATTGCTTGGGTTAGATTTCCTGGTCTCCTAATGGAGTATTATAGCACCATTGCCTTGTCTCGAATGGGAGCTTGTGTTGGGAGGGTGATCAAAATTGATTGCAACACTGAAGAGGCCATCTGTAGAAAATTTGCCCTACATTGCATGGAGATTGACTTGACTCAGCCTTTGGTGTCTAAAGTAATGGTAGGGAAGCATATATAATTGATTGAGTTTAAAGGTTTCCACTTCATATGTTTTCAGTGTGGAAAATTTGGGCATCGAGTTGATAATTGTCCATCCTTAGTCAAAGAAGCTGCTGATAGTCATACTGATTTAGTTCAACCAGAGGGGTTGGCAGTTCTGAAGGAGTGGAACAAACAAACATTTGGCAATATTTTAAAAGGAAAAGACAGCTGATGGCCTGGCTTGAAGGTATACAGAAGGAACTTGAAGTCCAGCCAAATCCTTTTCTGTCACAATTGGAGGAATGTTTAATTGCTGAATATAATGAAGTCCTGCATCAAGAGGAAATTTTATGGTTCCAAAAGTCTCGATCAAGATGGGTTAAATTCGAAGACAAAAATACTAAAATTTTCCACATGACTACAGTGATACGAAAGAATAGAAATAGAATAGTAGCTTTAAAAAGGGTAGATGGGTTGTGGTGCAAAGAATAACAAGAGCTCAAAGGAATGGTGACAGAGTTCTTTGAGAATTTCTATACGGCTGAGACTCACGATGCTGATGTGGTTTTGCTATGTCCACCTTTTCGGAACTTATTTAATGAGCAGTGCTTGATTGATTTGAAAAGTATTCTAGATGAAAATGAAATAGTTAAAGCCTTAAGATCTATGCCTTCCTTTAAGGCTCCGGGACCAGATGGATTTTCGGTTGAGTTCTATCGTGCCAACTGGGATGTGGTTAAGCATTCCATGTGCAAGTTCATTCAAGAAGCGTTCACTAATGGTTGGTACAATGCTGAACTTAGTAAAGTGTTGATTGTTTTGTTGCCCAAAGTGGAACATCCAGAATTAGTGCCTCAATTTCAGCTATGCAATGTTGTGGTGAAGATGATTTCAAAGATTATAGTAAGTCATGTTCGACCCCTATTGTCTTCTATTATTACCCCTACGCAGAGTAGTTTTATTCTAAGAAGAAGTAGTGTTGATAATATCATTGTAGTTCAGGATGCAGTTCACTCTTTTTAAAAAAAGAAGGGTAAGGAAGGGGACATGATTTTGGAGATTGATTTCGAAAAGGCTTATGATCGGTTGAATTAAGATTTCCTTAAATGGGTATCAACAGATTTCAATTTGCCTGAATCGTTGGTTAACTTGATTATGTTTTGTGTCTCCTTGACTGAGATGAATGTCCTATGGAATGGGGAATTATGTTCATATTTCAAACCTACTTGAGGCCTTCGTCAAGGTGATCCTTTATATCACCGTACTTATTTGTGATGTGCTTACAAAATTATCAGATATGATAGATGAAGCAGTCAATAATGGAGTTTGGCGTCCCATATCTTTATCAAGATGAGGTTCGGCTCTATCCCACTTATTTTTTGCTGATGATTTGTTACTATTTGGGAAGGCCACTATGAGCTAGTGTGAGGTTATTATGGAATGCATGCAAGTCTAAGTTATTCACTTCATGCAATGTTTATGCTAGCCAGTTAAATAGTATTAAAGCTACTACAGGGATGAAACATAGTGTTGAGTTTGGGAATTATCTTGGAGTGCCCATCCATACCAATCGAGTGAATAAGTTCACTTATCAGTTTTTAGTGGAAAATGTGAGCAGTCGTTTAGCTGCTTGGAAAGCCTCTCAACTTTCACTAGTTGGGAGAATGACTTTAGTTCAATCAGTAAAAAGTACAATTGCTTCTTACTCTATGCAAACGGTAAAGTTGCCTGTGGCTATCGCCCAAAGTATTGATTGCCTTAACATAAATTTTTTGTGGGGATCTACTTTAGAAAGGAAGCGAGTGCCTTTGGTTAAATAGGAAGATGTGTGTCAGCCTAAAGAGTTTGGAGGCTTAGGTATAAGGAAAATAGTTGATATGAATGCTGCTATGATATCCAAGGTTGGTTGGAAATTGGAAACTGGAGATATTAGACTTTCGGGAGAAATTCTGAAGTCTAAATACTTTAAAAATTCATCTTTCATGAATGCCAAAGCAAGGTCAGATGCTTCCTTCACTTGGCGCAGCATTTTATCGTGCAAAGACATAATTAGGCGAGGTAGCACATTGACTATCGGTAATGGTCAGCGGGTATCATTTTGGTATGATAGATAGGCATGTGACAAACCACTCTTCACCTTTTTGGAAAGGGATGAATTTCCACTTGGGTGTGAAGATAAAGTCAGGGATTTCATAGTTGATAAAAGGGATTGGGACTGGAGTAAATTATTCTTGTTACCCAATGTTATAATTAATGGAGTAACTTCGATTATCCTTAAGCCTTCAAAGGAGGATAAAGTCCACTAGTCATCAGCTTCCAGTGGCATTTTTTTTTGTAAATTCAGCTTACCGCATGTTAAAAGGTACAGGTGCCACCAATTTTAATTGGAAACTCAAGATGCCACCCAGAGTGAAGACTTTTATGTATTTAGTTTCAAGAAATAAACTATTAACAAAAGAAAGATTTATGAAAAGAGGAATGTCAGCAGATTCTACATGTCCACGTTGCAGTGCAGCAGTGGAAAATATTTTACATGTATTACGTGACTGTAGTTTGTCACAACATATCTGGTCCAGATGGTTAAAAGGGTCTTTGTTGGAGTAGTTTAATTCCTTGTTTTTGACTAATTGGATTGCCACAAATGTGAGGTGCAAGTCTGTCTTGGTGGACAGTGGGATTCCTTGGCCATTACTTTTGGGCTGTATATGTTGGTATCTATGGTATTGCAGGAATCAAATGATTTTTGAAGAAGGTTTTACTTGGTCTGAGAATGGTTTAAATATGATATTGCGTTATATATATATATATATATATATATATATATATATATATATATATATATATATATATATATATATATCTGAATTTTTGCAGATCAATAAAAGCTAGGAGAATGTAGGTGCGTCACAGTCCTCATGTGTTCGCTGATATCCCCCTATAAGGCCTTTCATCAAAATAAATGTGGATGCTTTAGTTTTTATGGGACAGAATCAAATGAACAAAGGTTAGGCAACAGTTGGTGGCTTATTCCGAGATGAAAATGGCAGCTGGCAAGCTGGTTTTGTCAAAAGGCTAGGTCGGTGTTTTGTTATCAAAGCAAAAGTCCTTGCCATCTATTTTAGTCCGGTTCTGGCATGGGAAACAGGTTACAAGTCTATCCATATAGAATCGGACTCCTTGGAAGCTGTTAATAAGATTCGAGGGCAACTACAGGAAACTGATCCTTTATTCATGGAGTTAAAGAGTTGTCAAGGCTTAATCTCGAGGGACTGGCATTATTTTTTGATGCATACGCATCGTGAAGCCAACGATTGTGCAGAGTATTTGGCAAATATGGCTCAGGCAAGCAAGCTCGTGTTAACAAAGATTGCTTTTCCTCCAGAGCGGCTGGTTCACTTGTTAGAAGATGATTGTAGGGGTATTAGTTATTTGAGAATTAGCACAAGCTAAGTAGTGTTACTGATGGAGGCCTATCAGGCTCACAAATCCCAAGTCATGTTTGTGATGATCATGATCCTTTGAGCATCCATGGAGGTCCAATGACAAGAGCTAAAACAAAGATAATGCAACAAGTCTTGATTGGTTTCATTAATATTGTTAGCGAGAAAGCCCAACAAAGTTTGAGCATGGAGGATGACAAAGTCTTCTACAACATGATCCAAGCTCAAGTTCAACCTTCTTGAAGACTCAAAATATTGGGTCGAAATGCAATTGGGCTGGTGTATAAATTGGGCCTAGTGCAATTGGGCAAATTGCTATACTTATTTTATTTAGTTATGTATTATTGGGCTGAACATTTTATCTTAATTTAATTTAAGCCCAATTCCTTTTTATTTAATAGGAATTGTAGGATTTCTATTTCTTGTTCTGCAAGTTTGCTATTTCCTGTTCTGCAAGTTAGGAAAGTAAGATTCTTATTACTTATGCTGTAAGTTTGCTATTTGTCTATAAATAGCTATGTAACCCTTTCGGCAGAACACAATTGATTTTAGTAATAAAATTGAAAGACTCCTTCTCTTTGGTTCTCTTGAGGACTCTTAAACTTATCATGGTCTTCCTTGTGGCGTTCTTCTATCTTCCACCAATTTATACCATAGGTTCTTGCTTTTCTAAGTACCGAGTCTTGGTCCAATACCACCAATTTATACCATAGGTTCTTGCTTTTCTAAGTAACGAGTCTTGGTCCAATACCACAGGTTCTTGTGTTTCTACAAAACGTGTCTTGGTTTTACCTTTAATTTTTTGTTCTACTTTGTTGTGTTTTTAACTTGTTTTTGTTTTATCTTCGATTGTTCTTCGTGTTCTTCGTTGAACCTCAACCTCATCTTCTTTCGGTGAGGTTCATATCAGTTACGATCCTATGCACCATAAAAAAGGCTTCCTCTCAAGTATTATAAATACCTAGCTCTCAAGTATTATAAATACCTAGCTTATGTGCATCAAAGACAACATAATGTTTATCTACCATTTTCACAAAACTTGAAAATCATAATAACTACATCAATTTTAGATGTACAAGTTTCCTTAATTTCTTTCCATAAAGTGCTTATAAGTCTTTCTTCTACATTTTTCTTGAACTTGATTATTTGTAACAACTTGAATTGTTAAGCCATGCTTGTCTATTAACAAATCTTTTACCAAAAAGTAAAAACCTTTTGATGCAAGAACCATTTCATAGTAGGTATACTTGATAAGAACTCATATTTATTCATTCTTCAAACTAAGGCAATATTCAAATCTTAAATTACTCTATATAACAATCAGGCATAAACCATAAGGTAAATTTTTTTATATGAATGATAACTTTCAGTTGTGTAAAAAAAGGACATCATGGATTCAATCATGAAAACAATAACTTTTTTTATAAGCCATGCAATTTATTAAAGAAAATCATTTTGAGAGAAATGGAACCCTAAGAGAGTAAATGTAATGTCTCAATCCCACAATGGAATATTGTGAGGATCTATAATACTATATATATATATATATATATATATATATATATATATATATATACTTGAATCCATACTTGTGATATGCCTTTTATGGAACAAAATCACGAGATCTTCAAGTCAAAGCGAATAATACCTCGCAAGTGTAGGTGTGGGACATGCTAAACGAGTTGGGCTAAACTGAATTCGACGCAAAACTAGATCAATATTATATAGCTCGAAATCAAAACCCCTCAAAGAGATTTTGGTTTTGCTCTAATTTGGCCCGTTATAGGATTGGATTGGTTTTAACTATTTAAAGTCAAAATTGAATAAAATCTAGTTTAATATAGGTTCAAAACTAGTGGTTCCAGACCCATTTTGGTTCCAGAATCGGAATCTATGTAACGACTATATAACCATTGCAATTAACCCTTTCCCTTAGTGCTGTTAATGTCGACGTGACATCAACAGATCGCTGGGGCAATGACTACTATATAGTCGTTGCCCTTTTTAATTTTTTTTCTTTTTTCATTTCCTTTATTTACCTATAAATATCTCCCTTCTAAACTCATTTTTCTTTACCCCATCTCTCTAATTATCTTTAATTCTCTCAAAATCACTTACACTATTCTCTTAAATTACTTACAATTCTCTTCAATTCTTTTTCTCCAATTCCTTACTATATATATTTATTTACTTAACTTTCTTAAAACTTCTTTCAATATATTTATTTACTTTCAATTTCAATTTAAAAAAATGTTAAAACCTTTTTCGTCATTTAGCGTCCATCTTTTGTGTTCTAGATCCTGCTTATACCCTGAATTAGGGGACGAGTTTTTCAATGAATTTGAACTCAATATTCATATGGAGGAAGAGCTTCCGATTCCACTGGCCCATGGTGGTCAAACACAATTATCCGTTGCCACCACTGCCATTACCGCTGTCACTACAACATCTTCGAGATCGAAGTCGAACTGCGCTAAGCTAAGTAAGGTATGGGAACACTTTGACATTATGTAACGGTCTGAGTGTACATTTTTACACAATTTTTACTAATGTTTCACACATTTTTACTGGTTGGGCTGTCTGTGATGCCTTTAACACTTGCTCATTAACAGTAGTAAATGGTAGACATTTATTCAATAAATTCAGAATATAAAATTTTTTACAATATTCCATACGCTTTACATCCCCTGTTTCTATTTTACAATAATGTAGTACTGTATACAAGTGTCTGAATATATAAGAGAAGTAATTGTACCTTAAATTTCAATGCTCTTTGTCCCAGTAGGCTACTTGCAGCTATATTTAATTGAGGAAGCCATCAAATAATCCTCGTGATTTAATCTAGAAAGTTTGAAAGTAAGGGGTGAACGAACCACATGCTCAGTAAAGGAATCGTATGCTGCTTGATATAATGAAATCTATATGCTGGAAAATATTTATTTTTCCATAAATATAAATGGAATAAATAATTTAATTTCCACCACTTCAGTAACAGTTCAAAACAGGTGACAGTACAGTGGTAAAATAGTAGTTACGGTAAACAATCTTTTCAGTATAGTAGCTTATAAATATCCAATTCACTAGATAACAGTTCAGTAATTATTTCTGTTTTAGTTTCTAATCTTCAAAGTATTCTTTCTTAATGACAGTAAATTTCCTTTCAGGTCGGTAAACAGTATTCCGTATAATTCAATTCAGTAAACAAAAATCAATAGATTTCAGTTCAGTAAACCGAAATCAGTAGCTACTAGTTCAGTAAACAGTAATAAGTAGCTACTAGTTCAGTAAACAGAAATCAGTAAGTTTTAGTTCAGTAAACATTAAACAGTAGCTTTCAGTTCAGTAAACAGTAATCAGTAATCAGTAGCTACCAGTTCAGTAAACAGTAAACAGTAGCTTTTAGTTCAGTAAACAATTCAGTAAACAGTAATTCACAGTGCAGTACAGTAAAACAGGATTTAGTAAATCCTTTCAGTAAACAGTAATTAGTAAGTTGAGACTAGGCATCACCCTACATCATATCATGCTATCATCGTCCAGTAAGGGACACAGTAATCATCCCCGAAAGGACACAGTAACAGTATATAGTGAGATCTATGGCCATGATCTATAGGGTGTCCTCGGTGTACACTTACCAGGTGACATTTGGGACGCTGATGACTGGCAGGTCAATCAGCCACATGACAGTTACAAACAGTAGTAAGCATGAATATCGGAGCCTAAGTCTCAAAACAGTATAAAAACCGTACCATAACCTTTATGGATCTTATTCAAAGAAATTTAAAATATTTCGTGTTTATCCATAAGGCTCACAATTATATATATCATCACCTCTATGGAATTTTTAAAGTAAATCAATTCAGTATGAAATTCCATAAAGGTATAAAAAAATCATTTCTTTTCTCATAAAAATACCTTTAAGGAGTTTAATTTAGTTAAATCAATTATTTCAATTATTACTTCCGAAAAGTATTTATTTCTCATTTCCATATACCATAAATCAGTCGGTAAATATTCATGTATCAAGTGAGAAAGTAACTAAATATTCAATTTGAATATTTAATATCATATAACATAAATCAACTTCTCACTTTAATAAAAATATGAAACATGAATATTTAATTTCTCATAACTTTCTCATAATTTCCAATTTATGGAAAGTTGGTGGAAATTATATTCAAAATTTCCCATTTAAATCATTTCATGCATCTAAAATATTTTATAATATTTTAGAATACTTTTGGAAATTTTCCGATAGTATAACGACTGCGGATTCCTAACCTCCTGCACACAACTCACAGTATATAAACCAGCTTTTCAACCACAGATTTTGCATGTTTTCAAACCAATTCTTGCATTCAATATGCTCATAACATTTAACTCAAGAAAACATGCTATTCATTATGTCACTACAACTCACACACTCCCCCTTACCAGTTTTATGAAGCCGAGCTTCCCGGTTACGTTTATCGAATTCCGTCAACTCCGGTTGCAAAAATAATTTTATC
Organism: Heritiera fomes; assembly: GCA_032173925.1. NCBI lineage: Eukaryota > Viridiplantae > Streptophyta > Magnoliopsida > Malvales > Malvaceae > Heritiera > Heritiera fomes. The sequence goes on along the minus strand of JAPDPM010000002.1, from coordinate 38,892,845 downwards.
AAGAATTATTAATATTTTCCCCCTTATTTTTAAACCACTAGTATTCATAAAATGCAGCCATTAATGTCCTTTGATAAGTACAACCAGTATAAATTATACTGGTATTTAAAACTCAATTTCCTCATTTTGCTCCTTTTTCGGTTTTAATTTCACCAAAAATTCTCTTTTAATTTCTACAATTGCCTTTTATCAAAATACCTAATTTTCAGCACTAATTTATAAGGAAATCAAGTCATGGCCGAACCTCATATGCCACTTTTATTGACTTTTCCATCTTCAATTTTCTTGTTTTCAATTATTTATCTCTTGTCTACGTGAACCATTTCATTTATCATTTGTTGCTTATAGCTATAAATTTCCCACTCTTCTATGTCCAACCGAACTCCCCTGTCATTAGTATGATTTTTGATTCTGCTTCCTTTCATGTTTTTCAAGCTTCTAATCAACTTATTTAATTTCCTTTAACTACTTTTTATCATCAAACTACAATTTTCAGCTCAATTCCCTTCTTGTTCTTCATCTACCTCGAGATCCAAATCTATTATACTTTCATAATCCAACAAGACTTTAACTAACAACAAGTTTAAAGTTCTAATTCTCATGCTAATACACATATAAATTCATCATGTATTATCAAAGAAACCATAAAATTTTGACATCTTACCTTGACCGGTTGGTGATCTCGAAAACAGAATTTTATTTTCTATTTTAATTTCAGCCTTCCTCTCTTCTTCCTTTGATACTTAAATTGATGGAGGAAAGATGGGATATTAAGATTAAGAGGTTAACTATTAATATATGAATTTTTTTTTATTTTTTTTGAATTTTCTCTGGCTAAAAGATGGCCAAAACAGAACACAACTCAACTCCAAAATGGCTCTCTCGTAGTGAAGTAGAATCGATGATGAATAACTAAAATTGGCTGAGGTCTTTGCTTCAGTTAGTTTCTTTTTATTCAAGGCCTCCAATAACATTCAGCCACCTAGCTTTTTATCATATTTTTCTCATCATTTCATGTCCAGTTTGCATTTAATTTTCTAAAGCAAACTGCATTAAAGGAAAGGTGGAGGGGCTCCTTGCTGTCCCGTTTTCTGACCAAGTTTTCTTCTTCTCTTTTAGTAAGCTTTAACAAATAAAATCTTCTTATCTAATAAGCTTTTAATACTCCATCTTTTAAGCAAAATTTCCATTATATTTATATTATAAAACTTATATTTTATCGGCCTTTAATTTGCTAAACAGAACAGTACAAGAGCAGCACAAAGTGGCGTTGAAGTCCACTTTGCTGCACTCTTTTGTTTTCTTTAGCCAATCATATGGGCTCACATGTTAAGTTTAACTTCTTTTCTATTTCAAATATGATTTATATTATATTTTATACTATAAAAATCATGGCTGATTTTTCTTTAAATTTCTTCTCAAATCTTGAGCAGAATCGGCAGCAAGGTTAACGTGTTTGCTGCCCATTTTTCTGCCCATTTTCATTGACTCTTTTTGCTTTCTTTTTATGCATATCTCAGCCAATAATGCAGCCATGTGTCCAATCAATAATATTCTTTTTTTCTACTATTATTTATCCATTTTTACAGCAAACAAAGATTGCATTTCAGCTGGACTCCACCGTAGATCATACTCCAACAACACTTTACGTGTAGTCCAATTGGCTGCACGATTTTTGTTTTCTTTCCGTATTTGTTTCAACTTTATACAATATACTACAATTCATGAATCCAAAAATTCCAAATTGAGAATGGAAATTCATTCCTTCTTTATTTAAATTCCACTAAATAATTAACACTATCAATAATTCATAAGTATAGTGTACAGTGTAATAAAATCGAGTCTCACACATTATGTGAAAGGTAGGTATATTCGAACATTGTGCAATTTGTAAATTACGTAAATCGATCTATAGTTGTAAACTTAGTAGAAGTGGTTGAGGTACGAATATAGTTAAAAGAAATTGAGTTAATAAGCATAAATTTGATTTAGATACCATAAAAAATAGGGAAGGTTCCCAATCCCAAATTAATCCACAAAGTGAAACTAATTTTTTTTAAAGAACAAAGCTAAACAAGATTTAGTTAGATTTATAGTTAGATGTGAACAATGTTTTGTAATATGTGAAAATGAAGGATATTTAGAATATGTTTGTCAATATTGACAACCTGCTTAGCAACCAATTTTTAGACATACCTTAAGAAATAATTGCATGAATATGCAAATAGAATATAGGCAATCATTAATTGATAATCTTATAAATGTTTTATCTAGGGTTAGTTTAACTAGTGATATTTAGACTAATATTAATTGTTTAAGTTATCCTGTAATTATTTGTCTTTGGATAGATGAAAAATGGTGCATGCAAAACATATTTTATCTTTAGATTTATTGGATCAATCACATACCGCATATACCATTGCCCAATATATTACTAATATGTATAAAATGTATTATATTGAAAATAAATTTTTTTCTATTACTTTAGATAATGCATCATATAATAAGGTCGTTATTCCAATTTTAATTAATAATTAAAAACAAAATTTTAAGTGGAGTAATTTTTCATGTTAAATGTGCATGTCATATGATTAATTTGTGTATTCAAAATGGTTTTAATATTAGTGGTATAAATGCAATTGAAAAAGACTAAAGCTTTAACCAAAGAGATCCATACCCCATATCACAAACGTGACTAGAAGCAGATTTGTCAAACAAGGGGATTTTTAATCCTATTATATTTTCACTTCTCGCAAAAAAAATGAAAGTTATTTCATCGTTTGCTTTCTTCTGTTTTATCTTATAAAGATATTGAAAGTCCTTTTATAACAATTATGTTTCTTCTCCTGCTTTACAAATTGATGAAAATGATTGGTTTTTTCTTGAAATGTTTTTGAATTGTTAACTTCTTTTAAACTTGTAGTGAAAAAATTTTCTGCTCAATATTATCCAACCATTCCTTTTTATTCTTTTAGTTTTTTTTTTTAGTTTTCAAAAAAAAATTTACATATAGAGAGGACGATAGTTTTAAGTTCTTTTGTGTATGACATGGAGGAAAAATTAAAAATTATTGGGAAAACAATTTCTCCAATTCATTGCATTGAATCATTACTACATCGTAATTAATGTAAAGAAAACATTTTTTTATTCTTATAAAGATTTCCTCAAGAGTGATATTGACGATCAAAAGTCGTTAATTTATGACATCTTTTGAGAATTGTTTTCTTTTTATGACAGTGAGAAGGAGCAATCCAATCAACTACAAGATTCTGACGATAAAGTTGATAGTTAAAGAAACGGTCGAGGTGTTTTGAACGCAATAAAGGAAAATAGAAGGAAGAGATTGAAGTTAAAGGAAAAAAGACACCGAATCATCATTCTCTCGATGAAGTCATGGAGGAGGTAGCTCAAATGAGCTATATCACAATTTTCGAATAGATAAGAAATTTGATCTGCTCTAGTGGTGGAAAGAAAACTAAAGACAATATTCAATCTTAGTTTTTTTAGCTTGAGATGTTTTCGTGGTTCAAGCATTATCCATTGCTTTAGAATACACTTTTCAACATGTGGAAGAATCATTAGAGATCACTGAACCAGTCTTAGTGCATCATCATTATACATGCTTATGTGTCATAAAAATTGGTTTGAAGTCAAATTCTACAATAAAAAATAAGGAATATCTAACGAGTTCAATAAGTATCATTCGACTGAGGAAGAAGAAATTTCAAAAAAATCATTATTAATTATGAACAATAGGGCATAGGAAATAGCTTTATTTTTCTTTCTTTATAAATTGTATTTAAATAATTCAAACATAGTAAATTTTTTATGGATTGTGGTATCGTAGTTTTTACCTTTCTAACCTTTTAAGGAGTTTTCCACATAAAAATTTTTAGTCTCCTTTATTGCTTTCGTTTATTAAAATTTGTTAAATAATAAATGAATTAAAGTGATAAGTTTAGAAAAATAAATAAAGATGTTTTTTTAAGTAAATGATAAATGCTTTAATATTTCAAATAATATGATAAGTTTTGAAATCTAAGCTAACTTTTTTAAATGATAAGTTTAATTAGATTAAAAATCTAATAAATAAGTCAATTCAATTTATCATATGAAATTGCAAATTTGTAAGTAAAAAAAATAAATAAATGAAATAAAAACTTTTTTTTGTGAATTAGATATGTAAATGTAATGCTAACTTAGTACTAATTTACTTTAAATTAGTAAATGTAATTGTTGTATAAAGATGGGTTGATCCCAAACCAAGTGGGGGTGAATTGGTTTCTAAACTTTTTCTAACTTAAAGTACTTTCTGACTAGAGTGCATTCTACACTAGTTGAATAGTTCACAATGCAACAATGTATAAAATACTTAATCAACAAACAATAAGTAATTTAAAGAGTGTAGGGAAGAGAAACTTTGCATAAAGATTTATAGAGGTTCAGCACCTTTGCCTCCATCCTCTACCTTAAGACTATTCCTAGGATTTTCCACCAAATTCATTATCTTGAAGTTGGTACAAACTCTCCTTTTTTAGGTTCAAGGAGAAAACCCTTCCTTTTTCACAGGTTTAGGGATAATCTACGCTTCCTTTTTGCAAGTTGAGGGGAAAACCTTTGCACAATTCATTTTAAAGGCTCAAGAGCAACTTTTACAACTGCTCTTTTTCTGGCTGAAGAAACTACCCACCTCACATTAAAATATACATTCGAGGAAACGCTCCCCTTACAAGTTTAGATATGTGTTTACAAATGGGTTCAAATATGCCTTTACTAAGGTTGAGTGAAACTCTTTGGCACTTAAAGGAATGTGATAAAGACAAGCTATGAAGAACTTAATCTTGTCTCTTTTCTTCTTTTTCTAACTTGAAGCTTTGGGGATAATAGTGTAAATTCAGATTTGAAAATTTTTCTCTGTTGTCCAAACTACTTTAAGCTATTAGCATTTATAGCTTTGCTTTAATGTCTTGGTCGTTGAAGTGATTCTTCCTATTAGCAAACTCAAAAATATGATCACTGGAGCTAGCCAGGCTTGATGTATATTGATAATTCCTTTAGTGTATAAATACTTCTAAGAGGAATGCTGCACAAACAAAATAAAAGGTATCGATACTTTCTTTAGCAGTACTGATACATGAAACATGGCATTAGCTTCTGTTTCAATGTCACAATAGTGTATTAATACTTCATTAGATCCACCAATATTAAAATTCATGCTCGATACATATTCAACTAATATTGATACTTAAACATGAAACACGTGCAATTCGCTTAATGAAGCAGGATATGCTTAAGTTTAAATACGTTAATTTAGTTCTTGACGTTATGTCTTACATATTTGACTTACAATAAATATCAAGCATGATTATATAAGAACTAAACAATAAATGCAATCATGCTCAGTACTAAAATTACATTCCACCTAAGTTTTTCATGATCATGTCAAAACTATAGTAGTTCAAAGTCAACAATAATGACAATTGACAAGTGAATATTGACAAGTTAATCATTCATATCTTTAGATATATTAATGATAAAAGGTATATGTAGTTGTTTTTAATTGTTATGTGTAGCATTTGGCAGCTCCATAGTTAGGCACTTTTATTAAGTTTGAAAAAATAGAAAATAAAGAAGAGAAAAATGAATTAGGAAATGCACTGAGGTCAAAAGGTTTTAGGCTTTTAATCAAATCAAATCAAATGAAGGTAATTTTGCAAGAAGTTCATTTCTAATTATGATCATAAAAGATAAAAAAGTTGCAAAACACACATTTATTTATTTGAATTGATTTGATTAATTTGATTAGATGTTTGCAACCCCTTCTTGCATTTTTTGCATTTCTTAACTCCTCCTTCTCCTTCTTCTTTTTCTTTTTCTTCTTCAAACTTCATAAAAGTTTAAGTTGCCAAATGTTGCCCATAGCAAATAGGATAGGCTAAATGAACTAATATATGAACTCATACTAAGTCATCATCATAAATTTTGCTCCTTTGCTCATTCTTATCTAAGGTAATATATTCGTCCAACTTTTGTTCCACCATATCTTTTTAGTTGACTTCCTTTCAAGTCTTTCTTAGTCTTCTCCTAGTCTTGACCTTTTTTCATTATTCATAGCCTTTGTTCTACTGATTGGAGCGTCCACAGGTTCATGTCGTATGTGTCAAACCAACGTAAATGAGTTTCACTCATCTTGTCTTGGATAGGGGCCACTCTAACCTTCTTGCTAATGTCTTCATTTCTCATTCTATGCTTATACTCACACATCCATCACAACATTTGCATTTCTACTGCACTTATTTTTTGTATATGCAATCAATTATGGATCACCACCTTATCTAATATTACAATGTTTCGGTCTTTCTCTTTATTTGAATTGAATTTACATTCCATGTATTAAGCCTTTGCTCTGTTTAGTCTGAACGCTCTTGATTCTAACATTTGTTTCTAAAGTTCTAACATCACGTTGACCTTCGATCTAGTCTTAGTATAAAGACAATATCATCTGCAAACATAATACATTATGGTGTATTATCTTGGATGGATTTTATTAGCTCGTCCACTATTGTAGTGAACAAGAATGGGATTAACGTCAACCCTTAATGTAGTTCTACTACGATATGAAATTTGCTTATTTGCCTTCCATATGTTGTCACGCATGTCCTTGCATCTTCATACATTTCCTTCATTATTTTAATATATTTCATGATGATTCTTTTCTTCATTAAAGACCACCATACGTCATAACTTGAAAGTCGTAACATGCACTTAACACATACACTTATTCCACTTACCAAATTTATGAACTAAATTTTTTCTTTTCACTTTAATGTTTGTATTAGGTGTCAGTGTAGTCTCTAAACGATTCTCACTAATCTCTTTATTATACTCCAATCTTACTAGCTTATACCTTAATCCTTAGGTAATTTAATTTACTATCTAAGACAGGTAGTAATCTTTTTTACCCACCATATTTTCTTGCCTAAAACATAAATTGAAAATATCCCCTCTTAAAATTAAAGATTTCCCCTATATCAAAATACTTGTAAAAATACACTCATTCAATATATCCTCAATCACAGCACTCATTTCACATCCAAATATTCACAATATACAAATCATAATCCACATCATTTTACATTCATTGAATCAAATTGCATTGCAATATCAATAAGATCCATGCTCACACATGATGACTATAACAATCTTATAATAATCTAGAGCAGTCCTATGTTACATCCCAATACATTGTAAGTAAACATGGACTGTGCATTGCATAATGTCTATACATGTAAACAAAAAGAGCATATGCCTTTCGCATAACTCATAAACAACAAAAGTAAGGCTTAAAGGATACTAGTGAGTATTAAAACTAGGTCTAGTCCTAATTGGCCCACACAAAAGCTCAACACTATAGCTTAGCTCAAATAATCTACAAGGAGTGGAAAAAGGGTGAGCAATCCATAGCTCATAAGTAGCTTATGTAAATGCATGCTAGGCTCATGTCGGTCTACATGTATGTGCATGTATGAATAGTAAATAAGGTAATATGTATTCATGATACCATGCCCTGATGTTGATGTACCAATACAGACTCACACTTTAAGGTTAAGGCTGTACAGAGTATAAGTCGGAAGGATACCTTAAGTATCTTATTTCTACGAGCCTTAACACAATGCTTAAAAGACATAGTCACTTGTCAAAACACTACACTAGCAATAGTATACATAGCAATACAATGATCAATGTGCTTGGTTGAAAACAGATTTGCTATGCATTTCATTCAAAATAAATTCACAATGCATTTGTTTAAAACAGATTTACTATGCACTTAGTTCAAAGCACAATCAATGTAGTTCAAAATAGATTCAAAATACACTTTGTTCTAAACACAATCATTATGCACTTAGTTCAAGGCACAATCACTATGCACTTAATTCAAAAATGCATTCACCATGCACTTGGTTCAAACAGTTTCTTATACACCTTGTTTTCAAACGAATAAACTATGAAAATTGAAAATTGATATAGTTAGGCAAAATGCCTAAAGATATTGAAAACGATTTTAAAATTGATCACTTGTCACTTTTAGGCAAAAGCCTCAAATCACTGAAAATGATTTCAAAATTGATCTCTTATCAATTTTAGGCAAAAGTCTCAAAACACTGAAAATGATTTCAAAACTAATCACTTATCACTTTTAGGCAAAAGCCGCAGATCATTGAAAATGATTTCAAAACTGATCACTTTTAAGCACAAACCTCAAATCTCTGGAAACGATGATTGGGAGAGTTTAGGCATAACCCCGATCACTTAAACACCCTTTGATGCAGAAGTGCCCACACAACTGGAAATATTTGGTTGTTCCCATCACTGCCAATGACACATAACAACTCTCTTTTTGTTGAGCTTTTCAGAAAACAAATATCTAGTCTTAGATAATGTTTGCAACCATTCTCTAAACAAGCTTTTAGTGCATTAAAACATATACAATATCTCTCAAATATAGTTGGAGAGTTTGGAATCTGTCTATGGACTTGCATCTTAATTGTGCTGTCAAGATTAGTTTCCCTAATTGCATTTGCATAACCCCACAAATGTGTAAATTGCTCCTTATAATTTCTTATCACCTTCTTTGCCACGTACTTCTTAGCCTTCCTAACCATGCTAAGTTTAATACCTGTTCCATATTCACTTGTCACAATTTTTTGTACATTTGAATCCTTCATGATGGGATTTCTCATAAACTTGTCAAAACAGTTTAGCCAAAATGGCCTAACTCATCTATTGATTTGTATTAACCTTATTGAAATCATAAGTATTCCTATAATTCTTCACTTGAGACGATTGCAACATCTTATTAAAAGATACATGTATTAACTAATGATAGTTAGGTGTAGCACACTTACCCCTCACAAAATCCTTATAATTTTTAGCCCAAACAATGGCCTTGTTACAATTAATAGCTAAGAATGACACAACATGTTTAAACTATTTTGAATTCTCAAACAACATGCCTAAATCAATATAAGGTATATTGTTCTCAATATTATATGCCAAAAACTGACTCTCCTCTCAGTAGCATCATATACAATGTCCTCCCCATCACTAACTTCCTCACCATATTCATTAGAGTCAAAATAGTCGCTACAATGTCCTTCTTCATTCATAGCCCCTCCTCCCTCAACCTCAGCCTCTCCACCACTAGCTTCTTCATTCATAGCCCTTCCTCTCTTAGTCTCAGTCCCAACCTCTACTCCCTTAGCTACTTCATTCATAATCCCTTATCCCTCAGTCTTTCCTCCTTTAGGTTCTACTACCCCAACCCCTTCCCTTTCAGCTTATTCTTTCTCCGCCCCTCTTTGCCTGTTACTTTTCCTATTTTTAAACTTGAACCTAGCAACAACTGTTTCTCCATTATTATTACCACTTACGTATTCAATATCAATAGATCAAACAGGATCTCTATCTACATCATTATCTGCACCTATGTCTACCTCACTATCAACCTTATCTACCCCTTCATAAATTATCATTCACAGATTTAACAGGCACATCATCTGCCTCAATAAGTTCTTTAATTGGTGGCTGACTTAATATATGAGAAATTATTTAAGGTTCATTTACACCATGTTTTATATAGATATCTAAAGCTGGTTATCGAGCCAGGTTAACGCAGCCCAGTTCAAAATCAAACTAGGTTAAACTAGCTCAATAACTAGAATCGGCCCAGCTTGGAAATGGTTCAAAAAAATCGAGCTTGGTAAGAGCCCGACTCGATAACGGATCGAGACCAGTTGTCTCAATTCGTGTAATTTTTTTTTAAAATTAAGGCTTGCCACTGCATAGGCCTATGCAATGGCAGGCCTTTCGTAGCAACCTGCAAAAGCAGGCTACTGCGTTGTGCCAATTTTTAAGTGAGGGAAGGATGCTCCCTCTCTCTAATTTTTTAAATTTTTTTTAAATTCAATATTTTTTCTGTAAATACGTATTCATTTCCTTCATTTTTTTCTTTACATTTTTTCTCATTTTCTCAAATCTTAACACTCATTCTCTTTTAACACTCACTCAAACTCTCTTAAATTTATTCAAATTATCTTATTCTAAATTTGTAATATTATCATTTTCCTTTTTATTTTACAATTTTACAAATTTTAGTTTCAACTTCCAATATATATTCCTACATCTATTTCTTTCAAATTTTAAAATATATTTGTGAAAACTGTCAATTTTTTATCCTAAACTTGTAAATTGGTATACAATTGTAGTAAATTTAATAATGAAGATATAATTAGAATTTTTAATCATTATGAAGTGATGAGTTGTGTATGAGCATTATAAGAATTTTTCAAATTTAACTTTTATAAGAATTGTAGAGAATTGAAGTCAATGAGGATGAGGAAGTTAAAAAGTATAACTTAAGTGGACATAAGGAATAAATAAGAGGGAAATAAATGAAATTAAAATGTATGACACATATATTAATTAAATAATGAAATGTGTGTGTGTATAAAACAAGTAAATACTAGCATTATGTGGGTGTGTGTATAAATAAATAGATATATAAACCAAATAAATAAAATATATATAAAGTAAAAATATAATATATATATATATATATATATACATGCATTAAACAAACTCTATATTATATATATATATATAAAGTAATTAAATATATAAAAAAAATGAGGGACAAGCTTCTTAGGGAAGCTTGCCCTGATTTGGTTTACTTAGCAAACCTTAGTCTGTTGGCAGACCAAATTTTAAAAAAATGAAAATAAAATAAAATAATAATAAATGAAAAAAACAATCGAGGCAAGCTTTCGATGTGGCTGTTGTAGCATATTTGTAAAAGAAAAAAATCGAAATGAGAGAAGCGCTGGTGATAGGAGAGAGAGAGAGAGAGAGAGAGAGAGAGAGAGAGATTACCATTGGTCAAGAAAAAGGAAAGGGAAAGGGAGTCAAATAAGGGAAAGGAAAAGAAAAAGGCAAGGGAAAAGAAAAGGAAGAAAAGGAAAGGAGAGAAAAGAGGGAGACGCCATGCCACTGTTGTCCAGTCTCGAGGGTGGCACACCACTACCACCTCAATTGATGTCAACAAAGGCAGATCTGAAGAAAGGAGAGAGGGATGCGGCGGTGAAGGCCCTGTGGAGCTATAGAGAGAGAGAAAAAAGAAGGAGAGTTGCTACTGCCACTGCTACACGCCGTTGCCATTGCTGCCATCGCCACACCTGACGTGCCGGTGAGGTGAGCATCTGCTATAGCTTTAGGTTGAACCGGTTCTGATCCGTTTAGTAGAAAAAATAAAAAAAACAATATAATGATAAAAATAAAATAAATAATAAAATAAATAAATAATTGTGATTTAAAATGTCTAGGGAATTTCTAAATATATTTGTATGTGTGGCCAAATTGTAGGATACACAAAGAGGTGATTTGAGGATAGAAACCGATAGGCCAGCCATTGTTGGGCTAAAAACTGGTAGAGGAAGGAGCTCTGCCACCACTAAAGCTACAAAGAACGATTTGGAAACAGGGGTTTTGTTGCTATATTGGGTGCTGAAACAAAGATGGTTTGAAGGCATAATATAGGGACTGATTAAGGAGGTTGAAGGCTGGGTTTTTAATTGAAAATGGAGGCTGAAACATGGCATTTAGGTCTACTATAATAAGATTGTTTAAAGGCTAAAAGAGGGATAGAAAATAGAAGGAAAAAAAAGGAAAGAAGAAAGAAAGAAGATTTGGCTATCATGCTAGAGTTTGGTGTGAAAAATGGGTAAGGAAAATAGTGTTTTGTTGATAAATTTATCTACACAATTTTATAATTTTTTCTAAGCATGTATATGTATCGTTTAAATTGTAGCAAGGGCATAAAGTAGTGAATTACAGAGATTTGGCTAAAGCACTAACTTGCAAAGCTTTCGGTAAGATACTTCTATAAGATTGTGTTAGTGTTATATTGTATAAGTTAGTGTTAGGAGTTTTTAAATAATGAAAATTTGTGGATGATGGGGGAATTGATATTGAATTCTATAAGTGATATGGAACTATCATTAACATATAAATTGTGGATGTTGAATGTATTAAATAATAATGTTTACTGTTGAAAATTATGAGTTGATGATGAAATGTGAATTGATAGGTATGAATGTAAATTATGATTATGTGGAGTGTGAATAAAATGATTTTGAAGGAATAATGCAAGTTAAAGTGAAAGGTATATAGGGTGATATGAGGATGGAATATTATGAAAAAATATTAATATTTTGAAAGTATATCAATGTTGTAATATTGGACTATTGATAAAATGTCACTGAAGCGTGATGAATTGTTGATAAAATATGCTTGAAATAACATTTGATCTTAGTATGAATGACCTTATATCTACTGGTTGAAGTTGGAAATTGATTATTGACATGTGAGACCTATGAAATGTTGATATGGTGTAAGATTCACTATGACAGCATGATTGAAATAATGAAAAATTAAATTTTAAGCGTGTGGTACTTAACGAACCTTCGTACTCTCTGGCGAATGTATTTGATAAATGTGGTATGTCATGTGAATATGATCGGATGTTGAATCGTGGCAAGGCAATTGGTGTGTGCGTATATATATATATATATATATATATATATATATATCATTGGAGTAATGATAGGATATACTATTGGAATTGTTATGGATTTTAGTAAAATATTGATAGAAATAAATGAAAACTCGTGGAATAGGTTTGAAATACGATTGAATAGTAGAATGAATAATAAATTATGCTTTGAGAAGGATGTAACATTGTTGACAAATTGGAAAAAAGTGAATTAAGAATTGATCTTTATAGTTGTGATAAGATATGTAAATATCGAGGCAAAAGTATAGTAAGCATATATAATAATCGGGAGTCTCAATCAATGATTATACAAGACTATGTCATGATGTGAATGTCATGTTTCATAGATAAGGAAGTGATAAATAATTAGAGAGAATCATGTGAAAATCGAGAGCTACCTTCAGTGTTTTGTATGAAAAGTGATATGATAGTCTTGATTTTGGTAAGTGACTTTAATATTTTTGAAGTCTTCTCAATAAATGGTATATTGATAAGTGAAACGTGAAAATCAAACATGGTACATCATTTTTTATGGTAAAATGATCTTGAAGGATAGACATGAGATTTAACTTGTGAATGATTGTTGTTTGAATGGTGGGAATGATAGTTGGATATAAAAATATAAATGTACTATTGTTTTGTGATCTTGATAAGAGGAGCTTGATTTAGTGATAGTTGTATATAAAAACATAAATAAACTGTTGTTTTGTGATCTTGATAAGAGGAGCTTGAATTACTAGTCAGTGGACATTATCAAGTATATCTAAGAGTAAATGTATATATACTTACCATGTGAGCTTACTGGTTAATGAGGGTATAGTAACTCATGTGATGCATATGGTATAATCTGTTGAATGAATACTTTTGAGGACAGATGGACTAAGTGACATTGCATAATGATTGACGAATTATATATGTGCCATGAATATGTGGATAAGAAATTAAGACTATTGCAGTTATACTTTAGTCTAATCTCATAAGCATGCATAATATCAAATCGAATAATGATTGAGTTATATTTTGATGTACTTAGATTCATGCATGCATAGCATGTGATTTTGATCTCTAAAATATACACATTGTTTTAAAAGTGAAAGTATTGCTTTTCAAAGAGATGTATCGAAATCTTTTAAGAGAATGTAAGTACTCGAAATGAACAGTCAGCCACAGGCCTATATGTTTAACACCTATTTTGAAATCATTCATGACATGTACAGATTGAATATACGATTTAATTATACATTTACTTGAGAAATGACTCAATTTTAAGTGCTTTATTGTGTGGTTGTCTTAAAGGATTTGAAAAGAAATTGAAAAAGAGATTTCCATTTCGAGATGAGGGGTACCTTATGGAAATACTTGCGTGGCATATACTTTCGTGGCATAGAGTATATATACACATAGAGTGGTTCTGCTTGTGTGGCATGGAAACCCGTTTATATATACATGATATGTACATGTTGCCTGATGAGACATTTCAGGTTATCCGACAATAGTCATGGACACATTCCTTAGTTTTCAGTTGATCAGTGGGACTGAGACGATCTATGATCATAGATAGATGCCTTTCAAGGGAAACTTTCCCATTGATAGCTACAATGGGTTAGAGATGATATGATACCAGAATAGGATTCATGCCTAGTTGATAACTCTATGAAAATAGAGTTATTTTAATACTTTATTGATTAATAATTATTTAATTCCCTCGTTATTTTATTAATTATTCCCCTAATTTTATTAAATTCCTCATGTTTTGCAGAAAAATAAATTTTAGATGAATTTCAGTCTTTTCGGTAGAAAATAGACTGAAAATGGGCAAGAAAGGAGACTGGACCACTACAAGACAAGGGAGTATGACCCTTCATTTTCTCTCTTATCTTTTGACATCTAGCATGCCGCATGTCATCATCCTACTCACTCTTAGTTGATAAGAACAAAAGACACATGCCAACACATGGAGGACACATGACCTTGCCACCTTGCATGCTTATGTGGATTAGAAGACAAAAAAGAACGTGCTAGAAGGGATGAGATGCCCATGGCTGATGTGAGCACTTAAATAACATGAAAATATCTACTTTGAAGAGCCAATTACATGAAGACAAGTGGCAATTAATGCCAACTCATCTAAGATAGAAAATTACCATTGTATCCATAGGTTAAGTGACTATATAAGCAACTTTATAAGACCTAACCAGAGAGGCTGCCTAGGGTTTTCTTAGATTTACTTTTCAAGCAGATTTTTATGTCTTTTTTTTTGTTCTAAAGATTTTTATGTCTCTACAAGTTTAGAACAGCCACCATTTTTATTTCCTTAATGTTCTTTATATTTTTGCAAGTTAAATACAAGTTTTCATGATGTTTTCCTTTACTCTTTACTACATTTTTGCACTCTTTACTTAAGCTTTTTGTTTCTTTAAATTTCCAGCAACTATATTCATCTTCTACTCTTTCTTTTTCTTTTATTTTGGTTCACGATTGAGTCCCATGATCATGGGAGCTTAAGAGGTTGAAAAACTACCTCCATAGTTCTTGTGAGGGAGCTTGGTCTATAGTTTCCTTTTGCAATTTTTATTTTATGCTTTTAAACGTCTAATTTATTTTTTTAGTATTTTTATTCTACTGTTTTAGGGATCTAGTTTAATGGGTCAAAGCAGTTTTTAAAAATCTTTTCAAACAAAAATACAAAAAATGCTTAAAGTAAGATATGTAGGAAGTTGATCTTATTTTAGGCTAGTCTAGAGTAGGTATTTTTATATTCCGTTATTAAATTTTAAAATGATTTATTTTTATTTTTATTCTACTGATTTAGGAGTCTAGATTATTGGGTTAAAAAAGTTTTTAAATATCTTGCAAACCAAAAATACAAAAAATGATCAAAGTAGGATAGGTTAGCTTAGGCATTACTTGTGACTGTTTTTGGTTCTTCACTTTGTAGCTGCTGTTTGGTTCGGTTTTAGTATCCCTTTAAGTTCTGTTTTTAGTCCTTTTTAGTGTCTTTTAACTTTTCTATTGGTTGGTATTAATTCCATGTAATTAGGTTAGGGTTTACTAAGTGTTTGATACATGTTCTAGGTTAGTAGTTGATGTTTCATGCAAATTTTTAAATCTGTCCAGCAAAGTGACGTTTTTTATAGCCTCTTTTTCGACCAGTATTTGCTTCATTTTAAGGTCCATTTATGTGTCTTAGGGTCATATCTAGGTTATATTTTAATTGGGAAATTTTAGGACTTCATTTAGATTAGGTTCCATTGCATTTTTTTTAGACATAGTTGCATTGGTACACTATTTTTACTGATCAGTTTTAGTGGGCTGTTTGCATTTTTTTTTGCTACTGTTTTATGACATTCTAAGGTGCATTTAGGTAGTATTAGATCATAGTAGGACCATACATTCATTAGGTAATTTTTTGGGCTAGCTTAAGTTGCATTTTCATGCCATTTACAGCATAAACTTTGCATTTATCTTCATTTAGGCGTCCTTAAGTGTTCTGTTCAGATTTTTTTTTTGTTGCTGTTTTGGAAGTTGTTTAGGTCAAGTCACATTAAGTTTAGGTCAATTCAAGTGCATTTAGATAGTGATTTGAGTATAGGACAAGTTTGGTTAATTTACATAAGCATCTAGTTGCATTTTTAGGTTCATTTAGCATTAAATTTGCTTGCTGTCCAGATTTTATTCCTCCATTAGTTCCATGCATTTAGGTACTGTTTTAGGGTAGTTTTAGATGTATTAGGACAGTATTCATATAGGTCTTTAGTTAGGAAAAGTTTGGATTAGTTTCTAAATCATTTAGATGCATTAATTTAGCTTTAAGTTACATTTTCATTTAATAATTTTAGTGGACTGTTTTAGTGAAGTTTAGGGGCTGTTTTAGATGCATTTTAGTTACTGTTTCAGTTATTAAGTGCATTAGTTTAGGGGTTTAATTCATGCATTAGAGTGTAGTTAAGGTTAAGGTTGATTAAGGTTTCATTTAGGATTTTTAGGGTTTAAATTAGTTTTAGGAAATTCATACATCATTTTCTTTCTTAAATTAGTTTTTAATTGATTTTTAATTAGTTTTTCCATTATTAGTTTCATATTAGGAATTTAATGCATATTTTCATTATTTGCATTTTTTTTAGAAATTACAATTTTATCCTTATAGTTTAGAAACTTAAAATTTTGTTTCCTTTCTTTTGTAGTTATTTTATTTTGATCATCTTTACTGTAAGTATTTCTTATTTGCTTTTTAATTTCAATTACTTTATTTTGTTTTATTTTAATTTTGTTATTTTCATTTATTTTGTTTTATCTTATTTTATTAGCCTTTGTAGATCACACATTCAACTAATTTCATAATTTGCTAAGATATACCATAGGTAATAGTATCCGATACTTAGCTAAGCTTCGCGACACTAGTCTCTGTGGGATGATATTTCCGGACTCACCGTATTACTTGAAGACCACGTGCACTTGCGTGTAGATACCTTTTAGGGTCGACAAGTTTTTGGCACCGTTGCCGAGAACTGGCATAGATTTAGTTAATATTGGAGAACTTATGCTTAGGTATAGTCTTAGCTTGTACATTCTTAGTTTGTAAATACTTAGAGCCTTAGGTTAGATTAGTAAAACCCTTAGTTAGATTTTCTCTTTTCTTTTATTTTCTTCTTTTTTATTTTCTTTCTAGAGACACGCCATTAGGACTCTGTTCATATTTGCATGTGTAGAGCCAAGAGTTGTGAATTTTTCCCCTTAGATCTTGAAATTAAGAAAACTCTTAGGAAAATTAGAAGGGAATCCAAAAAAACAAATTGCTCAGCTGCAATATCCGATGGTAGATAACAGAGAGCTTAGGACAATAGGGGATTACGCTGTCCCAACCATAGGGGGATACTACACTGGTATTAGGAGGCTAGCAATTCATGCGAATAACTTTGAGATCAAGCCAGCTATCATTCAGATGATCTAGACATCGATGCAGTTCAGTGGGTTGCCACATGATGATCCACATGCACACTTGGGCAATTTCCTTGAGATATGTGACACCTTCAAGCACAATGGAGTCTCTGAAGATGCGATTAGGCTTAGATTATTTCCCTTCTCTCTTAAGGATAGAGCGAAGAGTTGGTTAACCTCTTTACCCCCAAGATCTATCAGTACATGGGATGAGCTAGCCCAGTAGTTCTTAGCCAAATTCTTCCCTCCCTCCAAAATGGCCAAGCTAAGAAATGATATCTTTTCCTTCACCCAGTTTGATAGTGAGTCCTTATATGAAGCTTGGGAGAGATACAAAGACCTACTTAGGAAGTGTCCTCACCATGGCCTACCCTTATAGCTATAGGTGCAAACCTTCTACAATGGTCTAACTAGCCAGAATAGGACGATCATCGATGCTGCGGCAGGAGGAGCACTTATGTGCAAGACGGAGGAGGAAGCTTATAATCTTTTGGACAAGATGGCCACTAATAATTATCAGTGGTCAACTGAGCGACATGCACCTAGGAAGGCAGCTGGTATTTACGAGCTCGATGCACTTTCTACCTTGACTTCACAAATTACCACATTAACAAAGAAGGTAGAGTCCTTAAGTACCCAGTCCTCTCCTAGCCCTAATCCTGTCCTTTCAGTACAGAGTCCTTTCAATTTGTGTAATTTGTGTGGTAGCACACACTCGATAGATAGGTGCCCATTGAAGTTAGAATCGATTCAGTATGTTGTCCCACCCCAGAGGCAGCAGAACAACCCTTTTTCGAGCACCTATAATCCAGGGTGGAGGAATCACCCTAAATTCTCTTGGAGTCAAAATCAGGGGCAGTCATCCACTTCCAGACCTTGAGGACCTCCCAGGTTTTTAGCCTCCACCCACTCATGTGCCACCACACCAGCATCAATTATCACCCTATACTTCTCATCCACCCTATCAGCACCCACCTCAGCAGTTTCATCACCCACCACCTGTTCAGCATCACCCACCACCTGAAAAGAAGCCTTCGATTGAAGAGATGTTCACTCAAATCATTCAGAATCAAGCAACTTCCATTAAGAACTTAGAGATTCAAATGGGGCAGATAGCATAGTCACTTAGTCAACACCCTTAGGGATCCTTACCTAGTAACACTGAGACTAATCCTGTTAAGAGACCAGGTAAGGAGCATTGTAGCATAGTTCAGAAAGATGGAAAGTTAGGAGATGTTGAGGAGCAGTTGATTGAGGCGATGGAGTTAGGCCATGAAATGGAGCCTATTGCATCTGATGTGGTGAGTTTAGTTGAGCCTAGCTCTTGCTCACCCAATGTTTCTGATATTTCGGGTTTAGCCCTTGTGATAGATCCAGAGCCCATTCCTATTGATCTAGTGAAGACAATTGAGTCTAGCTCCTGTCAGCCTATCACTTATAAGCCTCACATACCCTTTCCTCAAAGATTTGTAAAGCCTACTTTTAATAAGCCTCTTCCTACACCTGAGCTTGTAGCACTACCTGAGAAGTGCAAAGCTATCATAGAAAATCAGGTCATACCTAAGATAGAGGATCTAGGTAGCTTCACTATCCCTTGTAGTATCATTGATTATTTCTTTCATAATGCCTTTTGTGACCTAGGATCTAGTGTCAACCTTATGCCTTATGTGGTATATGAGAGGCTAGGATTAGGGGAAGTTAAGCCTACTAAGACCACACTTCAAATAGCAAATAGGTCTATTAGATACCCCAGAGGAGTGGTAGAGGATGTTCCTATCCAGATGATAGTTTTGTCATTCTAGCAGACTTTTTGATATTAGATATGAAGGAGGACACTAATGTCCCATTTATTTTAGGAAGACCATTCATAGCTTCAGGGAAAGCACTTATAGATGTAGATAATGGAGAGCTTACTCTTAGGCTTCAGGGTAAGGAAGATAGGTTTAGGATAGGTAGGAGAGTTGATGTAGAGGGTTACCCTAAAGGATTTCAAAAGGACTTGGTGGCAGAGAAGGATGTTAATGAGAGATTTTTAAAGGATGATAATGTCGAGTCTTACAATGTGACCTCTATTGATTTTGTGATACTTGATAATGAGAGTAAGGGGCTTCTGAAGGCTAAAGGCGATGGTTTTTTCTAAGATGTGTCTAATGAGAAGGACGTTAATAAGAGATTTTGTAGAGATCGTCTTAAGAATGATATGTCACCTTTTGCGACACTGTTGGAAAGATTACCATCTATGGTGAAGAGTTCCCTACTAAAGAGGGATTGTGTTAATCCCATCGAGCTGAGCTTGATTGATGTTTCTGCTATACAGCTTCATGAGAGTCCTGCTGAGGACTATAAACTTAGCCCAGCTTCATGATTTCATTGTTATTTTCTTTTCTTTTCTTTTCTTTTCTTTTCTTTTCTTTTCTTTTCATTTCATTTCATTTTTGTATAGTTCTTTTTTTTTGTGTGATGCTTGTTTTTCTTTGTTTGCTTTTGTAGGTACTCTCTATAGCAGCAACCTTCTTTGAGCTTCACAGTGATCATCCGTGGGATATTAAGGGAGTTTCCTATTCTGTTCTTCATTTCTTCATTTTATCTGCACATTGAGGACACTGTGCACTTTAAGTTTAGAGGAGGGGATTAACTTAAGCATTTTCAAAAAAAAATTGTGCAAAATTGAAAAAAAAATATATCAAAAGTTTTGAAAATTTGGGCTTAAATGGAATGTTTTGAGATGATTTGAGTACTTAGCATGTTATTTTCTCATAATCCTATGATATTACCCCTTGATTTGGTATGATTCTAATTGACTAAGAAGCATGATTGTGGTGAAAGCATGAAGTTAAATTCTTTGAATTTGTCTTGATTCTAATTGCGATATCCTCATCTTTATACACATGTCATGATCATGGATTAGTATGCACATTTAGAGAAGGCTTATGTGGACATAGGATTGCATTGGTTCATTTGACTTTGTGTATCATATTCTAGAATTTGCTTGATCTTCTCCTGAGGTGAAATTATTAGATCACACTTGATTAGGGAAGTGATTTAGGCCATCCTTGGATCGTTTGAGCCTTTCTAACTAACCTTGTACATATTTTATCCTTAGTCATCCATTTGAGCCAAATTAGATTTTCTCTGTTTATAAACCTACAAGTTAATTTCCTTTAGCCAAATAAATACAATTTCTTATCCCTTATCCCAAAAGCATGTGTTTTACTAGGATATATCATGAGCTATGTACATATTTGGGTAGATAGATAGGATACAAAAAAAAAAGAAGAAAAGAAAAAAAAGAAAAATGAAAAATTCAAAAACAAAAAAAAAGAAGAAAAGAAAAAAAATTTCAAAAAAAAGTGAAAAAAAGAAGAAAAAAGAAGTGTATAGCAAAAGAACTAAGTTTAGGGGGGGGTTGGTTGAGCTCTAAACATCATAGATCCTAGTGAGTAATGCATGATTACGGGTTGAGCCTAAATTTCCTTTATCATACGTTAGCTCTAGCCTTACATTACAAGCTTAATAAAGACCTATTGATTCTTAGTTAAGTGTGACTACATTAGTGGAGAGAGAAGTGAAAGACAAACATATAGAAGTGATCACTTGTCATTGACTTTGTACCTTCACGTTTGCATAATCTGATCTGGATTGTGTACTTTGAAGTGAGATTGACATTACACACACATACATACGAGGATTCTAATTTGGGTTAAGACTTATGAATAAATGATACTTAGTGTTTGATCTATGCTTGTGAGTCTTTGAGATTGGAATTTGTACTTTATCTTTGAGGATGATTGAGAAAATAAAATATGCGTACTTATCATTTCTTACTTATGTTTTGTTTTGCTTGAAGACAAGCAAAAGCTCAAGTTTGGGAGTGTGATAACTCTATGAAAATAGAGTTATTGTAGTACTTTATTGATTAATAATTATTTAATTCTCCCGTTATTTTATTAATTATTCCCCTAATTTTATTAAATTCCTCATGTTTTGCAGAAAAATAAATTTTAGATGAATTTCAGTCTTTTCGATAGAAAATAGACTGAAAATGAGCAAGAAAGGAGACTGGACCACTACAAGACAAGGGAGCATGACTCTTCATTTTCTCTCTCATCTTTTGACATCTAGTATGCCACATGTCATCATCCTACTCACTCTTAGTGGATAAGAACAAAAGACACATGCCAACACATGGAGGACACATGACCTTGCCACCTTGCATGCTTATGTGGATTAGAAGACAAAAAAGAAGGTGCTAGAAGAGATGAGATGCCCATGGCTGATGTGAGCACTTAAATGACATGAAAATATCTACTTTGAAGAGCCAATGACATGAAGACAAGTGGCAATTAATGCCAACTCATCTAAGATAGAAAATTACCATTGTATCCTTAGGTTAAGTGACTATATAAGCAACTTTATAAGACCTAACCAGAGAGGCTGCCTAGGGGTTTTTTAGATTTACTTTTCCAGCATATTTTTATGTCTTTACAAGTTTAGAACAGCCACCATTTTTATTTCCTTAATGTTCTTCATATTTTTGCAAGTTAAATACAAGTTTTCATGATGTTTTCCTTTACTCTTTACTACATTCTTGCACTCTTTACTTAAGCTTTTTGTTTCTTTAAATTTCCAGCAACTATATTCATCTTCTACTCTTTCTTTTTCTTTTATTTTGGTTCATGATTGAGTCCCATGATCATGGGAGCTTAAGAGGTTGAAAAACTACCTCCATAGTTCTTGTGAGGGAGCTTGGTCTATAGTTTCCTTTTGCAATTTTTATTTTATGCTTTTAAACGTCTAATTTATTTTTTTAGTATTTTTATTCTACTGTTTTAGGGATCTAGTTTAATGGGTTAAAGCAGTTTTTAAAAATCTTTTCAAACAAAAATACAAAAAATGCTTACAATAGGATATGTAGGAAGTTGATCTTATTTTAGGCTAGTCTAGAGTAGGTACTTTTATATTCCATTTTTAAACTTTAAAATGATTTATTTTTATTTGTATTCTACTGATTTAGGAGTCTAGATTATTGGGTTAAAACAGTTTTTAAATATCCTGCAAAACAAAAATACAAAAAATGATCAAAGTAGGATAGGTTAGCTTAGGCATTACTTGTGACTGTTTTTGGTTCTTCACTTTGTAGCTGCTGTTTGGTTCAGTTTTAGTATCCCTTTAGGTTCTGTTTTTAGTCCTTTTTAGTGTCTTTTAACTTTTCTATTGGTTGGTATTAATTCCATGCAATTAGGTTAGGGTTTACTAGGTGTTTGATACATGTTCTAGGTTAGTAGTTGATGTTTCATGCAAATTTTTAAATCTGTCCAGCAAAGTGACGTTTTTTATAGCCTCTTTTTCGACCAGTATTTGCTTCATTTTAAGGTCCATTTATGTGTCTTAGGGTCATATCTAGGTTATATTTTAATTGGGAAATTTTAGGACTTCATTTAGATTAGGTTCCATTGCATTTGTTTTAGACATAGTTGCATTGGTACACTATTTTTACTGATCAGTTTTAGTGGGCTGTTTGCATTTTTTTTTGGCTACTGTTTTATGACATTCTAAGGTGCATTTAGGTAGTATTAGATCATAGTAGGACCATACATTCATTAGGTAATTTTTTGGGCTAGCTTAAGTTGCATTTTCATGCCATTTACAGCATAAACTTTGCATTTATTTTCATTTAGGCGTCCTTAAGTGTTCTGTCCAGATTTTTTTTTGTTGCTGTTTTGGAAGTTGTTTAGGTCAAGTCACATTAAGTTTAGGTCAATTCAAGTGCATTTAGATAGTGATTTGAGTATAGGACAAGTTTGGTTAATTTACATAAGCATCTAGTTGCATTTTTAGGTTCATTTAGCATTAAATTTGCTTACTGTCCAGATTTTACTCCTCCATTAGGTCCATGCATTTAGGTACTGTTTTAGGGTAGTTTTAGATGTATTAGGACAGTATTCATATAGGTCTTTAGTTAGGAAAAGTTTGGATTAGTTTCTAAATCATTTAGATGCATTAATTTAGCTTTAAGTTACATTTTCATTTAATAATTTTAGTGGACTGTTTTAGTGAAGTTTAGGGGCTGTTTTAGATGCATTTTAGTTACTGTTTCAGTTATTAAGTGCATTAGTTTAGGGGTTTAATTCATGCATTAGAGTGTAGTTAAGGTTAGGGTTGATTAAGGTTTCATTTAGGATTTTTGGGGTTTAAATTAGTTTTAGGAAATTCATACATCATTTTCTTTCTTAAATTAGTTTTTAATTGATTTTTAATTAGTTTTTCCATTATTAGTTTCATATTAGGAATTTAATGCATATTTTCATTATTTGCATTTTTTTAGAAATTACAATTTTATTCTTATAGTTACTAACTTAAAATTTTGTTTCCTTTCTTTTGTAATTATTTTATTTTGATCATCTTCATTGTAAGTATTTCTTATTTGCTTTTTAATTTCAATTACTTTATTTTGTTTTATTTTAATTTTGTTATTTTCATTTATTTTGTTTTATCTTATTTTATTAGCCTTTGTAGATCACACATTCAACTAATTTCATAATTTGCTAAGATATGCCATAGGTAATAGTATCCGATACTTAGCTAAGCTTCGCGACACTAGTCTCTGTGGGACGATATTTCCGGACTCACTTCCGTATTACTTAAAAACCACGTGCACTTGCGTGTAGATACCTTTTAGGGTCAACAAGTTTTTGGCGCCGTTGTCGGGGACTGGGTGTAGATTTAGTTAATATTGGAAAACTTATGCTTAGGTATAGTCTTAGCTTGTACATGCTTAGTTTGTAACTACTTAGAGCCTTAGGTTAGATTAGTAAAACCCTTAGTTAGATTTTCTCTTTTCTTTTATTTTCTTCTTTTTTATTTTCTTTCTAGAGACACGCCATTAGGACTAGTCTCTCACTAAATGTTAAACATTGTCTAGAGTAAGGTTCACTATATATGAACTCTAAACATGATATGTTTTTACAGTATATTTGATATGACTAAGACTGAATGTTAAACATTGTTTAGAGTAAGGTTCACTATATATGAACTCTAAACATGATATGTTTTTACAGTATGTTTGATATGACTAAGACTGAATATGATTTACACTTGCTTTTATACCACATATGATATGTCTAAGACTATACTTGTTTTAAGTACGTTTAAAAGTACATGTAATATGATTTTGAGATTGTATATGTTTCACACATGTTTAACAATTACACATGACATGTTTTGATATGACAATCCTTTTTATACAGTATAATTTTTATATGTTACATATTGAAACTTGTCATGATAATATATTTTGCATCGATGCATAACATACAGTGATACAAGCGTACTTGAGTCATAGGGCATGATCGAATCAATATACAAAGGATATTGATTTCTAAATGATATTAGGGTATATACTTGCGAGATTCATGCATTTGCATTAAAGACAATACAATCTTAACTCAATTATTATATTAGTAACTTACTGAGCCCTCACTCATTAAACAAAATTTTTTTTTCAGATTGATTCAAGATAAAGGACACGTTGGATAGTTCTGGAGATTTAATAATGTATCAACTTCTAAAGTCCTCGCTATTGAATATTTGGTATTGCAATACTTCTCTCGTATATGCTTTTATTTTTAGGCAATTTCTGTATAATACAATAGGATGAGATGCAAACTAAGGTAATAAGTACTCAGTATATTATTCTAATATTATATGATGTGTATATGGTGATTAGTTTGGATATTAGGACTGTTGAGATGATACCTATTTGGTAAATATAATGTGAATTGTGGGAAATGTTGTGTTGCATTATGATGATTTGCAGGTAGTTAACTTGGGAAACCTCAAAATATAAGGGCAGATATTTTCAATCTATTTCTAAGAAATAGTAAGTTATGGGCTATAAATGATCTTTCCCTATCTTAGAGAGTAATTTAAATCATAATTGAATTAAAGAATGAGTGGAAATGGTTTAGTGACTACACTAACACCGAATACAAACTGTAAAACGAAAAGGAAAAAAATTAGTTCGTAATTTTACTAAGTGGAATATGTGTAAGTGTTAAGTGCAAGTCATGACCTTCGGGTTGTGACAATATTTATTTTCAAAAAATATAAAAATGACATATTTGTTTTGTCATTTATGTTTTGGTTCTACTGAAACCCTAATTTGGGTGACGAATCATTTAATAATTCGAACTCGATATTCATCCAGAAAAGGAGCTTCCTTCGGCACCACTAATAGATCTAGTACTAGTCGTTGTGGTCATGGTCCTGGAAGTCATACTCAAACACAATCATCAGCTACCACTACTATCGCTACATCATCAAAACCGATGAAAACGAAGATTACCCAAAAAAATGAGTAAGGGATGAGAGTATTTTGACATTGTAGTATAGAGGTATGACAGATGAATATTCTGCTATTGGTAAATTGTGTAAAGGTGTTGACAGTTATAGCTCTGGTGGAAGCAGCGGCGGTACAAGTACGTATAAAAAATATTTAATTAGTTCATATAAAATTAATCCAGATGCTGAAGAAGATGAAATTATTGCAAGCAAACAATCTTAAATTAATATATATGATGGTGGAAAAAAATTTAATTTTGATAATGTTTAAGTTAGACATGGTTTAGTTAGATTTTTAGTTTGGACTGAACAACCATTCACAATTTGGGAAAAGGTAGGATATTTAGAATTTGTTTGTAAATATTTACAACTTGAATATAAATTTGTTTCTAAACATACATTAAAAAAATTGCATGGATATGTTTAAAGAATATAAGCAAGCTTTAATTGATAAACTATGTTATTTCATCTAGGGTTAGTTTAACTAAACTAGCAATATATAGACTAGTACTAACGATATAAGCTATCTTATTATAACTTGTCATTGAATAGATGAAGATTGATGCACGCAAAACCGAATTTTATCTTTAGATGTAATAGAAGAAACACGTAATGCATATACTATTCATCAATTTATTACTAAAGTTTGTAAATTGTATGGACTTGAAAATAATAAAGTTTTTGCTATTACTTTAGATAATGTTTTGAGTAATACAGCAGTTATTTTTATGTTAATTAAAAGTTTAAACCCAATTATGCAAGGTCTTTCTTTCATGCTAGATGTGCATGCCATATTATAAATTTGTATATTCAAAATGATTTTAATAGTAGTGGTAGTACTAGCGGTATAGGTCCAATTGATAAAATTAAAATGTTAGCAAAATAGATCCGCACCTCAAATAATAAATGTGAATGGAAGCAGGTTTGTCAAACAAATAATATAGCTATTAAAGCGTTTCCACTTCCCGTGGAAACTAAGTGGATCTCATTCCTTCGTTTGCTTTCTTCTGTTTTACCTTCTAAAGAACTTATTACTCCTTTTTATAACAATTATACAAGTAGCTCATATTTAGCACTTTATGATGAAGATTGGATTTTTATTGAATGTTATGTTGATTTATTATCTACTTTTAAATATGTAACTGAAAGATTTTCAACTCAATTTTATCCAATTTTACCTTATTTTGTTCGTATTATTTATACAGTGTTTGATAAAATTTTAAAATTTATGGATCATGAAACTTTGTCTTCTTTTATATATGATATGGAGCAAAAATTTTAAAAATATTGGGAAACAATTCCTTCTATTTATTGCTTTGTCATTATATATCATGAAACTTTATCTTCTTTTGTATATAACATGGAGGAAAAATTTTAAAAACATATATGTATGTATGTATGTATATGTGTGTGGAGTACAATACAATCTTAAGCTCGAAGACTCAATCTCATCTTTGTACTATTCAACTATTTTAAAGTGAATTTTTTATTTTTGAAAAATATATAAATTCATGATAAAATAAATATTTCAAAATTTATTATTTATAAAAATTTTGTAATTTTTTATTTATATATTAAAATAAAAAATATGTTATTATATTATTGAGTGCATACCTTGACAAATGTAGCAGTGACACTGTCCAATAATTTCTTAAAGAATAAAAAAAATTACCAAGTCAAAAATCGTCGGCACTTGGCGGAGACGAAGTATACAATAAAAATTCTACTAAAAATTCATTAACAGATTGAGGAAAAAGCTCTTAAAGGAAAGGATAAAAAATAAACATAAGCTATAGTTAGAGGTGGCAAATGGGCAGATCGGATAGAGTTTGGATTGGATCATTTTAGATCGGATCATTTCGGGTTAAGAAAAAATCGGATCATTTCGGATTCGGATCATTTCGGGTTCGGATAAGGTCGGGTTTGGATCAATTTGATTTCGAATCAATTTGGGTTCGGATTAATTTGGGTTCAGATTAGATCGGGTTTGGATCGTTGACTTTTTTTGGTCAATTCGGGTTAGTCGGATTTGGATTCAGGTCGATTAGACATATTTATTGGGTTAAGCCTTGATCATCTTAATATGATTTATCTGGTATAAAAATCAACTAAAACCATATTTCAAAAAATTACAAAACTCATTAAAATAAAATTTTCTTCTTACATGACTTATAGTACAATTGGGATTGAAATAATCAAAATATTTAATAATCTGTATGATAATTTTCTTTATAATATATTTACCAATATTCATAAATTAATTACATTTTTTTCATTTTATTTTTATTATCTATAACAATTAATAATTTTATAAATCAAAGTGATTTAATAATTCCTACTAAATATCATAAAACAGTACTATATATCTCTTTAATATATTTTGAGTTTTTATAAAATAATTGGAAATATCAAGTGTAGATGATATAGCTTTTGTACTCTATTATAGATTAGTCATTAAATAATTATACATTAGGTTCAAATGAATGCAATATAAAAGTAAATATTTAAATTTAACTAGATTAAAAAAATACATAACACTCATATTATTGAAAAAAAATTATATTTTTTACTGTATTAAAATACTTTGATAATTAATTTTAACATTTAAATATTTATTGATAATATTAAATTTAAGTTTGAATCTGTTTAGGTTTAGGTAAATTTGGAATCGGATCAATTCGGGTTCGGATCCGATCGGGTTTGGATCAATGTAAATTCGGATAAATTTGGTTTCGGATTAATTCGGGTTCGGATCTGGTCGAGTTTGAATCAATGTAAATTCGGATAAATTTGGTTTCGGATCAATTCGGATTCGAATCGTGTTGGATTTGGGTTGTTGATTTTTTTAATCAAATCATATCGGTTGAATTTGGATTCGGGTTAATTAGACGAATTTTTCGGATCAGATTAAATTTTACCACCTCTTGCTATAGTCTATAAATACGGCGTGTATTGAACGTGTAGGGGACTAGGGGTTATATATAAGCTACAGTCTCTACTCCAACTGCTTGCAGGCCATCAATTACCTGACGGCGCATGCAGCTCATAAAATACACGTTTTTTTCCCGAGCATTGCCAGAAAAACACAATTAAGAGCAGAGATGTAAAGGCTTCGTTTTGTAAGAACTTTCTCTTGGATTGAATATTTGCACATCTAGAATGTTAAGTCTTCATTTAGAATTTTAAATTCAAACAATAAGAAGGATCAAGTTATACCAATATAAAATAATTTTATTTTATATTATTTATATTTTTTTAATTTGATTGTTGAGTATTGTATTTTATTCAAATAAATTATATATATACAAAATTTTAAGTTAATAAAAAATGTTTAACTATTAGTTTGATAATAATAAAATTTCAACTATTAATAAATATTGAAAAATGTACCATCGTCGATCAAAAAGATAGAGATATCAGATCGATTCAAAATTTTATATGAATGATGGATACAAGTATACTATTAAATCTAATGGCTGGTTTATAAAAAATATTAATTCTACATTAAGCAATAAAAATGGTGTAAAACAAAATTGTTTTATATTAATATAAGTGGATCCTTCCTCATATATATAGGATTATTATGTATGTAAGACTCAAAATCAATGTAAGGGTTAGATGGATTTTGAAGTGCATGGTATAACTTTAACTTTTTTAATTTTAATTAATTAAAGAGGGCTGGAGGAAGAATCCTCCTGCATTTCTAACTACAAGGTTGCTAACAAGATTCATTCATTGGATTAATGGTATTTCCTACACTACAAATTAATCTACAAGCACATGTCAATGAAGTACTAATTAATATACCATACAAATATAATCTGTCAATTAACTTAATTATATAATTGGTGTGGTGTGCTTGACACAGCTTGCTCCAAATCAAAGTTCAAAGTTCAAGCCTCTCCCAAAACTAAAGTACTATATATATATGAGGAGAGATTCACTTACATCAATATAAAACTAATTTGTTTTACACTTTTTTTAACCATTAGATTGATATAAACTTATGGTTGAGATTAAACCACTATTCTCTTTATAAAACTAATTAATCTCAACCATAAGTTTATCTCAATCTAATGGTTAAAAAAATGTGTAAAATTAATTAGTTTTACACTGGAGTAAGTGGATCTCTTATATATATATATATATATATATATATATATATATATATATATGATGAGGGATCTAGTTACACATGTGTAAAACAAATTTAATTTTACACACTTTCATATCTTTTTATATGATTTATAATTTTTTAATCCGGCCGTTGAATTTTATGTTCTATTTACATAGATCATGCATGCCAAATTTCAAATTAATCGAATACGTCTAACTATATATTTCGTAAAATAAAATTTCAACCGTTTATATATATTGAAAAAAATACTATTCCCGATTAAAATGATAGAAATAGCAGATTGATTCAAAAATTTACATACATAATAAATATGAGTAGGTTGTTAAATCCAACGGTTGGTTTGCAAAAATATTAATCCTATATGAAAATATAAAACTGTGTAAAATAAATTTGTTTTACACATATGTAAATGAATCCCTACTCTATATATTATATTTCTAACGCAGCCACCAGGTTTCACGGTGGCTGGAATCATCAAAAGAACAATAATTGAAAAGTATGACTTCCATTCCGGTAATTAGTCTCCGAGGAGTTAGAGAACTGCGACAAATGGGACACGTAGAACGCCGGTATCCATTAATCCATCTATCCAAGCAAACCTTATGGAAAAGATGGTCACATCTCAGCTCTCTAATTTCTTCATCTTCACCAATATTACACAAACAAATAGCGCATTCTACAGCTTCATCGCCCGACTCTTCCTTGTTGTAGTTGTAATTGCACCTCCCCAGCTTAAAGTCTTCACCAGCTGCTGCCATGTGATAAGGAAACAAAGAATAATGAAGCAGGAAGTTCCAAGCCCACTTCAGAGGCGAAATGATTGAAAGAACAGAAAGCAAGTACTTCTCAAGCTTGTAAATAGCCATGGCGGAGACTCGAGAGAGATGAAACAAAGATGAAATGTGCGTGGCTTCCAAAAGCTGGAAATACATGGGAATATTTATAGACTCACACTCACTTGTAAAGAAAGGGTGTTGGAGGCATGCGCCAATTGCTGCTGAAAACTCCCCTTCAAAAGGAAGACTTTTAATCAAAGATTAGCAGACAAAGAAAATTCTTCTTTTCTTTCTAGCCGCTATGAAAAAGAGTGATGATGGAAAATTTACTAATCTAATAGTTAAATTATAAAATAAAAAAATAAATATAAAATCTAACTATTAAATTATCAAATTTTTCATCATTATCTTTTTTTATTTTTTCTATCAAACAAAGTTTAAATGTCTTGTTTAAAACTTGCAAGTAAAAATGTTCGCAGCAGTCCAAGGATTGATTATAACTAAAAACATGGTAGCGTTGAAACAAGCTTTACGTTACTGTCATCAAATTGAAACTCATCTTAAATGTCGTTTGAAGACTAGAAGTTCTTTGAAATGTCATACCAACGTTCGGGGTTCCGTGCTGAGAAAATCCACTAGACTGAGGCTATGGGGGTAAGAGATACATGAACCTGAGCCAAATATTTTCATATGATGCATAAGCCTTTTAAAAAGTTGAAGTTGAATTCTTTTCAGCTTTATAAGTCGGTTTCAAAAGTCTATACATGTCATTAAAGATTTATTTAAAAAATAATTAATTATTTAGTTAGCAAATAAACACCTGCATGACGATCTTATAAAGTCATTTGTGAAATTAAAAAGCTGTTCTTGATATATAAAAATCTTTAAAATTATAAGTAACCATATATTCTCCCCACACTAATTGTTTGTTCTTTGATTTTTAGGAAGACTAACAGAATTCTTCTATTTGATGTTATTTTTATTAAAAATTTCAAAATTATTTTATAAAATTAATATTCTATAATATTTATTTGATGCATGAAAATAAAAAAATACAATAAAAAGTAATTTGAAGTATTAAACTAATATAAGTATTATATTTTAAAAATAAAAGAATGATATAGTTTTGAGGTATTAAAAAAAAAGGACCACAAAAGATATGAAAGGGAGATAACCTTATTAGGTGTTCAATTTATAACCAAAAAAAAAAATTAGACTCATTCTTTAATGGTAAATGACGGGTGCATGGAAATTTTGAGGGGAAGAAAAATGAAATTCCGAAGTTTTTAGTTTCTCATGTGTTCGTGGAAAAAAGTGTGAAAAGTTTAACAAATTGTGAAAGACTAAAAGTCAGTTTTTTTAAAAGAAAAAACTGTGTTAACAAAAATGCAAAATTTCTCTTGTTCAAAAATGTTAATTATGACTTTAAAGATATGGTTGATAGGGTGGAAAAGTAGAAGGATGAATAGAGGTATGGAAAAATGAAAAGAAAATGATTTTTGTTAGTGTTTGATAAGAAGGAAAAATATGAATAAAGAAAATAAGAAAGATTGTTTTTTTTGTTCTTAATTAACAAAATCAAATCATTCAAAATTGAAAAGATTAGTGGAGAGAAAATGAGAGATGTGAATCAAATATGTATATATGCAAAATTATTTTTTAATTTTTAATTTTATTTTGTTATTTTAACTAATTAATAGTATAATGATAAATTAATATAATTTATTTTTTACCTTAAAATTTTCATTTTTACCAAGCAATATAATGAAAAGAATTTAATATTGTTTCACATTTTTACTTTTTTATCAAGCACGACAATGAATTTTTTTTTCTCATTTCAATATTTTTTTCACCTTATCAAGCAATACCTAAAAATATTTTAATTTAACTATGTCCCATCAAATTTTAGTATAACTTTTTTTCTTCTTATGCATGAAATAAAAAAAAATTGAAAAATACTTTGAAATATTAAACTAATATGAGTATTAAATTTTAAAAGTAACAGAATGATAGTTTTGAGGTATTTAGAAAAGAAGAAAAAAACCAGAAAAGATATGGAAGGGAGGTAAATTTATTAAGTGTTCAATTCATAACCAAAAAATTTAGATTCATTCTTTAATGGTATATGTTTGGTGCATGGAAATTTTGATGGGAAGGAAAATGAAATTTTGAAGTTTTTATTTTCTCATGTTTTTGTGGAAAAAAGTGAGAAAAGTTTTAAAAACATGTGAAAGACTGAAAGCCACCTTTTTAGAAAAAATATGCATTAATAAAAAGGATAACTATTACATACACTGATAGTAGAGTTTTTTTATTCCATAAGCAGCGTTAAGATCGTAACACATGTTCTGTTTTATTTATTTTAATATTTTTATAAGATACATGTCATGATCTTAACGTTGCTTATGGAGTAAAAAAATTCCACTGTCAGTGTATGTAATAATTATCGTAATAAAAATACAAAATTTACGTAGGCATCTTTATAGCTTTTTTTCTCTCTCTCTCGAGTGAATTCTCTCGAAAATTCTTCTGCGTGCCAACGTGCAGACTCTAGAACATCGGATAGTGAGATCCCGAAACGCACCAAGAAGAAATTCAAAAGGGGACGAATAGGTAGTGAAGATGAGATAGTGGAACTGGATCCTGCTGTAGAAGACGATGGCCATACACAGAGCACTAATGAGAAGAAGTCTGATGAACGGGCCAAGTTTTCGTATAGAGACATGCTAGCAGGTGGAAACGTTCCTGATTCCTCAGGTTGGGATAATTGGGGAGCCTCCAATGGGAAGGATGAAATGCAATTTGATGATGAAGTGTCGGATGATGAAAGCGGAAATGATAGTATAGTGCTTAGAATTATTTTCACTAAAGATGAGGAAGCCATGGCGTACATCTATCATAGTTAAACTACTTGGAAAATCATTAGGCTTCCAAACCTTGTCAAACAAAATCAAACAACTATGGCAAATAACTGGAAGATATAAAATAGTTGATTTGGGATTCGACTATTTTCTTTTTAAGTTTAAAAAAAGAGAAGACAATGTGCATGTCCTTGAAGATGGTCCTTGGATCATAAGAGGCACTACCTCACAGTAAGGCAGTAAACGCTAAATTTCAATCCAGCAAAAGATGTTACTGAAAAGCAAAATGAAAACTCTCTTAAATTGCTTTCTTTTGCATTAGAGTAGTTCGGAATCAATAGTATTGAAGATTAAGAATAACGATTCCTAAAGATTTTGGCAATTTCTCATTGAATTTTTGTTGTTCCTAATTTCTGTCAATCAAAATCTCTAAACCGAGAAATAAAACCCTAACTAAAAGCCTAAAAACCCAATATATTCACTTTTATTTTTTATATTTTAACTTTTTTATTTTAATAAGTGTTAAAAGACTTTTATTTATTATTTTAGCCATTTATTTTCAATATTTTGACTGTTCACTCTATTGTATGGTGCATATATGTCGATATCATTAAAAAAATCTTATATTAAACAAATTTGAAAACTTTAGATTTTAAATTTCTTGTTCCCTGTTTGGTTTCAAATAGGGCCATATTGAGATGCAGGGCCCCAAAGTGGTGCAGGGTATTTATTGCCCAATCGCATCATAGTGATCCATTTGGATAACTCCATCATAGCATAATAGGAGAATCCAATCATGCTGTAATGGTAGTCGGTCATTGGACTCCTGAACGTCCAGTGATCCACTAGTACGATATTACAATTTATATATTTTATTTTATTTTATGAATATTTTTATTTTGGTCCTTTTTTTATTTTGAGAATTTTAAAAATATAAAGTGTGTGTATATATATATATATATATATATATATATATATGTATATATATATATATATATGTAATAACTATTATTTTATATCTATGAAATGTAATTATTATATTTTTTTATTACTTAAAATCTTAAATATTTTACTTTTATATGAAGTAATATATTTCTAATTATTAAATAAAATTTAAATGTTAAATAATATTAAAATAAATATAATAATTTTATATATTTATAAAAAGTATTATTTGAAATAAAAAATTAATTTAGTAATTTTTAATTTATTAACAAAAAATTAATTTTATTAAGTTGATATAAAATTTATTATTTGATATAATTTTAGTAAATTTTTATTTATTAACAAAAAAATTATTCAATCTAAAATTAATTTTATAAAAATTTTTATCTCATGTTCTTAGGCATTTTCTCTTCTCATTACATTTTAACTTATCATCATAGTTGCTTTTACATCCAAATACATATCTTACTACTAATTTTAATTCCACCACTGCAGCATTCAATATTACCGCTACAGTAATTAATCTTATTGCGGTCGTTATCTTCAATCTCAGTCTAACATATCTTCAATCTGTCTCCAAAAACATAATTGTGAATGGTAAGAATTCCAATACTGTTCTACCTTCTAGAGGTCTTAGGCAAGGAGATCCTCTGTCCCCTTACCTTTCTCTATTCACAGTGGATGTCTTATCTAGATTAGTTAATAAATCAATTGAATCTAACTGGTTAAGTGGAATCAAACTAAGTAGGAACTGTCTAGTGCTATCTCATTTGCTCTTTGCTGACGATTCACTATTTTATCTTCCTGCTAATACTGATTGTTATGATAAAATGATTACTTGATGCTTACTTCCATGGATCGGGTCAAAGAATTAATTTTGATAAGTAAAATGTATTGTTTAGTGCTAACGTGTCTGAACAGATTAAAAGATTGATTAAAGGAAGGTTGGGTATTAGAGATGCTATCAATCGAGGAGATTATATAGGGATCCCTTCTTTTTGGGGATGACCAAGAGGATGGCAATGAGCTATATTAAAGAAAAAATATTGAGGAAGATACAATGTGGAAAAGGAAACTTGTCTAAAGGAGGTAGAGAAATACTTCTTAAAGCAGTTGCAAGTGCTGTACCAACTTACACCATACAAGTTTTTAAGATACCCAAGAAAATGTGATGAGATCAATGCTTTATTGGCAAAATTCTAGTGGGGTCAATCGAATGAGAACAGATCCATTGGATGAGCTGGACAATTTTGACAAGGAGTAAATCTAGAGGAGGGATGGGGTTTAGAGACTTTAATATGTTTAACATTGCCTTAATGGCCAAACAAAGTTGGAGGATTGCTATGAACCCTGATACTTTATGGGTTAAGGTTTTAAAGGGGAAGTACTTTAATGATTCTTCTGTTTGGGAAGCTAAGAAGGGTGCCGGAGCTTCTTGGGCATGGGCAAGTATAATTGAGGGGAGAGATTTTCTAGAGGGAAACCTGGTTTGGCAAGTTATGAACGGTGAAAATGTGAACATATGGCTGGATAATTGGACTAGTAAAGGAAAATTTGGTGTTTGGGCAGTTCGCTTACCGCAAAATGTGTCAGAAATTATTGATAGTGAAAATGGGATATGGAAGCTGGATGCCATAAAAGGAATAATAGTGAGGAGCAGCTCAAATCTATCCAAAATATCAGTTTTTGCTTGAATGGTGAAAATGACAGTGTGATTTGGCCAGCTATTGATGATTGAGTGTACACGGTGAGATCTAGTCATGGTGTGCTGGATAAGTAGAAGAATTGTTAATTTAAATAGAGCCTCCTCTTCATTAACAAAATGAGGAGGTTTGGGAAAGGGTCTGGAAAATTCCAGTTCCTACTAAAATCAGGTGCTTTTTGTGAAGAGCTTGCAATAACATTGTACCAACCGTTTGGAATCTTTGGAAAAGAAGAATCAAGGAATCCCCAGTTTCTGTATTGCTGCAAAAGGAGGAAGAGACTACTGAGCATGTGCTTTTGACATGTGAATGGACTAGGGCGGTATGGTTTGGTACAGATATTAGCTTAAGAATTAATCAACAAGAAGTTACTATTCTCAGGTTCTAGTTGGAAAAGCTTTTAAGCTGTGCTGATTCTTTAAAGTAAGGAGGTTAATGCTTTAGTTTGAGGATTGCAATCATTTGTTGGTACATATGGAAGTCCAGATATGCAATGATCTTTTAAAAAGAGAACCCTGGGTCCAAATAGGTGTATTACTGCTACTTTTGGTTTAATTGCAGAATTAGATGAGTTAATACATAAAAATGAAGAGCTGAAATGTAGGTGAAAGGTAAGGACCAAGCATAATTGGAAAAAACCAGAACAAGGTTGGTTTAAAGTTAATGTTGATTGATCCTTTAAAAGCCACGGTGAAGTTGGTATTGGTATAATTATAAGGGATACATTTGGGAAGGTCGTAGCAGGTAAGGGATTCAAAGTTGAAGCTGATAGTCCACTAGAGGCAGAGGTTAGAGCAGCAAAGGAAGAAGTTGTCTTGGCTCAGAGTATTAATCTAAGTCACACTGCAGACTGATTCTGAAGTGGTGTATAAGGAATTGATTAACAGAGTAGGAACAAAACACTGGAAGATTTATCCTGTTATTCGGGATATTTTGAGGAGAAGCCAGTTTTGTTCAAGCTTCAAATGTTATTGGATTAGGAGGGAAGCGAATGGTGCTGCAGATTGGGTAGCAGAAATGGCAAGGGTCAAGTTTGGTAGATTGACCTCCATCTTCTTTAGTTCAGATCCTTAACAATGATAGTCTTCCTGCTCCCCCTTTATCTTAGTGTCGCTTTGCTTTGCTAGTCTTAAATATTACGAATCTTAGATTATCTTGGTTTTAAGATCTAGAATTGTAAAGTGCAAGGTGGTTTTGCGTCACATACATTTTCTTTCATTCTTCATTTTGATTTTTTTTTAATTTAAATAATTTTGAAATAATTTTGTTGATTTAATATAAAAATAAATATTATTATATAACAAACTAATCTTTATATACGATAAAGAAAAAAACTATTATTTGATTTAATACTATCATTTTTAGTAGTTCTTAATTTATTAAAAATAATTTTTTGATAAAACTTAATTTTAGTAATTTTTATTTATTTATTAATTTCACAAATATAAAATATTGTACCATAAAATTTTATTTTAAACAAATTTTAATATATTGTCCTTAATGGTAATTTTTTATTTTCACTACATTTCTTTTTTTTTTTTTGATTCAAATGAGCAGTAAAGTCTGCTTAAGTAACACAACTTCTAGTCCAGCCTAAACCGATTGCATCAAAGAGTAACCAGGATCCCAAACCAACAAGGGGATCAACTAATGTTGTAAGGTCGTAACTACATCCATGTGCTATACTGGCAATGAAATCAGCACAACGGTTAGCTTCACGGTAGATATGTTTGATCGAGCAAGTCCATTGAAGATTTAACAAAGATTGACAAGCCCGCAAAACTGGTAGTAAAGGGTCAGTTGCTGAAACAGAGTTACTAACTTTCTTCACTGCAAGGAGTGAATCAGATTCAATGAGGACATTCTTATAACCCATGTTCCAAGCCAATTGTAAACCTCCATATATCGCATAAATCTCAGCCCTCAAAATGGATCCCCACCCAAGTTTACATGTGAAACCCTACAGCCACCTACCTTCGAAGTCACGGCATATACCCCCTGCAGCCGTCATGCCCGGGTCAGATAGTGCAAAGGCATTAACATTAATCTTCACAACATCACTTGAAGGAGGATTCCAACGAATAGTTCTCAGCTGATGGGGAGTACCTGTCATGTTCCTATTCATGGAGTGCATGAACTCATGAATATAAAAAATAATGATTTGGTTACCATTAGCAGGCCATGTAAAACCGGGTTCAAAGATGATTTTATTACGCCACTTCCAGATGAACCAACAACAACAGACAAAAAGTACTTTCCAAGGAATGCCATTAACCTCAAATTTTGTCTGCATCTCTATATTGGATATGAACCAATCAGAAAGGATTAACCTGTTGAACTCTGTCAAGCGAGAATGATTCAACCACATAGACCATATCTGTTGTGAAGCTAGACAATCCATTAGGACATGGACGAGGCTCTCGGTTTGGGTACCACAACGAGGACAGTATTCTACATTTCACATTTATAACTAATGTTGCAATTGCATTCAAACATATACCCGACCAATGATTTTAATCTCATTATTGCAGTATCCAATCTCATGGTTGTTGTAACTAATCTCACTGCCACTGTTGTTTTTAATCTCATGGGTACCAATCCAAACGAACTCTTACTCTAGAGTCTGGATAATCACTACTCGAATGCATTTCTTATTCAAGATTGGAAAATAAGTAAACAGTAAGGAAATAAAAAGGGCTCCTTACTCAATATGCTCTGCAAGTACTGCACTTAGGTAATTGTGCTATTTGAAAATTTTTAAGCAGAAATATATTCCAAACCAAGATCAACAAGTGATTAAATCAATCACACATAAGAGGCAAATTTAATTGGTTCGGTCCAAGTGCCTTTATCTATGAACAATAGACAAAAAATCCACTATAAAGGTACCAAAAAAAAACACCAAGCCTAAATCTCGAAACAAGTCTAGTTTTCTTGCTCTATAGTGTTGAAAATATGGAATATACTTTGTCCTATGCAAGTTGGTGTTTCACACATACGAGGCAAATTTAATTGGTGTGGTCCAAGTGCCTTTATCTACGAACAATAGACAAAAGATCCACTATAAAGGTACCAGAAAAAACACCAACCCTAAATCTCGAAACAAGTCTAGTTTCCTTGCTCTATATAGTGTTGAAAATATGGAATATGCTTTGTCCAATGCAAGTTGGTGTTTTCTCCAACTTTTCTTTACACCCCACAAACTCATCTCCTATATTGAGATTATGTGATTACAGCTCTCTTTTTAGGGCCATTCTAAAGGTTACCTACTCTGTATTTATAAAGTTAAATTACTTAATTACAAATAAGTCCTACTCATCAAGAACTCTTACTCATTAAGAATATTTATCTCTAAATAAACTTAATTACAAAGTAATTCTCTAACCACAAAAATTCAAATTGATTACTAATTAGAATTTGAGCAAATATCTAACAATTTCTATCTTGACACAAATTTTTCCAAAATCAACTACATATAGCCAAAATCCCAACTAAGTATAGCCAAAATCAACTCCACTTAGTTGACTTTAGGGAATAACCTCGATATAACCCCTCTCAATAAGAATTATCTCTTACTAACGTCTACATCTAAAGATTGTATAGCCTGCACCATCGAGAATTTTCTTCTCTACCAATCTCCCATAAACAAAATAACCCTACTTTTCTTCACTGGAACCTTGCCATGTGTGATTTCTCTGGAAAATCAATATTATACTCCACATATTTTTAGGATATGTCACATCACCCAAAAATTGTGTACATACAATTCACCTTACACAATAGCATAATATCACGAGAAAAGTTTCAATACCTCTTAGAGTAGTGAGACAACCTCTAAGGTATTTAATGTGATCCATTCCTATAACCCAAGATCTAGACCTACTATCTCTAGATCTTTAACAATGCTAATTCTCATCCAGATCCAGAAATTCGTCGGAGCACCACTAGACCTATCCAAGGTTTGAGCGACCTGTTAAAACTCAAAAGCTTGCACTATTTTTAGGAGGGCTTGAGCAAAAATATCAAAAGTAATAAACGGGTTCAAATAGAATTCAATCACTTTGGGCCCGAGCTTTACCCTTCGAAACCTAAGCTTGGCGAAGCCAATTTACAATTCAAGCTAGTAGCTTTAGTGTCCCCCTTGTACAAAAAGATTCTAACTTCCTCCAATTTTACAATTAAGTTTGAGCAGAAAAGAAATTCTTCCAATCAAAACTCTTATAGTGAAATTTTTGGTTTTCAAACATATTCAAAACCTTTAACACCCTCAAAACGTTCAACATCCTCAAAACTTTTGATGCAACACTTGGAAAATAGGAATGATTACTCTACTAATCCTCCAAAAACAATAATCTTCCTTAAAAAGATCAGTTTTTATTCAACAGATCTCTATCTGTAACCAAATTCAACACTTTATTTCTCTAGTCTAGAAAATCAAATCTTTCACCTTTTAAAGTCCAAGAATGATTGTTGACAAGCTTGAAGTTGAAGTATATTCTAATTATTTCATGGAATAAAAAATCATAGCAACTATAACCAAATCATATTTAAAAATCAGGGCAACAGAAACAGAGAAAGAAAAGAAACATGTTTCGACGGGCTGAGCTAGTTTGGGCTTGTATAATGAATGTTCAAATAGGCTTGGACTTAAAAAAAGCCTAAATAATTGGGTCAGGCTGAGCTCGAGCTTATGCATAAATTGTTAATATAATACATAAGCCTGACTCGAACTCAATTTAGCCCAGTCCATGGATAGCTCTAAGCACCACTAGATCAAATTGAAAATTATTCCACCTACAACTAACATATTTTTACAGCAAATCTTCTTTTGCTTTTCTCCAATCTCACGAATACAATTTGCAACAGTAAATCCCTTGAATTGAATCATTATCTCTACATCATGCTTCATGATAATTCTTGAACCATAGCTCTAATATAGGTTGTTGGTATTTTTCAAGCAAGAACATCACAAACTGGGATCAACGAGTAATTAAATTAGTCATGCACAATAGGTAAATTTAATGTGGTTTGTTTCTAGTGCCTACATTCACAAACAAGAGAGAAATTTTCATTATAAACATAGACATTTCAAAAAGTACAAAACACTCAAAAATAAACACTAAGCCCAAATCTCAAAATAAATCTAATTTCCTAATTACTGCAAAGTGTTTTTTTGTTTTTTTTGGAAAGATACTCTATAGTGTTTAAACAATGGAATATACTTTATCCCATGCAACTCGATGTTTTCTCTAACTCTTCTTCACATCCCTATAAACCCATCTCACATATTGAGGTTATATAGTGATCATTACATCTCTTTTATTAAGGCTCATTCTAAAGGTTAACACTTACTCTATATTTATAGAGCATAAAAAATTCCTATTCACTATGAACTCTTATTCATTTTAAATATTTATTTGATCATAGAATTTGTTATTTGTATTTTCACCAACTCTTAGGTATCTATAACCCATCTAACGTCACTATATTTTGATCTTTCTTTTTGTTTGAATTGAATTTACATTCTATGTATTCAATTTGAACTCTCTTAAATCAAGGGCCTATCTCTACATTTCCAACTAATTTGCATTGACCTCCACTTTATTTTTAGCATAGAGGATAATATCATCTGCTAATAACATACACCAATCCACCTTATCCTAGATAGATTTTGTTAGTTTGTTCGTTACTTCAGTGAATAATAATGGACTTAGTGTGGACCCTTGATGTCATTTCAATGTAATGAAAAAATTGCTTGTTTGACCTCCACAAGTCGTCACGTATGCCCTTGTATCTCTATTCATATCCTTAATTTGTTAAATATATTTCATAAGAACTATTTTCTTCATTAAAGACCACCATAGCACCTCCATAAACACTTTATCATATGTTTTCTCTAGATCTATAAAAACCCTACGAATGTCACCTTTCACTATAATTATGAAATATAAAAACGAAGAAGGAAAAGGAAAATTATTTCAACTTTATGTAGTGATACAAGACTATTACTAAAAGAAAACAAGAGAAGTTGAAAGATATCTTTCATTGAACTATGTAGATTTAACGCTACACGCATTTTTCCTATTGTTTGACTTAGAGACTACCAGGGATTTAAATTGTGGTCGCAACTGCGTTTTCGGTCGTATTGCATTTATCGTGGTTGCTAACTAGTGGAGACCATTGTGGTTAGCGTGGTCGTGATATTTTTTTTAAATTTCACAAAATTTGTATAAAGTATAGTAATTCTAATTATAATAATTTAAGTCTTATTTTATAATTTTTGAAGTAATTTATGATACCTTAAGTCTATTATTTACGTGAAAAAAGGT
The DNA here is from genome assembly GCA_032173925.1 of Heritiera fomes. Lineage (NCBI taxonomy): Eukaryota > Viridiplantae > Streptophyta > Magnoliopsida > Malvales > Malvaceae > Heritiera > Heritiera fomes. The sequence goes on along the minus strand of JAPDPM010000002.1, from coordinate 38,850,208 downwards.
TATTAATGATTTTTTGAATTATCATAAAACATTTATATTTAAAAAATTACTTATGATAATTGCAAAATAACAAATATTAAAAATAGAGATAAATAATTATGTACTAATGAGAATTAATGTACTAATTATTTAACATTAGTTATTTTTATCTAAATTATTAAAGAATTTTTAAATCAGATACTTAATTTTTTTTATCATGACTCATGAGATTAACTAATATTAATTCTTAAACATTTAATGTTACCCAAAAAAATTCTTAAACATTTAAAACCCATCACAAATTATCATATATTAAAAAAAAATTTAAAAAAAACCCCTCCCTTCCCCTCACCCCCACCCCTCGAACCTCACCTCACCTTCTATGCCTCATGATTCTCAGTCAACAAGAAGGCTAACTCCAGATCTCATCTCAGATTCTCAGTCACTGATGTCAAGCAACCAACAGAGGGAAGCCACCGCCCACCAGTGCTGTGACAACCGCCCATAGCCACGCCACGTCACCCAATCACCCACATTGCACTGCCTACCCACGGCGCCCATAGCCACGCCACGTCGCCCAATCACCCACATTACACTGCCTACCCACGCCGCCCATTCTACCTTAAGGCCATCCGCCCTCGTCAACATGCTCTCCCCTCGCAAATCCCTTCACAAATCCCTTTCTCTGATCTAGATCTAAGTTTAAAAGTAAAAATTTTAAATTGTCTTTTAAAAAAATTACTTGCTTATTTTTCAAATGTTGAGTTGTGTTGCTGTTTGTTGCTTGTAAGTGGTGATCTGTCAATAGAGGTTGATTTTTTGTTAATTGAGGCAGCGATTTTGATATGGTGAAGCTAAAGATTTTTTTAAGGCTGATATTTTGATTCTGAGATGCTAAGGTTGTTTTGGTTTTTGTCTTTCTTCTGAATTAAATTTTTTTTTATACTCTGATTTCAATGAAACGGAGGATAGCGGCAATAATGGACTGTTATTGCCACTATCCTCCGTTACAGCATTTCGTAACGGCTAAGAGCGACTGTTACTGGTGTGATTGATATTCACATTCGTTTTTTCCCTAATAACGATGGCGATCACCGCTGCTACCGTGAGATAGCGGCCGCTATTGGAGACCCTTGGAGATTGCAAATCTAAAAATAGAATGAAAAGAAAAAAAAGATTTCGTTTTCTTAATCAGTTTTTCAATAATTTAACTATATAGTGTTTCCGACATCTTTTATTATCTTGGCTGGCTATTTTATGTTACATACAGACTAGCATCGATGTCTACTCAGATCCTGATTAAAGAGGCATTAGGAAGAGAAGACTGAGAAGAGAATTTGGAAGCTAACATAGACAAGGGACAATTAGCCCAGCTTGGTTGGTTCTTGGGGAATGATAAATTTCTTGTACATGAACTGGCTGAAGAACAAATCCTTTTTAGCTTATGCAATGCATAGTCACAGTTGCGATGGTATGGCCTCCACTCGATCAAACTATCATGCATTGTTATACTTCCTTCAAAGATGCAATGAAGCATCATCTCACACTACAAAGATCTGTGCTTTTACCGACACTTTTTTAGTGGGGGTTATAAAATGCATTGTTATTTATATGCATTTAATGGCACAAATTAATGAGCTGGTATTAGTAAAATGTTTAATGGCACTTTTCAAACTAAAACTCTTCTTATTTTTTCGATCAAAATTTTTTTTTGACTTTCTAAGTTTCCTTATTTCCTTTTACTCCAAAAGAACCTAATTTTCTCAAATTTTCACTCCACATTCATGATCTCCATTTCTAAGCTCTCCATTGCTAACCTCTGTCTTCTCTCTTCATCTCCATTACCCACAAGTAACACCACATGCAGTCATTACTTATTACTTATTCCACATTCACAATCATCTTTCCATCGCATCGCCTAATTTCCATCGTTTTGCACATTCGCACTCAGCTCTATCTCCATTATTTTAAAGAAGACCAGTAGTTTCCATTATCTCCATTGTTCACCGGTCTCCACATGTTTTGGGCCTTTGCCAACAGCTCTTCTCATAAGCCTGTGATCGATAGCTATTCACCGATCTTTACTTCGTCCACAAATTTGAACTGTAAGGACTCTGTTTTCTCTTCTATTAGAAGTTAGAATTGTTTATTTGGAAGGACATGATTTGCTTTCATGTCAATTGATAAATTAGAAGTATATTAATATATTATTTTTAAGCGTAGATTTAAGGTTATTTTATGGATGTTTTCTTATTGTGTTTAGGTATATTGGCTTAGGCGAGGGGAGTTAGAGCTATTTTACTGCAAAAGGCACCTGTAACGACATCAAATCTTGTTGCTAAGTTTAAAGCTAAGCTAAAATCTCCCGAGGTATACATCCCTGTTTCAGAAAGAAGGCTAGAAACAGTAGGCTTTCTGTTATCTTGTGAATTTTAAGACTAGTACCTGGATATTCTATACCAACATATATTTTCTAGAATTTACAGTCTCAAATGAATTGATTTAACAACTAAACTTATATTTTATTATACTATCAGTGAATATATATTTTTTTTATTTCAAAATTTCGTTCCCTACGTTTTTAGCCATCCAAGGTGCAATTTTAGTCACTTGGTGTCCATTCTTCATTCAATGTGATGATTGTTGATGTTGGGGTTCAGTCCATTTTAATTTTAGAATTTTAATATGTTTAGAATTTTAATTTACTGTTTGTGAAGTTCTAAGATATGACTTGGCTTTGATTTTGATGTTTGGCATTCTAAGATTTTCTTCAATTCAAATTGTAAGGATCAGATAGACCGAGGACAGGATGGCATTTGTGAACAAGAGATTTGCCTGAGCTTTGTGATCGATTCATGTGAGTACTCTTTCTTTTTAGACCAAACAAGCTTCGAATTTTTATTGCTGAATTGCTGATAAAATTAGTTTTCGTTCTGTAGCATTTGCACGTAAAATGAAACCAATGCTAACTATGACAGATAGGTAACAAAAGCCTATAGACAGATGTACTTGACTGTTATGTTTTGTTGACATTTTACGTAATTTTGCTTTGTTTGTAAATGGAAGAGATGCTCTTTTTTCTGGCCATTTACATCAACATTAGGTATATGAATTAATTAGCCACATTCTAACACTGAAAATTAATGAATTAGGATTGTTCATTTACAGTTTGATTTTCTTCTGTCTATGATTTTATTTTCTTGAGATAAACACATAACATATAAAATGAAAAAAAAACCCATTGCCATATTAGTACTTCATTGATAGTTGTCATATTAGCTCATAACCAAATCCTACTATTTTTCTAACAACTTTAGCTTTTTTGGCACAGTGAGTCACACCCTCTAAAACAATCCAACTTATAAGCTAATGGCTGAGGCTAACTCTTAGCTCTTAGCCCTTTCGTAACTGGATAAAACTTATCATTCTTTTTCATTTTTCATTTATTTATTGTATAGTTGCTACTGCCCTATCTCATCTTCATAATTGAAAAATAGATAACCTTAACGCGAACCTATTACCTTTTCCCTACCTATCCATCCATCTATTCTTTTTCATTTTGTTCTCTGATCTCGCGTTTGCTTCACGATCTCATTGCTAATCTCATTCATTGGTTCTCTCCCCATTCAAATCTCTTCATCAGCTCTCGGTCAGTGACTTGGTGTCCGCATTCAGTCGAAGAAAGAAACCCTAAGTTTTTAGCCATCCAAGGTGCAATATCTTTCAAGAACCCTTATCTTGGTGTCCATTCTTCATTCTATCTAATGATTGTTGATGTTGGGGTTCAATCTATTTTAATTTTAGAATTTCAGGCTTGAACTCAGAAAGTTTTTCCCTTCGTTATGCAATCATAGGTTGAGGAGGTCTCGATCTTCTATTTTTGTGTAACCTTTTTGAACTCTTACTTTTGGTCAATATACAATAGTTTTCCAGTAGAATTGACATTCAATATTCACAGTTTCAAAGTTAGATTGATCTTTCTAGCCTGTTAATGTTTTCCTTGAATTCCATAGAGGAACTTAGTTATCTTTTTCTAAAACCATGGACGTGATTCTGCTTTTGATGTAGTATAATATAAATTATTTTATTTAACTATTGTAATTATTTGTGCACCTCTCTTATTAAAGTTTCTATCTTTAAGGAAAAACACTAGAATGGATGTAGTTGCAGACATAAAGGAGGTATATACGATATTAACTTTTTATTGACCCAAAGAATTATTCTTACTAGTGCATCAATTGATGAACTTTGTTGTCATGGTTAACCATTATCGTTCAAAATCTTGATTTGGTAGAGAGACATACTAGGAATTTTACATTGCCAAAACTGCATTTGAGCAAGCTCGCTTCAATCTTGTATGTTATTTTAGCTAACAAATGTTTTGAATTTTTGTTTTAAAAGATGTTGAAATTTTTGGAGGCTGTTAGTGAGATGATGGATGCTCACCTTCGATTCTACAAACATGTATAAAACATGTCATACAGATGGCTCTTATAGTAGCCAAAGTTTCGCTCTTAGATCTTTCTAAGGACACCTTATATCAAAGTTTGGAGCTAAAGTAAGTGAGATCTCTCTCAAAAATGGTCCAAACTCCTAATCCCCAGAATTTGCAAAACCTTTTTAGCAGACTTCCCATAATATTCAAGGTTGAAATCTTCTCTCCTCATGGCTATATTGGGCAGTCAGATGTCTTTGGCTTGCCAGACACCGGTGGGCAAGTATGAACTGAATTAAGCTATACATTGCACACAAAATGTAATGTTAATTGCATCATTGTAAGGATGATTTACAATATGACATTGTTGGAAAAATTTAAATAGGTTGTTTACATTTTAGAGCAAGTGCGGGCCATGGAGGAGGAATTGCTCTTCCGAATCAAATGCCAAGGGCTCAACATGAACCCCTAAATTCTAGTGGTAATTTCTCATATAGCAATTAGCGATTAATTTTGAAATCAAGATTGAACAACTTGAGTGGTGTTTCTAAATCATAATATTCGACCATAATAGGTCACACGAGGAACCAAGTGCAACCAAGAGTGGCAACCAATCATTGGCACCAAGTACAGCCACATCCTTCGTGTGCCCTTCAGGATAGAAAGTGGAGTCCTGAGCCAACAGGTTTCACGTTTTGACGTTTATCCCTATCTTGAGAGGTTTGCTTAGGCATGTGTTGATCTCTACTATCTATACAAGTTCAAGCTGTATCCATTCATATCTTAATGGACATCTTATTCATCATTCACATTTTCTTTGGACATTATTAGGATGTAACGTTACATCCAAGATCCAAGATGTAATGGAGGGAAATCAGATCTTATTATTGGAAACTACACTGATGGGAATTTAGTAGCATCTCTAATAGCTAGCAAGCTCAGAATAACCTGGGTGTTTTTTTTATCAGTTTACATAGCTGAAGTTGGTTTCACTCCCAGATTTAGTTACTTATGAATGCTAATTTCTAATAAGTATTTTGACATAGGCTACTATTGCACATACTTTAGAGAAGACTAAGTATGAAGACTCAGACATCAACTGGAAGGAACTTGATCCGAAGTATCACTTTTCATGCCAATTCATAGCTGATACAATTGCAATGAATGCAACAGATTTCATTATAACAAGTCTTGCGGCAGGTAAGTTTCTTTTTCTTATTAAATATTTACACTAGTTACTATTATTTTTGTTTACATTTGTAATAATATTGTTTTATCTTCAAAACTTGTGCAGGACATTTGGCTTTGAAAATGCTTTACAATTTCATTCTAAGGCAAGGCATGATGCTGCAATGTGAAAATGAGTTGATCTAGTATCTATTTGAATTCTAATATTATGATCCTTCTGCAGACACCGATCCTACAACTAAGTAAATGTGTTCTTATGACTTATAATAGTACATGTTTTAGGTGAAATGGCTCTTTTTTTGTTTTTGACAATTATGCAAAGATGATGGCGATAATTTTGTATCAACCTCACTGTAATGATGGCTATAAATTTTTTCATTCGCTTTTCTCGTAATTTTCTTTTTGCTTATATAATGCCATTCACTTTGATTTGCTATTTGTTTGATGTACCTTACTAGCTGATCATAAACGAATACAAGCGAATGTGTGTATGCGCATTATTTTTCTATATTACTTGTGTTAATTTACTCATGATTTTCAAGTTTATTGTTGGAATATAATTTATTTCTTATCAATATGCGTGTGTAAGCGAGGCACTTCAACAAAAAAATTTATTAATTCAATAATTAAGTTATATTGACAAAAGCTTTTAAATTCAAAATAATTAAATAAATATAAAAATTCAAAATTTTCAAATTTCAAATAAATTTTTTACCGGCATTTCAAAATGTCGATAAAAGCTTTTAAATTTAAAATAAAACTTCATAAATATAAAAATTTTAAATTTTAAGTATGACTTTTACCGGCACTTTAAAGTGCCGGTAAAAGTCTTTTACTTTTAAAGGCATTTAAAAGCGCCAAGAAAAATCATGCCGTAATTTGTTAAACTTGCATTGGAGTACATCACCATCGACAGACCTTCAATAGCATTCACCTGGCCAGCGGTCAGCTGGCTGTCAACGAATCGCCGGTAAGGTTTTTATCAGCGATTTGTTGGTCTTTTACCGGCACTTATAAGTCAGATTTTTTGCAGTGTCAACTACCCCAGCAGCTATTCCTTCTCCCTTTTCTTCCCTTCTTCTAAGTTCAATTAATTAATAAATTCTTCCCTTTCTCTTTGCAAGTACAATGTGAACTGCGAAGTGTTTCAATTCACTATTTACAATGCTCTCCTTTTAAAAGTGTTTACATAAAGCAAGGGTTTTAGCTGAAGTTGGACAAATCTAGACCTTGGGTTGTTAGGGAATAGTGCACCCCCACGTTGAATTCTAGAGAGGTTTGTTTTTAAGGGTCTTCGTTATTGTGGAAGTACAGTGCAATAGCCTGTAAGACAAACGTTTTTCTCAAGGGGAGAAGGTTTCAGGTTCGCAAAGTGAACACTAATTAGGGAAATAATTAGTGGCTTTGGCTTGGCCTTATTTCGTTTTGCAAGAAATTGTTTTTGGAATGTATTGCATGAAATTTGGATTATGGTTTTTGTAACTGGTTTGAATGTAGTAATCCAAATGTCTTATTGTGTTTTCTATTTCTTCATTCTGTGATAATTGGAAATTTTTCTATTTTTGGTATTAATTAGCCGGAAATAAATAATAAAGTTAGTTACGAGGATTGGAATATGTTGAATTTCGGAAAGTGATGAAGTGATGAATTTGAGGAATTTAATTTAGATATTAAGAGATCCAAATTATAAGGAATAAAATGGGTATATTTATATATATTTATATATCCATATATATAAATATATTTTTAAATAAATACATATGTATATTATTATACATTTATATATAAATATATATGAAATATATATTATTATTATTTTAAATTAAAGTGTATAGATATATATAAATTATAAATACAAAAAAATATACATTTATATATATGGAAATATACTGTATTTTATATATAAATATAATTATAGTGTATTTATATATATTTATAAATATAAATATATATAATAAATAAACAAAAAAGGGGAAAACAGAAAACGGGAATCGGGATACCCGACCCTCGTTTTCCTCTTCTGTTACAAACAGAGGAGAGACCCTAAAGAGGAAGCTGACACCATCGACCGAGAGAGGAGAAGGAAGAGGAGAGAGAAACGTCGCCTACGAGACAAGGGGGAAGACAAGAAGCGACCGGCGACGAACGAAGCGAAAAAGGGAAGAAAACGAAGCAGAAACAGAAAGGAAAAAAGGGAAAGGAAAGGAAAAAGGAAAGAGGCGATGCCGCCCGATTCGGATGCCGCCGCCACTGCCTTCGACGCCAGCGAGGTCAGACCAAGTGAAAAGAATAGCCGACGGTGAAAGGAGGAAGAGAAAAGGGGGAGAAAAGAATAGGAGAAAAGCCAATTGGCAGCTATTCCAGATCCACCGCCACCGCCGTCGCCGATTGGAAGGAAAAAGAAACCAGAAATGGCTTCAGCACAACCTCGACCGACGTTGGAGGGGCTGAACCGGCGGTGATAGAGGTCGACGGTGGCTGAACTGGCTGAGGGAAGCTGAACCGACCGAACCGGTTTGAATCGGTTTAGACCAGAAAAGAAGGAAAAAGAAAAAGAAAAAAAAGGGAAAAAGAAAAAAAAGGAAAAAGAAAAAGAAAAGAAAAAGAAGAAAGAAAAAGAAAATGGGTAGGAAAATTTATTAGAATTTTATTATTATTATTTTTTGAATAATTTTATAGATTTCTAAATATGAGTATGGGCTTGAACTTGTAGAGATTATACAAGAACGATTAAAGCATGAACAAATTTGGGAGAGATTACATCGTCAACTTGATACTAGGTAAGATACTTTTATAAAGCATTAGTAGTATTATATTGTATTGTTAAGAGTTGTGATCTTGATGATGAATTATTAATGAAATGATTTTAAAATGCTAAGAGGACTTATAATTGGTGGTAGGGGTCTTAGTAATAATCATGATATTCCAATAAAATGATTGTGGAATACCACTGTATTTATTTGGAATTGTTGTAGGAGGTTTTAGCTCCTGAAATGTTATGCTGCCGAAATTTATATGAAAATGTTTGATGAAAAAGGTTAAAGTTTTCTCGTATAAATGAAATTTTGGAAAGAATTATCGAAAGATAAGCTTTGAAAGGACTTTATCGTATTACCGTAAAAATTTGATTTTTGGCATAGTCTGAGAAGGTAAATGATTGAGCATGATAACATGACGAATTATATTGTGTAAGCCTTATAGAATCGATAAATTGATTTATCTTAGTATCACAAATTGGTTATTAAGTTGAAATTGAGGTTGAATATCGATTTAGTCGAATCATTGATAAAATTAATGATGATTATATGATATAGCTTGGAAGAGAATATCAAGGTTGTAATTTAGATGGTTGAACGATTGAATTATGGAATTATCGACGGAGTGATGATTTTAGAATTAATTAATTTCGAATTCTTGATTTTGGAGTAGTTTCGAACGTGATAACACAGACATTGCAAGAGGTCAATATTGAGATGGTTTTATTATATTACATTATATTATCGAATATATGTGAGATAATAAGCGGACCTACACTTGCGGTAGGGGTTTTAGTATCAATATTGTGGTATACGATGGATAGTTGTGATATCGAGTTATAACAAATGTATGACCTGTGCATACATAATCTTATTGAAATTGAGGTTGAATTCCGATATAATCTAATCATTGATAGATTCAAATAAATGAGAGTCAAACATGTGGTTATATGGTTTTGGTTATAACTTTGGAATAGGTCTTGAATAATAAGATCGACAATTGTATAAGTTCTGTTTTCTGATATAAAATGTCTTGGAACATTGTTTGATAGTGGAAATTAGCCAAATCTCTTAAGTGGGTAAACTACTAACCTAAAATTGATTCGATAATACTTTTATAGAGATTTCTATCATAGTATTATTTCATACAAGCCATATAAAAGATATTGATTTGAAAACTGTGATTGATTTTGTGATAGTGAATGAAATTAGACATCAAGTCGGAATTATGATCGAGTGTCAATATGTTAAACCATAGATGGATTGGATAGGTGACTATTGATCTTGTGATTTTATATCCTCGATGTTGATTCTGGAATAGGTCTTGAATGACGATATCGATAATTGCGTAATTTCAGTATCTTGATGGTTATATAAAAATGTGATATTTAAATATTCATAGATACTAAGAGGACTCATACTAATGGTACGGGGTCTTAGTATTGATGATGAAATGTACAAGTGATTGTTATAGTCGATAATTATTGAGAAACGATATTGAATATTGAGGAACCACAGAGAATATCGAATTTACCTATTAGGTATGATCCGATTGAAATCAAAAGGATGGAAATGAGGAATTGGGATTATAGTTAGTGCTATACCGAATGATACTACATTGATATATTTCATAAGCATGATAGCAAATTGTCTTTTAACTCAGGTTTTAAATTACATTGCTTTTAAGCATGCTTTGTTTATAACTTGAGATTTTGAAAGGATTTATTCATGCGATACTTATATGAATAAATGTTTGAATTATTTTGAAAGGACTGAATTATAGTGTAAGTGTATGTATTTACATATGTAAATGATCTTAAAGAAATGTGTTGCATACTTTATACTATTTTTATAAGAAAGTGAAATGTTTAAATGTTTTATGAGACTATAGGCATCCTAAAAGAGTTAAATTCAATAAAGCATAATGGAAACCACCTAATTAGAGATTACTCATTAGGTAGAGATGCTTGTTTGACAATAGTCGTGGACATGGCTTAGTCACACCTAATCAGTGGGGCTGAGAGAGATGAGGTCTATGGCCATAGATAGCGCCCTAATTGGTTTCCAGGGGACGATGACATGATTTCTCACTACTAGCTACAGTGAACTAAGTCTTTATTGATAGAATATTAGGGATTCAGCCTAGTCTCAAACGTGATATGATATGTTATCTAGAGTATAATTTTATTTGATATGAACTCTAGACTTGACATGGTTTTATAGTATATGAGAAATGTTTTGAGACTGTACATGTTTTAGACACGCTCTAAAACTGAATATGAAATGTTTACGACATTACATTTTTTTTTAAACATGCCTTAAAAGTGCAACTAATATGATTTGCGAATTGCACATACTTTAACAGATCTTAAAAGTAAACATGAAATGAATTGAGATTTTACATGTTTTAAAACATGCTCTAAAAGTATATGTAGTACGATTTGCAATGATAGTCATCTTATACAGTAAAGCTTGCATAAGTTTTGCACGCTGAGCCATGACATAACGACATTCTATCTGTATGATGTCATGATATTACACTGTACATGAACATAAGATTTATACGAAGAGAATTATGACTTTACACTACCGTGATCATGATTTTCCATATGAAAAGTGATATGAGTTGATATAATACAGGAGTATAATTGTTAAATGTAAAGTAACTTGATATGATATCTCAATTGAACATGATATACTATGAGATTGACGTGAGCGTGGATTAATAGTATATGATATTCAAGTTATACATGATGTATTGTTGTACGATGCATTGTAGTATAAGGACAAGAAGATTGAAAGTGATTAAATTGATTTATTTAGAGGTTTGAGTGATGGACAGATGTCGGGAATGGAGATAATGAGGTACTTTAAATTCCCTTACATCAGTACTCCAAATGCCTCGCTCACTTAAGGTCCTTAGAACATGATCTTGTTATAAATATAAGATGTTATCGATTGAAATGGTGAATTGTAATTGCAAACTTGCAGGTTTTATGCATTGCAGTTAAGACAGTATAATTCTACTCTTGCATTTATATTAGTATCTTACTGAGCCGTGGATTTGCTCACCCTTTTTCATTTCATCTCTTTTCAGACTATTTGAGTTAAATTCCGCCATGAGAGCTTTTGAGTGGGCCTCCGGATACGGTATCTAGGCTTGGTACTAGCCTGTAAAGTAATAGAATAAGGGATTGTCGCATTATCCCCACCTTAGGAAATTTAGTCTCCAAATTTGAATAAGGTCCTTTTAAACGAGGCGAGGATGCTTTTCCCTTGTTAGGCTTTCCAATTCCCATGTGACTTCTTGTTTAAAGTGCTACTACCATAATACTTTGACTAGAGGGATTGTTTTCGATCGTAGCACCTTTTCTTTTCAGTCTAAAATTCAAATAGGTTTCTCCTCTTAAGTCATTTCATCCTAGATATCTATCTTCTGATATTCAATGACATGCGAAGGGTTTGGTTAGTACTTTCGCAACATGGAAACATGGAATACATTTTGCACATTAGCTAGCGAGCAGGTAAATCTAGCTTGTATGCAACATCACCAACCTTCTCTAGTATTTCAAAATGTCCAACAAACCTTGGGCTCAATTAAATCTTTCTTCCAAATCTCATAATCCCTTTGGATGGTAAGACCTTCAAAAACATAGAACCACCTACTAAGAACTCCAAAGGTCTCATCTGTTTGTCCGCATAAGATTGCTACCTACAACACGCAATCTTTAATCTCTCATAGATCAATCTCACACTTTTAGAGGCTTTTTCTACTAGTTCTGGGACAAATACCTTTCGGTCACCAACCTTTTCCCAACCAATTAGAGACCTACACTTCTGTCCATATAGAGCTTCATATGGTGCCATGTTGATGCTTGAGTGGAAACTGTTATTATAAGCAAATTCAGCTAGAGGCAAATGATCATCCTAAAAACCTTTAAAATCTATAGCACAAGCTCTCAACATGTCTTTGAGAGTTTAAATGGTTCTCTTGGATTGTCCGTTGGTTTATGGATGGAAAGTTGTACTAAGATGTAACTGAGTCCCTATAGCCTCCTAGAATTTCTCCCAAAATCAAGATGTAAGTTTAGAATCCTTGTTAGAGCCAATACTTATCAGAACTTCATGAAGTCTGACCATCTCTCGGACATATACGTCTGCTAATGTGTAGAGAGTCAATAGCCTTGATAGTTACGAAGTGAGCTAATTTGGTGAGACAATCAACAATTACCCAAATGGCTTCATGCTGTCTCCTAGTTTTTGGAAGACCTAGCACAAAGTCAATGGTAATGTGTTCCCACTTCCAAGTTAGGATTATCAAATGCTGTAGCAAACCTATCGGCTTCTGATGTTCCACCTTCACCTGCTGACAGGTTAGACATCTCACAACAAATTCTGCGATGTCCTTTTTCATTCCAACCCAATAGTATAGACTACGCAAGTCTTGATACATATTGGTGCTACCAGGATGTACAGTATACTTAGAGCTGTGAGCTTATTCAAGAATGAGTCTTTTCAGTCTTTCATTTGTAGGCATATAGATTCAACCTCTATAACCGAGTAACCTATCACTGTCAATTTTGAAATTAGATGCCATATCTTGATTTCCTTTATTTCCACAGACAATCTTTGAAACTTGGGAGTCTTCCTTCTATGCCTGTTTAATCAAATCAACCAAATTTGAGTCTATCCTCATACTAGCAACTACACATCCATTGGTAATAGATTTCACTTTCAAATTCATTTTTGCAAACTGGTCTAATATTTGCCACTTTTGTACCATCATTATCGAGACCATTTTGAACTCTTTTTGCTTAGTGCATTAGCTACAACATTTGCCTTACCCGGAATGTAAAGTATTTCACAATTATAGTCTTTAAACAACTCTGTCCAGTGACGTTAGTGCATGTTTAGCTCTTTCTGTGAGAAGAGATGCTTTAGATCTTATGATTGGTAAAGATCTAAAATGTCTCTTTGTAGAGATAGTGGCGCCAAATCTTTAAGGCAAACACTACTGCTGCTAGTTCCAAATCGTGTGTTGGTAGGTCCTCTCATGATCTTTCAACTATCTAGATCCGTAAGCTACCACTCTCCCATGCTGCATGAGAACACAACCTAGGCCTTGATGAGAGCCATCGCTATACACGACAAATCCTTTAGAACCATTAGGGATTGTCAAAATAGGTGCAAAGGTCAACTGTTGCTTTAATTCTTGGAAGTTATTCTCACATGTGTTAGACCACACAAAGTCTACCCGTTTCGGCGTAAGACAGGTTAATGAGCAGTAATTCTAGAGAATCCTTCCATAAGCTTTCTATAATATCTTGCGAGCCTTAAAAAGTTGCAGATTTCAGTCACCGTCTAGGGTCTCTCCCATGTCACAATTGCTTCAATTTTAGATGGATCCATTGACACCCCGTCTTTAAACAGAATAAGCTCGAGGAAAGCAATATAGTCTAACCAGAAGTCATATTTACTCAACTTGGAAAACAACCAAAGAACTTGAAGAACCAATCTTAAATGTTGCTCATGATCTTCTTAGTCTGTGAATAAACTAAGATGTCATCTATAAAAACTATCACAAACTGATCTAAGTAGGGTCTGAACACCTCATTCATCAGACTCATGAAAGCAACAAGAGAATTGGTCAACCTAAAAGGAATAACAAGGAACTAGTAGTGCTCGTACATAGTTCTAAATGCTGTCTTTGGAACATCTTCCCCCTTAATTCTCATTTGATGGTAACCTGCCTGAGATCAATATTTGAGAACACCTAAGCACCTTTCAACTGATCAAACGGGTCATTGATGCGAGGAAATGGATATTTGTTCTTGATCGTAACCTTGTTAAATTGCCTGTAATTGATACACAGTCGCAAGCTACCATCCTTCTTCATCACAAATAGTATGGGTGCGCCACAAGGTGACACTTGGTCGTATCAACCCTTTGTCAAGCAACTCTTGTAGTTGCTTTTTTAGCTCTTCTAATTCCACTAGTGTCATCCAATACGGGGGTTTGGAAATCCTTTAGGAGGTAAGCCTGGCAAGTCATATGGAAACACGTTGGGATACTCCCTAACGATGGGTATATTCCCTAACGATGGGTATATTCTTCAACTTTGTGTGATTATAGGTTGTATCTTCCACAATGGCCAAATACCCTTCTCCATCAATCACACAATTAAATATACTCAAAGAAAAATTACTAATTTCATACTTTAATTCAATTTCTCATAACAAATTACAAGTAGTTCAGGTAGGGAGAATTCTACTGTCTTTCTATAATAGTCTACTTGTGCATGATGCTTAGTTAGCCAATCCATGCCTAAAATTACATCAAAATCATGCATGTTTAACTAGATCAAATCAACTTCAGGTTCCTTATCCCCCACCTTAACCATACATGTTCTATACACCACGTATGTGATTTGAAATGTTTTTAAAGGTGTACAGACATGCAATATATGGTTTAAAGTACTTGATTCTACTAGCAAAGTAAGGAGGAATAAATGAGTGAGTAGAGCCAGGATCTATCAAAACATATGCTTCGTTATCAGCAAAAGAGAGCTTACCCTTAACCACTGATGTAGTACCCTTAGGAGTCACCTCGTTTAGAGCAAAAAACTCGACCTAATGTCATGGGCTTCTTACCCTTATCAGTGCCCTTTATTTTCTCATTAATAGGCTGCCTGGATGTTTTCTCTAAAGTCTTGTGGTTAGGACAGTCTTGCATCATGTGCCTTGGCTTGCCACAATGAAAGTAAGCTCCTGTATCTTTGTAATAGGGCCTGTCACCATGGAATTTGCCACATTTCTTATAGGTCTTCTTGGACTTAGACTCCTTAGCCCATGATTTAAAAGAAATCTCATTCTATCTCTTGGTCTGTTGCTTGCTCCTATTGGGTCTCTTATCACCTTGCCTTTTGTCCTTCGCCTTATTTCTTCCCCTTGACCCATACTCTTGTTAGATCAAATCATAGTCCAGTTCTACCATCTAGGTTTGTCTGAAAGGCTCTGCATAATTGGTGATATTAAGGATTGCCATCTTACTCCTAATGCTGGGTTTCAATTCAGAGATGAACTTAATAGTCTTAGCCTTTTAATCATTGGTAGTGAATGAGTCATAGCATCCCAAGGAAGAGAATTGTGACTTTTACTCATCTAGTGGCATCGAGCCTTGAGTCAACTTCAGAAATTTTGTGCCTTTTCCTCTCAGCAGGTTCAGGAATATATTGATTAAAGAAACTTTCTAGGACGGCTTCTTAGGTGATCTCAAGATTTCTGTCTCGTAAGAGCTTCTCTGCAGATTCCCACCATACTTTAGCTTTATCTCTAAACATGAATACTGCCAATTGCACTCTCTTAGTGGTACTGCACCCTATATATTTAAACAGTTTCTTTAACTGTTTCACCTAAGCCTTTGCTTCATTTGGATCTTTAACTCCTTAAAAAGTGGGTGGGTTCATTTTCTGGAATTGGCACAAACGGGTCATATTCCTATCCACCTAATCTCCTTGTTAAGGTGGAACTATCAGTTGGGGTGGTTCTACCTGGGGTAGTGCTGTAGGTGGCTGCGGTGGCAGTGCAACTAGTGGTTACTATGGTGGGGGTGTAATCGGTGGTTGCTGAAGAGCATCTTAGGGTGGTAGGGCTGAAGCAGGTGGTGTGTTTTGAACACCTCCAAAATGTTAGGTGAGGAGCGCACTGATGTTTGGAATAATTTGTCTCAACTCTCCCATTGTTTGCTCTAGTTGTCTTACTTTAGGGTCAAGAGTAGGAGGCTGTGGGGATGGATAAAGACATGGAGTCAGAGATCGTGATCGCCTCAAGAGTGGAGCCCTCCTAGCACCTCTCCTCATCCCGCCTATCTAACTCCTATTTGTAATCAAACATATCAGCACAATTTTTGATAAATTAAATGCATGTATATGGACATAATATAATGTATAAAGATGTAAACTAACTTTTACGACTTACAAGGCACAGACAAACATTGCACTGATACCAACTTCGTAACATCCTAGCACATCCTAACCCTAAGTAGCAGAAAAATTACGGGCTAAGTTTTCACTTTTCCTTATTCATACCACGTTTGTGTGTGTACTGAAAGTCCCGAACGATTCCAAAACCTTTGACTTATAGACGTATAATTATTTTATCTTGAATTTAGGTCCCAGCACATTTCGTCTAAGTTATACAAGCTTACTTAATTAAATGTAATTAGCAATTTGATTCGACATGATTTTGATAGAGAGTTCCATCAGAGGTTCTCTCTTATCCCATATCAACCATCCATTAATATGTCTAAGTAACTTGTTCATACCATATTCATACATCAATTAATCTAACTGAAATAAGTAATTCCACTCATGTTACAAAAATTTTCATAACTACACATGCATAACCGGAATCAACTTACTAACCATTTATATCCACTAATTTCTTAAAATGTGTGTAAATGGTTTATTATAATTTGTATGCACTCATATAAGTCATACATATACATAAGTCTATATATACATAACATGTCCAGAATCTCATCTAAGACATTAATTCAATATACATCCCATGTTATGCTTGATATACTTTGTGCCATACTTGTTAACGTGTCCAAAATACACATGCATCCCAACAAAAGTATACCTTCACGTATACTTAACAGTAAGAGGAGTAGGACAATCCTCTTAGGCGCTCTAACATTGAGTCTCAATCTACAAGAGGGGGAGACGAGGGGTGAGCCGTTAACTTAGTAACGGAAATATAATAAAAACAGTTATGATATCCATGTCATCCAATTTCAAATCATATTCAAACCTTGCATGCTTATAGTGTATTTACAAATAATGTATCGGAAGATAAATACGTAGTATTTATTTCAAACCCAAAACTCAGTAGGCATGCAAACACAGATGGTATTTCAAAACTAGATTCCAAATCCAAATACAAAGAGAACATGGGCCTTACACCCAAACAGTGAGAATTAAATCCACATATTACACTATAGCTATCAGTGTACAAACTCCCCGAAGGGCACTACCTATGGTCATAAGCTAACAAAGCCAATTCCATTGAATAGATGAAACCAACAATTGTCGAAGTGTAATATATGGGACAATCTAAAATGCCTCAAGAAAACAACGAAGCATAAAGTGGTGCTCGATCGAATGTTTAGTAGCCTAGTCTCACAAAACAAATAGCATAATGTACTAAATCATTCATCCGATATCAAAGTACATAAACACAGTCAATCCAAATAATGCTTGGTTGCTTGATTTATTTTCCAAACCTTTAAAATCTCATTTTTGATTTATAAACTTCAATATAAAGTTATTTTCATATATATACATATAGGTATAAAAACTTTAAAAACATTTTCTTTCAAAATCAGTATATGTTTGTAGCTTAAAACCATGCAAAATAAGTAATTAATATGAAGATTCATCAAGCCAAAAGCAACCCAAGTACATAAGTTTCAAAGAATCAAAATGTACTCATTCAAATGAGATTAACTCAAATTAGGATGTTATTCAAGTAAGCAAACCAAAACAGTTTTAATCATATAACTTTCAAACAATTATCATCCCACTTTCTATACTAAGCAGTGCAGGTGCGCAACCAAGGCTTCTTGGTACACAACTCAGTCCACTTCCTCTTCCTTATTTGATGCCATAAGTTGCACTCTTGCACCTCAATTTATAAGCCCCTTATTCAATCTAATTCAAAGCAGTGCCAAATCGAATTGGCTATGTACGTGCACCATCTATACACAACAATTATCGAAATTTATCAATATTGTGTCATTCTATTGTGCACATAAAGTTTCACAATTACATTTTATGAGTAGTTAATCGTTTTCAAAAATTTTCTGACCTATCGGTATTGTTCTATTTATAACCGAAAATATTGAATTCCAATTAATGCATCGTCAATTTTGTATGTAATCTAACTTAATTTCCTATTTAGAAGTGTAAAGTTCACTTTCTAATTCATTCAGTGTTGTTCCCAGCAATTTTCCAAATTTCTGTCCATTTCTAGCATGTTACGCAAGATGATTTGCTGACCTTTGTGCACTAAAAATTACCTTATTTATAAGAATGTCCAAAAATTATGAATATAAGATCATGTGACACCTAATTCAATTCCCTATTCAGAAAGGTAAATTTCACAATTTTATCTTTTCTGAGTCATTTCCAATAATTCCACAAAATTACACTATATACAGGTAATTCAAACAGAATGGTCATCTGCCTTTGCGCACAAACTGTCTCATATCTAAATATAGGGATATCCAATTTATGTAAAGTCAGAACCATATTAATCCTAACTCATTTACCTTTCTAGAAATATAAGTCCTATAACCAAATTCTAACTAGGCTATTTTCTATGAAATTTCTAAGTTAACATGAGTATCTTGTATTCATTTGATCATATCTTAGGTTACAGAACTCCAAATCTAGAAATTTTCAAATTTGAATTATTTTTTACTCATAAGGCTATCTACCATAATTTTTTCAGAATTTATCTAATTATACAATCTCCAAACTGAGCATTTTTATCTCAGCCTGGAATTCACATTTTCTAGGCAGAGTGCCTTGCACTGTCTAACTTATTTCTCTAGCTACAAGACTCCAAATTAGGTGGTTCCAAAACTAAATTAAAGCTAACTTAGAAGGTTATCTACCATAAAAATGTCAAAATTTATCTCAATGCACAACTTTCAAACTAAATAGTTTAATCTCAACCCAGAACAAAGCATTAACCCAGATTTTCAGCATCAAGTCCAAACTCAACCATAATTCATGCGTACCCCATTTAGTCATATCCATTATCATAGGTTGAATTTCATATTCCATAATTAAATTTCATAATTCAAATTTGGATACTCACCTTGTTTAGTACAAACTGATGGCTAACTCTCCAAAATCTTCTTCACCCTTTTCCTTTAGTTTTTCTTCCTAGCTGAATGCATGCCAGACAGTAAACATAGGCTTCCAAGAGAATTAAGGTTCTAATGAAACAAAAGGATTGCATTCCCTTACCATGCTTATGGAACCCGAGATTAAACCTCTAAAGCTTTCCCTCGGTTCCTTGCCTCTTCCCTTAGTTTTCAGTTTGCTGAGACTTGCTCTAACAAACCTTAAGTCTATCCTTCTTTGTTCTCCCTGTTTCCAACTCTCCTAAGCATAATTGACACATGCAAACTCATAAGTATAACTTTCATGAAGATTCTTTTAGAAGGAATTCCAAAATTTTCTCACTTTACCCATCAGAACCAAGTCTCCTTCTAATTCAAATTTCCCTCAAACTGTGACCCTAATCTCGCCTGTAGTGCTCAAACCAATTCCTTATCACCTTTCCTCTTCAAGTCTCATGGTTTGTGAGCTCTCTTTCCCTTAATTTCTTTCTTCACTATGGCTGCTATAAGTTTTCTTTCAAGGGTTACCAATGGCTGAAAAGAAAGATTAGTGTCCCACGGTTTTTTTGTCTAAAACCACTTAAGTTAACGGAAATTTTCCAAAGCTTAGTGGTTAATTACAACTAGGCATATATAGTGGTTTGTCCTTGACCATTTATTAGTCAACATGCTTAATTTAATAAGTGCATTTCTATTGTTTAGAAAATGGGTTACTATTACATGCAACCTTATGCCTTAAATATTGTTATTATTATTGTCTTTGGATTTCCCACTAACCATAAATTCATTAATATTTATTATTCAATTCCTATTTCCGATAACATTTAATATTCCTAATACCCTGATATTTATAATTCCAGCTTTTAATTTAATCTTTCATAACTCCTTTATTCCTAATTCCAAAATTATAGATAGAATTAAACCTTGAAATTGAAATTTACCTTTTTACCCCTTGTTCTAGAACTTCACCAAATTCTACTAAGATTATCTTGACACCTTCACTGTCCAAAATTTGTCCCAACATGACAAGGACAACTTTAGTAAAATTAAAATTTGGAAAAACTAATTATGCAAAGTAATAGAATAAGGGATTGTCACAATGTGAAATGGTCTTAATACTTCAATTTTAGCCAAATTAACTGACTATACCAATACAATTCTTTCATTGATCAATGATCAAATTAATTTTTGTAGAAAATAATTTTGTCAGAAATTTTTATTTTCGATTATATCTATTCAAAAATCAAACTAACCAAAGTTTAATCAAAACATATAAAAAAATTAAAAATAAATGAAACCCAAATAGGTTTTAAGGTTGGATTTAAGTTTAATGTTGTTAAATTTTCAACTTAAAACTTTGGCATTTAAATATTTGGATTTATATATGATGCACTAACAGTGTATAGTTTCTATACACTGTCAATGCACCAGAGATTGACACCTCATCAATAGGCCCTTATGAGCAAATTAAAAAAATTTATTTATATTTGCTTTTAAGAGCTTGGCATATTTTTTAATTTGTCAATTGATGAGGTGTCAACCTCTGGTGCATTAACAATGTATAGAAACTATAAACTGTCAGTGCATCACATACAAACCCTAAATATTTTAGTAGTTAGTTTGTTTCAAATGTAATAAATTAAAAGATTAAAATATAATATAACTTAAATGAATCGTATTATTTGGCTAATTTTAATATTAAAATAATTTAAATTTGACCAATTATACTTCTAAATTGTTGTTGTTCACAACAACAATCATATATCTTGCTGACATAAGAACTTTGATCTTTGTATTCACGTGTTACCAAGAGCTCTGCAAGAGAAAAGAGATCAGAGGGACGTAGAGGTTTTGCCTTGCTTGCACACTCTGATGCCTAAGTTATACTGAGAATTTGACAAAGTATTAGTTTGTCATGCTTTGATTTTTGAAAATTGGAACTAACTTTTTCCATTTCACACGATCGATTAGGCTGTGCTCAATGTCATCACTCTAATATTAAGCTAAAACTTTCTTAGCTAACTCAACATTTAATCGTTCAGATCAGTCCTAATACACCAAATTACAATACGCATTTGTTTTTTTATACAAATACCCAATAATAAAACTATGGTTGACATTTGAACTTCTTCAGTGTACTATTTACATCCCTTTACATTCCAAAGTACTGTACAATAAATGTCTGAATACCGTACTTGCAAGCTACAGCATCGAAACCTCGTAGGCATCCAATCAGAACTTTCTTTTAATGATAGACTATTACTGCAAATAAATCTGTAAGGTAAAATGGTGGTGAGCTTATGCCCAGTAAGAAATATTTATAAAAAAACTAATACTATGCACACCTATATGCATACATTGAAAACATATTTCACAAATATCAGTCAATATTAAAGTAGTCCTAAGGAATTCTATCAGAAAGGATACTATAATCGGTAAGGAGTACTAGGCTGAGTATAAAAGGATGCTTTAGAGCACTTCACTTATCCTGGTCCCTAAATTCGATTATAGGGAGTTTCTAAAAACTTCACAAAGAAGGAATTCATGAGTATAAAATCAATATAAAAGCCTTTTAATTCTTTAGTGGCAATACTAAAAAATAAACAGTCATTATCAAATGGTTTAGTAAAATATCTGATAAATCAATCAGTTCACTATTCAATAAATCGTTTTGTAAACAATTCGAAAATCAACTCAGTAAACAGTTCAGCAAATCAATTAGAAATTACTCACTTAGGACACAATTCAAAAAATCAATCAAAAGCTCACACATTCAGAAAACCTTTCAGAAAATCAATTAAAACTCACTTACTCAAAACATAGTTCAAATAATCAGTCAAAAGATCACACACTCAAAAAACTTTCTAGAAGATCAATTAGAAATAACATGTTCAGAAAAATTGTTCAGAAATCGATTACACGGAAAACCATTCAGAAATGGTTCAGAGATCCGTTCAATAAACACTCAGTAAACAGTCAATGAATAGGTTTGGTAAATGCTTCAAACAGTTAGTAAACGTTTCTGTAACCATTCTGTAAAACAGTTCAATGATAATTTAGTAACTAATCAAAAGTCAGTCAGTAAATAGTACAATAATCCTTTTCCTAACATTTCGGTTATAGAGTAGACTATGAAATATATCAGTGAAGGAATTCATGCATTTCAAAGTCAGTCATAAAAGTGTAACTTTCACCACTTCATTTCAAAATTGTACAATGCAAAAATCTTAAATTAATCAAAACCATGCAGATTTCAAATGTTGAAATAACATTTGTAATCTTAAACCAGTCAAAAAACATGCAAATTTTCAGAGTTCAAAAAACACTTGTACTATCAAAATCAAACCATTTTTAAATTTTAGAGTTCAGATGTTAGAGGTTCAAAAATAATTCAAAAATCCAAATAAATCATAATCATTTTAAAATTCAGAATTTTGATAAGAAAGCTTCAAAAATCATATAGATTCCAATAAATTGAAAGATGTGGAGACATGGCAACATCGCAATAGAATCATGCAGGTTTAGTAATCAGAAATAATAAGACATACGGCCATAGTCATTGTGGTGTCTTCAATGTGCACTGATCAGGTGACATCTGAGATGCTGATGACTGGATCAAGGTCATTCAACAACAATAGTCAGTCATACGATCGCACAATCATAGTGCATGATTACCCAAAAGCAACTATAGGGAGCCACAATCTCAAAACATCTACCTAATTCCCATGAAAACCATAAATCATTCCTGGGAGTGCTTGGATTGGCCAGGGATTTGCCACCCTAAGAATTTTGTTTCCCAAAACATAAAATAGTAATACAGTTATAGCATATACGTTTTGGAATCAAGTTTTATCTCAAAATCATGTTCAAAAATTAGTACATTTTGTTTAATCAAATCCAGAACATTCTAATCATTATCTTTAATTAGAAAGTAGACACTTTCAGTAAACAGAGAAGTTAATTTAAAATATTCAAAGCATTAGCTTCTATTTAATAAACGAAACTTTCATTAAAACTCTTTTCGGTTAATTCATAGTGTTCCAAACATTTACTCTGGTTAGACATTTAAACATTAACTTCAATCATATAGTCAAAACTTTCAATAATACATAGTCGGTCAATCTAAAACGTCATTTCAGTGAGTCATTCAAAACTATAATTGATGTATAAAAATTCACTAAATATTCTCAATTCAATGACCAAGGTTCAAAATATTTTATTTACGTACAACAATGATATGAAAACATGAGTGCATTTTGAGAAAGGTGAAAATAATAAAAATTCCTTTAGTAACTGAGTCACAAATTCTGGATGCACTTGTGACTTTCAGGAAAACTTAATCAAAACACATTTTAATGTCACTTCTAATCACGAAACCCACACTAAATACTAATTTTAAGGATTTAAATCATTTTTAGAAAATTTTAGCAGCATAACGGTATGACCTATACTAGCCTTCCTGCATGAAAACACAATTTATAACCACAATTACAGTTTCACAATTTTAACCACATAAGGAAATTCAATATCATAAAATCTGTTTTCATCATCCCACATGCAACATAGTATCCCTACATCTCTTATATATATCCCTTACCACCGGTTATTACCGAATCATACAATTAGCACCAATACGTATACCAAACTTTAGAGCTACAAAGCACAACATAAACATAATCAATTCACCATATTTCAATTATAAAGAGTATTTAACTTTCCAAGACTTAGTACATTGTCTATTATAGTCTTAAATTCGGTCTACTTAATATCGGTGCCAACATTGCAACTGCATTCAAATCACCTCCGTTTTCAATTTTGATTGCGTTAGCACTCTTGTATTAATTTGTACAATATTCTAGGACCAAATTACATTGAATTGAGCATGGTTTCTTCGTGCCGTTCACTTGATCGAATGTGATTCTCTCTCCTACACATCTCTTTTCTTCAATTTAATCTTAAATCTATGTTCTACACTTGTTCTACCTTAATTCTACATCATTTTTACATGACAAAACACTATGTTCATACATATCCAAGGCTGGCCAAAACCCTAACGAACCATTTCTTATAGTTTCAATTCAATCTAAGCTCAAAGACTCACTTAATCACCTTAAACATATAGCTTAAAACCATTAAATCATGAAAATTTCAAGATTTCTCTCACCTTTCTTCTTAACCAGATCTGATGGGGGTGTTTCACCATGAAAATGGCCACTTTAACACTTGACTTTGGTAGTATGTTGTAGAGAGTTTGGTGAAGACATTTTTTGGTTTCAGAGTGATTTTGCTAGAGTTTTAAGGACTTTCTCTCTTTTCACCAAGCTTGGCTATGGAGAAATGAAAACGGGATGGTGGCTGACGAAAATGGTGGAGAAGAAGGCTTGAAATTTCTAAAACAATAATATCTTACGGTACAAATGACCAAAATGCTGTTATACTTAAGAAAACTTCCAATTTTTCCATTTACGATTTGACTTCATTTTAAACAATCAGTCTAACCTTTAGCTTTAGTCTTAACACTTTTAGCTGACTTAGAATCCATTAAGGATACGTACCCTTTTCTTGATGGTTACTTTTACATGCTCTCAACTGATAATGAGAACTCACCCTCAGTGGTTAATAGAAGGGTGGCTATTCACAAGGCCTTCCTTGAGCTTGGGCTTTGCTTCCCTCCGTTTAGCTTTAGGATTGATTTCCTTAAACATTAGGGAATCGTCCCAACCCAACTCCATCCGCATGGGTGGCCTCAATTAATGCACTTCATCATTACATGTAATAGGTATAGTGTTGTGCCTATTATTACTTTGTTTAACATCTTTTTAGGGTTTGTGGACTTACAAGGTTGATACCATGCTCAAGCCAAAATATCTCTAAAAGAGGTTTGAGTAAAAACCGTTTCGAAGAACCTCTAAGTAAGCTTCATAGATACAAGTCTGACTGGCTTATTATAGAAATCCTAGAGGATTTAGGTATTCTTATCAAATGGGGTCTTCATTAGTGTGGATCTTTTAGTAACCTACGTATTTTTGTCTTAAGGGGATTACATAGTCAATCGATTTACTGGTTGTGTTTTGCAAGAAAGTATAGCTTGCTCACTCTCCATTCTCAAGAGAATGTAGTAGCACCTAGTTGAGGAGTTACAGGTGTCTTAACTAATCATCCTCTTACTCCTTTAGTCTTGTCTTAGAACCTACAGACCCATTTCTCAAAGATTCTTTCTTAGGCAATTTAAATCCACAAAACAAGAGAGATAAGGCTGTAGAGGCAGGAAATATAGGTGATTCTTTCAAGGAAGACATAAAGAAGAAAGAAGAAATGAAGAACAATATAGTGTAACCCTAGCTATTATAATCTAATTTTCAACCTTTCTAAAAGCTAGGAAGTTGATTTGCTGTTGGTTTTATGTGTTCTTTCAAGAAGCAAAAGCTTGAAGAGAAAGGGAGAATGTTTTGGCCATAATAGGAAATAAGGGTAAGGATGTCTTGTTTTGGCTGAATTTAATATCTATGAAACTTATGAACATACTAAGTATTAATTTGGTGTTAGGTTGTAGGAATGCCATAAGGAGCACAAGGTTTGAATTGCTGCTTTAAGAGAAAACTTACAAGAAGTAAGGTTAAGTGATGGTGTTTTCTTAGTTTTTTCATAGTTAGGGATATACCTAATAGAGTTGCTGCTTTAAGAGAAAACTTACAAGAAGTAAGGTTAAGTGATGGTGTTTTCTTAGTTTTATCATAGTTAGGGGTATACCTAATATGTTACTAAATAAGTTGTACAATTGTGATGTAGAAATGCTTAAGGGACATTAAGTGAAGCTCACAACTACTAAAGGGTAATCGATTGAAACTCAATACTATTATGTGTTCCAAGGTTAATTAAGCTAATATCAGTAATATCTGCTGGACTGAGTGGAAGGAGCTTGGTGCCCCTTAAGCAATGTCTCAAGTTCGATTCTTGTGAATTGAGTTAATAGCATTGGGAGAGCTGCTCCCTATCAAGTTCGATTGTAGGTCGACTCCGGATTAGTTGGGGCCTAAAGTGGCCTTCAAATATCAAGGGGTTTCTACCAAAAAAAAAAAGCTAATATCATGTTCTTAATTATGTAGAAAAGAATGGTTTCAAGAGGTGCAATTCGGCCAAGGCTAAATTAAGCATTGCCTAAGTGTTTTACTTGGTGACATTAGTGTGTTAAGTTATAAGAAAATAAGCGTGGGTAAGGAATATATAAAACTAGTTGAGCAGCATATTGTGTAGAGCATTAGGTATGTGTGGATGATGATGTTCAGCCATGATGAGAATGATAATGATTTGAGCTTGCTTAATGTGATTTATAGTAGTTACATACAGGTGTGTGACATACTGAAGTAATTAATGAAGGCATAATAGCCCATTATGGTGCATGTGTATTGATACTATATCATAATGTTTTTGTTTTTTTTTGGACAGATACTATAATGTTATTAATGATATGTCTCATGATCAGATTTGGTTCTCTAAATGATGAAAGAGAAGCTAAAATAAGTGTTGTTTTCTAAGTATGAAATGATTATAAGTGATGTTGATTTTAGGATGACAATAAATAAAGATTGTGTAGTAAGTATATATTTGGCCTGAGTGTGCATGGAATAGAAGTAGAATCATGCAAACACACCCTTTTATGCATCCAACCTAGGCATTTTAAGAATGGATTCCTTGTCACATGAATCATACCATGATGCATTCTACACACTCATGCATGGTATAAAATCTATGCCATTATAATTTATGCATTGTTTTCAAGTTAATGCATAGAAAGTTTTATGCATGTATTAACTGTTTAAATGCACTAAGACTGCCATAAGCATGTGTATTTAGTATGTCTTTTGATAAGAAGCACGAATATGTGCCTTATGACCTTTTGACTAATAACTATGCATCAATTTTAAGTTTTATAAACTTATGTATGTTTTATGATATAGATTGTTATGTTTTAAAAAGATGTTACATGATAGATAAGTTTCTTTTCAAACATGATTATGACTAAGAAAGCATGATTACAATGAGATAAATGTCCAAGATTAGTACGTTAAACTATGAATTTTTAAGAATATGTTGTTAAGGAAATCATGCAAAGCTTTAAAGCTTTGTACAAATGTTTTAAGTAAATATTTTGAGATGACAGGCACCTTGAGTACTTGCCTATGTGGCAATCATGTTGTGTCAAGGTGGCACTTACGGTTTCCTCATGTGTTCCTATATGGTACCTATGCTTATGCCTCTTGTTGTATACTAAGCATCTTTCGCACGTTCTGTCTGATACTTGATCACGTTGACAGGTCCTGGTTTTCACCTGATCAGTGAAGACTTTGGAACTTGATCTATAGCCATAGGTTACTTCCTTAAGTTAGACTTTAGTACGTTGCATGATGACTATAAGGACTTTTTCCTAGTCTCTTAAGAAAACGATTTGTATGAATGCTTCTAAGTATATGCTTTTGTACGAATTTTTCCAAGTAAATGATGTTGAACATGTTTATTGAATAAGCATTCATGTTATGCTTTGTTTTATAACACGTTTCTAAGTATGGATTTTATAACCGTAGGTTATTTGAGAAGAAGTATGAATATGATTTATGTCCTGAAAGCTAAGTTGTGAGTTATGATTTTTAAGCGCATAGCATGTGCATTAAGGCATACCATTGTACATGTAAGGTTCACTTAGCTTAAGTGTAGGGTTTGGAGAAATAAAGTGCTTTAAAGCACCTTTCCAACTAATACTCCTTAATGCCCTAACCTAGAGTTTCTGATGGTATGAAAGGATAAGTAAGTTATGGACTTTACAATGCTTATGTGGTTAGGAATGTATAACATATATTCGCTCTAGTTTATGTATTCTACACGCATTCATTCAATATGAAATGACTCTAGCCTCCTTTTATATGTGTTTCTTACTGAGCATAAGCTTACTCCCTTCCATTTCATTGTTTCATATTACCTCAGCTAAATTATCGAAGCTATAGTTTTTTGTTGGCTAATGGAGTCTATCAATCCTCCAAGCCTACACCTATTACACTATGAGATATATGCCATAATATAACATATTTATCTTTCCAAACTTTTGTGTGCACAATATATATGTACGAGATGTAAGTTAGCACATTTCGGGATATAAATTATAACTCTATGGTACCTTATGATGTAAATATTAGGGATGGATTTGTTATGAAAAGTAGTTGCTTAGATAATACAAATGATATGTGTGAATAAAGAATGGATGTTGATAAGTAGGTTGATGTATTCCATGATATAGAGAAGCATGTTAAGCTATTTTCAGAGAATCATAATCTTCTTATTTGATTAATGATATGTATCACAAGGACACTAAGATTGGGACCAGACTTAATATTTACAATAATGATATAAGTTGCTAATCGAAACTTGCACTAAGCATTAACAAACATAAGAAATAAATGAAAAAGTTAGTCCAAATTTTTGCTTCTAAGTATGTTACATTTTAAATTAACTTAATCTAAATTTAATTGGTTTATAGGGCATACACTAACATGATATGTCATGGTCCAGATTCTAGAACCTAGTTACAAACTTTAGCAGAAAAGATTCTGAGAAGGAAGATGTTAGCCCCTACACTTTTTATCTAGACCAAACATTTTTTACTCCAAAGGATATTAACAACCTTCTAGAGTTGGCTATAATTTGGAGCCTTCCATAAAAACATTATTTGCCTCAAATTGAAATAGAGACTTCTAAGGAGTGGGACGATTATGAATGGTTTGATTTTTATTCCTTTCTACTATAAAGGTAATTGATGCAACTATTTTACTCAACACTATGTCACGTGCCGAGTTCATCTATGAGGCTACCACTATTTTCACCATAGTGAGAGGTTGTGTTGGTTTATTCACTTGAAAACTTAAGCTTTGACTAGATTACAAAGTATGACACAAGTTCACCAGAGTAAAAGATTCCAAGTGGTTGGATAGTTGGGAAGTGCTTTCCTTTAAAGGATTTGTAGATTCCTTTATGGAGGTCTTGGTGCTAAAAACAGGTGGGGTTTGTTGTTTCTTCTAACTCATGACGAAAAAAGGAGAGCAAGAAGATAGGGATCCCACTGTTTTCATCATTTATTTATCTCTATGTCATACACTACTAATTGTATGCTTCCTTGTATAGCTAATTGCCATAGAGATTTTACTATGAGTTTACGCATATTGAGGTCTATGTGTTTAAACTACATCCATTTTGTTAAACTTTTTCACACACTTTTAATATTTTTATAAAGAGTTAAAAAAATCATCAAAGTTGATTTGTGGGAATTGGGAAATTAAGGTGGAATAATCTACAAAAATTTTGTTGATGCTCCCATGCACGTTGAATATAGGAAAACTTTGTTCTTCAATATGTTATTGGGAAGTAGTTCCTTATAAGGCTAAGAAAAAATTCGAGAAAACCAAAAAATGACTCGAACAACAAGTTTTGGATCTGTTTGGTTCAAATAATAACAAAATCTGGTTCAAATTCATATCATCACGTCATTAAACCAAATTCATCAATTTGATTAGGGTATGGATTATATCTAAATACTTTGTGATATAATATATCTTGTAATTTTTACCATTCATATCAAAAGCCCAGGTTTATATTTAACTAAAAGCTTATGACAAAATCAAAATAAAGCTCAAATTTGCTTAAATGTCTAAGGAAAAATTGAAAAGAAAAAAACCTAATATTGCTTAAACTCAAAAAATCTTAATGACCAATCCAAATTGATCTGTTTGAATTCAAATCGAATCAAATATTTTTTTTATTTGAATCGAATACGAATCATAGAATAAAAAATCCACTTAAGTTGAATGGGATCAAAAAGTTGCAAAAATCTGATTTTGTCCGATCTAATATTGCCTTGGTTCCTTGACAAAGTAT
The DNA here is from genome assembly GCA_032173925.1 of Heritiera fomes. Classification (NCBI taxonomy): domain Eukaryota; kingdom Viridiplantae; phylum Streptophyta; class Magnoliopsida; order Malvales; family Malvaceae; genus Heritiera; species Heritiera fomes. The sequence goes on along the minus strand of JAPDPM010000002.1, from coordinate 38,820,016 downwards.
ATAATTTCTCATTAAGAATTCAAATTCCTCCAAAGAGAGAGGAATAGAAAGAGAATCTCTTTTGGCTTAATTTGGAGATTAGTTGTGTTTACAAAGTCCTGTTTTTGGACCTTTTTTGCATCAAAGAGTTTTCTTACTATTTTTGTCAAAAATAATCCTCAATTTAACTACTCCGTTAGAAATCACTACAAGAAAATTGATTTTCAGCGACGGAAATTTAGCTACGGAATTTTTCCGTCGCTGAAAAGTGGTATTAGCGACGGATTAGCGACGGAATTTATAATGAAATTAGCGACGGATTAGCGACGAAATATTTTCCGTCGCTAATTATGGCGGGAGGTGTTGTTCAATCGCGCCAAATATTACCGACGGAATTAGCGACAGAAATTTCTGTCGCTAAATCCAAAACTATGTAAAGAAATTAGCGACGGAATTTTTCCGTCGCTAATTCCGTCGCTAATTCGATTTAGCGACGGAATTAGTGACGGAAAAATTCCGTCGCTAATTTCTTTGCAGAGTCACGTGAAAAATAAGTAAGGAAATTAGCGACAGAATATTTTCCGTCGCTAATTTCCTTATTTATTTTCTCAAACAATATGAAGAGAAATTAGCGACGGAAAAATTCCGTCGATAATTCCGTCGCTAATGCCCTTTAGCGACGGAATTAGAGATGGAAAAATTCCGTCGCTAATTTCTTCATATATTTTTCACGTTGTGAGGTGAAAAATTTTTATGAAATTAGCGACTCCGTCGCTAATGCCCTTTAGCGACGGAATTAGCGACGGAAAATATTCCGTCGCTAATTTCCTTACATTTTCTCAAACAATATTAAGAGGAATTAGCGACGGAATTTAACTATCAGCGACGGAATTTCCGTCGGTAATCCGTGGGTAATTCGTCGCTGATGGTCTTCAGCGACGGAATTTAACTATCAACGACGGAATTTTCCGTCGCTAATTCCATCGCTGAAGGTTCATTTTTTTGTAGTGAACATACACTAGATCTGGTCACATATTTAACTAATATTTTATTATCATTCCTCAAACGAGTGTCATCTTTGATTCCATAAATCAAACATCAAAGCGCCTTTGGTTTTTATGTAAGCCAGCGGCTGATTCCCTCCATACAGCAACAAAATATTTGTTAAACTAAACTTTGTTTTTATTTTCTAGCTTTTTTTTTTCTTAACGGAAAATTTGATATTTGTTAAACTAAACTTTGTTTTTATTTTCTCTCCTCTTTTTTCATAACGAAAAATTTGATATCTTGGAACTAATATTAGACTGGCAATTTATGTAATTATATCGTATTTATTTCGTGTTAAATAGTATATAATACACAAATTATTATATCACAATTAATGTTAACATATCAAATATCAAATCGATTTATTTTTTTACTAAATTCATATATAATTTTTATCAAAATTTTAACTTATATCATTTTTATATTTTTTTATCATTTTTATATTGTGTCATCATAAAATGTCTAAAAGTTTTCAAATCACCAAATCAAAATTTGTTTAATTGAATCTCATTTTTCATGCAAATCAGTGTTTTGAATTCGAAAAAAAAATGTTTGCGTGTATGCAACCTTTTAATTAATTTCAAATCACAAGTGGAGCAATTACCCTAAGACCCAAGAGCACTATTAATAATTGAAACTTGAAATTTTATTTTAAAACTTTAGTTAGAATCTTACAATGACTGAAGTGAATGAACTTAATAGATGAAAAAAATTACCTTTTCTGTTGATGTTAAGGAAGGTTTTCAGGGATCTTTGGGACAAGCCAAACGACAGTAGGTCTTCTCTTCGTTTCTTTTTTTAGGTTTTTTCCAAGGGTTCCTCTACTCGTGAGTTAAGGTGGTATTTATAAGCCAAAGTAGGTTTGGCATGACGTGGAGGGATTACATTAAGTAGTCCAGATAGTTTGGACGTGGTAGAATGGAAAGACTCGAGCTTGCTGACCTATGATACAAGTTGGCAGGATAGTAAAGGCCATTTTTCCTGCCAAAATCCAAGGTAATGATAAAAGTGGATGTGGGCCAGCGTAGCAGGTGCTGACCCGAACGTGTTATACCGAGGTCATGATGGAGGTATGACTACCATAGCCATGCCTCTTATTGATGCGTTTCTTATTGATTTTTGGTGTCAGTTTCAGATGAAAGGCTAAACTGCCCTTAGGCCAAAATGCTCCTCATCATTCTATCCCTCCCCAATGTCAGTCTTGAAGCTCAGTGTCATTTATGAGCAAACAGCTCGTCATGATTGTTGGTGTCGTGGTGCTTTTATCTGATTCAAGGTAAGTGTACTCAGGTCGATGTATTTAGATCAGACCATCTCGAGACTCATTCCAGCTATTTAATTTTGTGTGTTTCAATTTACTCGGGAAGGAGAACAGTTAGGGAGATCCTCATCATTTAAGTCTGATATCCTCGTTTTTTGTGGTCTTATCTTTCCCATTGGATTATATGGGTTTATGTAACTTGCATTACATCCAAGGGTCGTATTTTTATCATAGGCCTAAAGTAGGTATTCTAGGATGCCCTAGGTGACTCTTGGGCTTCCTCAATCTCTCTATAATAAGAGGGGTTTTGATTTTAGTTTACTCATTCGTGCATCCTCAATCACTTTTTCTCGATCCCTGCTTTGCTTCTTTACTCTTCCCAGCTTATCCTTACATACCTGAGCTTCTTATGTAAGTCTTTCTTCACTTATGTCTTCTCCTTCAGTAGAGATAGTTAGCCCTTTGAGTCAAGATAGCTCGGAATATTTGTAAGAGCTTAGGGCTATGTTAGGCTTTAATAGTGATACTGATATGGCTGAGCCTATTGAGGACTTGGCTTCAGTAGCCTTAGTTTCTCTTTTTAAAGCTTCGGTAGAGCATGTATCCAAGGGACTACGATGGTTTGAAGCTATCGGTGGAGCATGTATCCAAGGGACTACGATGGTTTGAACCTATGTCCTCCAAAGAGAAGCAAGCCTTGGAGGAGAGTCTTCGTGCCTTAGGTGTCCATATAGAGGACCAAGGTCAGATCCTTACCAAGGGGCCTTATATTCACAAGGCTTCCTTGGATATCATGAGGGCCTTAAAAGGGAGAGCCTTACCTAAGGTGTGTCCTAACTTATTTACTAGGTGGCTTTTGCTGAGCTACAAAAAGATCGGCACATTTTTGCTAAGTCTACCATTAACCCTTCTCAACGCACTGATAGAATGATTGAGCACCGAGGTAGCAATAGCTTGTGCATCTATACGAACCCTTCTTTCTGGTTTGAGGTTTCCTCTTCATCCCTTCATAGTCAAACTTTTAAACTTTTATGGTCTTGCTCTTTCTCAGTTACTACCTAACTGTTGGTGTCATTTGGTTGGTTTATAGTTCTTTACAAAGGTTTGGGTTTTCCTCTTATCATTAAGTTATTCAAATTCTTTTTTCAATAAAGGTCAGCCCAGTGGATAAGAGTTGGTACTATGTGATAGCTCATCCTCGTAGAAAACTTTTTAGCACTATCCCTTCCTCTAATAAAATCTGAAAAGTCGATTTTTTTAGCTTAATTAGTCCTAGAGAGTGGGAAGTAAGTAATAACCGAGGTCAAATGAGATAGGAGGCTAACGAGGTTACTGAGATTTATGGTGAGGAGCTTAAGGCTTATCACGAAATCAATAAATTGAGGGATTATGGGAGAGTTTTTCTAGATGCTAAGCTCTTGACTTGTCCCGAATTGCTAGATTTCTTTGGGTTGCAACGAGGACCCAGTAACTTAAACTAACCTTTGATTTTTTATTTTTAGTGATTGCATTTTTTACCAAAATTTCTATTTTCTTTTGTTGTAAATATGGCTAGTCAATTCAATGTTTCCGATTACATTCAGCCTGTGTCCCGAGCTCCTCCAACTACTAGCACATTTCAGACTGTGGCCTCACAACCAAAGCAAAGCCGAAGTGGTGGTTCCAAGGGGAAAAGAAAGGCCACTGTGACTGAGTTAAATAAGCCTTCACGCAAAATAACCTGTGAGATGGGGGAGATTCCTATTGCTTAAGAGATGAAAGTTGGAGGTTCTAAGACTATGCAGCTCATGGTTGATTTGGCTCCCATAGATAGTGATTTTGAGAGTGCTTCGGTGGCTCACAAAATAGCTAGATCCATGCTCCCTCCAACAGGTAGCATATACTCTTTTTCTTCTCTCCTTAAAATTCTAGGTTTCCATCTCTTTTCCCTCACTTTTCTTCCTTGTTTTGTAGACAAGGATAAGATGAACTCTCCTTGCTCGGTCAATGTTAATGCTAGTCTTCACCACGCTGGCTTGCTTTAGTCGATACTATCTGGGTTGAGGAGCAGGCCAAGAAGCTCCACAAGGATTATAACTCATATCGTGAGAAGTCTCACTCGCTTTCTAAGAAGTTAAAGGAAGCAAAGGCCAACGAATGTGAATATGAGCTTTTTGTGATTGAGCTAAAAGTTGAGGTGGAAAAATTGAAGGGCGAATAGGCCCACGCTAAGGAGAGTAAGGAAGATATTAGGTGAATTGCAGCTCAAGAGGCTCTGGCTAACATCCCGAATACCCCTAAGTTTGACGCTACTACCAAGAGGGCCAATGCTAAAGGCATGAGAGGTGTTTTTCCACTGGCTATCCCAAAGGTTAGTCATGTTTATCCTAACTTAGATCTTTCGATGATTTCTATTGATGACTTGAAGACAGTCTAGTATGAGCCCGAGGTAGCCAAGGATGATGGTGTTGATGTCGAAGCCACTATAGCTACCATGGCAGATGCCGAAGAGGGGATGCTGATGTGCAGATGACGCAACTGTTGTGATGAACTGATATTTTTTTATATTTTATGTTGTTTAAGGGGTGTTTGTTTTTGTTTTTTCTGAAATAAATGCATGTTTAAGTTCCTTTTTTTGTCCTCTTTTTGCTTATAGAGGAGTGGCTTGTTCTTTTGGATCTTATTAGATCAAAGTTACAATTTAACCTCTATTTCCCTGGAAGTCAGAATATTTCTAAGTGTTCAACAAGATTCCCAAAAATTTTTACATTTCTTTTATTGCTCGAGCAATGGTTATTCTTAGTACAAATAGACTGATGTAATGTCGAGCTTAATTGTTTGAACAAAAGTTAGGCTGAGATTATACAAAATAACTCGGATAAAGATGCCCCACATCACCTTATTGGTAGGAATTCTTCAGGTTGTTCGCACTCCATGTCCTTAGTATTTCTTTTCCATTCATGTCCTGCAGTTTAAATGCTTCTATTCTCACAACTTCCTTTACCAAATATGGGCCTTCACAATTTGGGGCTAATGTTTTCCCTTCTTTGCCTTTTCCTAAGGCCTCGACTTTCCTTAGGATGAGGTCACCTTTTTTTATGGTTTTTGGTCTGACCTTTCTGTTATGGTATCTGCCCACCCTTTTTTGATATGTTGCCATAGTGATTAGAGCTCGATCCCCTTGTTCTTCTATTAAGTTCAAATTGTTTCTTAAGGCCTCTTCATTTCCTGTTTAGGTGTTCAACTCCACTCTTAGTTGGGCAATCTGATTTCCACAAGCACAACAGCTTCGATTCCGAAAGCCAAGTTAAAAGGGGTTTCACCTATTAGAACCTTTGTGGTCATCCTTAGTGCCCATAGGACTCTTGGTAGCTCATCCATTTAGATTCCCTTTGCTTTGTCAAGCTTTTTCTTTAATGCTTCCAAGATTATTCGATTGGTAGCTTTAGCTTGTCTATTGGCTTATAGATGTGCTACCGAGGTGAACTATGGGTCGATGCCTAAGTTCTCGCACCGGCTTTTGAACTTCAGGTTGTCGAATTGCTTCCCATTGTTTGTGATAATAGCCTTTGGTAGACAAATTTGCACACTGCATTTCTCCAACAAAAGTTTTCCACCTGCTTTTTAGTGGTTGTTGTTAAGGCCTCAAACTCAATCCATTTGGTGAAGTAATCGACGGCTACTAGGACAAATCTTCTTTGTCTCAAAACTGCTAGAAAAGGTCCAAGGACATCCATTCCCCATTGCACAAACGACCAGGGACTCATAATTGCGGTGAGATCGTTGGAAAGTAGATGTTGAATCGGGGCAAACCTTTGGCATTGGTTGCATTTTCTCACTAGGTCTGTTGCATCTTTGTAGATTGTAAGCCAATAATATCCTTGTCTTAAAATTTTATAAGGGAGGGATCTGGGGCCTAGGTGGTTTCCGTAAATCCCCTCATGTCCTTCTCTCAAGGCATAGTTTGCCTCCACTAGGCCTAAGCATCTCAGGTATGGCAAGCTAAAAGACCTTATGTACAAGTTACCCCATTGGATGATGTATTTTAGGGCCTTTCTTTTCAGGGCTTTAGCTTGGTTCTTTTTTTTGGTACCTCTCTCATGGTGAGGTATCTAATAAAAGGTGTCATCCATGTCTCCATTTCCTTTATGATTTGACTAACCTCCTTTTTCGAGTAAATGCTCTTTTGACCAACCTCCTTTATCGAGTAAATGCTCTTTTGTTCAACGTCCTCCACAATAACTCCTGCAGGTAAATCTACCTCGGACCTTGTGGCCAACTTGGACAAGGAATTGGTCAGGGCCTTTTTTGTCCTTGAAACTTGCTTTATCTAACACTTTTTGAAGTTGCCCAAGAAATTCCTAACCTTTTCCAAATATTTGATTATGGTCTTCCCTTTTGCCTTGAACTATCCTCTGACTTGGTTAACAACTAGCTGGGAGTCGCTGTGCACTAGCAGCTCTTTCACTTTCAGCTTGCCAACTTGAGGCCAATGAGGAGGGCTTCGTACTCAACTTCGTTATTTGATGAATTAAATTTGAGTCTCAAGGTGTATTGAATTTTTATCCCTTCTGGGCTGATCAAAATGAGCCAAGCACCATTCCCTTTATTGCTAGCTGATCCATCGACACAAAGATTTCATATTTTTTAACCTTTTGTTTCTTCCTTGTTACCTTCTCCCCTATTTCTCGTACTATAGCCATACATTCAACCATGAAGTCTACTATTACTTGGAATTTGAGTACTGACTGAGGCTTAATTTGCAAATCAAATTCACTGAGCTCTACGGCCCACTTGATCAATCTCCCGGACAACTTTGGTTTTTGCAGAACCTATCTGAGTGGTTAGTTTGTTAACACAGTAACTAAGTGTGATTGAAAATAAAGTCTCAGCTTTCTTGCTAAAGTTATCAAGGCGTAGGCCAGTTTCTCAATTTTTTGGTAGTTCAGCTTGGCTCCCTATAGTACCTTACTGGCGAAATATACTGGTCTTTGAATACCTGATTCCTCCCTTACCAAAACTGAGCTCACTACTTGATATGTAGCTGCTAAGTACATGAACAAGGTCTCTCCCATCCTTAGCTTTGATAAGACTGGTGGAGAAAAGAGGAAGACTTCCAGTTCTTCAAAAGCCTTTTGGCATTGTTCTATCCATTGAACTTTGTGGATGTTATTCAAGAGTTTAAAGAATGGGAGGCACCTATCCGCTGATCTGGATGTTAATATACTCAGAGTTGTTATTCTTATAGTAAGCCTTTGTACTTCCTTAATAGAGGTCGACGCGTTCATCTCTAAAATAGCCTAAACTTTCTCGAAGTTTGCCTCAATCCCTTTCTGGTTTACCATGAATCCCAAAAACTTTCCCGTTATGACCTCAAAAGCACACTTAGCTGGGTTTAGCCTTATGTTGTGTTTCTTAGAGTTTGGAATGCAATTTTTTAGATTCTACAAGTGCTCTTCCATTGTGGAACTTTTGACGATCATATCGTCGACATATACCTCCATGCTCCTCCCGATTGGTTCTTTGAAAATCCGATTTACCAATCTTTGGTATGCAACTCCGACATTTTTTAAGCCAAAAGGAATGACTCGGTATAGTACAATCCTTTTTCTGTCACAAAAGAGGTCTTTTCTTTATCTTCTTCCAACATTCTGATTTGATTGTACCTAGAGTAAGCATCCATGAAACTGAGCAGCCTGTGTTCCACACTATTGTCTACCAACCTATCAATGCTGGGTAAAGGGAAGCTATCCTTCCGGCACGTCTTTTTTAAATCCGTAAAGTCTATGCACATCCTCCATTTTCAATTATGCTTCTTTACCATTACTACATTTGCGAGCCATTCCGGGTAATAGGCTTCCCTAATGAACCCAGTGTCTAAAAGTTTGAAAACTTCTTCATTGATTGCTTCTTGTCTTTTAGGTGCGAAACACCTTTTCTTTTGCTAAATTGCCTTTGCTTCCGAATCAACATTAAGATGATGAACTATGTCGTTAGGGCTTATTTCGGGCATGCTTCTAGGTTCCACGCAAAGAGGTCAGCATTTTTTCTGATAAGTTGTATGAGTTCTTCCTTTCTGTCCATCTTAAAGCTTATCAACATGAATTTGTCAGGATCGTTTACATCAAATGGGATGCTAACCAATTTGTCTACTCATTCAGGTTGACTCAAATCTAACAGGCATTTGGTCAGAAATTTCGATAAAAAAGTCTCATTGCCAAATCTCGTAACCTTTTGAGCTATTATGCAACATTTACGAGCTAAAGTTTGGTCACCTCAAACTTTGCCCACTCCATAGGGTATAGGAAATTTCAACTTTAGGTGTGGCACAAATTTGACCACTCTCATCTTCATCTGGCTAGGTCTTCCTAAAATCATATTGTATGCTAAGGGAATTTTAACTATCATGAATTCTACATGTGTGACCGTTTATTTTGTACTGTACATGTGTATATGTGTAATTATAAATTTATTTTGAATACATTTTGTAAATTGTATATAAATAGTAATGTGGACCCCACTTGAAATTTTAAGCCCAGATGTATATATGACTGAAGGAACAATGTATTGATATTGTAATAATGATATTATGGACATTTTCATGCCAAAATACCTTATTTGCATCATTTTGAGGAGTATAGCTAACAAATTAAAAAATGACGGTTACGTCCCGAGGGTATTTTTGTAAATTGAACCTAAATTAAAATGAATTGGGATGAAGTAAAACTACCATGATATTCTACATGAAAAAGGAGGTTAAGAGATTTATCGAAACGATGGTTAAATCGGAGAATTTCATTGGTGGGTCGTAAGGGGTAAAATCGTAATTTCACACGTTCAGTGTACCGTGCGTCAACGAAACCACTTTTATTCATCAATATACATTAAATAAGAGTATTTGGTGATGGAATCCGAAATTTTGGAGTATGATTACGTAGTTTTTATGATTACAGAACCTTAAGGGCAAAATTGTTCAAAATTTGCATAACTAGGGGCATTTTTATCATTTTTACCCCTTCTAGAAGACTCTCCTTAATTCTTCAGCATTATGGATGGTACTATTCATTGTCTTCCCAAAAGCCTCCCACGCCATTTTTGGAAGAAAAGAAAAGAAAGAAAAGAAATCAAGAAAAACCTTATTAAACTTGCATTATTTCACCAAAATTAAAACTAGAGAATTGTTCTATTCTCTCTCCTCTACCTACCCATATCAATATATCATTGAATAAGCAACAAAATAAGAAGAAAGGAGAAGTTGAAGCATTTGGCCAAGGTATGTGTTTCAACATACATTATGTTTTTCTTATGTTTAATGGTATAAGATGATTAATTCTAACATGCTCAACATGTTCATGCCATTAGAATTGATTGATTTTGGCTAGATAAAATTTTGCCATGCATGGGGGGTTTCGGCCATGACGTGTACCGAGGGGAAGTGTGGTTTTTCACGCCTAAAAATGATGCCAAAATTTAAGATAGACATGGCTAAACAAGATTTTGATATTGAATTGTTGAAAAACATTAAGGAACTCAAGAGGGAAGATTCGACCATGGTAAGGGGACCATTGTGCATGGCTGATTTTGATGATTTTAGGGTGCCATTAGACTGTAGAAATTACAAGGAGTCAGCCGGCATGCTCGGATTTAAACTCCGACTTAAAACGAAGAAGTTATGTTATACGAGCGGTAAAAATTATACTGTGAAAATATTTATAGTGTCCAATGTGGCTGCGCTTAGACATGAATACTAGCTTAAAAATAAGTATTAAATGAGCTAATATTTTTGGTGAAATTATCTGTAGCCAAGGAGTAACGATTGACGAGTGGTGCACCCAAGAAGGTCGACTAGTTTAGATAGGTAAGGGATGTGTATGTGAATTGTAAGGATACCTCGAATGCATAATTTTGATGCAATAAATTTTATAAGAATATTTATGAAATGAAATACTTTGGAAACTATGAAATTGTGGTTGTTGGGTGGTTTTACACTGTGTTTGAAATTGCAAGAAGGCTAGGGTATTAGCAGCCGTTATGCTGTTGAAATTTCCTAAAAAAATTTCTAAAAATGACATGAAATAATTTAGTGCATATTTGAATAATTTCCTAGCCTTGGAAATGATGAATTAATATTTTTTCATAAAAACATGAATATTCCAAAAAATATTTTTTAAATATTCATGTTACTGAAATTACTGAAATATTATTTAAAAATATTATTTTGGTTTCTTGGCTAAGGACCCACGGTCATGATAGCTGCTCGATTTATTTTCTTTCTTGTTAAGCTTGAGGCACCATCAATGATGACGTTGATTATTCCTACCGTGGGTTGGTTGTTTACTTCTTCCCTTTTTTTTTCTCTCCCAGTCAATAAGGCTTGGCATTTATGCCATTGACATTGTTGGCAACTCGGGGCATTTAGTATCTAGGTCAGCTGTTGTACGTATTACAGTTTCCCAATTGACATCCTCCTTCCTTGAACTCTTGTCTCGTGATATCCAGTACAAATCTCCTCAAATTACCTTTTTCCACGAGGCTTTTAATTTCATTCATGAGGTCGGTACACTCTTTGATTAAGTGACCGTAATTTCAGTGGAATGCACACATCCTATTCTTGGACCTTTGGGGGTTTGATTTCATTGGCTTTGGCCATTTTAGCTATGGATCCCTTTCAATATGCATCAGTATCTTTTCCTTTGTAGTGTTCAAGGGAGTGTAGGCATCGTAGCCCTTCCTTTTCGGACTTCTCCTGGTCGGGTACCCTCCAGCTTTGTTAAATTTCTTCCCCCTTGGTCTTTTTCAACCTCTTGCCCCCTTTTTCTGTAGCTTCGAGGCTTTTCCTTTTCTCCCTCATTACTTAGCCGAGAAGTCATTGTTTCTTCGGTTGCTATACTTTTCAGCTCAATGTAAAAGCTCAGGTAAAGTTTTTGGGGAGGTCTAAGAAGATGGAGAACTTGAAGTGGATCTCATCATCCGTGAGGCCGTTCATCAGGCGGCCACTACCACAAATTGTTCCAAGCTTTTTACTTGCAAAGCTTTAGCATTGAATCTCGTGACACATTCTCTCAAGGATTCTTCAGGTTTTGGCTTGACCTCCATTATACTAAGAGTTGTTTTCTTAGTTCGGCAACTGCTGATGAAATGAGTCAGGAAGGAGTGTCCGAGCTCCTTAAAGGAGCATATTGATCGAGGCGTTAATCCAAAATACCAAACCTGAGCTACCCCTTTTAAGGTCGCCAAGAACGCTTTGCACATTAAAGGGTCGTCCACTCCCTGTATAGATATATTAGCATGAAAAAGTTCTAAATGATCAAAGGGGTCGAAAGTACCTATGCCTCAATTATGAGCATCCTGAATCCCGACGGTGGCTGAGCTTTGTTGATCTCCTCTGAGAATGGCGAGGTTTCTAGCAACGTTAGTTCTTCTATGTGGATTTGTGACTTATCTTGCATGTCTTTCCATAACCTCCATCCTGGCCTCTAGTCGACCGCAGGTTTTGTCTTCGATTGTGGGGGCCGTAGACGAGGTGTTCTGCGAGTTTTTTGTAAAGTGGTTTTGTCGAGTCTTGGATTTGGCTTTCTCCATGATTTTTGGTATGGAGGAAGAATTAGCATTCACCTCTTCTTCTGGCTGTAATGATGGTGGGGAGGTTGGAGGTTGATCAGTATCGTTTCTTGATGGTGGTCTTTGGATTGGGAAGGGGTGAGGATGTGTGCTTGGACTTGCTTAGTAAGGTTCCTTAGCTATTAAGAAAGTTGTTCGAATTGTTCCGCTATAGGTGGCAGTCGTCTGCTAGGTTGATTGTCCAGGGCGGTGTCTGAACTAACTGGAGCAGCTGATTCCTCTTCCTCTGCCTTCCTACTTCTTGGTGTCATCCTCAACATCAACAAGAAAAAATGCCCTCAACTTAGCACACCAAAATATTGATGTTAAGGAAGGTTTTTAGGGATTTTTGGACAAGCCAAACAAGAGTAAGTCTTCTCTTCTTTTTTTTAGGTTTTTTCTAGGGTTCTCTCCACTCGTGAGTTCAAGTGGTATATATAAGCTGATGAGGGTTTTGGCATGACGTAAATGGATTATATTAAGTAGTCCAGATAGTTTGGACATGGTCGAATGGAAAAGACTCGAATTTGCTAACCTGTATATAAGTTGGCAGGATAGTCAATGCCATTTTTCCCGCCAAAACCCCTCCCAAGATGTTGAGTTCCAAGATAATGATAAAAGTGGATTCGGGTCAGCGTATTAGGTGTTAACCCTAAACACGTTATACCGAGGTCATGATGGAGGTATGAGTGCCATATTCACACCTCTTGTTGATGCGTTTCTTATTGATTCCCGATGTCAGTCCTGTTGGATTATGCCCTTAGAACCATTCATTAGATGATTGACTTTGGCATTTTTTTTATGTATCATGACATTTTATTTATTATAGTTCATTATTATATTTGTCTTATAACTGCGTAATGTAATCTTATATGATAATGTCCTTAGAATAGTAATAACACACTATTCTTAAAATATCCCTAGTCAAGTATTATTGTGAACAAGGATAACAATGATACGATAAGACTAGTATGTGGTTGACTGATGACCATTGTCATGGATATAGGATATCAAATCATCACATAGGTACATGTTAGAGAACTATGTACTGGATCGACCCTCCATGAGAACGCTACATGGATTGTTATATGAGTGTCATAAGCGATTCTCATAGTGATGATAGTGTATGTGATCCTTTGACTTGAGATCATCAGAGATCCCAACATAGAGAATTGCATACTTTAATGCTGCTAGATGTCATTCGTAACAGGATGGACTATAAAGGTAGTAATTGGGTATGCCTTGATCTATGTAGAGGGATGTTGAGTGATCAAGATAGGATTTATCCCTCTTATATAACAAGAGTGATGTCTTAGGCCCTTTGATAGAGTGAGACTAAGAAATGCATGGCCGTGCTCGAATAAGTCAATATGAGATATTGATTTTATTTGATTAATTAGTCTACTCAGGAATCAAGAAATGCTGATTAGACTATACAAGTGTGACACATTCCATGACTTGTGTCTAATCAAGACATCAAAGGATAAAGGGATTAGACTACACGGCAACATATATCACGAGTAAGGTTATGTCGAGTCATTGACATTCTCGTTACATGGGTAGCAATGATGTGTTGCTAGATACCGCTCATTGCCTGTGATAATTTTGTCATTGCCATTGTTTTGAGAACCTATTGGGTCACACACTTAGAACGGATCAATGAGGAGCTTAATTAATCCTATTCTGAATTGGATTAAGGATATAACTAATCCTATTCTGAATTGGATTAAGGATATAACTAATCCTATTCTAAGTAGGATTAGAGTTCTGTTTGATAATAAATTTTAGGGTAAAATTTACTGCCTATAAAAGGATGTTTTGTGTTTTCTAAAACAGAGCCGCACAATTAAACAGAAAAGAGAAACCTGTTCTCTGTGGTTTTAGAGCTTCTTTCAAACAAAACAAAATATTCTTTTAATCGAAGCTAGCAATTCGGTTAAATAAAAAAAAAACTCTTTAAGGCTTCTGATCGTGAGACGTTCAAGAGTCGTGAGATCTGTTTGTGTGGATACCATAGAGGCAGGAACGAAAAGTTGTTGCTTGTGACTCGACCAACGACAGAAAATCAGAGAAAACGTTAGGTAAAATCTCGAACCCTAATCAGACAACTCTCCGAATCGATCCTGATGGAATCCGAATGATTTAAATTCTGCTGCGTGTTTGTTTTGGTTTTCTTCAAGTCCAAGATGAAGGACTGAACTGCTCTTAGGCCAAAATGCCCTTCATCACTTTTGTTGTCTAGCTAACAAACAAAATAAACAAAATACAGAGGAGGTCCTAGCTCATAAAGCAATTAAGCCAACTCTGATTAGCAGCAAATATAAACTCAATGCAGCATATATGTTACATTTGTCAAAAAAAGAGAACAAGAGACTTTAAATTTCAGCTTACTTTTTTAGTAGTTCATCTTTTCAATTGTACAAACTTTTCCGGATTTATTTATCGATAGATACGCGTATTTTCCTTGAGGTTTCTTCCATTGAATTTCGAAATGAATACGGCATTCTTTTATCCGCATTAAACATTTCAGGATTCCCGTTTGATTTCGTTCTAAATACGAAAATGAATGATTTTCCAAATGAAACATTGACGCTATTGTTTTCAATGCATGGCAACACAGATTTGCCATCAACGGTTTAGGAAATGAAAGAATTTTGGAAAAAGCGCGGAAATTAAATGGTCACTGTCTGCTTTTTCACTTAAATATTACTTTCTGAAAGAATTTAAGTGACTACATTTTGTTCAGAACAATGGAGGTTTTGACTACATTTTGTTTACAGTACAAGAATTAAATTGAATTTACAGGGATGTAAATAAAGAATCTTGATCTAATTCCCCCAGATCTTGAGAAGTGATACAGACTAAATGGAAAAGAATTGGGAAGGGAGCCCAAAAATGGAATAATAATATCTCTATCTCCTAACCTGCTTTCTGCCAAATAGCTGCAGTATCAAACCGCTGACATATTGTGGCAAAACCCCCTTGAGTTCTTTGGTCCCATGCTTCTAATCAAAGACCCACCAAGCAGAGGAGAAAGAGAAGAGGATTGGGAAGTTGCCATGGATAAGGAACAATCATTCCAGGCGTTTTTCTTGGAGAAGGATATATTCCTTGCGCGAGAACACGCAGAAGAGCAAACACCCTTCAGGTTGTGGAGGGCACAGCTGCAGTTGCGATGATAAGGCCTCCGCTCCACCTCAATTTCTTGCATCACTAAACTTCCTTCGAAGACACACCGGAGCATCATCTCAGCTGCTGCTCCAGTGGCCATTGTCTCCTCTCTCTCTCTCTCTCTCTCTCCCTTCACCTCTCCTAGGTCTCGCTGTCTCTTTGTTCCAGAAGTGTTTGTTTATATTACTAAGAGAAGAAAAAAGTGGGAGATAATTAATGAACCGGACAGAAATGACGGAGCTGCTAATGGTTGTTCAATATTTAATGCTCAGCAAAAAAGAAAAGGGACTCCCTGCAAATAGGGAAATGAAGCAGGGCTTGGGCGCTTGGCTTAGTTTGGCTTTGGCTTTGGCTTGGTTAGGAAATTATTTAGCAATTACTTGTTTTTAGATTTGATAATTCGTCTTTCTAATTTATTTTTGTGTTATATAAAATTATTTTTATGCCATATAAAATTTTTTTTGTATGGTGTAAAATATAAAAATTTTGTGTTAAAATTTGTGTTGATACGAAAAACATAAAATTTTATTTTTAGCTTATTTTTAACTTTTATAATATTGATATATAATTTTTATTTAATTTTAATTCGTGTAATCTTATATTTTATATTTATGTTATTTTTGTGTCGTATAATCATATTATGTATAAAATAATCAGATCTATTTATTTTTTTTGGAACTGTCTATTACATGAAGTTGGGGTAATTTTCTTTTAGACGTTTCCGTTTGACTACTGGTTTTTTTATGTGAACAGGCGATTATTTCTATGTATGCAACAAAAAGACCCACTGACAGCTGGGTTTTTACAGGCATCATGATAAAGCACATGCTGGGTTTAGTTGAATGCTAGGCTTTTAGTTAACTTTTTATTTTTTAATTTTGGGTCGGCCAAGAATCCAGCTAAGCAAATGCTTTTTGTATCCCTTTGCTTTGCTAAGGAATTCATCTTTCCATTCCCGATTCATGTTCGACACGTCTAATTAATTAGGTTCCCAATTCCTACTCCAACTCCCAACTCCCATCATCTTTAGTTCTTTTCACTACGAGATATCTTTTTCCGAAGGTTGCAGCCAAGGAAATTTCAATAAAAAAAAACCTTTAAATTCTATTTTCAATTGTTTTTTTTGTTTTGTTTTCAAAAACCATGTTTGGTTAATGTTATGCTATATTGAAATAAAATATTTAAATTGTTTTATATATAATAATTCAACTCATAAAAAAATTTTAAAAATTAAATAAAAATAATAATATGTTTATTAAATAAAATTATAATAAATAATATTATCATCGTATTAACAAATAATATTATTTAATACTATTTAATGGTAATATTAAATATCATTATTTAATCATATTAGAAACTAAAATACTTAGATAATATAATTAAATATAATATTAAATAGTATAATTATTTCATAATATTAATTTTAATATTAAATTTATTAGTTAATAATAGAAATTAATAAATTTTTAAATTACATATTAAATAATAATATGAATTAATAAATTATAAATTATGAATTAATCAAAGCTTGAGTGTAGTGAAAAGTGAGCAAGGGTTGCTAGGTTGTTACTCGGAAGTGACACACCACATTGACTATTGAGAGAAGGTGTAAAACTAGAGGAAGACTAAAAGGATTTGGAAAAAAGTAATTCGAAAAAGATATAGAGGCATTAGAGTTGGATAAACACATTGTCTTAAATAGGTATGTGTGGAAGAGGACAATTTATATGGACGATCTAACATAAGTTTAGATATTGGTTCTTGTTGCCTACCCTAATGATATGAACCTCACTGAAAGAAGATGAGGTTAAATAAAGAACACGAAGAATACTCGAAGAAAAATAAGAACAAGTTAAAAACGCAGCAAAGTAAAACAAAAATTAGAGATAAAACCTAGACCCGTTGTGTAGAAACACAAGAACCTATGGTATTGGACCTAGACCTGCTGCTTAGAAAAGCAAGAACCTAAGGTATAAATTGGTGGAAATAAGAACACCACAAGGAAGACCTTGATAAGTTCAAGAGTTCTCAAAAGAACCAAAGAGAAAAGTCTCTCAAATTTTATAACTTAAATCAATTGTGTTCTGCCCAAAGGGTTACATAGCTATTTATAGACAAATAGTAAACTTGCAGCACAAGTAATAGGAATCCTACTTTCCTAACTTGCAGAACAAAAAATAGGAATCCTACTTTCCTAACTTGCAGAACAAAAAATAGGAATCCTACTTTCCTAACTTGTAGAACAAAAAATAGGAATCCTACTATACCTATTAAATAAAAAGTAATTGGGCTTAAATTAAATTAAGACAATGTTCAGCCCAATAATATATAACTAAATAAACTAAGTATAGCTTTTGGCCCAATTGCACTAGGCCCAATTTATGCAACCAGCTAATTGCATTTCAGCCCAATATTTGTGTGTCTTCAAGAAGGTTGAACTTGGGCTTGGATCATGTTGTAGAAGACTTTGTCATGCTCCATGCTCAAGCTTTGTTGGACTTTCTCTCTAGCAAAATTAATAAAACCAGCCAAGGTTTGTTGCATTATCTTTGTTTTAGCTCTTGTCATTGGACTTCCATGGATGCTCAAAGGCTCACGATCACCACGAACATGACTTAGGCTTTGTGAGCTTGATGGGGCTCCATCATTCCCCCTCTCCTCGAAAGGATTTATCCTCAAATCAGAATCACCTATATCAATATCAAAGGGAGAAAGATCAAAAACATTAAATGTAGCACTAACATTATACTCACATGGAAGATCCAACTTATAAACATTGTCATTGATCTTCTCAATCACTTGGAATGGTCCATCTCCTCGAGGTTGCAACTTGGAGCGATGTTGAGTAGGAAATCTCTCTTTACGCATATGTACCCAAACCCAATCACCAGGTTCACAGATAACTTTCTTGCGATGCTTGTTAGCTTGAGTAGTATATTGCTTAATCCTCTTCTCAATGTTTTAACGTACCTTTTCATGCAGTTGCTTAACAAAATCAACTTTCTTTTCCCTATCCAAACTAGCTCTCTCCTTAATAGGTAATGGTAAAAGATCCAATGGAGTGAGTGGATTAAAACCATAGACAATTTCAAATGGAGAATAACTAGTAGTAGAATGCACACTTCTATTGTAAGCAAACTCCACATGAGGCAAACTATCTTCTCAATTCTTCAAATTCTTTTAAATAATGGACCTCAACAAAGTAGACAAAGTATGATTGACTACTTCAGTTTGACCATCGGTTTGTAAATGACAAGTAGTTGAAAACAACAACTTTGTTCCCAACTCTCCCCACAAAGTTTTCCAAAAGTAGCAAAGGAACTTCACATCGCGGTTAGAAACAATTGTCCTCGAAACACCATGTAAACGAACAATTTCTTTAACGAATAAATCAACAATGTTACTTGCATCATCCGTCTTATGACAAGCAATGAAGTGAATTATCTTAGAGAACTTGTCAACAACACTGAAAACAGAATCTTTACCTCTCTTTGTTCTTGGTAAACCCAAAACAAAGTCCATAGAAATGTTAGTCCAAGGAGCAATAGGAATCAGTAGAGGAGTATAAAGACCATGATTCATAACTCTAGACTTAGCTTGTTTACAAGTGACAAATCTTTCACACAACTTTTCAACATCTCTTTTCATGTTAAGCCAAAAGAAGTGATCATGCAATATGTCTAAAGTTTTCTTTACTCCAAAATGTCCCATTAATCCACCACTATGGGCTTCTTTAACAAGTAATTCTCTTAAAGAACTCCTACATACACATAATCTATTTTCCCTAAATAAGAATCCATCATGCCTATAAAACTTTCCAAAACCAGTTTTCTCACATGCATTGAACACATTTTCAAAATCCTCATCAGTAGCATACAAGCCTTTAATATACTCAAATCCAAGTAGTTTTGCATTAAGAGTAGTGATTAGAGTATACCTTCGAGACAATGCATTAGCCACGATATTTTCTTTACCTTGTTTATATTTGATCACATATGGAAATGTCTTAATGAACTCCATCGACTTGGCATGATGCTTGTTCAACTTGCTTTGTCCCTTCAAGTGCTTTAAATACTCATGATTAGTGTGGATGACGAATTTCTTGGGCCATAAATAATATTGCCATGTTTCCAAGGCCCTCACTAATGCATACATCTCTTTATCATATGTGGGATAGTTAAGGGCATCTCCACTTAACTTCTCACTAAAAAAAGCAATGGGGCGCTTCTCCTGCATTAAAACAGCTCCAATACCTATAGTTGAAGCATCACACTCAATCTCAAAAGTTTTAGAAAATTCAGGTAAGGATAATAAAGGTGCAGAATAAAGCTTCTCTTTAAGCAAGTTAAAAGCATGATCTTGCTCAGGACCCCATTTAAATCCAACATTCTTTTTAACAACTTCAGTTAAAGGTGCAGCTATAGTGCTAAAGTCTCTAACAAACCTACGGTAGAAACTAGCTAATCCATGAAAACTATGCACGTCAAAGATATTCTTAGGTATAGGCCAATCTTTAATTACCTTAACCTTTTCATCATCTACAGCTATACCCTTAGAAGAAATAACATATCCAAGAAATATAATCTTATCAGTGCAGAAAGAACATTTCTTAAGGTTCACATACAACTTTTCCTTTCTCAAGACATTAAGCACATTCTTTAAATGTTCAATATGTTCATGCAAACTTCTACTATAGATCAAGATATCATCAAAATAGACAACTACAAATTTTCCAATAAAAGCACGCAAGACATGGTTCATTAATCTCATGAAGGTGCTAGCTACATTAGTTAATCCAAAAGGCATAACTAACCATTCATACAAACCATGCTTAGTCTTAAATGTAGTTTTCCACTCATCACCTTCTCTCATGCGAATTTGATGATAACCACTTTTCGAATCAATTTTAGAAAAGATGCAAGAACCATCTAGCTCATCAAGCATATCATCTAATCTAGGAATGGGATAGCGATACTTTACTGTGATTTTGTTGATGGCATGACAATCAACACACATCCTCCACGTCCCATCCTTCTTAGGAACAAGTAACACAGGAATAGCACATGGACTCATGCTCTCTCTAACATAGCCTTTCTTCATGAGCTCTTCAACTTGCTTTTAAAGCTCCTTTGTCCCCTCAAGATTACTTCTATAGGCAGGTCAGTTGGGAATGGCAGCTCCAGGAACAAGGTCTATTTGATGCTCAATTCCCCTAATAGGTGGCAAACCATTTGGAATCTCCTCAAGGAATATATCTTCAAATTCCTTTAAAAGAGACACAACATTAGTAGGCAAAGAAGCTTTAAGATTATTAGAACTAGAATAAAATTCTTTATATAAAAACAAAATGATTGGGCACTTAGCCAGAAAAGCAGCCTTTACATCACTTTGCTTTGCATAGAAACTCACATCCTTTCTTTCTTTCTTTGCAATATCTTTGCCTTTATCTAGATTCTTTGACCTTTGTTGTGATTCATTTTGCTCTTTCGACCTGAATTGATCCTCATAAATCTCCTTAAGACTCAAGGGTGCAAGTGTGAATTTCTTACCATCCATGGTAAATGAATAACGGTTTGTGAATCCATCATGTATAACACGTCTATCAAATTGCCATGGTCTTCCTAAAAGCAAATGGCCAACATGCATAGGCACAACATCACACAACACTTTATCATTGTACTTTCCAATGGAAAATGGCACGAATACTTGCTTGGTCACATTTACTTCTCCACAATTATTGAGCCATTGAAGTTTGTAATGTTTGAGATGTTTTGTAGTGGGCAAAACTCAATTTGTCAACCAAATAAGTACTAGCAACATTAGTGTAACTACACCATCAATAATCAAAGAGCATACCTTATAATTGGCGAGGCATCTAGTGTGAAAAATATTTTCTTGTTGCACTTCATCTTCATCCTTAACTTGAGCACTTAATGCACGACGAGCTACAAGTGCTTCATCATGTGTAGCAAACTCAACATAGTCATCATCCTTATTAATGTCCTCCAATGGTGGCATCTCATCATCAACTTCAGAATCTTCACTTACAATGTCACTATCAACACGCATAATCATGACTCGTTTGTTTGGACATTGTGATGCAACGTGTCCTCTTCCTAAACATCTAAAACACTTGATGTCTCTACTCTTACCTTGTGATGCTTAGACAGCCTCAGGTTTAGGCTTTTGGACACTCTCACCCTTAGGCTTGGATATCTCAGGTTTAAGCTTGAAAGGGGATTCAGTCTTAGGCTTAAATGTAGTCTTGTCATCACTTCGAATGGTGTTTGATTTCCAATAAGAAAACGAACTAGAACCTTGCACATAATGAGATAAAGAACCTTTCCTCTTAAGTTGCCTTTCAACCTTTATAGCCATATGCAACATATCATCAAATTCCACATAGTGATGTAACTCTACTACATTAGCAATCTCACGATTCAATCCTTGTAAGAATTGAGCCATAGTAGCTTCACTATCTTCGACATTAGCTCTGGTCATGATAATTTCCATTTCTTTATGATAATCCTTAACACTCTTGGAACCTTGAGTGAGATCTTGTAACTTTTGATAAAGCTCTCTATGGTAATGATTACGAACAAACCTTTTTCTCATAACACGTTTCATTTCATCCCATGTAGCTATAGGTGGCTCTCTATTCCTACGTCTACCAAGCATGAGTTGGTTCCACCAAATGATTGCATAATCTGTGAACTCTATAGCAGCAAGCTTCACCTTTTTTTTTCTTCTGAATAGTTATGGCAATTAAATACCATCTCTACTTTCTTTTCCCATTCTAAGTAAGCCTCAAGATCATTCTTACCTTGAAAGGAAGGAATCTGCAATTTGATACTTCCTAAATTTCCATTTATCCTATCATGATACCTATCTCCTTTATACCTATCTCTATGACCTCTTCTATTACCATGGTTACCTTTAACACTTATATTCAAACTAAACTCATCATCATCAAACTCATCATCAACTTTATCACCAAAGTCATTATTTATAACATTGCCATTCACATAGAAGTATCACCTTGCTTTACCGTAGGTAGGACAGCTTCATGTTCCTCCAACCTATCATGAACATTATTAAACCTCAACTCTATTTTTGAAAATTGTTGTTGCATGGCTTGAAGCATGAACTCAATCTTACTTAAATCAGGCTTTTCACTGTTATAAGACATGATTATAACCTACAAGAAATGTTAGTAAAAGAAAATGGACCTCATAAGTATGACCTCACATGTTTACACTCAATACACACAAGAATGTAACACTCACACTCGTGTTTCACACAATTTCAATATGGTTTGTATCTACTAATGTTACTCACACACTCTTGCCTTTTTTCCTCACACAACTTTTCTCTATAAGTTCTATATTGAACTCAAGACTCAATAAAAAATCAACTTATGGAATCCAACTATTAACCAACAATCAACCTAGATGAGCATAAGACTTTAATTAAGGGTAAACAAAATAATGATGACTTAACAAGATTTACCAAGACTCAAGAAGACCCAAATGAATCTTGACCTTGAAGGAAATATAGGTGTTTTGGGGTGTTTGGTTAGGGTTATGTTAAGCCAAACGTGGGGTAGCTTGGTCTTTTTAGGTGGTAAGGTCAAAAGGTAATTTTAGGCAATAAGGGTAGAAAGGTAACAATGAATTCTTAGATTTAGGCAAAAAAAAATCTCAAAGCTCAAGAAAGAATGACTACCTCAAGATTTCGATGAAGCACACTTCCATGAATGCATTTGATGTTGCACTTGCTACACACGATATAACAAATCAACTCTTCAATTGATTTTCGTTTCTTTCTTTTTTTTCTTTTTCTTCTCTTTTCTTTTCCTTTTTTTGTTACTTCTTTTTTTTTTACTAAAGTAAACGAACAATGAAGAAAAACAAAAAGTCTAAGTGACAATAACAGGTTTACTTGGAGAACAAGGCAACTTTTGTGAAAACAAGCTAGTTTTGGTAATAGCTTGTGTGGCAAGAAACGAGAGGGAATGGTGGCTTGTGAAACAAGGTAGTCTTTATGTGAAAGTAGAGTTTTTGAATGTTTCTTGGTGAGCAAGAAAACCTTTGGGTTTGGGTGTTTGGAGCACAAGAAAGGGTTTACTTGGTGGCTACGTAACGGTAGGTTATTTTAATAAAGAAAATAGGTTTGAGGGATAAATAATATTGGTAGCGGCTTGGAAGAGGATTCAAGATCAAGATTTGTCTTAAGACAAGAAGATAAAGAGAAAAAAAACAATCTTTTATAGGAGTGAGCAATTAGTTTTTTTAGTTTTGTTTAAAAACCAAATTCCTACAAAAAAGGATTGGTTATATAATATATATTTAATTATTTATATTGTATATAATATGTTCAAAAAAGTGTAGGTTAATTCAATTGGTTTGATTTATAATTTTAGATACCAACTTAATAGAATAAATCAATATAAAAAAAAACTACTCAAACTCGAAATTAACTTAACAAAACCAATTTAACTAAATTTTGATTGGTTAAGTTGGTTTAAATTGACGTTTACTAATATGTAATCTTGTATTTGAAACAAGGGTTTATTTGTGTGCAAATCAAAAGATAAAGGCTTAATTTAGTACAATAATTGTACAAGGGCTTATTTTACAAAGTTGGAATAGTTCAAGCGCTTTTTTAATAACTTAGCCTTTAATTAGATATTATTTTACATTAAAATTTACTATTATTTTTATTTAAATAATTAATTTCATTTAATAGTTTTTCTCATAAAAAAATATAATATTATATCAATACATAGACACTATTCACTTACCTATGAATAACGTTAGAAATGAAAACATGTCAAAAATAATGGAAACAAAAAATTTTTACTTTCCAATAATTTTGAAAATTTTTATTTTCTTTTTTTTAATTAAAAATCATTACCAAATATGTTTTCTGCTACTATTTTCAAAAAGTATAAAAACAAAAAGGACACCAACGATCATTAAATTTTAGAAAAAAAAAAAGAGAGAAAGTTGGAGGCGTCCACCCACTTCTTGTAACGTACTCGGAAGTAAAATTACGAACTAAATTTTTTCTTATATGATTTATGATCATGTAGTGTAGGTTTAATGCTATCAAGTAGATTTACTACTTAATTTATTTAAAACTAGTTGCCTAAGGTCCCATTCTTATTACATTTTGATGCAAGCAAATATCATCTTAAACCATATATCAGACTTAATCTTGTTTAATTCTACAAACATAACCTTCAATTTAATATACTCAAATTCAACTTTAATAAATCACTAGGCTTATGGAATTTAATATTTACAAACAAAAGTCTTAACTTGCATCTCGACTTACATTATTGAGTACAAAACATGTCTAGAATATAAACAAATATTAAAATGAGGTTATACCTCCCAAAAACGAGTAAGTATGCTTTTAAGAATGTAGTCAATTCAGATTAATCCACGCTATCTCTTACGAAGCCTAACTGAAATAATCTTTAAAGGAAGGAATCGAGGGGGAGTGAGCTAACACCTAGTAAGTAACATATATAAATTAGAGTTAGACTCATACTGATCTAAATACACACATGTAGAATGCATAAATCGATTTCAATAGTATAGGAAATGCACCATGAATATATGTTACACATTCTTAAGCTTTGGTAACTCTCTTAACTCTCATGTTAAGGATTTATGGCATATTAGTTGAAAAGATGCTTTAGAGCACCTCATTTTTCCAAACCCTAACACCTACCCAATGTGGTCCAACATATATTGAACATCTAAATGTCTGAATGCAAATGACATGCATAACATTGTATGCATTAAAACCATAGTTTTGAATGCCAATTTCAAAGACTAAATCGAAAAAAACCATTATGCTTAACTCTATTCTACAATATAAAATCACTATGCATAAGCACGTAATCATGGTATAAAAGCATCATATAGCAGTCTTTAAAAGAACTTAAGTTCTCAATCAGTCAGAAATCAGATGCAAAAGAGCTAATGCACAAAATCAGTCATGCAATGCAAAATAGTGCAGAAACTAGTTAGAAATTAGTTATGCTGAGTAGAGCAAAAAACAATTAGACACCATTTATGCAACGTAAAAAACAGTTAGAAACCATTTATGAAAGATAGGATATTCAGATCTAGTTACATAGAGCAGCGCAAAAGAAAAATTATTATAATTTGTTATGCAGAGAAGAGTAGAGCAAAAATCTTAAAATCAGTTATATAGAGCAAAGCAAAGCATAAATATTACAATTTGTTATGTACAGCATAAAACAATCAGAAACTGTTTATAATTAAAATAAATCAATTCATAGAAGAGAGAAGACTAGGAATAGATTAGCAAGACTAGCAAAACCATTGTAGCTATAAATGGTCAGGACCCTAGAGGTGCTTATTGGGCCGGGTTGGCCCGACCCGGTTTGCAACCGGATCGGGTCAATCCGGCCCAAAATCCGAACCGGTACTATACCGGTTTGGAACCGGCCCAACCCGGTATGTTACCAGGCTGGGCCAGTTTTAGATTTTTAAAACCGGGCCCGGTAAGGGCCCGACCCGTTAAGGATCGGGCCTGTTAAGGGCCCAGCTCATAACCGGACCGGTTAAAAAAAATAAAATAAAAAAATAAAAAGTTATTTTGACTACAGTTGCACTGCAGTGCAACTGCAGTCTGCAGCAGAGGCAAGTCTCTGCGTTTTGATGGGCAACGGCCAAATCAATCTTTTTTTTAATGTTTTTTATTTTTAAATTTTAATTAAATTAAAAAAAAGGCTTGGCTGCCACTGCGCAATGGCAGCCTAGCCTCTTGCAGTTGCATTGCAGTGCAACTGTAGTATGCAGAGCAGAGGCAAGTCACACAGACTTGCCTCTGCTCTATGTTTGATGGGCAACGGCCCATCAATCCTTTTTTTTAATTTTTTTTTATTTTTTTATTCTAATTTTTTCCTATAAATACCTCTATAATCTTCTATTTTCATTTACATTTCTTCTATATTTTCTCTCAAATCTACTGTTTATATTCATCTACTCTTATTCTCTTCACTCACATACTCTCTCAATATTCACTCAAACTCTCTCAAATTCACTTAAATTCCCTTATTCCAAATTTATAATATCATCATTTCCTTTCTAAATTTCATTTTTCTTTTTATTTTATAATTTTACAAATTTTACTTTTAATTTTCAAATTCTAATATATTATATATATTCCTTATTCCAAATTTATAATATCATCATTTTCTTTATAAATTTCATTTTTCTTTTTATTTTATAATTTTGCAAATTTTACTTTTAATTTTCAAGTTTCAATTTTCAAATTCCAATATATTATATATATCATACATCTATTTTTTTAATTTTTAACATATATTTATTTTCAAAAAAAATATAAAAATGTCAAATTTCTTTCGTCGTTCATGCTCTGTTTCTCGACCTTTTGGTTCCACTGAAATTCCTAGTTTGGGTGACGAATCATTTAATGAAATCGAACCCAATATTCATCCGGAGGAGGAGCTTCCTTTGGCGGAGCCATCTGTTGGTCGTGGTCGACGTGGAGGTCATGCTCAAACACAATCATCAGCTGCCACCACTGCTGCTACATCATCAAGGCCGAAGTTTAGTAAAAGAAAACAAGCAGGGTATGGGAGTATTTCGATATTGTAGCAAAAGAAGGTGAGACGAATAAATATTGTGCTATCTGTAAATTGTGCCAAGGCGTTTACTCTTATAAGTCCGGTGGAGGTGCTGGCGGTACAGGTACGTATAAAAAACATTTAATTTTTGCATATAAAATTAATCCTGATGCCGAAGAAGATGAAATTTTAGAAGGTAAACAATCTCAAATTAATACACGTGATGGTGGAAAAAATTTTATTTTTGATAATGTTCAAGCTAGATGTGATTTAGTTAGATTTGTAATTAGGACTGAACAACCATTCACAATTTGTGAAAAATCAGGATATTTAGAATTTGTTTGTAACTATTTACAACCCGCATATAAATCTATTTCTAGACATACATTAAAAAGAGATTGCATGGATATGTTTAAAGAATATAGACAAGCTTTAATTGATAAACTTAGTAATATTTCATCTAGGGTTAGTTTAACTAGTGATATATGGACTAGTACTAATGGTATAAGTTATCATGTTATAACTTGTCATTGGATAGATGAAGATTGGTCCATGCAAAAACGAATTTTATCTTTAGATGTAATAGAAGAAGCACATAATTCATATACTATTCATAAATATATTACTAAAGTTTGTAAATTATATGGACTAGAAAATAATAAAGTTTTTGCTATTACTTTTGATAATGCTTCGAGTAATACTGCAGCTATTCCTCATTTAATTAAAAGTTTAAACCCTGTTATGCAAGGCATATTTTTTTCATACAAGATATGCATGTCATATTATAAATTTATGTGTTCAAAGTGGTTTTAGTTCTAGTGGTACTGGTATTGGCATAGGCATAGGTCCAATTGATAAAATTAAAATTTTAGCAAAATGGATTCGCACACCAAGTAATAAACGTGAATGGAAGCAAATTTGTATAACAAATAATATACCTGTTAAAGCATTTCCACTTCCCGTGGAAACAAGATGGAATTCACTTCATCGTTTGCTTTCTTCTATTTTACCTTATAAAGAACTTATTACTCCTTTTCATAACAATTATACAAGTAGCACACATTTAGTACTTTTTGAAGAAGATTGGACTTTTATTGAATATTTTGTTGATTTATTATCTACTTTTAAAGATGCAACCGAAAGATTTTCAACTCAGTTTTATCCAACTACACCGTATTTTGTTCCTATTATCTACACAATGTTTGACAAATTTGTAAAATTTAGGAATCATGAAACTTTAAGTTCTTTTGTATATGATATGAAGTAAAAATTTTAAAAATATTGGGAAATAATTCTGTAACATCCCGTTACCACATTTTACACGTATTTCTTTACATCTTTACCGGTTGGGCTGTCTGTGATACCATTAACATTCAACAGTAACAGTAATAAATGTTAAACATTTATTTAACAAATATGGACTATGAAAATTCTTTTCATTAATCCTTATATCCAACATCCCCTATTATCTTATTTCACTAAAGAAGTATTGTATATTTATGTCTGATATGTAAAAGAGAAGAGATTGTACTTGTCATGTTTAACACCCATCTTGGAGCTACTTCTCTAACTCTGTTTCTTTTATCTGTGGAGTTAAAACAAAGGGGTGAGCGATTCATACGCTCAGTAAAGGAAACATATGCTGCTTTATAAAACCAAAACTATATACCACAAAATATTTGTTTTTCCTAAAATCACACCGAGTAGGAAAACCGTGGATATAGTAAACCACCTCTCAATACACCATTCAAATCACTAGCAAATCAGTTTACTTTAAATTGTAGTAAACAGTAAATAGGATTTTACAAATCCTCTTAGTAAACAGAATCAACAAGTTGAGACTAGGCAACAAATAAATCATGCTATCATCGTTCCCCCTCCCCCTTGCGAGAACGGAATCTGCCGCTATTGGGGTGCACCCGTAGGCCATCGCCCCTCACGGCTATCTCAGATCTATGGCCATAATCTATAGGTGGTCCTCGGGTCCACTTGCCAAGTGACCTCGAGACCGCTGATGACTTGGCGGGTCCATCAGCCCTGTGACGCCCTGAGGTGCACTCATTGGTCCATCGATCGAGCCACCGCCCCAGGCGGGTCATGCAACTCCATGAATAATACTGCATGAACTCAGGGCCTAAAGTCTCAAATTCACTTTATCTCTCATGAAAACCATTATGGATTATCTCACCTACATTATCATTTACTCAAAGGATTTAATTCCCAAAAAGTTTAGACTTTCTGTTCACAAAACACCTTGAAAACATTCCAAAATCTCACGTTTAAAACCTGCTCGCCCATGGTCATCTCGCCCAACATGGCTCGCCCATGGAAGCTCGCCCAGCGTAGGAACTTGTGTTTGCCCGCCAACCTTGCTTTTAAAATCAGAAAGAAAACTAGCTCGCCATTAGTGGCTCGCCCAATTGTCAATTCGCCCAAAAGGGTTTATATTTTCTATTTTTCAAAGATATTAAGAAGCTCATTTTTCCTTAAGAAAATATCATCGAAATCTCTTCGCCATGGTCAGCTCGCCCATGATGGCTCGCCTATGATGGCTCGCCCATGGTCACTCGAAAGTGGGTGAACAAGTGTTCGCCCGCCACTCTCTACATTTAAAACAAAACACTGGCATGCCCATTCCGGCTCGCCCATA
Organism: Heritiera fomes; assembly: GCA_032173925.1. Taxonomy (NCBI): domain Eukaryota; kingdom Viridiplantae; phylum Streptophyta; class Magnoliopsida; order Malvales; family Malvaceae; genus Heritiera; species Heritiera fomes. The sequence continues at coordinate 38,790,694 of JAPDPM010000002.1, read as the reverse complement.
AATCTCTTAACAAAAAGGGGTCGCCCGCCCCAAAGTATTTTAAACATTTGGCTTGCCCGCCAATATCAGTTCGCCCAGAAATATCATAAGGGTCGGCTTAATAGCTAGCCCAATATCAAAAATAAAAAGGATCGCTCGCCCTAACCAGTTCAATCAACAATTATCAAAGGGGCGGCTTTGTAGTTCACCCGAATCAAAATAATTATCAAACTAATGCATGTCATAAAACATTTATGAATATTTTCATAATATTTACTCCACAGGACATGCATTTACTTCACACACATCTCCTTTACCTGGTTCAACGAAGCCTTGCTTCGCCCTGCTCCTGCTCGCCAATAGCCATTCCCAATTATAGGCTGCAAATAATTTATAAATTCTATTAATATTTTCATTCCATATCACTTGGCGAGATTAAAATAAATCAAATTACTACTCGCCCAACAGTGCTCTAACTAGCTCACCTAACCGAACTCGCCATTCACCAAATGGCTTACACGTCGGAGCTCGCCCGCCATTACTCGCCATATATTTGTGATCTCGTCTAACATTCACTTCAGCAGCCCTTATAGGCTAAAATATGGGAGTTCGCCCACAATTCTACTCGCCCAAAGCCTATGCATTTGAGCTCGCCATACTTGGCCTTCAACTCAGAGTTGAGCTTGCCTGTAACTTAAACTGGCATTGGGCGACCTCGCCCCTTGAACAACACAATGGCGAGTTCTTACTACTTGCTCGCCCTCATTGGCGATTACTAATTTTCCTGATGGGCGATCGCTATAGTCACCAATCTCGTCACTTATTCCATTATTTTTCTTGTTTTCATGTTCTCTAAGGATCTAATTAAAACAAGGTTGCATTTCTATGTTTATTTTGATGTAAACATATGAATCTATTGATGAACATCAAAAACACCTCAAACATATGAAACTCACCTCAATGAACTATACTTCCAGAACAGATTACTTCCTGTCTCACGTAGGCCTTCCTTTGCTTATTCCTTTAACTCATCAAACTAAGGAGAAAAAAGGTTTGCAAGCTGGTTTACTTGTTTAGCCGCCTGAAGAGTCAAGCTCAAATAATCAACCATGGCAGGATTGGAAGGAATAACAGAAACTTGCAGTTGCATAGTTTCCGGGAGGAAGATGAAGTTGGCTAAATGGGTTTTCCTCAAATGTCACTTCTTATATAGCCATGCTCTCCAATCAGATTTCATCACTTGGCCTTATCCGATCTTCTTGCATTTATTCCACGTCTTTCATGCATTTAAGGCATGAAGAAAACTGCAGCTCAAAGTGGCGTGGAAGTCTCCCTTTCACACACCTTTTTCTGCTTCTGTTGACTTTGTTTTGTTTCTCAACCAATCAAGTAAATTCCTTACTGACTTCAACCTCTTCTCCGTTAATTCTCTTCAACCGTGTGACTTATAAGTCAATTTTGGCTGCCAAATGGTTTGATTCTCTTTTCATCTTGTCCACACTGATTTTAGTTCGCCTCCTAATTCTGGAGACCTCAGCTTCAACTCACCAATCTTTGAGATCACCACTTGATATTGATGCCAACCTAAAATTTGGCAATTACGAGAAATTTACTTTTAGCGATCACTTATCTGTTTGGCGATCACAGCTTATTGCTCTACTCGCCCACTTGCAATCATATGGGCGATCAACAGTCTTCGCCACGTTGGGCGATCATCCAAAGAAACTCAATTGGCGAACACATTAGTCAATAAGATGAATATTCATACTCGCCCTTTGGCGAACTGTGCCATATACTTGCCCATAATCACCATTGGGCGATCACCAATTATGGCTCAACTCGCCACCTTGCTCTGATTTACGCAACACGTTGGCGAACTCACCTATTCGCCTATTGGCGAGCTTCTCTATCTACTCGCCCACACATTATTTCACCGAAATTGCTCCATTTACTTCTTAAATTAAGGAGCTTTTTTTTTACCCAAGTGGAATTCAATATTCTTTATTTATTTAATTTCCATTATCACTTTTATAAAATTAGACTCTACAGTAGTGTAGAATCGGATCTTACAAATTCCTTCTATTTATTGTATTGCAACTTTACTAGATCCTAGTCAAGGTGAGGTAAATATAGAAATTTTTTTTGATTGTTATAAACAATTTCTTGGTCTTGATTCTATTGAGGATCAAAAGTCCTCAATTAACAATCTCTTTTGAGAATTGTTTAATGTTTATGAAACAGAAAGGGAGCAATTCAACTTTAATCGAGAAGAATAAGATTCATACGAAGAAACCGAAAGTAGCAAAAAAGGAAAAGGAATTTTAAACGCAATTAAGGAAGCAGCAAAGAAGAGAATGAAGCTAAAAGGAAAAGCGAGCGTATCGGGATCGGGATCAACAACTCGACGAAGTTCTAGCTTCAATGAGCTAGGATTTTTCTTAAGTCAAGATTTTTCTGTAGATGATAACTTTGATCTTCTCCAATGGTGGAAAGAAAACCAAAAACAATTTCCAGTTTTAGCTTCCATGGCCCGAGATGTTTTTGCGGTGCAAGTTTCTTCTGTTGCTTCGGAATCCGCATTCTCGACATGTGGAAGAATTATTGGAGACCATCGAACCACTCTTAATCCAGATTCATTGTGCATGTTAACATGCCTTAAAGATTGGTTTAATGCGGAATCGCGCAATGTCGAACTTGGAATGGCCAATGAATTTGCTGATAATAATTCAGAAAAGGAGGAAGAAATTTCCAAGGCAATCCGTATAAATTATGAAAAGTAGAGAATAATCTTTTTTTTTTGTAAATTGTATGTAAAATTGTAAATAAGTTTAGTCATAGTGAATATTTTTATGGACTACGGTCCCGTGGTTTTTACCCTTCTAACTTTTGAAGGGGCTTTCCACGTAAAAAATCTTTGGTCTTCTACTCTCTCCTTTTTCTCCTTTGTTGTTGTTGTTATTATTATTATTATTATTATTACATGCCAAACTAATTAATGTTATACTTATATATGTTTAAAATAAATAAATATTTAAAAAACAAAATGAATTAATATTTTAAAAACATATTAAATAAATGAATAAATAAATAAATGAATAAATATTAAGTAAATGATATTTCAAATATAATAAATTATTTTAAATGCAAAATGAATATAAATAAAGATATGCAAAATGAATATAATAATAATATTCATAATATCATTATTTGTATTTTGAATCAAATATCATTTTATCATAATATTATATTCATAATATAACTTTAATTTATGATAACAATAATTTTATTAGATAATTTTATAATAGTTTATTTTTACATTATTGTTACATTAATTAAATAAATTATAATATAACTTTATAATAAATTATTGTTAAATTAAACTATTAACATTATTTATTATAAAAATAAATTTATTAGATTAAATTATTAATATATATTAATATATATTTAAATAAATTAATATAAATTTTTAAAAATAAATATTTTAAAAAGCAAAAAAAATTGGACCGAACCGGTTGAAACCGGTTCAGTCCGGTTTTGAGGCGAACCGGTCCAACGAACCGGGCCGGTTCGCCTCTTATAACAGATAGAACCGGTCCGAACCGGACCGGTTTACTACCGGTTCGGACCGGTTCTCTTTTGGTTAGGGTCAGAACCGGTGAAAATCGACCCTGAACAGGCCTGATCCGGCCTATAACCAGCTTTACAGGACCCCAATAGGGATAATACCTATGGCTATAGATCTTCCTAATCCTAGTGATCGTCCAAAACTAAGGATAGGTACCTATTGAGTAACATAGAGTAGATAGTTGAAATCGTACATGAATACCTATAAACTAACCCCAGCAGAATAGGTCAAATCATGTATATGCAAAGCAGAAGTCATGAGGGAGCTTATTGTCTCAAAACCATTTGCTTCTAAATAGATTGGATTTAAAAGCTTATAGCTTAACATTCTAAGATTAGAAATTCTCAACTTGAAATCATGCTTTCATAACAATTTTTTTTTTGAAAAGTGTCTTACGTACAATGCAATATCTTTTCAAAATAGTAATGACAGCCCACATTAAAACACTTAGAATGCATTAGCTTTTAAAAGCAATGCCTAAACCATAATGCCAAAAAATCCATGCCATGGATAAACGTGATAGTTTGTATCTAGGCTTGATTCATGTGTTTTGAACTTATACTTAGCATACTTAGGCCTAACACATAAAGGTATGTCTATTATGGCCTCAAGTTTCCCAATCATCCATCAATAGGAATCAAATTGCATATCTCCAATAATATTTTATTGGTAAGACGTATCTGGTAATATTAATTTATTTTCACCTCAAGTAGTAAATGTTTTGCATTTTGAAAGTCCATTTGCCTAGTATACACCTTAATAGATATTACTGCCAAGAAACTACCTGAAAATAAAATCATATACTTAACTAAAATATACTCTTGGTATAAGTCACTAATTTTTCAATAATAGCAAATTCTGTAAGTGCTTTATAGATTATTTTATACTTAACAAAAATCGATGCAAGAATGAGACGTGAGCTTCCATATGCTCAAGTACACGGGCTTTTTGGAGTAGCATATCCACCCCATAATCATGGACCCTATTATGAGCATATATGATCTCAAGTAAGGCATTTTATCTCAAGAAATTATGATTTCAGGTTATATAGGAATTAGTGCAATCAATAAAAAAAATTACGATTTTATCCATAGGTCCTAAGTGGTGAAAATGAACAATATGGTTTGACTTTTGAATGTCAAATGAGTATGTTCAAACCCTAAAAGTGATAGGTCAAACCTCGAATCAAGGTTAACCAAGTTAGACCCTAAACGAATAAAACCAAAATGTGACTAAAACATGCAAAACCCTTATGTCACCAAGCATGGCTGGCCACAACCTTTAAAAAGTCAACAAATTTAACTTTATGTTATGGATATATATGGGATTAGAAGAATAATGTGATGCATGCATGTGTGATTCAATATTAACTATGAAAATGTGAAAATTAGTTAATTATGGAAATTAAAGGATAAAGATGCCAAGATATTTTACCTTGGTCTTCCTTTGACATTGACCATGTAAACCCTTAACCATTAAGTAAATTAAAAGACCAAAATCACTGTGTATAATTGAAGCTCGACAAAACACAAGGAAGAAGAGAAGAAACCGAAAGTGAGGAGAAAGAGAAGAAAAGAAAGAAACCAAAAGGTAAAGGGAGGAGAAGAGAAATAAAGCAAAAACCTTAACACCTTAAGTTGACCTTATGTCTTTGTTGAAGCTAGAAAACACTTGTGTTGTTTGAATGAGTGTTCCATGAAAGAAATTCCTGAGCAAAGTGTGAGGACCACATTTTCCTAATAAATTTCATAAGTTAAAGGTTATGGAAATGAAAAAATAAATGATGAATTACGAAGAAAATGGAATAATTGGACTTATAGAAGATAATTGCTATGCGGACCCCTGCGGGACTTTTGTAGTCTGGCTTGGGGTGAAACTTTAAAATCATGATATTTTGAGTGAAATATGAAGATATGAGAAATCTTCACTTTGAAATTCCTTCATTTGCGTATGTTTTGAAAAACATGCAACAATTTCGAAAATGACGATTAAGTCCATAAGTCATTGAAATTTTCGTAAATTACAATCAAACTAAGATGACTTTTGATCAATTATCAGTGTTGAATAATTTTATTATGAAATAAGGTTTTGGGCCATGTGGACTGATAGAATAAATCATATGAAATAGCAGAAATTTATGTGATTTTACGATTAGGGGTATTTCAGTAATTTCACCCAAATAAGCAATCAAACCTCAACAAAAGCTCCACCAATGATTAAAGCAAGTTAAATAGCGGTGTTTCATGATTAAATAAAATATTTTTGAGATTAGACAGACTATTTTCAACTAAGTCAAAAGTTAAGGGCAAAATTAGAATATTTCATTAAGTCTAAGGGCATTTTGGTAATTTCACATGAAGATATTTTAAAATCAGAATTTTCTACATATTTCTATATGTATTGGCTTGCCATCTTCTTCCTCAAGCTTATTCCTCCATAACCAATGCTTAAGAGGAGAGAGAGACTGAGTGCTTGAAAACCTTAGGAAAAGATGCTAAAACCAAAAAACTATCTTCACCAACCCTATCCAGAATTCGTTGCTCCATCTTTTGACACCAAAATCAAGTCCTCAGGTGGCCAAAATCATGGTGAATCATGCCACAGATCTGGTCATGAAGAAAGGTGAGAGAAAGCTTGTGATTTTCATGGTTTCTTGAATCTTTATCTTGTGCTTTATATGTTTAAGTATATATATTTAAGCTTAAATCAAATTAAAACCATGAAATTCATCCACCAAGGGTTTCGGCCACCACCTTTTGTACATGAACATGATGTTGTTTGATTAGGAAATGATGTAGAAATTTAGTAGAATTAGTTTGAAACAAGAAATGAAGCTTAAATTGAAGAAATACAATATGTAGGAAGGAAGAACCTATTCGGCCAAGAGAAGAGGAGGAAGAAATCATGCTCATTTCAATGTGTTTTAGGTTCTAGAATAATGTATAAATTAATATGAGACTATAGGCGCGATCAGAATCGAAAAGAGATGTGTTTAACGCTAGTTGCAATTTTAGCACTGGTAAAAATTAGACTAAATTTAGAGTTGCAATAGACAATGTACTGGCATTTAATGAGTTAAATATTATTTTAAGTGAAGTATGGAGAATTTATTTAGTGTGTACGGTAAATTGCAGCTCCAAGGTCAAAAGGTGCTATTAGTGCTAACGAGATGGACAACGAGTGTTTAAGAGATAAGGGATATATATGGAAGGCATAAGGATACCGTGTTGCATGTTTTGATGAAATATGATTTTTATGAGATTGAAATGATGGTTTCATTTGGAAATTAGAACTGGAAATTTGGTTAAAAACTGCGTTTTCGTACAGAGAGGTTAAGATAGAAAGTATCGTTATACTGCCGAAATTTTCTTAGATGAACTTATATTTCAAAATACATCACTTGGAATAGTTTTTATGCATAAAAAGGAGGATATGATTATATGTTGGGAAATTAAAGTTCATAAATATCATAATGCATAATAAATTTATAAATCAAATTTCGAAAGATTTTAATAATTTTTGCATGTTTTGTGATATATTTATGTTTTATGTCTTTGTGATGTGCAAATAAAATATTTTGAACATTTATTATTGGACTGAAAATCTTTGAGGGATTTTTGTATTTCAAGTGTAAAGATTTTATGATTTTAATACTTTAGAAACTAAATTTAAGATGTATTTTACTGAATTGATCTCTATAAACATTATGAAATATTTTGTGAAATATGTTGAGACTGTTGGCCCTGTAGCTACCTGCGGGTACATGCTTTCCATTTTGTTCTGATTACTGTTAACTCTAGCCCAGTCATCTAGCTCCCACAGATGTTACCTGGCTAGTACACACTGTGATATCCTTGACTATGGCCATACATCTATAGCATGAGTCTATTGGATGAAGCCTAGTCTCCACTATTTTATTTATACTAGGGTGGTAAATCTCTGGTTAACATAGATCCAGGTACTCCCAGACTTTATTAGTTTTCGATTTCATTATACATGTTAAATATGCTTATGATTTGGAATCCCTACGTTATTTGTCTAAAAGTGATTTATATTGTGTATAAGCTATTTTAGAACTAATTTTACGAATGTATTATGAAATTGCTCGATGAAAGCTATTAGAAATGTTTTATATTGCCATGTCTCCACCGCTTTCAGTTTATTTGAATTTATATGATTTCTGAAGCTTTTATATCTGAACTCTGAAATTTGAAATGACTATACTTATTTGGATTTTGAGTGATTTTTGAATCTTAAATATTTGAACTTTGAACTCTAAGTGAATATGATTTATTTGAATTTTATTAATTATGATTTTCAACCTTTACATGAATTACTGAAATTGATGATGATTTGTTTACGGAGAGTTTTAGGAACTAATTATTTGAATTCTATATGATTTTTGAAGTTTTTATATCGAAATTCTGAATTCTGCAATTATTATGATTTTTATGGATTTTGAATGATTTTTTAAATTTTGACATGTGAACTTGGGAATCTGAAAATGATTTGATTTTGATAGTACAAGTGCTAATTGGACTTTAAAATTCGCAAATTTTTCTGACTGATTTAAGATTATCTGAATGTAAGTGGAACACCAACCTGCATGGTTTTTGGATTAATCTAAGACATTTGAATTTCATGATTTTGAAACAAAGTTGTGAAAGTTATATAGCTGGGACTCTAATTTGGAAATGCAAGAATTTATTCTTTGATATATTTTGTAGTTTACTCTATGACCGAAATGTTAGGTAAAGGGTTATTGTACTATTTACTGACCACTTCTGATTTGTTATTAAATTATCATTGAACTGTTTTATTAAAAGGCTACAAATACATTTACTAACTGTTTGAATTGTTTACTGAACCAATCCACTAATGGATTATTAAATGTTTACTGAACTGTCTTCAAAATTAATTTTGAATGGTTTTCTACGTAATCGATCTTGGAACGACTTTTCGCACATGCAATTGGTTTTTAAATGATTTGTTAAGTGTGACTCTTGAAATGTTTATTGAACTGTTTTCTGAATCGTGTTCTGAGTGAATGATTTATAGTCAATTTATAGAATGGTTTTCTAAGTATATGATTTTCTGATAAACTCACTGAAGTGTTTTCTAAGCGTGTGATTGATTTTGCTAAGCATATGATTTCTGAACAATTTTTGAATATGTGATTTATGAATAGTTTCTAAGTGTGTGATTCTTGAAATGTCTATCGAACTATTTTTTGTATGTGATCTTTGATTGATTTAAGAAATATTTCTCAAAGAATGTATTTTCTATACTATTTCTAAAGATTGTTTGAGTGATTTACTAACGATTTTCGAACCGTTTACAACATGATATCTGAACAATTTTCTGAACTGGTTATTCTGTGATTTACTGAGCAATTACAAAACGGTTTTCTATGTGATCGATTTCTATACAACTTCCTGAACATGTGACATTCTGGGTAATTTTCTAAATTATATCTTAGAGGTGTAATTTCCAAACGATTTTCTTGAATAGTTTTCTGGCGTATGATTTTGTGATTGATTTTTTGAACTATGTTCTAAATCGAGTGACTTCTGATCAATGTGTTAAAAGGTTTACTGAATGAGTGAGCTACTGAACTATTTGCTGAGTTGATTTCTAAATTGTCTGTAACGGTTTATTAAACAGTGAACTTTATGATTTATTGGATATTTTACTGATCCATATGGTAACGATTGTTTATTTTTTGAATACTGTCAATAAAGGATTAAAAAGGTTTTTATACTAATTTGATATGTATGAATTTCTTCGATGTAAAGTTTTTCAAAAACTTCCTATAATCGGATTTAGGAATCGGGACAAGTGAGGTGCTCTAAAGCAGCATTCCATACTCAGCTTGGTACTCCTAACCGATTATAGTATTCCTTCCAATAGAGTCCCATTATATTACTTTAATACTGACTGCATATTTATAAATTATGTTTTTGACATATGCATATAGGTATGCATAGTATTGGTTCTTTTATATATATATATATATATATTTCTTACTGAGCATAAGCTCACCCCCTCTTTCCACTTCACAGATTATCGACAACATTAGTTGATTATTAAGAGAAATTTCTAATGGGATGCCTACTACGTTCGATGTGGTACTTAATAGGTATGCTATTCAGATAATTATTGTATAGTACTTTAGTGTGTAAAGGAATGTAGACAATAAATTGAAGAAGTTTGAATGTCAATCATAGTTTTGTTGTTAAATATTGTATAGAAAAACAAAATACGTATTGTAATTTAGTGTACCAATTCCTAGTTGTATGATTAAATGATGAATTAGCTAAGGAAGTTTTAGATTGATATCAGAATGATGATACCGAGCACAGCCTAACTGACTGTAAGAAAAAAGAAAATTTTAGTCTAAATTTTGGTAAAATAGGATGCTACATAAAGAGAGAGAAGTTTTGGCCATGACAAGTTTTAAGGGTAAGAGATATTTCTTTTCATTTAATATTTACATATTATGACTAAATGATGATGATGATACTAATAGGTTACATGGTGTTATTTTCAAGCAAAACATTGAGGAGGTGTAAAGGGAGTGTTCGGCTAACTTGAGATCTATTGTGATGCCTTAGGGTGCACCCGCTGGTCCACCAACCCGAGCCACCGCCCCAGGTGGGTCACTTATCCATATTGTCCGCTTTGGGGTGCACCACACAGGCTAACGCCTCTCACGGATTTCTTTCGTGTTCGGAGCGACTCGAACCCTTAACTTCATTAAAGGTTAATTCACTCCTAACCAATTGTCCATAACCAATTATCCTAGGACAATTGGATAGGAGTAACTTGAACTTTAATGAAGTTAAGGGTTCGAGTCACTCCAGACCCGAAAAAAATTCGCGAGGGGCAATGGCCTGTGTGGTGCACCCCAAAGCGAACAATACGGATGAGTGACCCACCTGTGGCGGTGGCTTGGGTCAGTGGACTAGCGGGTGCACCCTGGGGCGTCACAAAAAAACATGCATTTTTTTTGTGATGCCCCAAGGTGCACCCGCTGGTCCACCGACCCGAGCCACCACCCCAGGTGGGTCACTCATCCGTATTGTCTGCTTTGGGGTGCACCACACAGGCCACCGCCCCTCACAGATTTCTTTCACGTCCAACCCTTAACTTTATTAAAGGTCAAGTCACTCCTAACCAATTGTCCTTATTGCGACGCCCCGAGGTGCACCCGCTTGTCCACCGACCTGAGCCAAGCCACCGCCCCAGGCGGGTCACTCATCCGTATTGTCCGCTTTGGGGTGCACCCGTAGGCCACCGCCCCTCACGGCTTTCTCGGAGTGTGCCCTTAGGCCACAACTCCAATTCGCGTCCCAGGGCTTCGAACTCAAGACCCTTAGGTACCTAGTTCTTACACACGTGGTACCATTGAGACACCTGGGGCGGTGGCTCGGATCGGTGGACCAGAGGGTGCACCCTGGGGCGTCACAATAAATCGTGCCGGGGTGCACCTGCTGGTCCACCGACTCAAGCCACCGCCTCAGGTGGGTCACTCATCCATATTGTCCGCTTTGGGGTGCAACACACAGGCCACCACCCTTCATGGATTTCTTTCGCGTCCGGAGCGACTCGAATCCTTAACTTCATTAACAGACGCGAAAGAAATCTGTGGGGGGTGGTGGCCTGTGTGTTGCACCCCAAAGCGGACAATATGGATGAGTGACCCACCTGGGGTAGTGGCTCGGGTCGGTGGACTAGCGGGTGCACCCCGGGGCATCACATCTATAGGGTAAGGTTATGCTTTTACTTTGATTTTAAGATATGATGGTCTCCTATTGATACTGAAATGATACATGATGATAGGATGAAACAAAACCTTGCAGAGAGGCTAGTTATAGTTCGGCCAAGTGAAGGGTTATAGGGTAAACCTTGCTTATTCACTAAGTTTAATATAAATAATATAGTGTTTTTTTAAAGGTGGCAAACGGGCGGGTTCAGTCCGGGTTATCTTCGCCTCTTTCCGGGTTCGAATTTTTTCGGATTTGGTTTTTTTTTGCTTCAGGTACTTTCAGTTTCTGGTTTTTTTGGTTTCAGACATTTTCGAGTTTGATTATTTTCAGATTCGATCCGGTTTCGAGTTTGGTTCGGTTCTAACAGGGCGGGTTTAGCAGGCTTAATCAAATTATTTTTGAAATTTTATAAGTTATAAATATTTTTATAATTTTGAATATAATAACTAATTTAATTTTTTATATAGTTAAATAAAAATATAATAGAATTGCTAAAGTAAAGTTAAAATTTAATAAATATTCATATAAATATAAATGTTTACATTTTAATGTTTTTATTACTTGATAATGATTATTTAGTTTTATTGATTTCCTACGATATTCACATTTATCTGTCACTATTAAAATCAAATCAGTGTGTAATTAATAGGTGACGATATAAAAACATTTAAATTTGTTAGAAGAGAAATTTATTTTTAATTAACTAAAATTAATAAAATAAAAAATAATAATTTAAAGAGAAAATTATTGGTGACATATTTGATGTGTCACAAAAATTATCATATCACAAAAATATTAATTATGTATATTTAATACATTTAATATATAATTTTTGTTTATAATACTATTATTGTAATACGTAAAACAATTTATTTTACCTTTTCAATGATGAAAGATAGATAAGAAAAACAATAATATTATTTGTTTGATTATAATTTTGTATACTTGTCTTTTATTATTTACACTACTAAAAGTAGGCTTTTAGCAATCATAAATTGCAAAAGCTCACGATATTGTTGCAAATTCTTATTACATTTGCAACTATTTTTCATAGTTATTTATTGGATTTTTTTTAATTTTATGCAATTATATTCTTTGTTGTTGTGAATTCCCACCAATTTAGAGACAAGAAAAAAAAAGCGTTACAATATTTTATTATTTTTGTAACGACTTTTTATTGTCGTTGTCTAATTAAAATTTTAAATATTATATTCAATTATACTTTTTATTGTTGCAAAATCCTATCAAATTGAAATAAATAAAATAAAATAAAATGGCGTTATCTTATTGTGTCTGTAATAACTTTTATTGTTGTTGCTTAATTAACTTTTTAAATATTTTATACAACAAAAAGAAAATTTGTTATGATATCTATATCATATTCATATCAGATTTACAATGAATTTTCATAGTCATTGTCAAATTAAAATTTTCTTAATATTATCTATATAAAACAATCAAAATAATTGTTACGAAATATCATTAGCAATATTCATTATAATAAAATATAAATTCAAAAATAAAATTTTAGAATATAAAATAAAAATAATCATAAATGCAATTTTCTCTTAAATTATATTATATTCACATAAAAATTTACTTTTTATCAATGTTATATCTTATAAAATCAATTTTTTAATCTATATTATTTAAAAACTTATTATTTTCATTATTTTCAAAATCTCATTGTTTGAAATTTATTGTACTTTTTCTTTATATATTTATTACTTACATATTGCTATGTTTAACGTATATACACATTATATTATCTGGGCTTGTTCATTCTTGTTTTATATAATTATTTCAATTTTAAAAAATAAAAAAAATACAAAGTTATAGTTTGCTTGGTTAAAACTCCTAGTTATTATTCAATTAAAACTCATATTGATTCTAGGATTAACTAATCCCTATAAAAATAACCCTATGATCAATCATACATAGGAATATAATTAGAGAAATAGAAATCTAGAGTAAAAAAATTATGAACGTTGAAACCTTTTAATAATAAAAAATATAACATGTTAACATTATTAAAAATGAAGGAAAAAACGTTTAAATGTTATAATAATTGAATTGTTTTAACTTTTTTTATACTTAATACTAGCTACCTATTTGTGTTTCAAAAGTTTAACATTGCAAATTTATTTTCTATCTTTTAAAAGGCTAGTTGTTTATATATTCAATTGGCCAGGTACTATTTGATAGATATTAAATTCTCTTACAAATTAAATTATTTATAAATTACTTTTTTAACAAAATTATTCATAAATTAATTGCATATGAAAATTTATCCAAATTTTCATTTTAAAAAAATCATTTTAGTTAATTTAATTGATTTTCCTCTATTTAATTGATTTCTCTCTCAAATTTTAATATTTTCATTTCTCTCTATTTAATTGATTTACCTCTCAAATTTTCATTTAAAAAGAAAACCATTTTAGTTAACTTAATTGATTTCTCTTTCAAATTTTCATATTTTTATTTCCCTCTATTTAATTGATTTCCCTCTCAAATTTTCATATTTTCATTTTGCTCTATTTAATTGATTTTCCTCTCAAATTTTCATTTAAAAAAATTTATTTAATTTAATTGATTTCTCTCTCAAATTTTGTCACAACCCGAAGGCCGCGACTTTTACTTAATACTTATACTTTTCTTAGTCTACAAATTTATGGACTAAATTTTTCTTTTTCTTTTTAAGGTTTGTATTCGGTGTTAGTGTAGTTACTACTCTAATTTCACTAATTCTCCATACAACAATTTACCACACTTCTAAATTACATCCCGACTCGTTGAACAAAATACGTACTATGTATTAATTAAAGTATGTACATGTAAACAAGAGATTTACAAAGAACGTATACCTTAAAGGCAATGAAGCGGATTCGAAGAACGGTGGCTAGTACCAAGCTTAGATACCGTCTCTGATGCCCACTTAGCAACTCACATGGTAGATGTTAACTTCAGTAGTCTAAAAAGAGATGAAATTTAGTAGGGTGAGCAAAACCACAGCTCAGTAAGATACTAATATAAATGCAGGAGTAGAATTATACTGTCTTAACTACAATGCTTAAAACTTGCAAGTTTGCGATTACAATTCATCGTTTCCATCGATAACATCTGGTTATCTCAATTCCTATCATTTGTCTATCAGTCAGATCTCTATATAAATCAACTTAATTACTTTTCAGTCTTTTCATCCTTATGCTATAATGCATCGCACAACAATATGTCGTGTCCAATTTGAATGTCATATACTATTAGTCCATACTCTCATCAATCTCATAGTACATCATGTCCAATTGAGATATTGTATCAAATCACTTTTCATTTCATAATCATACTTATGTATTCTATCATCTCATATCAGTTCCCATATTGAGGATCATGATCACGGTGGTACGAAGTCATAATTCTCTTGGTGTATATTCTATATTCATGTATCATATCATATCATGACATCATGTAGATGAAATATCATTACCACCGAGTCATGATACTCCTCATATATTCTTCATGTTTTTGTACCATATAAGGCCATGACATATCTTATGTAAAAAGCATACTATTATGTCATGATTTAGTAGGCAACTTATGTAATTTCACTGTATGAACTGCTATCATTTCAAATCATATCATATATACCTTAGAACATGCTCAACATATGAATTTTCAATTCATTTCATATTTACCTTTAAGGCATGATAGGAACATGTTCAATTTCAATTCATGTATTTGTTTTTAGAGCATGTCTAAAACATGTGCGGTTTTAAAACATTTTTCATACACTATAAGTCATATCAGGTCTAGAGTTCATATCAAATCAATCTATACTCTAGACCGCATATCATTTCAAGTTCGACACAAAATCATATATAAATCATATAAGTGTAGAAATCATATCACATGTACTTTTAAAACATGTTTAAAACATGTACTGTTTCAAAATATATTTCATTTCAAACATGTCTCATGTACTATATAAATCATGTCAAGTTTAGAGTTCATATCAATAAAATCATACTCTAGACTTCATATTATATCAGTTAGAGACTAGGTTAGATCCCTATCACTCTATCAATAAAGACTTAAATCACTATAGCTAGCAGTGAAAATCATGTCATCGTCCCCTGGAAACCAACTAGGGCGCTATCTATGGCCATAGACCTCATCTCTCTCAGCCCCACTGATCAGGCGTGACTGAGACCTATCCACGACTATTGTCGGACAAGCATCTCTGCCTAATGAGCAAAGCTCCAATTAGGCGGTTTTCACTATGCTTTATTGAATTTAATTCTTTTGGGGTGCCTATAGTCTCATAAAACATTTAAATCTTTATCTTTTCTTGTCAAAATCATGTAAAGCATATGGTAAAATTCTATAAGAGGCTTCATATATTAAAATATATATATACCATATACTTTCTTTTAAAATTAAACTTACTATACGTTATAACATTCATATAAATGTTGTTATAACATCTCAAGTGGTAGCAAGTTCTGTTTAAAAGTGATGCTATAAAACCTTTTTAGTATGCAACTTTGGCACTATTTTCAAATATCAATATAAGCAATATTTTCGTCTAATACAATGAAGCAATTCATCTAAATTTATCATAAATTATTCGGTTTCAAAACCTTCTTTTTGTCTAATCAATGAATCAATATTCAAATCATTCAATGTTCATTTCATTCGGTATTCAATTTGCTCAATATTCAATTATTCAATGATCAAATCACTTGGTATTCAAACCATTCGGTATCTAATAATCTTTCTCAATAGTTATCGACTATAACAGTTCATTTGTACATTTCATTATCGATACTAGAACCACATCATCAATGTGAATCCTCTTAGTATCTATGAGCATTTAAATACCATGTTTCCATATAGCCATCATGATACAAAAATTATGCAATACTAATATCCTCATTCGATATCTATTCCAGAGTCGACATTAAGGATCACAAAACCACAAGATCAATAGTCACTTATCAAATCCATTTATGGTTTGACCTATTGGCACACTTTCAAAATTTTCGACTTGAGGTTCAATTTCTTTCACTATCATAAAATCAGATCACAATCCTCAATTCACTTTTCATATGGCCTATAAAACGTAATAGCATGCTAGAATTATCTATAAGACATCATTCTTTTCAATTTTTGGTTGGCAATTTACTCACTTAAACGAATTTACCAATTTCTACTATCAACAATATTTTAATCGTTTAAGTCATTTTGCGACTATCTATGTTATTGCAAAAATTTCAATTCACATCTATTAATATCGATATGTACAAGTACATTTTTATGTGGACGTGCATTCCATCAAATACATATAAAACCTCACAATCTACTTTCTTATTATCATTGTCTTAGTCATACCACTAAGACAGACCATTCATCATGTCCTCTAACTTTCTCCAAGTCACTCAATTATGAGAGAATATTTTTTGATACCCATTCTAAGATTATAACCGAATTCTGTATAGTCTCATGTATGACACCCATTTATTTGAATTTATCAATTCTGAAATCATTTCTCGATTGATAATCTCGCAATTCAGTCATTCGACCATCTAAATTACAACTTCGATTTTCTCTCTTAAGATATATCATATAATTATTGTACTTTTATCAGTGATCCGCTTAATCAATATTCCACCTCAATCTTGGCTTGATAGCCACTTTGTAATATTGAGATAACTTGATTTGTCGATTCTATAAGGCTTAAACCATATAATCCATCACGTTATCGTGCTCAAAAATCTATCTTCTCCTCGATTTCAATATCAACTTTTTCCGGTAATACAATAAAGTCCTTTAAATGTTTATTTTCAATAATTATTTCCAAGATTTCATTTATGTGAGAAACTTAATCTTTTTTCCTCAAACATTTTCCTAAAATTTCGGCAGCATAACAGCTTAATTTTTACTAAACCTCCTGCAAGGAAAACACAATTTATAACTACAGCCGTTGATTCTTACAATTTCTTTATTTCTTAATAAGACCCCCACCATCAGTTGTGGGTCCTCTTAGCCTTTTAACATCAATTCATCAATTCATCATATTAAAAATCATAATTCTAAATCATACAATATAATGCTATTAATGCTTTATAAAAGTATCTTACCTATTCGCCAAAGCTTAGCGTGTTTTCGAGCCTAGCCGAACTCCACCACTAGCCTCATCTCCATGCTGCCACAATTTAATACACATATATTCGCTTAAAAAGAATTTTAATAAATTCCATAAATTTTTACGGAATATAGCAAAATCCTTAAATTCCTTACCTTTCTTTTCTTTTCTTTCCTTCCTTTTCCTTTCTTTCTTCTTTCTTCTCCTTCTCTTTCCTTTCTTTCTTTTTTCTTCTCTTTCTTTTTCCTTTCTTTTCTTTTCTTTTTCTTTCTCCTTTTTTCTTTCCTTTTTGGTCTGAACCGGGTCGAACCGAGTTAGCTGGGTCGGACGGTTCGGCCGGTTCTGTCTTTGCTTGGTAGGTTCAGCCACCGGCGGTCACCATCTCTGGTGGTTCAGCCACTCCACTTCATCTTGGGATGGCCACGAAGCCGGATCTGGCCTTCATTCCCTGAGCGACGACGGCGGCGGTGGTGGTGAATCTGGAGAGGTGTTTTTTCGATCTCTTCTCCTGTCTTTTCTTCTCCCTCTTCCATTTTCTTCTTCTCCGATGGCTTCCTCTTCTTTCCTTTTCCTCCGCTGGCGGGGTAGGTGGCGTGGCAGTGGCCAGATCGGCAGCACCGCCACTTTTCTCTTTTCGTTTTTCCTTTCCTTTCGGCCTTCATTTCTCCCGATTTTCTTCTCTCTTTTCCTTTTTCTTTCCCTTCGCCGACAGCTTCCTTTTCTTCCTTTCCTCATCGGCGATAGCCTCCCCTCTCTCTCTCGACCGACGACGTCAGCATTCTTCCTTGGAGGCTCTCCTCTGTTGTAACAGAGGGGGAAAATGGGAGGGAATCGAGACACCAGATTCCCTCCCCTTTTCTTTCTATTTTTTTAAATAATTATTAAATCATTTATATATATATATATGTATCCAATATATAATAAACATATATATTCTATATTATATATGTATTTATAAATTTTCATAATATAAATACAATTATATTCATACTCCCACAAAATACATATAATTGTATTTACATATTTTTGTTATTTTATTTTTAAAGAATCGATTTCCTAAAATCAATCTCTAACCAATCTGTTTAATCGTACACAAATATATTTTTGGTCTATTAGTAGTCCTTAATTTAATCTACTGTGATATGCTCATTGTCACCCAAGATTAAATTTCCATCACTTCAATTTATATTATCCCAATTTCTATTCAATAATATCTTAAGTTATCGCATTTATTTATTTACTGAGTGCAAAATTTACAGTTATCCCAAATTTTCATATTTTCATTTCTCTCTATTTAATTGATTTTCCTCTCAAATTTTCATTTAAAAAGAAAACCATTTTAGTTAATTTAATTGATTTCCCTCTCAAATTTTCATATTTTCATTTCCCTCTATTTAATTGGTTTCCCTCTCAAATTTTCATTTAAAAAAAAACCATTTTAGTTAATTTAATTGATTTCCCTCTATTTAATTGATTTCTCTCTCAAATTTTCATATTTTCATTTCTCTCTATTTAATTGATTTCCTTCTCAAATTTTCATTTAGAAAGAAAACCATTTTAGTTAACTTAATTGATTTCCCTCTCAAATTTTCATTTAAAAAAAAAACAATTTTAGTTAATTTAAAGGCACAAATGTGAATAATGTTAAAGACTCAATGTCACCTTTCTTCATTCTCCTCCATTTTTTCTCCTTCTGCACTGTTCCAATTCCCCTGCTTTAATTCAATTTTCTAGTTTTTGTTTTCCATCTAAGCAGCCATTTCCTTTCCTTATGACTCAACAAACACAATCACATTTGTTGTAGTGAATTAATTAATATAATGCTAATTATTTAAATATAATTAATCATAATATTAATAAAGTATAAAAAACAAATTTTATTAAAATTACTGCTTACACTATAATACTATTATAGTATATTATTAAATTACACTTTAATTTACTATTAGAAATATTATTTTTATTTACACTTTAATTTTATATTTAATAGATAATAAATTAATTATTTTTAATAAATAATTAATTCTATCATAATAATACTTACGCATTAAGAGATTACATAATTTATTCTTAAAAAATTGTTATAATAAAATATAATATATAAATCATTGTTATAAGATACCAAATTAGAATCTTGTTCATATAACAAATAATTAATTACTAATAGCTTGATTTATTCATGTATTTTAATAAAATTACCGCTTACACAATAATACAACTATAGTATTTTTTTAAACTACACTTTACTATTAGAAATAATTATTTTTATCCAAAATTTAATTTTATAATTAAAAAAATATATCAATTATTTATTTATTTATTTATTTTAAAATAATAATCGTATAATTATAATTCGGGTTTTTTTGGGTTATAAATTCGGGTTTTTATGAGTTTCGGATCGTATCGATCTTGGTTTCAGATTGTATCGAGTTCGAGTTTTGTCGAGTTCGGATTGTGTAGGGTTCGAGCTTTTTCGGGTTCAGACTTTTCGGTTTTAGGCCTTTGACTTTTTTGGTCAATTGGGGTTGGTCCAAGTTCGATCTCGAGCGAGTTCGGGCGGGTTTTCGGGCTCAGGCAAGCTTTTGCCACCTCTAGTTATTTTGAAGTGAACTTGGTGGAACATTAGTGCACCCATTTGGCCATAGTGATAAGAAACCACGAAATGATATTGTTTTACTTAGATTTTAGTATATGTGATGTATATGATAATGTTAAGATGTTTAATGGTATTGGTATGCAGTGAAACCCTAGGGAGAAAGGTTTTACAAATTTGGCAAAAAGTTAACCTAGGGTAATACCAATAGTGTTGAATGATTTCTATGGAAACTATGTCCATAAACATAATGATTACTAAGCATTGGTGTGATTGAAATGTAGGAAAACATAAGGAAACTCTTTGTGAAGCTCATGGTTTAAGAAAGTTTAGTGTGTCTAGGTGCTAAACCTTGGTAAATTTATGTAAGTGATATATATAAATGCTTGTTAATACCATATTGTTAGGTGACATTAGTAAATGATACTTAAAAGATTTATGTTATCATGTGATTGTGGATAAATTATGAATGATTGTGTTATGTTAATATGAATGGTACATGATGATTAATTGAGATTATACTTTGGATTATTTAACAAGGGATGATGTCATAAGAATTGTATGATTGAATTGTCAAATCAAGATGCCTTGAGGATTAATAAGATTAAATTTTAAGATTATGATATCTCGAGAATTTATATGATTGATTTGTGGAATTTTTCAGTAAGTAAACGATTTTCTGTTCAGGCAGTTTTTAGGTAGTATTGTAGAGTGGAATGTTAACTAAGTGAATACAACTTGCAGCCAAGAAACAAATTACTTCTAAGTTAAAAATAAATTAATTTTGCCAAATTCATCTTTATCGATGGATAAGTAGTGATTTATACGAAGACAATATTTTGGTTAAGATTACAACTTTATTTTAGGTAGTTTTTCTACAATAATATCTATTAAGATATATACTAGGCAAATAGACTTTCATAATGCAAACCATTTACTGTTTGATGTGTAAATAAATTAATATTGCCTAATACGTCTTACTGATAAATTATTGGAAATATGTGTTTAGAGTGTTATCAATGAGTGATTGGAAACTTGAGACCATGATAGGTTTAACTTAGTATATTAGTCTAAGCATGCAAAGTACTAGACTGAGTAGATGGTGAACTCATGCCTTAATGCATTACAGCATATTCATGCATGGCATGGAAGTTATGAATTGATTTGAAAAGTAATGTTTTAAAAATTGTTTTATTATGCTTGCTGTCTTTACAAAGGATCTTGGTTTTAAGGACAATAAGTACCTCATTACTACTATACTTTGCTGTGCTATACTGTACAAGTCCGAAAATAGTCATGGACTATTTCCCTATTTTTACCTAGTGGTATTAGGAATGTTCTGCACCGAGCCCAACAATAGTCTTGAAAATATATTCTCGGTATTTACTTGGTCATTGGTATTAGGAAGATCTATGGCCATAGGTATGACTATAAATAAAGTATAGCTAAAACTGTAACTATAACTGTAACTGTAACTGCATACTGTAACTATAATTGCAATTATAACTACAAATGCAATTATAACTATAACTACAACTGCAACTGCAACATTAACTACACTAACTGAAACTAAAACTAAAACTGTAATCATAATTGAAAACTATAATTAAAACTAAAATTGTAATTAATTATTGCTAGTCATGAGAATATATGCCTAGTTTCGTATTGCAACTGTTTTCTACTGCAACTATTACAACTGTTTTCTGCTGCATTACTACAACTATGTCTTATATTGTTACTATTTTCTATTACAACTACTTCTTAATTTTAAGCATTGTTTTTACAATAACTATTTCTTAAATTACATCCTATTTCCACTGAAACTAATGTCCAATGCATACTGCTTATACTACAACTGGTTTTGATTGTTTCTACCGCGCTGTTTTTACTAGAAGTGACTCGTACATTATGCATAATATATGTATGCAGATATTTGGGAGTTTATATAGGTTTGGATGACATAGTGTAGGTGTTAGGGTTCGAGGAAATGATGTACTTCATAAAATCCTTTTGACTAATGCCCTGTAAAGCCATAACACAAAATTATGGTTATTAAGTATCGTTAAGCGAGTTATGGAATTGGTTAGGATTAGGGGTTGCTAAGAATGCATAACATGGATGCATAGTGCATTTATTATACTGCTGAAACCGGTTTATGCATTTTGCATACACCCATTAGTGTGATATAAGCCTAACATACTTATATATATATATATATATATATATGTTATGTATTGGGCATCAACTCACCTCCCTTTCTTACTTTCCTTTTAGATTATCTGGGCGATATCCGAGCCGATATAATAGGTCTTATAGGGTGGCATTGTTCTTGTGAGCCTTTCTACGGATTTTAGAGGTATAACCTCTTTGTTTATAATTTTATATGCAGACAGTATGGGATATAAGTTAGGAGACTAATGGATGTAAATATTTAATTATATATATACCTTATGATATATATATATAAGATGAACTTTATGTATGGGGTATACAGATATTATGGAATGCTATGCAAATTATACATGGTTAATGGTTGAGATAATAACATAATAATAATTAAGGATGTTAAAGAAATATACTACAGAACCTTGATCTTCTAACAAAGGTAATGGAAAACATCATAAGATAAATAAGTTGGGACCTTAGGCTACTAGCCTTAAATAAGCTTAGTAGTAATCTACTTGATTATTGGAAACCTACCGTATGTATTGACAAACTTAATAAGGAAACAAAAAACTTTGGTTTGCAATTCCGCTTTCGAGGTCATTACAAATTTATTTATTGATAAGAATGAATCCAAGAGAATTTATTTATTTTTATCCCAAAAGTAGTACGTTTCATATCTACAAGGTGAATTTACCTAAATAACATCTCAAAATATAATACTACCTAAAAATTGCTTGAACAAAAAATCATTTATGGATCTCTTATTAGCTAACATCGAGGTGATCCTTTACAAGCCACTAATTTTGCTTGTCTCTTTAGTGCACTACCACTTGGTTGGTTCTTCCTAGTTTGCACTTAAAAAAATGAATTTAGCCAAGAACTATTGCCATCTTATTTAGTTGGTTGTGAACTTCGGTTGAGTAAATAAGTAGTTAACTATTTTGTTGCTAGTCTTGACAATAAACTTGGAACATAGCAGAAATATTGCCATGCTCTTAAACATTGAATCACAATTAGAAGTTCATTCTCTTAAGCTATATATCTATTAGTGTAAAACTAGCAAGCCATTTAGGTTTGTTGTAATAAACATTGTTTTTGTTCATGTTAAAAACAATACTATTATTCATTATTAATAATAAAAAAAAAGTTTAAATTTATGTTAATAAAGCCCATAGAACATAATGGCCTTGCAAAAGAATTATAAAGGATTAGAATTATGAGATCCTTATGCATCAAAGCCTTGTTCCTAAAACAATTCCTAGTCATTATATTTTCAAAACAAGGCATTAACAATGCTCAAATATCGACACTTGTTAAACCTCTTTACTTATAAAGTAAGCAACCAATCTTATGGGTTTAAGTATAATAATATTTGAAGATAGCATTTGGGTACTTGTTAAAGAACAAGTTCACTGAAGATGACTTGATATGAGAGCTCCACTTGGTATAAATACCCGTTTATGGAACATGCTCTTATGTGTCAACAGTGTAAGTAATCCTTAGACTTGTAATAATCAACTCATCTTATGTGTGAATTATCACACTTTGATTTTATCTTTACGGGTCTATATCCTAAATACCTTAGAAGGATATTTTTTAGTGTGGCATGAAACATAAGAAGATGGCTGATTAGTTTAGAGATGATTCACCACCTCAAGTGATTTATGAGATATATCTTTGTTATTCTTGGCAAATCTTAACTTTTGTAATTCTTTGCCAAGGCATGAATATATATATATATATATATATATATATGGAGTTATATTATAAGTTGCATGAGTAATATGGAAACGTCTGAAAAATAAACATTGCACCATGTTTTTATCTTTTTGAGATATTTCAATGAAATGGTCAAATTACACTGACATACTATACACTAAATAAGTTAGTCAAATCATTTTGCCTAATATTGGGTGGACATGAATCAATGCTAGATGTCACTCATGATTTATGAATATGAATATAAATTTATGTTCATTACCAATATGTTGGAAACTTATTGAGACACAAAGATAAGCGTAGTATATAGAACTAATATGGATTAAATTGAAATATATAGAAATTGAGAATTTCTTGTAGGAACATAATTAGAGTGTTTAAAGAAGTTTTGAAACTTAGTTATAAAATTTAATTAAGTCTAGAGGCTAAAGTGCAATTATACCAAAAGTTTG
The DNA here is from genome assembly GCA_032173925.1 of Heritiera fomes. Taxonomy (NCBI): domain Eukaryota; kingdom Viridiplantae; phylum Streptophyta; class Magnoliopsida; order Malvales; family Malvaceae; genus Heritiera; species Heritiera fomes. The sequence goes on along the minus strand of JAPDPM010000002.1, from coordinate 38,766,246 downwards.
ATGCACTTAACCTATCTATAAATATGATATATTTTGGTTGGCTTTAGGGTGGGCAAAAACCTTGTGATTTGCAAGAATTGCCAAGGATTCTAGCCACCCCATTTGCTTCTTCTTTTCTTAAGAAAATTGTTTCCTCTTCTTAAGAAAGCATTCAAGCAAAAGAGAATCCACCAGAAGGAGGTTTATGAAACCTAAGCTATTAGTATAGAAAATTACCACTTACAATCCAACCTCTAGTAAAAGTTTGTACTTCCTGTGGGGATTATCATTGTAGACTTTGGTTTGCAACAATTGAGTCAAAGTGTGTAAAATCAAGAACAAATTAATTGATTATTGTAATTAAAACATTACGCAAAATCTATTTCCTTTATGCAAAACCCTAAAATTTATTTCTACAAGGTTTGGGTGTCAAGTTTGTCCTTTAAGGTTTCTATCTTTCTATACTTAATTTTTTTTGTTTTTCTATTAAATCAAGTTTAATTTTAATTTCATTAGAATAAGCCAAAACCTTCAATCTTTTCTTAGTAGGGTGAAAAGAAGAATGAAGAGATGGAAAATTAGAAAGAAAAGTGAAAATATAGAAAATATATTTCTTTCCAAAGGTGTGCTTGCTTAGAAAGATGGAAAAATAAATAGAAAACATATTTTCTTTCTTTTTATTACTTAGTAGACTTGTAAAGTGAGAGGAAAGAAAATAACAACAAATGATTAGGGGTAATTTAGTATTTTCACCTAATTTATCACATAAACTACATTTTTCCCCTTTTACTCTCCAATTTGGAGAGATTGCATTTCGTGAGTAAGGAAGAAAACACCCATCCCTCCCATTTTCTTTCCTTATTTTCTTTTGTATCAAGCATTCTCAAATTTCATATTCCTTCCATTTTCCCCTCCATTACTCTCTTTCTTTTTATTTTTCAATTGTACTAAGCATAACTTCAATATCTCCTTTCTACCTCGCTCAACTTCCAACTCTCAAATACAATCAGGTGCCTTTCTTGTATAAGTATTCCTTATGTCCAAAAATGGCCAAAATAGAGTTCTTCATTATAATTCCCTTTAGACTTTTAAATGAATCTTAACATTTGCTTGTCTAACACCATTTTTCAATAACTTTGTGAGGGTTGTTATTTTACAATAATAATCTTTTATAAATCTCCTATAATAAATTGTCAGCCCAAAAAAAGAGCAAAGTTCACTGACATTTTGTAAGATAGTCCATTCCTTGATGAACTTTACTTTTTCTATGTCCATCTCGATATGGCCTTATTCAATAATATAACTCAAAAAATGAATTCATGTCTATGAAAGTGCACACTTCTTTCTTTTCACATGAAATTGATTCTCTTAAAGCCTTAGGAACACGAGTCATAGGTGCTTTTGGTAACTAAAGACCATGATGTCATCCAAGTAGATGACTACGAACCTTTCAAGTGAGTTGTATAAAACATGATTCATTAAATTACAAAATGTGACAAGTAAACTAATCTTTCCAAAATTCATAATTAGGAAGTCAGGGCACCATAATGCATCACCCAAGTGGTTTTTGAGTCATCTCCATCAACAATTATGACCTGATGATAACCAAACCTAAGCTTAAGTAAATGCCTGGCATGGCTTAACTAATCAAATACGTCTACAATAAGAAGAATTGAGTACTCATTCCTTAATGCAAACTTTGTTCAAGGCCTTATAAACTACACATTACTGTAACCCCCGCCACGTTTTTTCTAAAACGGCATTAGTGACCAAAATGGCGCTTTCAATGTTTTGATGAATTTAGCTTGTGAAAGCTCAGCCAATTATTTTCATAATTCAACCAAGTTTGGTAAACCATGTAATAAGGACCTGAAGCTAAAGGTTTAACTCTTGCAAGAAGTTCAATCTTGTGGTCTATTGTTCTTCAAGGTGCTAAGACTTTGGGTAATTGTTCTGGCATCACTTTCTTAAACTCTTCAAATACCATTTCACCCTATCTGGCACAAATTTTGGCCTCGCTTCATCATTTTTCAATCAGCTTGTCTACATAAGATGGTTCCCTTCTCTTTATCTCTTTCTTGAAATGTAATGATCAAATAATTCTTTCTTACTTTTAAGAAAGATTGTAGCTAGCACCACACATAGGCATTCTCCTATGAACAATAAGCAACTAGAGGAAAGCATAAGGATTGCTTGAGCCAACATCATGAAATCTAATCCTAAGAAAATATCAAATTCATCCATGGGAGTAATAGTAAAGTTTATATCTATTTTTCATGGCTTGAGCTTGGTCAACACATTCTTGAGTTTCCACTAATTGCAAGCTGACGAGTTAATTGATTCCATTTGCCCACAATCCTTGTTAACCTTAAGAGCACACCTTTTAGCTTTTTCTAGTGTGATAAAGTTACTAGTTGCACCTATGTTTGCCATTACCCTTGTTATTTTGCCATTGTGCACCACATCCACGTACATGAGGCCCTTTCTTTAGCTTTCTTAGTTGTATGAAAGACACTAAGAATTACACACAATATATCTTTGTTGGCTCATCCTCAACTTCGTTAACAGTTTGGTGCGTGAAAGTTGGAAGTTTATTGTGAGAAGGCTCTCAATGATTAAGGGAACCCTTATGTGGACATTGAGCACTAGATGTGATCCCTAACACAAGAAGAAAGCTAATGGTTGTTTTGGCTTACCCCTTTTGAGTGTTATTTGTTTTGGGGTTAAGGGTGTCTCTATTAGATGGCCTTCAATTCGCCTTTGACTTGAGGGTTTGTGTAACATCTCAATTCCACTATATAACATGTTACTTACTTATAATTTACACTTATTACCGGTTGGGTTATTTGTGATGCTTAACAACTCTCAATACTTTAATAAGATTTTGTTCTCTTATTCCTCGTAAAACATGAACGGTTATGAATTATTAATTTGTTCACTTACAATTGTCTATACATTCCCTCTTATTTAAAGTAGTACTGTACCATCTAACTGAATATATAAAAGAATACAACATACCTTCAATATCAAATCTTGGGAAGGTAATTCTCCTTGTCCTAACTCAACAATCTGTGGAGTGGAAAAATAAGGAGTGAGCGACAATGTGCTCAGTAAGGAAGGTGTATGCTGCTTAAAAAAAATATAAAGACTATATTCTCAAAAACCATTTAATTATCCTAACGATCAAACTCATTAGGAAATAATGTATACAGTTAACATGAAATAGGACTCAACAGATCCTTTCATAAATCATTTAATTGAGACTAGGCAACAATTTAAATCATGCAAAGAACACAAGTCATCCGCTTTTGGGGTGCACCCGTAGGCCATCGCCCCTCACGGCTATCTCAACTAGATGTATGGCCATAATCTATAGGTGGTCCTCGAGTCCACTTGCCAAGTGACCTCGAGACCGCTAAAGACTTGGCGGGTCTATCAGCCCTGTGACGCCATGGGGTGCACTCGTTGGTCTATTTGACCCGAGCCATTGCCCTCGATGGGTCACGCAAAGTACATGAATAATAATGCATGAACTCATGGCCTAATGTCTCAAAATCAAGTTTTTATCTCATGTTATCATTTCCACAAAATGATTTGATTTCCAAAAGGTCTTATAAAACAATAAAACCGCCCGTCACCTCAACATTTTCCGTGTGAGAAGGTACGGGTTAGACAGGCTCGCCCATGGCTAGTTCGCCCATGGTAAGCTCGCCAATACTCAACTCGCCCATTGGTCAACTCGCCCAATGGTCAACTCGCCCCAAAAAGGTTTCATATTTCTATTTTCAAAATATTAAAACGTCTTATTTTTCGTACAAGAAATTTCATTTTAAAACTGTTCGTCAGGGTCAGCTCGCCCTTCACGGCTCGCCTCTGTCTAACTCGACAAGACGGCGAATTGGTAATCGCCCGCCACTTAGTTTTTCAAAACAAAAGTATGGCTCGTTGATCACGGTTCGCCCGCCTTATATTTAAAACAAGGCTCGCCCGCCCAAACACATTAAAAAGGGTTCGCCCAACTATGGCTTCCCCGGATTTCTCTTTAAAACAAGGGCACTCGACCAGTTCTCAAAAAGAGAGCTCGCCACTTGGCTCGCCCGAGTTTCTGCCTAGAACAAAAATACTCGCCTGCCTTAATCAGTTCGCCAAACAAAACAACATATGGCGGCTTGTAGCTTGCCCGAGATCAAAACAGTTTATCAACTAATGCATGTCAGAAAATAAAAACAATTTCTAATATTTCCTTAACATTTTTACTCCACAGGACATGCATTTGCATCACATACTACTTCCTTACCTGGTCTCTTCAAAGCTTAGCTTCCCGCTCGCCTTATCAACTCTTACTTCTCAGCTACAAGGTAAATAATAATACCATTAATATTTCCTTTCGAGTTATTTCCTAAAGTGATCACTAGTTTTCCTTTCAACTATTTGAACTGAAGCTCGCCATTCGCCCAACATAGCTCGCCATCCATTAGCGGCTTATTCATGGGAGTTCGCCCAACGTAGGAGCTCAACTCGCCATGCTTAACAATTCAATTCCCATTCATGGCTTTTCATTCATAAATGGGCTCGCCCATGCATTGGACAACACTTGGTGACCTCTTTATCTCCTACTTGCCTCATCGGCGATCATCAACATTTCACATGGGCGATCTCTATGGTCACCCTTCTCGCCGTTTGGCGAACATCGGTCCTCGCCCATCTACCTATCATTCTGATTATCCCATAACTATTGGCGAACATGTTCTCGCCTAGTCATGTACTGCATTGTACTCGCCTCACCCTTTGGGCGAATACTCCTTGCTCGCCTATTGTTTTTTCTTAATCATTTCCATCTAATTTCTTATATGTTCTCACAATATTTAATTACAACTAGGCCATATCTATGTTTATCACGTTATAAAACATAGAATCTAGTATGGAATATCAAGAGAACCATGGAAAGTATGAAACTCACCTTAACCCAGTTGCTCTTCCGTAAACAGAATGTTTTCTTGCCTCAATCAGCTTTACTTTGCTTATTCCTCAGTTCTTCACACACTAGATAAATGTTTAGTTAACTAAGGATGAGTTTCATGGCTCACTTATGGAAATAGAGAAAGAACTAATGGTGAACTTGCAATAACAACAGAATGGGTGAGAATGATTTTGAGGAAGATGAAGTTGCTTCCATCGGTTTTTCCTCATGAAATCTTCTTATATAGCCAAGTAAATCTTGTTAAAACCAACCACCTGTTTCCTTATCCTGTTTTCTTCATCATTTCATGCATTAAAATTGAAGAAACTGCAGCAAAAAGGAACGGTGTAAAATCCTTACTGAGATCCCGTTTTCTGACTAATCTCACTTGCCATTTATTGCTTTGTCCCATTATCAAGAGAAGCAAGTGGCAAGAAGTCCACTGCGCCCCTTTCCTTGACTTTTCTATTTTCTTTTTCTTCTCTTCTCCACGCCTTTTCTCTTCCAGCCAATGTTGATTGGCTATCTTCACATGCTTTTCTTCATTTTGTCCTCTAGCCATTAATCTCTTTTATACCTTCATTTAATGCTTTCACACCTTTTATCAAAATTAAATCCCAACAATTTAATTTATATTCTTAAAATTTTTTGATGTTTATTCTACCTCACATACTCCATAAAATAAATCATCACTTAAATTGAAAAGTGAAAATTCACATTCGGTTATTCTTTAATTTCACTATCAATAATGTACACATATGGCATACAGTATAATAAAATTCGGATTATACAGTTTGTCCACTCAACGATCTTATCACAATACTCAAAATTTGAGTTACTAACACTGATAAAGGGTCCTTATGCATTGATTGGCCTGTAGTCGTTAAGACATTAAGAGGCAGCCATGGCAATGGCTATATCTTGCACCTTTTGTCTTTGGAGTTTTGTCCTGGCTAAATGCCTGAAGTCCGTAAGGAAATAAATTATCTTGTCCTTTTTGAACATGTCCCTAATATCCAACATCAATGTAGAAAAGGTTTTTACAAACTCCCATATTATTCCTACTTGCACCAACTCTCATAGCTTTTGTTGAACCATGTATTCTATATTCTAAGGAAACAGTTGGATTTTATCTCCTACTTGAGGTCACCCAGGTTCTGATAAGGAGCTTATCATTAACGAATTTTGAAAACCACAGTAATTTAGCATCCCTAATAACATACATGGCCATTGTAACAATATCTTCCTTTGATTTTGTGTATACTGCACAAAAATATTGCTCGAAATCGAACATGAAAATTTCAAAATCTTTGGCATCTCTTGCCTTCTCATGGTAATGAGGTTCTAACACCTTAGCCCTTTTCCTTTATCTACTGGGCTAGAATTAGACCTGCCCACAACTAATTTTAACATTCTGACTTGAGCCTTGAGTTCCTCAAACTTTTTTTTGGAGAATATTCATGGCAACCCTTGTTTCTTACCTGAATTGTTCAAAGCATCAAACATCTCTTGTTGGCCTTCCCTCAATCTCTCTCATTTGATCATGAATGGCCATTTAAGCTTTCAAAGTGGTCAACACAAACTCAAGATCATCAATCCTTAGTTGATCGTCTAATTCACATTGAGTCAAATCTAATTTGTTTTCTCACTAGCATGCTTAAATTGTGCTCTGATATCATTTGTCATAAACTAAGTTTTGTCTCAATCAAATGATAGCCAATGCGATACTTGAATGGACTCATTCACAGAAGTTAGTCAAAATAACACAATTATCTTGTTAAGAAATAAATTAACCATAAGTTAATCCAAGATACATGCAACGAGATAATGGAACTTAAAAGATACACATTAAAAGAACTCATGGTGCCTTTGGAAAAATGTATTATTATATTAAAAAAATTACAAATAATTAAAACTAAAAAAGTCTTTGGATCTTTCGCACCATCATTGGTGCTAGAGAGATGGCCTTATCTAGCTAAAACAGTCCAATATCTCTTACATCTTAAAAAACAAGTAAACTTTTACAAATATGCTAAGAAAATCATTAGAACATTTGAAATGTATACACTTTTTCCAAATATATAAGCTCATTTAATCTCATGATTCCTCTATCCGATCATGATCATGATGATGATCATATATAAGATTGACTCGCGACATCCAAGGCGTGGTTGGTATGCATATTTAGAGTACAAGCTGCACTTGTTTTCATGTAAGAAAATTAGAGGAAAACAATTTTCAATTAGCGGATCATTTGCTCTTTTGTCTATTGCTGTATTGAACCACTCGCCTATGTGGCATGTGCCCACTGCCCTGCCAGCTTCAACTTCATTTTGATTTTTCTTTTGACATTTCTTGAAGCTGTAAAAAAGAAAGTATTTCTTATACCATGTAAAATTTAACCATATATAAACCAATGTCCCACTTTTTTTTTATTGTTTTACCAATATATAATTGGAAAAAGGTAGATTGAGGAATCTCAATAAGATATATTTTAATAACATTTTAACTTATGTTCAAATAAAATATACATGTTGTAAAGTGGTCAAGAGATGCATCATCATGCATGGAACTAAGCAGCCGACCATCTATGACCTAAAAGATTATAGAGTTGAACTTAATAATTTTTATATGTACTTAAAATTCATATAAAAAATTGAAATATTCAGTAATTTGAATTTAATGTGTATTGAAAATAAAATAAATAAAAGCAATGCAAAAAAACTTTAATTAAAAACAATTAAGAATTGTTAATATGGAAAAGAATGAAAAAAATATGTTTTTTAATTGAATATGTAATAGAAAGAAAAAAATAATATATGTAAAAAAAGTATTACTTATAGAGTTACAAAATTTTAAATTAAACTAAAAAACTATATATATATATATAAATATATATATATAAACTATAAATTAAAAAATAAAATATAACTCTTTGATATATTATTCTAAGAATTTTAAATAAAAAAATTATATTGATATAAAATTAAATATTGTCAAATAAATTATATATAAAAATTATAAAAAAATAAAATTGATAAGAAAAAATGACAAATATTACTCAGTTAGATCACCCAAATAAGGTTACTTTAATCTATAATAAATAATCAATTATATACCAAAACAAAAAAGACAGATTTCAAATGCCTTTTTTCAATTTCTTTTTATTTCTTTGCCATACGAATCTTGATCTGATCTTCACACCACATTCTAGTAAAATATAATAAAAAAACTAAATGTATAAAAAAAAGTAATAAAAAAAAGATTTAAGGCTAGAAAATTTGCAGTTAAAGATACCTTAGAAAACAGTAAAAAAATGGTGATGGGAATTAAAATTAGGAGACTACTATTTCAGACTTTCAGTTACCAGCCTTGGATATTGCAGGAAGTATATCAAGATATATGCTGTGGCTTTCTCTATGCAATCTCCTGATCAACTTGCTTAAAACTTAAAAGCAAAAACGTGTTTTAGAGTTGCCCACTCGGAGTCGGAAGCAAACTCCTCGTTTCTTTGGTTGGGCACTTGTAAAATATACATCTACAAAACACAAAAGATGCTTGAAACTTCAATTGTTTTAACACTTTATTAACAACTTAAATTTTATTTTGAGACAATCAGTAGCTTAACTATCCCGTTAACCAGCTATAAATATTCAGGTCTCGAATTGATCTGAGTCATTAATTTTTTTTCTTTTTACAATAGTGATTTTTTTTTGAAATTTCAGATTTACATTACTTATACAGTTTAAATATAAAAATATAACCATTTGATCTAGTACTCTTAAATATCCTTATGATATATATTTCAAAAAAGATTTTCTTTCCTAAAGCAAAACTTAAAGATTTTTCTCATGACATTTTTTCCTAAAGCAAAAATTTAAGATTTCTTCTCATATTTTAAACAATTAGTTTCTATGAACAATTAAAGCAAAACCATGATCAAATAACTAAGAAAATTGAGGGGGAAAAAAAACAAAACAGGATGTGTATGATCTAATATACACAGATTAAAGGGTCTATATATATGAACAAATATTTACCCCCCCCCCCCCCCCCCCCCCCCCCCCCCTCCCCCAAGTACAGAGCAGCCAAGTTTTGATTCGGGCATCCTTAGTTTTTGCCACAATGGATTTACAAGGGAAAAAAAAAAAACAAGGCATCAATCATAAACCTTAAAATTTTTCAATCAACAAGCAACAAAATTTCCTTACCTCATCGCCCTATGATCAGTACTTATTGTAAAACCAGAGCAAAAACATGATACCAACATCAAAAAATGGCCAAAATTTATTCATTCCCTTTCATATTCATTTGTCACACCTTAGTGGTAATAGCCATCTGACTGTCATCCTCCTCTTGTATATATGATTCCAATTGCTGCTTCCCACCCCCATGAACCCCGGCCAAAGCCGGTGAAGAAGACGGAGAAGAATAACAAGAAGCTGCCGCCATGGCCAAGCATCCCTCACTCCAAGCTCTCCTTATAGGATAAGACACGTTCTTGCTTTTAGGGAATGCATGGGAGCAATTCCCGCGTGACTTGTCGTGGAAGGCACAGCTGCAGTTCCGGTGGTATGGCCGGCGTTCGATGCTGATGTCGCAGCCGGAGATGCACCCTTCATAGATCGACCGGAAAAGTCCATCGGCGGCTCCTGTGGCCATGTTCCTTAATTAGGGTAACCACAACCTTGGTGTGGAATATGCCTAACCTTTCAATGTGATGGAACAATGGTGGCATTTATAGAAAAAAGTTATGGAGCTTTATAGGAGGGAAAAGACAAAGCGCTAATTTGTTGGGGAGCGGTATCTGCGGCAATGTCGTGTGGCGTGGGCCATCAACGTTGTGGGAGCCGTGTCTTGAGGGTTGGTCCATGGACTTATAACGATGAAGGATCTTGACAATTAATATTAATAATTTATTTTATTTTTCATAAAATATATTTTATGACACACATTTATACTATGTTATTTTTTAGATACTACGGCTTTTTTATATAATTTAGGAAACTTAAGAGAACTAGATTTTAATCACACTAGCACATTTTTAACTTGAATTTGATTGTGAAATTACTTGCAGAAATAATACTAAATGATTTAGATTTCATTAGGACTCAAATGTGCACATGTCAAAATGTTTGATTTTATAAATGCATGTTTGATGTTTTAATGATTGCTTTATTGATTTGATTTTATGTTTTAATTTGCCAAAATTATACTCTTTGTTCAAGGTATCAATATCCTTCGTAACAGTATCGGTATTAATTATTTAAAGTTTGACTGGTATAATGCATGGTATTGATACCCCCATTGTTACCCTTGGATAGAAGCTAAATGCTCTATTCAAATATCGATACACTAGGATTATGATATCAATACCCTTTGCCTGTTTTGTAAGAATCTTTTATAAGGTATCGATACCCAAAAGAAGGTATCGATACCATTCAAGTCTCATAAGTTCCAAGGGCTAGATTTTAGTGCATACCAATGGGAAGAATTTCAAATCTAGCAATCCAACAACCAAAAACACTTGCTAGGGAATAAAAGGAAGTTTCAAAGAGTTCAAGACTTAAGAGCCAAATTGCAAAATCTACCATTAGTCAACTTCAAGCTTTCCTTCATTTTAGAGAAAAAAAATTCCTTGTATATTCCTTTAGTCTCATTTTAATATTTCTTATGCTTAGTTTGTGATCACCTGACCTTAATAGAGGTACTATAGATTATTCCAAGTTGTATTCATAATCCACCAATTGTAAAATGAGTGTGAAAACCTTGTGAGCAAATTTGTGAGGTGAGATATGGGTAGCTAGACAAGTTTCTTTCTTAAGCCTTGAAAAGAAAGTTTGTAACGGTTTCTTCATTGGGCCTTGGAAAGAGGAAGAGTAAGGTTTTTCATTGAGCCTAGAAAATCAAGGTGTGTAAAGGTCTCTCTTTAGCACTGAAGAAGAGAGATGTAAAGTACATTTTCATAGTGAATTTGCCAACTCCTTAAGAGGAAGCTCAAGAAAAAGGACGTAGGCAAGGGAAGCTAAACCTATGTAAATATCTTGTGTACATTTCTCTCTACCTTATCTATTTTACTTATTGTTCATTTTTATTTATTTAAGTGAATTTCATTAGTGGTAGGAAAAAGCCATTTGTAAATTAGAGTAGAAAATCGAATTTAGATTTAGAAAAACATATCGACCCCTTCACAGTTTACATTGAGCCAACATAGTATACTAATAATAAAGAATAACAACCTTGTCATAAAATTATAAAATAAAAATATTATAAAACAGATTCATCCCCTTTTAGTTTGCATTAGACCAACAATTGGTATCAAAGCTTGGGTTATTAATTGTAAGTTTAATCACCTTAGAGCATAATGATCCTTTAAATGGCTCAATTGAACATAGAAACCCCTTTAAGTCAAAAGGTCACTCACTTATTAGACCTCTGTTATTTAACGATGAGAATTATGCATATTGAAAGACTAGGTTCATGTTCTTTATACAAGCTAATGACTACGAAATGTAGAGTGAAAGTTAAAGGTCCCATAAAACCTAAGAATATGATAAAAGAGGTAGAATTTACTAAATGAGAAAGAAAGGGATGAGAATGATATTAAGATGGCACAATTAAATGTAAAAGCCATGCATACTCTATTTCCTACCTTAAGACCTAGCAAGTACAATAGAATTTCATTGTGTGAAAATGCAAAGGAAATTTAGAATAAAATAGCTATCAACCAAGTGAGAACCGCAAATTTCTTAAACCCGTTCATATAATTTAATAATATAACTTTTAGAATTTTAAGTGTCATGAATGAGGTAGCAAGCATTAGCAGAACTTCCCATGTTAACATAGTAACAATAGAGCCATGGAAATGCATCCTGAGCAACGGAGCGGCAAGAGTTGGAGCTCGAGCGGCAAGGGCGTTTTCTCCGTCTTTGTAGGCAATATTCCACCACAAGTTCATTGGCGTTGGCTCAAACAAATTTTTCATCATCATGGGAGAGTTCTTGACGTTTTTATTCCTAAGAAAAGATGTGTTAAGGGCAGAAAGTTTGGTTTCGTTCGATTTTCAGAGTATTCAGCAGCAAAAAGAGCAGTCGAACGGTTGAACGGCAGTTGGCTGTTAGATTTCAAGCTTAAAGTCAATATAGCCAGATTCAATGCTAGATCTTCTTATTGGCGTAGGGTCAGCTTGTCTAAAAGGCAATATGATGATGAAGGCCCTTCTAAGGTGTCTGCGACTGTAGATCAGACTAAAGGTCCTTTTGCAAATCAGGTAAACTCTTTTACTAATGGAGTCGGGGTTGACAGAGTTGGTGGCTGGGATGGAGGTATTCATTCCAGATTTTCCTATAAGGATGCTCTGCTAAGAGGTAAACAAAGTTCAGTAGACATTGAAGATCGGGTTGGTACCCATTTTCAGTCACAGGATGACCGGTTCTCTTGCAAAGCGGTTTTGAATGTTGAATTCCTTCACAAGCTAGAAAAATGTATGATGGGTTCATCAGGCCACTTCTTTGACTCTTGTACTTTGGAAGATTATCTTAAAAAACAGGGGATTTTAGATATCTTTGTCAAAAAAATTTCAGGGAACCGCTTTCTCATTGAATTTGAAAATAAAGAAATAATGGAATCTATGCAGAAGGATGGTTGGGAAATTTTCAAGGAATGGTTCACTGAGGTAGTGCCATGGTCTGTCAAGTCGACTTCAAAGTGCAGGTCTGCCTGGCTTCATTGCTATGGAGTCCCTCCCCATGTCTGGTGTCTGGATACTTTCAAGAATATAGCTGAACTTTGGGGTGAGCTATTAACGGTGGATAACAAAACTCTTAATTTTGATGATTTTAGTAGAGGAGATGTTCTCATTTCCACTGAACACATGGAAACGATGGATGAAGTTATCAAGTTAGACTGCAGGGGAGAAATTTTACCTATTCGAGTTACAGAAATTGGTCCATTTCCTGTTCCACCCCTTTGCAATTGTCATTGCGAAGCTATCTCTCAAGTTAATGAAGTTTCCAGGCTGAGTAACTCTCATGATGCGGTGGCTGACGATGATCCTCTTTCCACTAGTGGTTCACCGGACCCTTCCACTGGTGAAGGTGGCGATACCAACATGATTCTTGAGGGTAGGGTAGAGTCTATCTCTGCATGTAATCTGGTTGACATTGGCTGCTCTGTCGGCAAGGCTACTTTGGAAATACCACTTTTGGTGAGTACCGAAGAAGGTATTACAGCTGGGGGGCACATTTCAGACAATGTGCGGCAGAACCTTTCTGAAGCTATTTCTGAACGTGACGGCGCTTTAAATGATCATGGTACAAAACCTCCCTCATATGCCCCAACAATGGAGAAAAGCCAACAAAGAATCATTAAGCAGAGGAAAATCAAATCTCTGGCAGAAGTCGAAGAAGATACCTGGAGGAAAGTGGATCGGAAAAACAAGAAAAAGTTCAAAAGATCCTCTAAGAGAAAGACCACTCACACACATTGCTCAAGAGAGGTTTTTGCCAATAACTCACTATCAGACGGCGACTTTAAAAACCGTTATAAAGTGATCACAAGAGATGCAAAAGACATTTGGGAGGTTGGAAAGCTTCTTGGCCTATCAGTTGATTGTGAAGATGATGAAGTAATTGAGAAATTAAAGGAACTGGATAACAGGGCATAAGGTCGACATGAGGATCATCAGCTGGAATATCAGAGGTATGAATCATCCGGCTAAAGGAAGAGTCTTGAGTAAGTTAATTAAATCTGTGGATGCTAATATGGTGTTGATACAAGAAACTAAACTTACGGACATTAAAGATATGCATATCACTAAGTGGTGGGGAATTAGAGATGTTGATTGGATCTTTTCACCTTCAGATGGACGTTCAGGAGGATTACTTTTTATGTGGGATACAAATTGTTTTGATTTTGAAAAGAGCTTCAAGTCCAAAAGAGCAATTGCTATAAAGGGTAGGTGGAAGCAATCGGGTCTTGCATGTTCCGTATGCAACATCTACGCTCCTTGCGACCTGGATGCAAAGGTTGATCTCTGGGAAGCCATATCGATCATTAAAGAAGTTTGGGGTGGGAGTTGGTGCATAGCTGGTGATTTTAATTCGGTTAAAGGGGATCATGAGAGAAGTGGGTGCTGTCAATTGGGACAAGGTTTAAGGGAGTTCAATGAATTCATCAACAGTAGCGAACTATTGGATCTCCCTCTAAAAGGGAAGCAATTTACATGGTTTGGGACTGATTCTAAGATGAGTCGACTGGATAGGTTTCTAGTATCTTCAGATTGGATCAATGCTTATCCTAACTTAGAACAAAGATGCTTGAAGCGTTCTATTTCAGATCATTGCCCTATTTTTTTATGCTCTGAAAATAAAAATTGGGGGCCAAAGCCATTCAAAGTCTTTGATTGCTGGTTCTTTAACAAAGAGTTGATGAAAGAAATGGAGGCTCTGTGGAATCAATCGTCCTTTAGTGGGAGGGCTGGCTTTCAACTTCGATCAAAATGTGGCATGTTACGTTCCTTCCTTAAGCAATGGAACAAGGATGAATTTGGAAATATTGATGTGAAAATAGCTGATCTTGAAAACAAATTAGAGATGTTAGATGAAAGATGTAATTGTGGAAATCTTAGCTCTGGTGATATTGAATCAAGGAAGAAGATTATCAGTGAATTATGGACTGCTATGAAGTTCAGGGAATCAATGTGGAGGCAGAAGTCAAGGATTCAATGGCTAAAAGAAGGTGACATGAACTCTAGATTTTTTCAAAGCTATGCGCAATTCAGAACTCGAAAAAACGCTATCCAAGGTATTATGTTCAACGGGAATTGGGTCTCGGATCCACCCGTGATCAAAGAAATTATCTTTAATTTTTTTAAGAACCATTTCTCTGGGAATCACTGGAATAGAAAGTTAAGCATTGATGTCCAATTTAGGAGGATTAATGTAGCTGAGGCTGATTTTATCGAAAAGCCTTTTGCACTTGAGGAGCTCAAGGAGGCCATTTGGTGTTCTGATGGGTCAAAAGCCCCAGGTCCTGATGGGCTAAACTTCAATTTTCTCAAGAAAGCTTGGAACTTCATGAATGGTGATCTTATGAATTTTCTTACTGAGTTTCATAATTCAGGGAAGTTGGAGAAAGGATTAAATGCTTCTTTTTTAACTCTTATCCCGAAGAAGGAAAACCCAGTTGATTTGTCTGAATATAGGCCTATCAGCCTTCTCAATGCAGTGTACAAAATTTTAGCTAAGATCCTTGCAAATCGGCTTAAAGCCATCATCGGGGGTGTGGTGAGTGATACCCAATCAGCTTTTATCAAGGGTAGACAGATTCTGGACGGGGTTCTCCTTGCAAATGAAGTGATCGACTCCCTTAAGAAGAATAAGGATAAGTCAAAAGAGATTATTCTGAAACTCGATTTTGAAAAAGCTTTCGATTGCATCAAATGGGACTGCTTGGACTATGTTCTTGATCAGATGGGCTTCGGCTTGAGGTGGCGGCTTTGGATTCAAGAATGCTTGTCAACAGCTAGGGTGGCTGTCCTTGTGAATGGTTCTCCCACCAACGATGTCCCCATGTCCCGGGGCTTGAGGCAAGGGGACCCTCTTTCCCCTTTCCTCTTCATTCTGGTAACAGAGGTTCTTCATCTGATGTTGAAAAAAGCTGAAGATCTTAATCTGATAAGAGGCATTTCTTGGGCAAACTCCTTACTCTCGGTTTCTCACCTCCAATTTGCTGAGGACACCATTCTCTTCTTGGAGGCAGACATTAAGGTATTTCAAAATGTCCTCTCCGTCTTTAAATGCTTTGAATTGTTCTCAGGATTGAGAATAAACTTTAATAAATCATGTATTTTCTCGGTGGGAGTTGAGGAAGATCTTATAAATGCTGCGTCTCTGGCCTGTGGATGTCAAGTTGGGTCTTTTCCTTTCAAGCATCTTGGCTTTCAGTTAAGAGTTAATCCTAGTAGAATTTCTCTTTGGAATTCAATTATAGATAAAATTAATAAGAGACTTGCTTCGTGGAAGAGGAAATTTTTGTCCTTTGCGGGTAGGGTTGCTCTGATCAATTCTGTTTTGTCTAGTTTACCTATCTTCTATATGTCTCTCTTTAAAATTCCCAAAGGCGTTATAAAAAAAATTGACAAGCTGAGAAGAGCTTTTCTGTGGGGTGGGTGTAATGGCAGATCTAAGATAGCAAAGGTTAATTGGAGGTCTGTTTGTAAACCAAAGCACCTTGGAGGTTTGGGGATCACAAATCTAGAGGTTAAAAATACTGCTTTGCTTTCTAAATGGTGGTGGAGGTTTGCCAAGGAGGAGGACTCTTTATGGAGGAAAGTAGTTGTGGCAAAATATGGTGAAAGTTTTCAAAGTTGGATTCCTTCTACGGCAAAAAGAAGATCAATGTCTACTATATGGAAGGATGTGGTTAATTTAGCTTCAAATAAGGATGTGAGGAAATTTATTGGTTTTGATGGCTGTCGATGGTGTGTGGGTGATGGGAAGGTGGTTCTTTTCTGGTTTGATAAATGGATTAGTGATAATCCAATCAGGTTTATCTTTCCAAGGCTTTACCTTCTTGTAAAGGATAAATATGCAAGAGTCCATGATTATTGTGTTGATGGTTCTTTTGCCCACTCTGCGTGGGATCATTTTTTCTCTCGTCCATTGCTTGATCGTGAGAAATCTAGCCTTCAGTCTCTATGCTCCCTTTTGGCAGGGCTTCGGTTGAACCTGATCAAAGCAGATCGCATCATCTGGGAATTCGATAGGCATGGTTTGTTCTCTGTCAAGAAAATGACTTCTCTGTTGGTTCACCAAATTCCTGGATTATCTCCTGAAGCAAGCCTCATTTGGAAATTAAATATTCCTCCTAAAATCAAATGCTTTCTATAGCTTATGGTCTTGGATCGTGTCCCTACAAAATCTTTCCTTAAGAGCAAAGGTCTTCCTCTTACCCCTAACCAAGTTCTCTGCCCTTGGTGTTCCCATCTTGATGAAGATCTTAATCACCTCTTCTTTGGCTGTTCCTGGATGTCTAATTTCTGGTGCTCCTTTTTCCAATGGTGGAATATTGATTGGTGTAATCCTCCTTCATGGACCTCTTTCTTTGTTCATTGTTTGGGAATTCCCTTTAAAGGCACAATTAAAACGTGGTGGATTGCTTCCTTTTCTGCTGCAATTTGGACAATTTGGCTTATCAGAAATGATGTTGTTTTTAATAACAAAAAGCTTAATATTGGTGAGCTTCTCCTCTTGGTTAAATTAAGAGCACTCTTTTGGATTAAAGCAATGAAAGAAGACATTTTGATCTTAGACTCTACCTGGTGGTCCTCCCTTGCCCTTTGTGCTTCAAGTAACAGATCAGCTCTCTCTAGGCCGGTCTCTCATTGGATTCCTCCTCCTGTTGGGTCCCTTAAATTTAAAGTTGATGGATCAGCTAGGGGAAAACCAGGTCTTGGGGGGTGCGGTGGTGTTTTAAGAGACTCAAACTCACACATTCTGGCCATTTTTTCTGGACCCCTTGGTGTGGTTGACTCCAACTTTGCAGAACTTCAGGCTATTAAGGTTGCCCTGGAAATTTTTATTCAATCCGATCATGCTGGTTGCTCTAAACTCATCATTGAATCTGACTCAATGATTGCTCTTAATTGGTGTAAGAACGGTGACTGTCGTCCTTGGAAACTCTGGTATCTTTTCTTGGAGATTGACAATCTTATCGACAGATGTGAAATCTCATGGAGTAAGATCTTTAGAGAGGCAAATGGTATCGCTGATTCCTTGGCAAAAGCTGGGGTGGACAGATCAGCTTGGTTGAAAGCATGGTGGTAATCCGTTTGAAAGTTCTTTGCTGCAGGATTTTCTTTCTTGCTTTCTCTGTTCCTCACATCCTGGGCTGTCAATGAACCTTTTTTGTGGCTTTGATCAGATGCTATATTTAACTATGTTCAAATGTTGGGACTTTTGTACTGAGCTGTGAACTCTTCCACTTACCTCCAGTTAATAATATGATCTTGAATTACCAAAAAAAAAAAATTTTAAGTGTATGATCATTGTCATATTCACAGAATCAAAGCCTTTGAAAATAATGTGAAACATACATTAATATGATATATGCAATGTACGTTAAATGGATGCAAAAGGAGTTGCAATTATATGCATGTACATGGTTATGTACGCACATGAACCAAACTAAGTGCATGTAACATGCATGCATGCGTACATATGAATCTACATAAATATATATATATATAATTAATTATAAAAATAAATGATCAAGTGAAATAAAAGTAATATAATACATATGTGTGTGTGTGTATATATATAAATTCCATATGAAAACATATATTTATATGTTTGGAAATATATATATACACACACTTGAAGGAACAAGGAATTTAAATACATATAAGTATGAATATATATATATATATATATATATATAAAATTACATTTAAACAAGTATGAATATAGCCTACAAATAAATTTAAATGTAAATATATAAGTATATAAATAAAGATATATATATATAAGTATATATATAGTTAAAGATGAAAATAAAAAAAGTATACAAGTATACTTTTTAAATAAATATATATTTATAGTATATATTAAAATTAAGGATATATATAAATAAATATATATACATGATATTTTATTTGTTAATAGGTAAATGTAAATATAATATATATATATATATATATATATATATATATATATATAATAAAGATATGTGTGTATATATATAAATAAAAATTTAAAACAAAATAAGAAGCGGGGTTTGATGGGAACCTTGCCCACCCATCCCCAAAATATAAAGAACATTATATTAGAAATAAGGGGAAGGAGACACGGGAGAGAGAATGGTAACTCAAGCTTTGTTTTTGGCAAAGAAAAGAAAGCTTGAAGGATAGGGAGATCGATAGCAGTGAAGGGCGAGAGAGTGGAAAACAGGAGAAAGAAACTGAAGTTTTAATCGACCTGGTGAAAGGAAGCCAAGAAAGATTGCGAAGGAAAGAATGTAATCGAGAGAGGGAGATAGACGCAGCAGTAGGCGTTCGGTAAAGGTTGATTGAGGTAGTATGTAGGGGCGTTGATCAGGGAGTTACGGGCTGGAGGAGGAAAACTCAGCAACGGTGTAGCATGGGAACAAACCAGCCTTCTTTGGAGACTGTTGAGGGCCAAAAACTGGTTGAGACAGGGGCTCTTTCATAACACCGAACAGGGGCGGATAGAGAAGCACCGAAAAGGAAAGAAAAAAGAAAGACAAGCAAACCTGAAGCAGCGGGTAAGCGCACCAAGTAAGCCGGTTAAGATAGCAATGGAGTCTCTGCAAGCTGGAAATGGAGGCGTGAACTGAATTTTAAGGCTCGACCAGGTAGTTACGCGTGGGGAAGAAAGAAGGCTGAAGGAAATCGAAGCTTAGGTGTGAAACCGTGGCCGAACTAGTCACTGACTTAGGGGTCATAAACAGGGGAGTTTGGACGGTATGCTAGGGTGTTTCGGTTGCTACTTTGGTGGTTGTGCAAGGCGGTTCGGCGTGGCTAAAGCAGAGGTCTGAACCAGGCGAGTTTAGGTAACGCACAAGGGGGCATTTGGGCCTGAAAGAGGGCTCAAAAACCTTACTGATCAGTTGGGTTTATAAGTTGTTTTTGCAACTGCCTTGAGGCAGAGGAAGGGAACTAAGTTGCGACCTCTGTGAGCTGAAAACGGTGGCTGTAGAAGGTGTCTTGGGTGGCTGAAAACGTTGTGAAGACGGGTTGAATAAAGGCTACAACAAGGTGGCTCGGCAAGGCTTTGGAGCGGCATCCTCAAGCTGAAAGTGAGTATTTTTGGTGCTTGAATAGGGTTGAGAAGGGGGAGACCGTGGCTTATTAAAAGGTTGTATTAAGGCTGTTAAGAAAGAACTTTAAGGATGGTATAAGGGCAGGAATTAGAGGAGAAATATATCTACACACACACACACACACACACACACACACACACACATATATATATATATATATATATATATATATATATAACAATAAAAGAAAGGGAGGAAACAAGAGGAACATGTGAAGGATTTGTTAAATCCTTTTTGTGAAATTGGTAAGAAAATAATTGAGCTTATTAATATATTCATGAAATTTTTATGAATATGTTTAATTAATTCTTGGATATGTTACAATGTTAGAATTGTAGAAAAGCTATAAATTAGAGATTTTGTGGACGATTAAATGACAACCGCTAATCTAGCTAAACTCAAGGCATTGGCATGGTGTTTCAGTTTAAGAAAGTCGGTAAGTAAATGCCATTTGTATATTTATAAATTTTTTAGAGTTGTACTAGATTGACAGTAAGCCATCTTAATAATATTGGAATATGTAGCTCGATGTTAAGGCAACGATTTCAAGTTTGATTAAGCTCAACGCATGAAAACCAAGCTCAATAACGATAAGACATTTATATAATGTAGAAGTAAAATTATGCTATATAGGTCGATATATAATGGTGTGATGATTTGAGTACTTAGAGATTCGACTTAACTAATAGATATGGCATTGTATAAAATGAGGTTGTTGATATGGCACAATATAAGGGTGGATATTAAATTAAATACCTATGATGATATACAAATGGATGATATTATGGAATTTCGATTTAACTAAATGAAATGCAGGTATGACGTTAAGCTCGATAAGGTGCCATAGTGATGTAGTGTTTAGAGGAAATGATTCAATGTGGTATTGACCTATAGGCATCACTAGGCAGAATGATAATGTATTGATGCATGTCATGGGCATTATATCATACTATAAGCACCTTAAAAGAGTCAAACTCAATAAAGTATATTCAGCAGCCTAATTATAGATTATTCAAAGGCAAAGATGCTTGTTCGACAATAGTCGTGGACAGGGCTCAGTCACATCGGATTAGTGGGGCTGAGAGACATGAACACTTGGTTTCCAGGGGACGATGATAAGATTTTCAATGCTAGCTATAGTAATTTGTCTTTATTAATAAAGCATTAGCGATGCAGCCCAATCTCAAGCTGTCACAACCCGAAAATCATGACATACACTTGTGAGCTTATACTTATTACACATAGCAAATTTACATACTAAATTTTTCCTTTTCATTTTACGGTTTGTATTTGGTGCAAGTGTAGTCACTAAACGATTTTCATTCCCTCATTAATTTGAAAGTGAGTTAAATTATTCTATAAGGCAGGTAGTGATCATTTTTATCCCATAACGTATTTTTGCTTAGAGACAAATTGAAAATATCCACCTTTAAAGTAAGAGATTTCCCTAATCCAAACAACTTACAATTATATTCTTTTCATATATCCCAATCACAGCAATAATTTCTACAGTCCACATCAAGCACGTCAAACAGACATAACATCAACAGTCCTAATATCCACGACTACGAATCATATACATATCATATAGCATCAAAGCATTATATCAACCATTCATTATCCTAGTTTACTTCTCATCTTATAATATCGTACAAAAATTAGCCTAAAATATTAAATACATACAAAAGAGTATGTATATATACCTATAGCAATCATCTGGAGTAGCCTTGGGAATTGGGGCAATATTTCAGGTTTATGACTATTCCGAATAGGTCTAAAATATGCCCCTAACTCGTGCTCAATCTGAAAAAGGGTTCTTCAATGTTTAATGAGCACTAGTTATATAAGTGCAGAATAAGATTTATACTATTCTAATGCAAATGCATGAAACCTTTAAGTAAAGATTCTCATATCATCCTCCCTTTTTAATTGTTTATCACAATATCTCAAATCATGTCCTAAAGGACTCTAAGTGGGCAAGGGTTTAAAGTGTAAAGGGGAAAGGTCATTTGAAGCACCTCATTACCCCGTCCCGGCACATGTCTATCACATAAATCTCTAATCATATCAATTCAATCATTTTTCAATCCTTGTCCTTATACCACTATATATCATGCAACAATGCATCATATGTAATTTCGACATCAATTACATTAAACCATTCTCATATCAATCTCATGTCACATTACATCTTATATAAAAATCATGTTTAGTAGCAAAATCAATGAGGCAACTTTTCATCTAAAAATTATACTTTTATACTATATCAAATCATATCATTTTTCATGTGGAAAAACATGATTGCATGTAGTATAAAGTCATGACACTCTTCTTATAAATTTCATGTTCATGAAAGTACGAGGCCATGACATCTTTCATGTAGAAAGCATATTGTTATGTCATGATTCAATATACAGACTCATGCAAGCTTTATTGTCAAAGCAGCTATCATTTCAAATCATATATGAAGCGTATATATTCTTGAAATCATATTATACATACTTTTAAAGCATATATAAAACATGTAAAATCTCAAATCAGCTCATGTTTACTTTTAAGACGTGATTTAAAGCATGCACATTTGTGGAGGTAAGGACTGCCTAAGTTGGCCAAGGATTTGCCACCCTAACCATTCACTCACACGTACTATCCGCTTTGGGTCCACTTACCCTCACGGTTTTGTCAGGATGTGTCTAGGTTAGCTAGGGATTTACCACTCCCAATTTGCGTCTGGAGCAAGTGTTCGAATCCTTTCGGACGCAATTGAGAGTGGTAAATCCCTAGCTAACCCAAGCACATCTCAACAAAAATGTGAGGATCAATGGACCCAAAGCGGACAGTACATGTGAGTGAGTGGTTGGGGTGGCAAATCACTGGCCAACTCAGGCACTCCCAGCCCTCACAACATTTATCTTTTCATATCACATGTAATCAAAGCATGCATATTTCTCTTTTCATGTCACCTATAACTTTTAAAGCATATTTAAAACATATACAATATCAAAACACATTTATATACTGTGAAATCATATCAAGTTTAGAGTTCGTATCAATTTAAATCATACCATAAACAACATATTATATCGATTTGAGACTAGGTTAGATCCCTAATGCTTTATCAATAAAGACTTAGATCACTATCGCTTGCAGTGAAAATCATGTCATCGTCCCCTGAAAACCAACTATGGTGATATTTATAGCCATAAACCTCATGTCTCTAAGCCCCACAAATCAGGTGTGACTAAGCCCTATTCACAACTATTGTTGGACAAGCATTTCTACCTAATGAGTAATCTCCAATTAGGTAGTTTCCACTATGTTTTTTTTAATTTAACTCTCTTAGGATGCCTATAGTCTCATAAAAAATTTAAACTTTTCACTTTTCTTATGAAAATAGTGTAAAGTATGTAACACATTTCTTTAAGATCGTTTACCTATATAAATACATACACTTACACTATATACTCACTCTTTTCAAAACAATTAAACATCTAAAGTATTTATATAAGTACCGCATGAATAAATTCTTTCAAAATCTCAAGTTATAAGCAAAGCATGCTTAAAGGCGATGCAACTAAACATATAAGTTTAAAACTGTATAGTATAATGCTCACAGAATGCATCCATGCAATGTCATTTTGGTATAGTGATGCCTACAAGTCCAATACCACATTAGATCATTTAACTCGAAATTGCATCAATATGTAATTTTATAGAGCTCGATGCCATACTTGCGTTTCACTTTGTTTAATTGTAAATCTATGATATCCCCCATTCACATATCATACATAAGTATTTAATTTGATATCCACAATTTTACACAATATTAAATTTCATCCTCAAGCATTCATGCATGCTCAACTAGTAATCAACTGAGATGTACTATTATCACATGTTTCTACAAATAATCTTAAAGGCTATAAAAATTTGCTCCATCGATTTGTGCAAGCTTAATTTATCCATCACCATTATACTACGTCATATCAATTATCTCAATTTATACTATATCATAACTACTAGCTAAGCCAAAATCTCTAAGTACTTGAATCCTCAAGAAATCATATATCAACTTATATAATATAACTATACTTCTACGTTATATAAATGTCTTACCGACTCCAATGCTTGAGGCTCATGTGTCGAGCCTAGTCCATGCTCGGTTGTCACCTTTAAGCCATGCTACACCTTTATACATGATTGTACCGGATTAGTGCCAATTTACAAGAGTCATTGTCTAATTAAATTTTATAATCTTTGGCACTCTAGAGTTGTCTTTCCAATTTAAAGCTTAACATATATGAAAGCCGAACTTCGCATGTGTGCACCAAATTTCGTGCATACACCAAACTTGACGCACATACACATTTAAACATTAGCAATTTAAACTTGACGCACATACACATTTAAACATTAGCAATTTACTTAGTATTAATTTAATAAAATTCAAAATATATATTTAAATTTGAACGATGTTGGCTTACCTATAAACCTAAGCCAATATATATTTCCTTTTCCTTAAATATATATATATATATATATATATATATATATATATTCTTTTCCTTAAATATATATATCCTTTCTTTTCTTTCTTTCTTTTCTTCCCTTCTCTTTTCCTTTTTCCTTTCTTTCTTCTCAACCTGAAATAGCAAAGCAGCTCACGGCCCTCTCCAACATCCATGGTTCAACTGGTTTGTGCACTACTCACGGCTCCTTTTATCGTACCAAGGAACCACCTGAGAACTAGCCTTTAAACTAACCAACATCAACCCCTAAACTAGCCCACTTAAGCCACCACAAGTTAACTATTTTGGTGCTCTTGTTTCAAGACCAAAAAAAAAAGGTATAAACTCAGCCAAACTCCCTTGTTTGCTGCTTAAATCATGCTCTTCATTCACTGCCTACTAACCAACCTAAAGCAGTCCTTAATAATCCTGAAACCTCCATCATCCAGCCTTCTTAACAGCTAAAAAAATTCGTCCCTTCTAACCTTCTCGATAGCCCCTATTTCAGTCCTATTATTATTGCTCAACACTACCTCGAACCAAAATCTAGTTTGCTCGGAAACAATTCTGTTTGGTGCCCAAATGCAGCACCCAAACAACCAAGAATCAGCTTAATTAAATGCCCCACAGTAGCCCCCAACAATGCATGTACCAGCAAGGAAATCACCCCTATTTATAGTCCCCTTTTACACACCCAAACTCAGCCTTTAAGGGCCCCAATATCTAGCACCAAAGTACAATTTTCCCTTGCTTCTCAGTGTTGCAATCATAGCCTTGAAACTATCTCGACACAGCTTTGAAATAGCATCACACAGTCCCTATTTTACAGGCTCTACGAGCCCTTAACTCTAACCAACTTCAGCCTTGATTCAATACCTATTTGGTCTCTCTCCTTAGCCCTATCTGTGGGCCTCCACACAACTGCCTATTCACACCCCTGTTCTGCCACTAATGCCACCCAAGAAGACCTTGCCAAGAGCTCCAAACAGCCACCACAAGCTCTGTTTTAGCCACCCTCAGACAGCCTTTAAATCAGCCAAAACACAAGCTTCAAACTACCCGAGTCAGCCATGATAATAGCTCCCTCAGTTCTCTCTTCCTCGTCGCACCTCTATTCTGTGACAGCCTCACAGGTTGCCCGTAACAACCTCTTTCAGTTATATTTGTAGTGTTTCTTGTTCGTTTCTTTAGCCATTCAATTCCTTTCTTTATTTCCTTTCTACTTAATGTAAGCTTGCAGAGAGACAAGACAGAGTGGAGACGAGGGGCAATGAGAGAGATGTGGCAGAGACAAGAGTAAGAGATGGACTGGGAGAGAGATGAAGTGATGGTGAGGGAGTGTTGTGCTCTGCCACAGTACGGTTGGTGAGATTTTTCCTGCAACCCAATTTCAAATTCTCTCCTTTTTTTTTCTTTTTTTTTTACTTATACTTATACATGTATAACTATAATTATGTATCCATATTCATATATATATATATATATATATGCACACTTTTCACTCATGTATCCAATTATATCCTTATATATTTTTATTTAAGTATATATATCTATATTTATATCATATTTATTTGTATGTAGATATATTTATACCTATGTGTATAAATATTGATATATATATATATATATATATATATACCTATATATATCTTTTATATATAACTTAAGTTAGTCTTCTTTCACTTGATCCTTTATTTATATATTTAATTTTATATTTATTTATGTAGTACATATGTACACATGCATGTCTGTACGTTTCATGCATTTGGTTTACGTACACATGCATGCATACATTTAGTTGTATATATAAATATATATATGTATATGTATGTATGTGTGTATATATATATATATATAATTGTACTCTTCCTCAATTTAAGCCAATACACCCTTATATGTGTGTGTGTATCATGCGTAATTTAAATCCATCCATAATTTCAATTAACAAATTGGATAATATTCATATGTTCAAATTTGAAAGATACATCTTCACCATTTGTACATGTACAATCATACGTTTCTTTTTTTTTTACTTATACTTATACATGTATAACTATAATTATGTATCCATATTCATATATATATATATATATGCACACTTTTCACTCATGTATCCAATTATATCCTTATATATTTTTATTTAAGTATATATATCTATATTTATATCATATTTATTTGTATGTAGATATATTTATACCTATGTGTATAAATATTGATATATATATATATATATATCTATACCTATATATATCTTTTATATATACCTTAAGTTAGTCTTCTTTCACTTGATCCTTTATTTATATATTTAATTTTATATTTATTTATGTAGTACATATGTACACATGCATGTCTGTACGTTTCATGCATTTGGTTTACGTACACATGCATGCATACATTTAGTTGTATATATAAATATATATATATGTATATGTATGTATGTGTGTATATATATATAATTGTACTCTTCCTCAATTTAAGCCAATACACCCTTATATGTGTGTGTGTATCATGCGTAATTTAAATCCATCCATAATTTCGTAACAACCTCTTTCAGTTATATTTGTAGTGTTTCTTGTTCGTTTCTTTAGCCATTCAATTCCTTTCTTTATTTCCTTTCTACTTAATGTAAGCTTGCAGAGAGACAAGACAGAGTGGAGACGAGGGGCAATGAGAGAGATGTGGCAGAGACAAGAGTAAGAGATGGACTGGGAGAGAGATGAAGCGATGGTGAGGGAGTGTTGTGCTCTGCCACAGTACGGTTGGTGAGATTTTTCCTGCAACCCAATTTCAAATTCTCTCCTTTTTTTTTTCTTTTTTTTTTACTTATACTTATACATGTATAACTATAATTATGTATCCATATTCATATATATATATATATATGCACACTTTTCACTCATGTATCCAATTATATCCTTATATATTTTTATTTAAGTATATATATCTATATTTATATCATATTTATTTGTATGTAGATATATTTATACCTATGTGTATAAATATTGATATATATATATATATATATCTATACCTATATATATATCTTTTATATATACCTTAAGTTAGTCTTCTTTCACTTGATCCTTTATTTATATATTTAATTTTATATTTATTTATGTAGTACATATGTACACATGCATGTCTGTACGTTTCATGCATTTGGTTTACGTACACATGCATGCATACATTTAGTTGTATATATAAATATATATATATATATATGTATGTATATGTATGTATGTGTGTATATATATATAATTGTACTCTTCCTCAATTTAAGCCAATACACCCTTATATGTGTGTGTGTATCATGCGTAATTTAAATCCATCCATAATTTCAATTAACAAATTGGATAATATTCATATGTTCAAATTTGAAAGATACATCTTCACCATTTGTACATGTACAATCATACGTCTCTGTACATGTCTAGGGGTGTAATCGAGCTGAGCCGATACAGTGAGGTGCTCGAGCTCAAGCTCGACTCAAAATTTACTACTCGATACTCGACTCAAGCTTGATTGAGTCTTAATTTTTGAGCTCAAACTCAGCTCAAAACCAAAATTGAGCTACTCAAGCTTGCTCGAATAAGCTCAATTATCCAAACTCATGTCCGAATAAACTCGCTCAATTAAGCTCGATTAAGCTCGTTTGTGTATTACACGATGAAATCATTTAAAAAAACATTCTGCTACTTTTTTTTCTAAATCATGAGAAATATTTCATTGAACAAAACTAAGGGCATGGCATTACTGTGAAATCAATACACCAAAATCAAAACAAGCAAAGTCCAGAGCACCAGCAAATTAAAGAGCCAATCTACAGAGTCAACTAAGTACAAAACACCAGCAAATGAAAGAGCCAATCTGCAAATGCGCCAACCACAGCAAATGAATCCACCTAGTCAAAGATGTTAGTCAATTGAGCCACAAGCCAAAAACCCAAAAAAGAGATAGGTCACAAATACAACATCAGTATAGATCTTTCAAGATTTCATTCAAATTAGATCACCTTACAACCAAACTTTAAATCATTCAGCTCTATCAAACCCAAAAGACTCAATTCACTACCAAGCCTTGAACATCACAGATCTATTAAAATTCTATTACTATATATGTAAAAAAACAAAAAAAAAAACAAAATCTCTTACCAAGAATGAGGCTTTTGTAGAGAGTGGTCACTAAATTTGAGGGAAGAAAGGAGGAGAGGCAACCATAATTAAGTGAGGCGACTCCGTACATGACTATGTGAGGTCGAGGGGTTGGTTGCTGCTAACGAATGAGGAATATGACCGAAGGGAAGCCAAATCTGAGGTTTGAGGGGCTCATTGGTGTTAGATCTAGTATGGATGGCACTTGTCTGGTAAGGGAAGGCCAAATTTGAGGGCAGAAAGGTTGTCAGAGTTGAGGAAGGAGGTGTCGCCAGTGTGACAGTACTGAAAGTGAAAGCGAGAATGAACGAGGGTGAGGCGACGATAGATGAGAGAGGGAAGGGTGAGGCAGCAGATGGGAAAGAAAGAAAAGAGCGGCTGATGGGAAGAAAACATAAAATGTTTTTAGGTTTTTTTGGTTTTAAGTTATGTTATATATAAATAAGGGTATATTTGTAAATTAATAATAAAATAAATATAACAATATATATATTAAAATAAAGAAAGCTCAATTAGGCTCGCGAGCTACTCGAGCTGAGTATTAAAATACTCAAACTTGGCTCGCTCGACAACTCGAGCTACTTGAGCTGGAGCTCGGCTCGACAAAAATCCAGCCGAATTCGAGTTTTTTTCGAGTCGAGTCCGAGTAGCTTGCGAGCACTAGTGTCTCATTTACACCCTTAAACATGTTCGAGATTAAGAATTCGTAGTCTTCACACAAACCGATATGATATGCAATTTAGAGTATGGTTTTAAATTGATATGAACTATAAAATTG
The DNA here is from genome assembly GCA_032173925.1 of Heritiera fomes. Lineage (NCBI taxonomy): Eukaryota > Viridiplantae > Streptophyta > Magnoliopsida > Malvales > Malvaceae > Heritiera > Heritiera fomes. The sequence goes on along the minus strand of JAPDPM010000002.1, from coordinate 38,737,032 downwards.
ATATGATTTCATAATATATGAAATGTGTTTTGATATTGTACATGTCTTAAATATGCTTCAAAGATTACATTTGATATGAAAGAGAAATGTGCAGACTTCAAACCATGGCTTAACTGCTATTGTGGGAACTACTTAACTGTACATAGAATATGAGCTTTGTGTAGGTACTTACTCTCGGCTAAAAGTTGAAAATAGTGAAGTGAGTTAACGTCTTAAATTAAATTTCACTGCACTGCAATTAGACAAAATAGTTTTCAAAAAGCAAAAAATTAGCTCTAATTTCTACGCATTCGTATACGATATAAGTGATGTCGCAGTCTTCAGGTTGTGACAACCTATGAAAGGACAAATTAAGTTAAGGAGATAAATATTGGGATGCCTACCCAAGACTATAAGCTATTTAGAATGAAACCGATAGAGTCCATAACTGAAATGGCTAATAGATTTACCGACATCATTAATGCACTCAAAGGTTTAGGAAAGACCTACCCTAATATAGAAATGGTCAAGAAAATTTTGTTTAGCCTATCAAAATAACCACCATTGAGGAATCAAAAGATCCTCATACACTTTCTATTAATGAATTAATAAGGTCACTTCTCACCTATGAGATGAAAATAAAGAGAAGTGAAGAACCTTTTAGAAAGATATAAGAGTTGCACCTAAGTCCTCCACTGATGATCGACTCTATAATAGAAAAATAAAGTAGTTTTGAGGATAAAGATCTAAAAATGGCAATATTTGCCAAGAAGTTTAATAAGTTTATAAAGATTAGAATTCAGGAGAATGATAAAAGACCTATTAGAAGAGATGTTTTTAAGGAAGGAACTAGTGGAAGGGATAAAGATCCCATTATTTGTTATTAGTGTAACGGGCTAAGATACATTAGAAGTAATTTTCCCATGTCGAAAAAGAAATATGAGAAAAGACCTAGGAAAAGGCTATGGCAGCCACATGGAGTGATAATGATTACTCTAATAAGAAAGAAGATGTAGAAAACGAAGTTGCAAATTTGTGTCTTTAGGTGATTCCCTAGCAACTTCTAATTTTTGTGAAACTAGTTATTACACTTTTGAGGAATTATAAAATGCATTTGATGAACTTACAAATGTTTTGAATGCATGAATATTACGTATAGGAATTTAGTCTCTAAGTTAAATAGTGACAATGAGTTGTTGACTAGGACAATGATAGAGCCAGAAAAGAAAGTGTCATGTTCCGATTTTTGAAAATCAAAACTAACTTTTTCCATTTTCATTCAGTTGGTTGGGCTGTGCTCAGTATCCTCACTCTGACGTTACGTTAAAAATTACTTAGCTAACTCAAAATTCAATCATTCAGAACAGTCCCAGTACACTAAATTACAATACGCATTTGTTTTTCTATTCAAATTTCTAATAACAAAAACTATGGTTGACACCATAGTTATTAAATCGAGATACATATCGTGAATCGAAATTTTATTTTTAAGAATCAAGTATCGAGTATCGTATCGTATCGTAAGATATGGTAAATAATTTTAAAATTAATTATAAATAATATATACATATGTAAGATAAATAAAATATAAAAAATATTATACATATTAATAGGATTAAGTAAGTATATGATAAAAATAAAAAGTATAATTTTTTTCAAACACTTAACATATTCATTAATAGTATATATTTTTAAATAATATTTTTATATATTTTTTATTTTTAACTTTCTAACTAAAAGTTTATTTTTTTCAATATTTCAAGATTAAATTATATAGAAAATATGTTTTTAAGTGTTTTTAGGTTAAAAAAATATTAAAATTACATTTTTAGCTAATTGGGTCAGATCATATTTTTTTTGGCATGACCCAATATTACTATAAAGCGTATCGAAGTGAATCGGTGTATCGTACGATACGTATCGTTTCGCTTGTGTATCGATTGATATGCTACCAATTCATGATAAAACCGATTCTTTATATCGATACGTATCGAATTTATAGTTAATCGAACCGAATCGTATGATACGTATCGCGTATCGTACGATTTTGATAACTATGGTTGACACTTAAACTACTTCAATTTACTATTTACATCCTCTTACACACTAAAGTACTGTACAATAAATGTCTGAATATCGTACCTACAAGGTATAATATCAAAACTTCAAATACATCTGATCAGAACTTTCTCTTAACAATCGACTATTTCTGCAAATAAATTTGTAAGGTAAAAACAGGTGAGCTTGAGCCCAATAAGAAATATATATAAAAAACTAATACTATGCATATCTATATGCATATATCGAAAACATGTTTCATAAATATATAGTCAGTATTAAAAATAGTGTTTGGGCATTTTATCAGAAATGATACTATCATCGGTTAGGAGTACCAGGCTGAATATGGAAGGATGCTTTAGAGCACCTCACTTGCCTCCGTCCTTAAGTTAGATTATAGGGAATCTATAAAAGATTTTACAAAGAAGGAATTTATGCATATGAAATCAGTGCAAAAACCTTTTCAATCTTCAGTGATAATACTTTACAATAAACAATAGTTATCAAATGGTTCAGTAAAATATTTAAATAAACCATTTAGTTCATTGTTCAATAAATCGTTTTGTAAACGGTTCAAAAATCAACTCAGTAAATAGTTCAATAAATCGATCAATAAATTACTCACTCAGAAAATAGTCCAATAAGTTGATCAGTAACTCACTTGTTTAGAAAACCATTCAGTAAATTGATTAGAAATCACTCGCTCAGAACACAATTCGAAAAATTTATCAGAAAATCACACACTCAGAAACTGTTTAGAAAATCAATTAGAAATCACTCACCTAGAACATAATTCAGAAAAATGATCAGAAAATCACATGCTTAGAAAACTGTTCAGAAATAGATCACACAGAAAACCGTTTAATAAACAGTTCAGTACTTAGTTCAATAAACAGTCAGTGAATCGGTTCGGTAAACAGTTCAAACAGTCAGTAAACGTTTCATTAAGCCATTCAATAAAACAATTCAGTAGACACTCAATAAACGATTCGATAGATAGTTCAGTAAAATAGTTCAGTAGCAAACTAATAATTGGTACAACAGGCAATTCGGACAGTCAGTAGTCGATGTAGTAAAATCTCAGCAGTGATTCAATAAACAGTTCAGTGATAACGCAGTAACCAATCAAAAATCAGTCAATAAACAGTATAATAATCCTTTTCAGTAAACAATACAGAGATCAAAAACCATAATTAACAAATACACTGAAATCAAAAATCAATATAGTCTAAGAGTGCCTGGATTAGCTAAGGATTTACAACCCTAGTAAAATAGTATAGTAGAGACTAGGCTTCACCCAATAGACTCATACAATATAAATATCCCAACAGAGAATAACAACGACATATGGCTATAGTCAAAAAGGGGTCCACAAAGTACACATGTCATATGACAGCTGTGGCATTGAAGTCATGACCAAGGTTTATCAGTATCATGATAGAACACAAAAGCATGTACACGCAAGTAGCTATGGGGCCAACAGTCTCAAAACAATTACTTGATTCCTATGAAAAACAATAAAACATATTTTATGTTTTCAAAATTGAATATACTAATATAAACACACATTTTATTTTTAGTGACTGGGAGTACCTAGATTGGCCAGGGATTTATCACCCCAGTAATCAAAATATAAGCTTTTGGGAATCAAGTTTCATTTGTAATCACACTGTTCAAAGATCAATATATTTCTTTCAATATATTCAATTAAATTCAAAACATTTAACTTTAGTCAGAAAATGAACACTTCCAGTAAAACAGTGTCAGTGAATTCAAAACATTCAAAGCATTTACTTTAATCAAACAATCAGAATTTTAACTTTAGTCAGACACTCAAAATATTAACCTCAGTTAGACAATCAGAACTTTCAGTCATCAGAGTCAGTCGATTTAAGACATTTACTTTGTTAGTCCTTCAAAGTTCTTTCTAAATCATCTCATAATTCCATTAGAAAACATTTCACTTCTAACAATATTTAATTAAAACATATCTTCAGTCTGTTCATAAATTCATAAAATCAAAAACAATGTTAGTTCAAGGATAAAAATTCGATAAATATTCTCAGCTCAATAACCAAGGTTTAAAATATTTTATTTAAGTGTAACGATAACACGAAAACATAAGCATACCTTCAAAGGTGAAAAATTATTATAAATGCCTTTAGAAACTGAGTTACAAATTTTGTATGCACTTATGACCTTTAGGAAAACCTTAACCCAAATCACATTTTAATTCCATATCTATTTTCAAAATAATGCCAAATGATGATTTTAGAGATATAGGTTCGTTTTAAGAAATTTCAACAGCATAAGAGCACTACATATCCTAACCTCCCTACACGAAAATACAATTTATAACCACAATTCCAGTTTCACATTTCAATCAAATCATCAATTTTAGCCTCATAAAAACTCATTTTCATCATCCTTAATGTAACATAGCTTCACTACGCCTCTTACATATATTCCTTACTACTTGATTTTCGCTAAATAATTCGATAGCACCATTATTCGCGCATCACTTCCAAGATGCAAATCACCACATAAATACAATCAATTCTTCGCAATTCAATTATAACAAGTTTATAACTTCTCATAATTTACTACATTACCTACTGTAGCTGCTAATCTAATCTACTTCATACTTGTGCCAACATTGCAACTATCGTCAAATCACCTCTGTTTTAGTTCTGACTGCACCACCAGTCTTATATTAATTTATACAGTATCCTAGGACCCAATTTACATAAAATTGAGCATGGTTTCAAGATCCCCTTCAATTGGCCGAATTCATCTCTCTCTCTCTCTTACACTCTTCATTTCAACAATTTAAGGCTACAAACGTGTTCTACAGTCTCTACATTTATTCCACATCACTTTTGCATGACACAACACTATGTTCCTATATATTCATGCTTGATCGAAATCCTAAGAGATAGAATCACATGGTTTAAATTCAATCCAAGCTCAAATATATGCTTAAACATCTTAAACACCTAACTTAAAATCATTAAATCATGAAAAATTCAAGCTTTCTCTCATCTTTCTTCTAGGACAAATCTAATTGAGGATGATTCACTATGAAAATGGCCACTTTAACACTTGATTTTGGTATTATGTTGTAGAGCTCTGAGAGCTGAACAAGTTTGGTGAAGACAGTTTTCAGTTTTGGGGTGTTTTTACCAGTGTTTTTGTGACTTTCTCTCTCTTACCAAGCTTTCTCTCTCTTTTCTCTCATGGTTGCCGGCCAAAGAAGAGGAAGAAGCTAATTTTATATTAAAAAAAGAAATACCTTGGGTGGCAAATTACAAAAATGGCCTCAAGTTTTCCAAAAATTCCTATTTTGCCCTTTGCACTTTAATTTCTGTTTAAACAGTTAGGTTAACTTCGAAAATATTTCATTCAATCATAAAACATATCTATTTAACATTTTCTAATCATCAGATAGGCTTTTGATAGGGTTTGATGGGTAAAAAGGGGTGAAATTACCAAAATAGTCCTAACCGTCCAATCGCATAATTTTTCACTTTTTCATGTGATTCAATCTACAATTTAAAGTGAAATGAGACTTCTTCACATGAGAATTGATATATGACCATTAGTTGATCTTAAATCAATTTAGATTAACCGTTATTTACGAAAGTTCCCCTAGCTTATGGAAGTAACTGTCATTTTTGAATTTGTTGCACGTTTTTCAAACACATGTGCAAACGGAGGAGTTTTGAGATGCAGATTCTTGCTATCTCAATATTTCATTATTAATCTAGAGTTGCATTTCGATCTACACAGTAAAAGTCCTTGTGGGGCCCACATTAGGTACTTCCCTCATCCTTACCAAACGGACTCTCTATTTAGAAATCTTAGTGATCAACCCTCACTTTTTGAATTTTACACTCTTTAACTTATATTGAGTATAGGGAAAATGGGGTTCTCATAGAAAAAAGATATTCTAAGCCTAAAAGTTGAAAATTTAAGCAAAAAGAATATTAATCTACATAGCTCTTTCTCTAGGTTTAACATGACCCAACAAAAATTAGACCATATGCTAGAAACTCAAAAGGTATTCTTTGATAAAGATTAACTAAGTTACAAAGAAAATGAAAAGAAACACATTTCAAGAATATCCTATAAAGAACAATGATACAAATATCCATGAAATATGTGCCATAAGAAAGGACACTATTCACAAGCATGCACTAAAAGAAAAACTTGATTTATAGGAAAATTTGTTAAAAAAGTGTGGGTACCTAAGCATTCTCTTAGTTCAAATGTTGAATTGTCAAAATGGATACTCAGGGGTACCAAAATTATTTAGATTAACACTCAAATGCCTAAAGCCATTTGGATACTAAAGAGAATATGAAGTTTTATTGTTATAGGTGTGTTAGAGCAAGGAGCTAGAAAGAGATAATTTGAAGATTAATTGCTTTAGACACATTTATGGAGTTTGGTAACCTCTAAACTTATTTCATTCATGACATTTTGGTTACGAAGTTTCTACTTGGTTTTTCAAGCATGCTTTTGATCTTATGTTCAAAATTAATATGCATGTACTTTGTGGTTTTAATTAGTTGAAATGCTTGAATGAAAATTGAAAAAAAAAAGGTTTATAAAATTTGTGTAAATAAACTTTATCTTTAGTGCCAATCTTGACTTAATTGATTTTAAATGTGGCCTTTAGCTTAAGTTAATATTTTGGAAAATGAATTTGAAATATTACTTTGCAAAATATGATTTTTGAAATCATTAAGTAGCACTTGATTATAGGCAAATGTTGATCATATGTTTTTATTGCTACTAATGTTTGTTTTTGAGAGATCCAATAAATTTAAGCGAGAATGAGAATGAAAAAAAATGCAAGGAGTTACACTTAGCATATCCTCATCATCAAGTCTCATTACTTCAACAAATGGCTCAAAATGCCAAATTGACTTGATTGTAATGCTAGGAGTTGTTATGATGTGCCTTAACATGAATTTGGTGATAAAATGAAATTTTCGTTCTTACATCTTGGTTAAATTTTGTTGGATTGATTAATTTGATGGTTATACAAGTTTAGAAAGATACGTATTGATTAATCATAATGCTAAATGCTTTGAAAAGTTTGAAAATCATGTTTTGGGCTGTCAAAATTCAGTTTTCAAAAGTTTTTATGCACTGCTTCCAATTTAAGATTAATACTCATTCATATAGTATCCATACCACCCAAAGAGAAAATTAAAAGCCATAAAGTATTGATACCTCTTCATGAGGTATCGATACTCAATAAACAAGTATCAATATATTTCACTAAGGTATTGATACCCTGTTATGCAGAACATTAGAAAAAGCTAGGAATATACACGAACTTTCTTTAATTCTCATTTCCTCTTACTTTACACCACTTTTTTCCACATTCTCTTACTAAAATTTTTCCAAAATCTATCACCTAAACTTTTCACACTATTCAAATCCTACTTTCATTCCACTCGTTAGGGCGCAAATCATATCAGACCGAATATGAACAATCGTCCTCCTATTTTGGGTAAGAAATTCTTCATTTTATTTCAATTTTAATCTTTTTAAAAAATGTAGAAGTATTGGAAATAATACTTGCTTAAATATAACTGTTATTAGGTATATTAGCTAGTTTACGTAATTCTTTACAAGAATTCATTTCACAACACCATTGCCCTACCCTTATTTTGCCCAAATCTACCCATCTTTTGTCTTTCACACTAGTAACAGCTTACTTTCCCTAATAATGTCTTCAAAAAGAGTCAAAATATCAACTAGAACCACAATCGATCAATTAAGACAATCCTTATTGTCTTACTTGGATTCATGTTTTCCAAGTCTCGAAAGTAAAGTTTTACAAAAAGTTTGCATTAATTCCTATTGAAATCAAAAAGATCATAACTTTTATGTTCTTGTGTGAATGAACTTTCCATGCCTAGATGCTTTCATAGCTTTCAATTGGGCTTTCTTTCTCCAACTTAATCTCAATGTTCCAGTGAACCTTATTCGTTTCTTATTTTTTAATGCTACTCTTGTTCACCTTCCAAACGATAAGATTGTCATAGTAGCCATTAAAACATATCTTCTTTGTCGTAAAATACTTATCACTTGCGAGACCATGTCCCAAGCATTCAGTATACCTAGTGAAGGTAACATCTCCGAATTCGATGAACTTCTTGCTTCCATTCGAGTTCTAATTACCAGCCCATCAATGTTTCATTTCACCATAGGGTTCTACACCTTATTATCACACACAACATTTAACCCTATGGTAGCAAATATGCCCAACTTAGAAACTTAGATTATTGTTGGATGCATGCTATTCATACTAAAAGAAAACCCAATCTTGTGCATTTTATCTTTTAGGATACAGTTAGGTTCATTCAAGAAACCGAACGATATATAGTATCGAGCATTCTCTTCACCCCATCTTTTTCCCTACCTCGACTTTGATATTAGGTGTGGACTCCATATTTACCATATCCCACTACCCACCATAACAAAGTCGTTGTCAAATGAGAAAGCTTTATATTGGATGTCACTCTCGGTTGGGTTGAACCCACTAAAGCACTATCCTGTGAGGAGATGATAAAAAGGAGTGTGCTACCACACCATAGACACTATCTACTACCATGCCCAACTTATCTTCTCAACCACCTCATGAAGAGCCATCTCTTGCATCCATTGATCGCTAGATTGCCTTAATCCAATCCAACCATGGACTCTCATCACAAAAAGTGAGGACACGCCCTGATGATCAAGATACACATGCAAATGCTATGTTTGATGAAATTCAATAAATGCACATTCTACTTCATGACTTCGATGATATTATGTGTAATTTTCATGGTCCATTGTAGTCTTGTATCTCTTGGTTAGACATATCCTTGTGGGTTTGATACATTAAAATAGATTGTAATCTTTTTTATTTTTAGATTTTGATATGGATTAGCTGCATTATGACATGTTTTGTTATAATTTTCTTTTTTGGCACATGAATTTTTGTGTATAACTTTTGATATGTTTTTGTCCATAAATCTAAGACGTTTTAGCCATCTATTAAATTTGAGATTACATGATTAACATTGATGAGGATATGTTATGGGTGAAATTGTGATTGTAAAAATCTTGTTGATAAATGGTCTATGATATCATGATTATTTTTTGTGGATGTTGTTTATAATATTGATGGGACTATTGGTTAAATCTTATAGAATGTACTAGATGAAAGTAAAACATGTGAAAACTTGGCTGGATGTTATGGTTATTTGTCATAGTGATGATAAGATTATTATATGAATGTTTTGGGTTGTGTTAACAAATTGAGATTGACCATATAACCTTGATATATTATAAAAAATGTGAATGATTATGATTATGATATTTTTGGTCATTGTTTGTGGTTTATTTGAATGATTATGCACATTCTGAATTTAATTGTACCTATACTTTGAACATGTCCTTTGTCTTTATATTAACATTATATATGCTTGATGATAATATTGGTACAATGTCACACATAATATTTTTTTTAGGCACCCCTTGTCATTTGTTGTCCTGAAACACATATCTATTTTTGCTATGACAAAAAGTGGGAGAAGGAAATAGGATGAATGAACCCTAATGCAAAATCATAATGAATATAATGTACACATTTAGAGGGAGACTATGATTTTTTAAATTTTAAAAATGATTATTTAGTTAAGGGGGAGATAATTAAAATTAATACACCTTAAGTTTTATCATATAAAAAAAGAGAGATTATTAGCTTTGAGATACATAGGATTTTGAAATGACATAGAAAACTTAAGAGAATTAGATTTTAATCATGCTAGCACATATCTAAAATTTTATTTAAAATATAATATAATTATTAAAAAAATAAAACAAAGTAAAAGAAACAAAAATTTACTAGACTAAGGTGTTGTTTAATAAATTGAAAAATTAAGCGCTGAAAAATTAAGTACTGAATTTTTAATTCTGAATTTAATAAGTGTTGAATTTGAACTATGAAAATTATTTGGTGTTTAATTGAAAATTTAAAGAGCTGAATATAAATATATTGTTTGATAACAATATATGTTAAATTTTGAAATTTTGTTATTTTACATTTTTACCCTTATTTTCATATTATTTCAAATAAAATCAATTTTTTATTGATGTCTTATATTTTATAATACAAGTATAAAATATAAGAAAAAATATAACTATAAAATTCAAAAACATCATAAATTTTTAAAAAATAATAATTAAATATAATAAAATAATTTTTTAAAAAATCAAAAACCTGAATCACATTTAGATTAAAAAAGCATTACAAATGAAAATCGTGGGATCATTACTTCTTCAAGTATTGATCTGCAAAATAAAATAAAACAAAACAAAAAACTTTGGATATCAATGATAATTGAAACATCAAAATAACAAAAAACTGAAAAAAATAAAAAAGAAGTAATATGCGCCATTATATGGTGTTTAGTAATGGTGTTTAGGGCTGTGATATATCAACCTTCAGATTTTTAAAATCTTCAACTTCAAAGTTGAATCAAATCAAGTTATCCTTTAATAGTAAAAGAATAGTGGTAGAGAAACGTTAAGTACGTACAAAAACTTGATGAAATAATAATATAACGTTGAGTTTGGTTGAAGTTTGTATGTAACCTGATCAATAAATAGATAATTATGTAAATTTTTTAAGATAAAATAATCAAATTTATTTTATTTTTATGGATAAAGTGGCTGAAAATTTTTTAAATTAAGTGATAAGTAAGTGTTTATCTACTTATTTTATTCAATGTTTTTTCATTGAAAATTTTCTTTTAAGTAGATTTTAAAATATATTATCAAACATATTGAAAATATTAAATCATTGAAAATTTTTATTTTCAATGAATTGAAAATTTTCAATAGTTTAAACAAAGAGCACCTAAGCATTTCTAAATTCTAATGACCCAAACTTTAGCAAAAAAAAAAACACTGACCCAATGAGTATTTGTTTAAATTAAAAGTATAAAATTATTTTTATAATTGTTTAATGTAATTTATTTATAATTTGTTAGTTATTTATTTGAAATAATTCTATTTTTTATGTATTGTAGCTAGTACTTTTGGATTTTCACTTTCCTTTAGCTTTACTATATATATTTTTGGCTCACTTAAAAAATAAATTTTTATATAATTATTAATATATAATTATCTATTTTATAATAAATGTAAATATCGTAGAAAATTAAAAAAATAAATAATTATTATTAAGTAATAAAAACATTAAAATGTTAAAATTTATATTTATATAAATGTTTAATAAAATTTAATTTTAGTTTAGTATTTCTATTATATTTTTATTCAACTATATAAAAAATTAAATTAATTATTATATTTAAAATTAAAAAAATATTTATAATTTATAAAATTTTAAAATAATTTAAACTAAACTCACTAAACTCGCCAAGTTAAAACTGGACCAAATCCAAAAATAATCGAATCTGAAAAAGTCCAAAATTAAAAAAAATCTAAACTCAAAAGTAATTGAACATGAAAACTCCGAATTCAAAAAAAATTCGAATATGAAAAAAAAAAAACTAAAACCAAAATGATCTGAGCTTACAATAACTTGAACCCGAAACAATTCAACCAGAATCGATCCGTTTGTCACCTCAGCTAACATTCCCAAATTCCATCATGTTCGTGCACGTCATTCCCATGGGCCCACCGATCAGGTTGACCCTGAAAAAGAAACCTCCGTCAACGGCCCAGATTGATCCCGGAATACTGAATAGAAAGAAAACCAAAGGGAAGGTAAAGACATTCTTCAATTTTCCTATCCTTGGCCCGAGAGGAACAAAAAGGTACAGTCGATTGATAGGCTTAACGGCACCCATGGGAGGAGGTGGAAATAAGAGAAGATCAAATGCCAATAGGAACAACAACAATCGCAACCAAAATAAATCGGAGAGTGGCAGAGGAAGATCAAGAACAGACCCCAAATCTTCATCTACTCGAATCAGGAACTCTCTGTTTGTGGAGGGTGGTCTTTTATCTGATTGGCAATTGGATTCTCGAGGTCCTTCTCTTATCTTCTTTCAAAAAAATTTCTTTGTGTCTGTTCGGTTGCTGGGATAATGAAAATGAGGAAAACAAACTTAAAGTTGTTTTTTTTTTCTTATTTAAGAAGTCTTATTGCACTCCAGAAAGTAAATGTTATTATTATCATCATCATCACCATCATCATCAAGTTCTATGAAGGTCAGTTTGGTGTTATAATAGTAAAAAAGGTTGCTTTTGGGTGTCCATTTGGAGGAAGAAATCGAAACATCAAATCGGTTGTCTTTGTGTAAATTAATTTCTTTGAAGGCGGATGTCGAGGTGGAATTGTGAAACATTTTCTTTTGGATTGTTGAATTGCAGGAAGGAGTAGAAATGGGAACTCAAATTCTGGGTTGAATTCTGATAGTGCAAAGGCTTCTGCTTCTAAAATTGGATCATCAATGAGGTCTGGTGGGAGTGCTATACGATATGAGTACCCTTCTCTCGATCTTCAAGTATGTTCCTTTTGCATACTAAAAGTTTGTTGTTCTATATGATTCGAGTCTTTATAAAGTTGACTTTTGTTCCCCTTTGTAGTATGTTCCCGTCGTTTTATCATTGTCAAACTGGCATTTGCACTGGGGTAGGTTTCTGGTTTCTATCGTTTTCAAGAAACTTGGAGTTTCTGTAAGAGGTTAGATGTTATAACAAAATTTTCATTTTTTTTCTGCTAGTTATTTGAACTGAAATAATTTGTTGCAGAAGAATGTTCTCTGCAGTATTTTCTTAGAGAAAGGAGTTTTTAAACATCTTTCATTCATGCCCTCTCCTTGAGGATGTAAGTAGGAAAACTTAGTGTAATATGAGCCATAATTACTGAAGATATCTTGGCAAATTAAAAAATTACTGAAGATGTCCCATTAAATAGCATGATGAGCCTTTCTTTTTCACATATTCTTTCCTTTTTTATTTTCTTCGGAAGGTCTCTGTTTCCCCTTTTTGCTTGCTTTTAGGAGCTGTGCTTTATTTGTTACTATACTTGAGAGTTGTGATGATGATTAACCCCAATATTTGACAATTTTTTCTTCCCTGCCCCTGGTATAATGAAGGTCAATATTGAAGCCTTCCTACTTTGCATAGTTAGTTTGATCCTTAGAATAATTCTCTCTTTCTGAGGAATAACTTGCATCAACATCTTATTGAAGTAAGGCAGCCAAAAAAGTAACCATATATACCGAGTAGATTCTAATGATAGTTTTTTATGTGGATTTCTGACAGGATCCAGAATCAGGTGTTCAGGTGGATGGGAGAGATAATAAAGTGGATAAGTCACATCCTATTGTTGTGGTTGATTCAAAGGAGACCCAAATCATTGCTTACATGGATCAAAATACACCTCCAAAGCCCAGTCATGTAAATTATATTTATGAATACAGTTCAGATTTTGTATTAGGTGATAGCACTCATAGAGGATTGAGTTTTGATGATGAATCTAAGGCAACCCCCAGTGGAATTGAATCATGTACAAAGCAAATGGGAGAGCAAGAAGGGGCATGTTCTGATTTATCATTCTTTGAGAAGGAAATGGATGTTGATTATAGTCATAATAATAATAACAAGGTTGATGATGAGGTGGTAGAAGAATTGCTTTCTGATGCATTATCCCCAAAGAAAAATTCAGGGGTTTTGTCAATTGGAGGTGTGAAGCTATATACTCAAGATATATCTGATGGAGAAACTGAAGAAGACTATGATGAAGAGTCCGTAGATGATGAAAGCTCTGAGACAACTGATCAAGAGGAGCAAGATGGAGTATATGGGAGTGATGCCTCTGAAATTTTGTCTGATGATGATTCAGATATTGATGAAGAGGTTGTGGAAGATTACTTAGAAGGAATTGGTGGGGAGGATAGTGTTTTAGATTCCAAGTGGTTGGCAGGTCAGGCTTTGGATCAATTGGATGGTGATAGTTCTAGAAGTTCTTTTGATGTGACACTAGAGAGGCTGGGTGGGATTGCTCTTCAAGATGCATCTAGGGAATATGGCATGCAGAAGTATCAGTCAAGAAAGAAATACTCTGCAGGTGCTGAAGATGCTTGGTCACCAGCTTTGGATGATCTTATGCTAATGAAGGATCCAAGAACTGCGTCTGCTAAAGGGAAGCATGTTGTCAAGTTTCCTCGCTCTTGGCCTTTACAGGAACAAAAGAGTAAAAACACCCGCAAATTACCTGGTAATGTTTGTTTATATATGGTTGTATCTATTAATATGCATTTACTCTTCACTATGACTATAAAATCATTTTTGAGTGCTTTTCTGATTGTGTCTGAAAGATTGTTCAATGTGCATAGGATTATGGAAAACTTTAAATGAAAGGAAAGTAAGGATAACAAAGAAATTGAATGGATAGAATATAAAGCTCCTTTTTGTCCTTTTCTTTTTACTGCTTGTTAAAAAATTATATTCTTTGTATCTAAACTACTTTTGGTATGTGAAAGAGATAAAGAGTATCCTAACTTTTTTTGTATTTATTTTTTTTTTGTTTTCTCATTCACATTAATGTTTTTGCTAACCATCAATCTCTCCTTGAGCTAAAAAAAACTGTAATTTCTTTGTAAAAGTTGGAATATGATGATTTATAGTTGCTTAGGTCTGCTAGGATCCTTATTTGACATGAACAGTTGAGCAGATTGGACTGTGAGTCAACTATCATATATTCAACCACTAGCCTGTGTGTTGGTGAATGTTAATACCTATTATTTTCTCTTTTTTCATTTAAATAGGGGGAGTAATTAAAATGTCAATAGTTTGCAGGCCTATTTAAAGATAACTTGATTTTGCTATCATGGTCTTTGTGGTACATTAACAGAAGTGAAGTTCAAATCATGTTATATGTTCTTATGATATGCTCACTCTCTAGGGGAAAAGAAGAAACATCGTAAGGAAATGATTGCTGTGAAGCGTCGTGAAAGGATGCTTCGTCGGGGTGTTGACCTTGAGCAGATAAATTCGGTAAAATGAAAAACTTTTAAGAGATTTAACAACCGTTTGTTTCCTTTTATTTTAGCTTAGATGATTATTGATGCCATTTGTTTTTTCATAGCATAGTTATCATGTTTATATGCAGCACACTCTAATAAGTTACAGGTTTATGCCATAGTGTTACTGTTCTTCATCTTCTTCCTTCACCTTTTGGGGTTTCTTAAACTGTAATTAAAAATTGAGATTTTTCATTTAATATTTTAGATATTTCAAAACATTATTGCTAGTTATAAGTGAATTGCCTTATCCCAACTGCGTTGCCATTTAAAGATTTTGATTAGGTCAGAAAATATTTGAAATAGATACAGAAAGTAACACATTTGAGAAAGAAGGGTGATAAGTGATTTGTTTTTCTCTTCATACAAGACAAGGAACCAAGTTGTGATTGCCTTTTGTGATCAAGCAGAAGAAATATTGTGCTGGTTTGACATTTCTCTTATTTCACTCACGTTAGCACATTTAACTGATTGTCCTTTTTTTTTTTACTAGTTTACATGAGAAGAGGTGATTGTAACTTTCTGAATAAATGTAAAGCAACTTAATAGAATAAGTGATAGAAGACTAACTGTCAATATTATTTATTAGTTGAACATTTAGAAGTTTGAGAAATTGCATCAAAATCGGTGAATAATTGAGCAACTCCACTAACATGCACATATTTGCTTCTCATTTCAATCTAGTATATAGGTGTTTTGCACTCTTTTGAGGGTTCAAGAAGTAAGCTGAAGTAATTGTAGGTGGTGGAAGATATTACAATTTTGTTTAAATAAATTATCAATGTCATTTTTAAACTTATGGAGAAGAGATGGAGGGAGAAAAATTTAAAATGGCAGAATATCTTGTCAATGGCTTCATGGTATGCGCTTAATATCTAGATTTAGCTGAAAGTTGTTTATAAGATTAAAAAAAAGTGTCTTTTTCTTAACAGCTAGGAGAAATAAAGTGATATATTTTATTTCTCATGTGTTTCTAATAGAGTACACACATATCCTTTTTATAGGATAATTACATGGAAACAAATAATAGAAAGAATCTACAAATTAGGAAACTATAAATCAGGAATAAATCAGACCTATAATTACAGCAGATTTTTCTCTTTTAAATCAACCAGATTTTTCTCCTTTCAAGACTTTTTAATGCTTTAATTAGAAAATTGAATGCTTAAATAATTTAATAGCGCAAGAATGACCTTGCTGTTAATGATTTTACTCAAGATATTATATGGTCTGAAATAGGATATAACGTCCAAATCTGTTCTATTTAACCTACTTTACATACTTGCTTCATTCTTGTTGTTAATTAGAACAGAGAAGGACCATGAATGATGGTTGGTAGTTTTGATGCAATATTAAATAATTCTATTAAAAGTAGGTAATGCACCCTGAATGCGAAATGGATGGTAAATGATCAGTTAAATGATTTAAGCTTTTCCATTAGTATTTATAAGTATAATTTTTTCTTCCAGTAGCTGCAGAGATATTTTGATATTTGTAGGCAAGATTAAATGTTATTAATGTCTTATATCACAAAAGAATTTTTTATTTGATCAATGCATAAACTTTAATTTGATATACATCTAATGTGAAGAATAAACTAGTGTGCAAGAAAAAAAGAATGAGTAGCATGAAATCTAAATGTATGAGAGGAATTTGGGGATTTGGGGGAAAGCTTAAACTATTACTTTCAACTCTTTAGCTTGGATGAGTCTTACTGTGGAAAGTATCTTATAATTCATTTTTCAACATTAAAAGGCTAATAAGGTAATTGACAAATAAAATATGATATATTTATATAAATTATTAAATTCGAAGTTGTGGAAAACTATAAAAATAAATAAAGTGGGATATGTGTCACTGTCTTAACTCCATTTGTAGAGTTTAAAAACTTTACTGGCAGTGTATTAGATAATAATCCAATTATATTATAGATTTGTGAAGCTAAAAGAGGTTACACTTGTCCTTCCTTGTAGACTATATTTAGAAATGCTCTGAGATGAGGAGAATTATTGAAGGAATTATTAAATGAATACTGGGTTATCACGGCTGGTTCAAGGCATTAACTGATCCGTATTTTGGTGACTTGTAGAAATTAGAGCAGATTGTTTTGGATGGGATCGATATGTTTGCTTTTCAACCCATGCATCATCGGGATTGTTCCCAGGTATGGATCTATGATTCACCTTTTGCAGTTAGGAATTGATTTTCATATTCAGCCTCCCCTTCCCCTCTTGTTTGCTGTATAATTTTTTTTCTCCTATCTCATGGGCGTGGATCAATTTATGCCATGAGACAGTGAGATGCAATTTTTATGTGACAATTTTAAGTTAGTGCAGTTCAATGGCTTGTTTTCATTATTATCAAATAAGGGATAAGGTCTATTCGGTTTTAAACTAAAGGCTATTACTGGGAAGAATGTTAGTATGCATGGAACATATTATCCACCAGCTTATTGGAAAAGCCAACTTCAGTTAGAATATGAGTGAGGAGCTTCTACTGTCAGAGACATGTATTAAAAAGTTTATCAATGTTTAAATATGGCTGATTCACCATCCCGTCAGCATGAATATAGTCATTAGGAAGTGAAAGACAACTTGCCTTAGTTAATTGTTGTGCTTTTTTCCAGTTAGCCTTAAGGCCTTAGGGCTGATGGTGCAGAATAGCTTTTAACCTGCTGGCCATTGCATATAACATTTTTGGGGCTTCCAAACCGTGAGGCAACTTTTTTTCTCTTTCTTCTAAAAAGCATTCTCCAACAAAATATGCTGCTAAGGAAATAAAAGGTATTGCTTCATATAAGTGGTTAGGCATACATCTGCTTGTTTTTATATTTTAAATTATGTCCGATAAACTATGTCTATAAATAGGTAAGTAGTAACTTTGCTTTTATTCTCTGGCGGTGATTTGGAAGAGTTGGCTTTTTTGATGGTTTACAAATGCTTGTGTTGGTACTTCAATGCTTACAGTGGTGATTTCCTTTACATCTTGTGATATTGACAGCCTTGTTTACTCATCATAATGGTTCCTTATCTGAAGTTCTCATTCTGTTTTCGTGAAGTACGTTTTTAGCATTTGGAATACTTTCTGCTATTCCATATTTCAACTTAGCACAAAATATGAGTTTAGATTAATGTGAACTTTGGAAAGTTAGCTTTCTTCAATCAAAGTTAAGGCCAATCAAGGAAAATATCATCAGCATTATCAAAGAAAACGAATTGTGGGATACAAAATGTTAGTGGTTGAACTCACGACCGGATTGTTTGGAACATGTCTTAAAGAATCCTGCTTTGAACTTGAAATTGGAGCTCTGACGAAAATCTACATCAAAGAAAGGCTTTTATCTTCATTTTTTTCAAGCTGATAACTGCTTTGGTTTTGCTGCTATTGGAGTATATTTGATGTGCTTTACATCTCAATTAGGTACGAAGATTAGCTGCAATTTATCACCTGTCTAGTGGATGCCATGGTTCTGGCAAGAAAAGGTAACTAGTATTTCTACTGTATGAGCAATTGTGCATGATGTAGAAATGGAATTTGATGTCTAAACTTGATGCCATTTCCCTTCACAGGTTCGTGACAGTGACACGCACACGGTACACATCCTTGCCATCTTCCAGTGACAAACTTCGCCTGGAAAAGGTTCCAAATTCCATTTTAACTACAATCTTGAGATTATGAACTGCAAGCAGAGGATTTTGCTTCTAAATTTTATTGAACTTTTATTTTATTGTTATTATTATTATTTTGCTTTGTTAGCCCTCTAGAGTTTCAGTATGTAATTGGACAATCACTTAATGACAACTTAGCAAACCTATAAGCCTTTCATTTTTTGGATTTCAGCTAATCGGAGCTGGTGATGAGGATGCAGGCTTTGCTGTTAATGAAGGCTTTAATATGAAGGCATTCGATGCAGGCAGAACAAGAGCACAGAAGGCTGCTAAAGGCAGTGGCTTCAAGAAAGTCAATTCTAGTAACGTTGGTAAATCAAATGAGAAAAAACAAAGTGGGAAAAAGGCTTCATATGCGAATCAACCTGTCTCATTTATATCAAGTGGCCTTTTGCTATCAGAAACTGTTGAGGTCAGAACTATGGATTCTGAGGGTACAACAGAAACTTCTGAACATAAGGGTACCATTAGCTCAGCAAGCATTGGTGCATTTGAGGTACACACAAAGGGTTTTGGATCCAAAATGATGGCTAAAATGGGATTTGTTGAGGGTGGAGGGCTGGGAAAAGATGGTCACGGTATGGCACAGCCCATTGAAGTCATACAGCGGCCTAAATCACTTGGGTTGGGTGTGAATTTCTCCGAGGCAAGCAGTGACTCAGAGAGGGTTTATCGTAAAACAGGTGGAGCTTCTGAAAATCCTATGAAAGGGTTTGGTGAGTCATCAGGGGGTCAGCACAAATCTTTCGGAGCATTTGAAAAGCATACCAAAGGTTTTGGATCCAGGATGATGGCCAAGATGGGTTTCGTTGAAGGTATGGGATTGGGTAAGGATTCCCAAGGCATTGTCAATCCTTTAGTCACTGCTAGGCTCCCAAAATCGCAAGGATTGGGCGCTAACCGATAGATGTCATAATACCTCAAATGAAGAAACAAAAGGCCAGGCTCAGCAACATTTGAATGGAACAGTTCTTAGGTTAATTCAATATATATCTAGTTCCTTACTAGCATTCACATTTACGCCTAAATTTACTTCCAGGTAAGGTAATAAAGCTTCTTGCCTTTGGGATCCTTTAATTTTTCTTGTTTCATTGGTTTTTACCGTCCCTTCGATTTCAATTGGTTTGGGGTTAAAAGAAAACCTTGATTAACCTTTCTAGGACAGCGATGTGGAATTTTATCCAGCATGTTGATAAAAGACGCAGGTCAAGTTGCAGAAGCATTAAATAAATAATATCTGTATGCGTTGGGAGCTCTTCAAGCCTTATTTTTAGGCATGGTTGTGACTCGGGGGATCTGTAAAGAACTCTGTTTTGAGTGCTTACCCATGTGACAGGTCAGTCAGAAAATGTGAAAAACGGTTTGATCAAATCACATAAACCTCCTTCTCAAAGTCTTTATTATGCTCTTTATTATTGTTTTTGTAGTAAGATATCTGCATTATTGCCCGTATGGTATACCTTTCATTCCTTGAGACATTCAATCAGAATATTATTTCCAGCTAAGGTGTATAAATTAGACAGATTCATGTACATTAACAGCTCACTTTTAACTCTAAAAATAGAATCTTGGATTCAATTTCCAAGCATTCCCTTTTCAAGCTTTCTTTACGAGAGCACTACATCTACGTGGCAATTTGACACAGTCAATGGCAAAGCAACCATATTTGTCCAAGCATGTGTGAGTGTGCCTGCTTGCCTGAATTTGATCATAAACATGAACACACTTTCCATAATTAGATTCAGCCTAATAAACTAATCCCAAATCCCAGGTTAGGCTTAAAGTATTCAAGAGTTGGGGGGTTTGTCAAATCCAGTTTGACATGTGGAAGGGAAAATTTTGGTCCATATAAATAAACTATTGGATTCGGAGATGGGATTGACCAACAGCTTTTGGTCTCTTCAAATTTTTATTACTTTCATTCCTTCACAACTTTTAACTAGTGAAGTGAATATTAACTCAGACGGCATGTATATTAAATAAATTTTTAAAAATTAAAAATTTAAAAGAATTTTTGTGTGTAATGTCTTTTTCAAAAGAATCAGTTAAGTAGATTAAGATTAAAATTTTAGGATATATTAAATATTAAATATATTAAATTTTACAATTAAATCAAACGTTCTTATATGGATAAATAGTTAACATAATTAATAAGAATTATTTAATTTTTTATTATATTAGTTATGTTTATTTTGGAGTGAGATATTTTTAAAAGAACAAAGAATAAAAGAAGCAAAAGAAAAAACAAAGTAAGAATGTATATGTGTATGTATATATTGTGATGAGTGATTCAAATTAACTTTTTGAAACAAAAATATAATTATCCTATAATTATATACTAATCTCAGATCAAATATTTAAATATCTATGTTAAAAATATTTAATTAGAGAAAATATAAAACAATTTCATATCTAAATAAATAGCCAAATAAAAACTCCATAAATGAAAAAAAAAAAAAAAGTCTCGGTACGGTGTCGGTAACTCGTTTACGGCTTAGCAGAAAAAGGCACAATGCCAAGCCAATCATATAAGACACGTTATCGTGCATTTCGTTGCTACTTTCTTTCTCTCGAAATTTCAGTTTCGTTGGAAAGAAAAAGGAACACCTTGAAGTTCTCTGTGTTTGGGCTACAAATTTCTTCAAAGAGACTCTTCGTTTCTTTCTCTCGCACAATTCTAATTCTTCTTCCAAAGGTCAGTCAGATCGATTCTTCCTTTACATAATTTCTTCAATATTACATGGACTGCTAGAATTTTGCTATAACCCTTTGTTTACTCGAAACCCACATCGATATTCACCTAAATCTTTGCTTACAAACTCATTTCTCGATCTGGTTTTTTTTCAGATCTGACATAATTTGGAATTAATGGGTAATTTTGGGATCTGGGTATTGACAATTTGCTTGATATTTCAATCTGGATATGGGTTTTATCTGCCTGGTAGTTACCCTCACAAGTATGTGGTCAGGGACTCTTTATCTGTCAAAGTTAATTCCCTAACTTCCATTGACACTGAAATGCCCTTTAGCTATTACAGTTTACCCTTTTGTAAGCCTGCAGAGGGTGTTAAGGATAGTGCTGAGAATCTTGGTGAGCTTCTCATGGGAGACCGGATTGAGAACTCACCGTATAGATTTAAGATGTACACTAATGAGACCGAGATCTTCTTGTGCCAATCTGGAAAGTTATCGGCTGATGATTTTAAGTTGTTGAAGAAGAGGATTGATGAGATGTATCAGGTTAACTTGATTCTCGATAATCTGCCTGCAATAAGGTATACTAGGAAAGAGGGTTATATGTTGAGGTGGACTGGGTATCCAGTTGGGGTTAAGGTTCAGGATGTGTATTATGTGTTTAATCATTTGAAATTTAAGGTGCTTGTTCATAAGTATGAGGAAACGAATGTGGCACGTGTGATGGGGACTGGGGATGCCAGTGAGGTTATCCCTACTGCTGGCAGTGGGGGATCTGATCTGCCTGGATATATGGTTGTTGGGTTTGAGGTGGTTCCTTGCAGCGTCCTTCATAATGGTGACTTGGTTAAGAACTTGAAAATGTATGAAAAGTACCCATCTCCAATTAAATGTGAGCCGTCTACTGTGTCAATGCCTATCAAGGAAGGTGAGCCGATTGTCTTCACCTATGAGGTTGCCTTTGAGGAGAGTGATATCAAGTGGCCATCTCGTTGGGATGCTTATTTGAAGATGGAGGGGTCCAAAGTCCATTGGTTCTCGATCTTGAATTCTCTTATGGTGATCACTTTCCTTGCTGGTATAGTCCTTGTGATTTTGTTAAGGACTGTTAGGCGGGATCTGACCCGGTATGAGGAGCTTGACAAGGAGGCCCAAGCACAGATGAATGAGGAGTTATCTGGGTGGAAGCTTGTTGTTGGGGATGTTTTCCGAGCCCCATCCAATCCTGCTCTTTTGTGTATTATGGTTGGGGACGGAGTTCAGATCCTTGGGATGGCAGTTGTAACAATATTGTTTGCTGCTCTTGGATTTATGTCACCAGCATCCCGTGGAACTCTTATTACTGGTATGTTATTTTTCTACATGATTCTTGGTATTGCAGCCGGCTATGTTGCTGTTCGTCTTTGGAGAACAATTGGCTGTGGTGATCACAAGGGATGGGTTTCCATCTCTTGGAAGGCTGCTTGTTTCTTCCCTGGTATTGCCTTTTCTATTCTAACCACCTTGAATTTCTTGTTGTGGGGAAGTCACAGCACAGGAGCCATTCCATTTTCTCTCTTTGTTATTCTACTTCTACTTTGGTTCTGTATCTCAGTTCCACTCACCCTAGTTGGTGGATATTTTGGGGCTAAAGCACCTCATATTGAATACCCTGTTCGAACCAACCAGATCCCTCGGGAAATTCCAGCCCAGAAGTACCCATCCTGGCTGTTAGTTCTTGGTGCTGGAACTCTACCTTTTGGTACCCTTTTCATCGAGCTTTTCTTCATCATGTCTAGCATCTGGATGGGGCGAGTTTACTATGTCTTTGGATTTCTGTTAGTTGTTCTGATCCTACTTGTTGTCGTTTGCGCTGAAGTATCTTTGGTGTTAACTTACATGCATCTCTGTGTGGAGGACTGGAAATGGTGGTGGAAATCCTTCTTTGCTTCGGGTTCAGTTGCCCTCTACATCTTCTTGTACTCCATAAACTATCTTATATTTGATCTTAAGAGTTTGAGTGGACCTGTCTCTGCTACTTTGTATTTAGGGTATTCCCTCTTCATGGTTCTGGCAATCATGTTTGCAACAGGCACAATTGGTTTCCTTTCTTCTTTCTGGTTCGTGCATTATTTATTCTCTTCGGTAAAGCTGGATTGAAGAAGCTTCTCCACACACAAGAATTGCAACATTGAAGAGGTAATTGGCTTTTGAAGAGGCTCGAGAGAAGAGAATTCAACCCTTAACATTAGTAAATCATCAGTCACTTGTTACTTTCTGCCTTACATTAATTGGAAACTTTAGTAGATGTAATAACAATAATTTCGCCGAGTTTTGCTTAATTTTTTGTTAGATATCTATGATGCGTGATAATGCAATATGAGTCTGAAACTGCATTCTGATGTGTCGGATATAGTTATGATCGGAACTTTCTTTGTGATACTTGTACTATTTACTTCGTTATCTTCAATCCGGCGTGCAATGCGCACAGTTCTCGATTTTAATTTAATATTTTTTTTTCCTTTACTCGTCTCCCAGCCTTGACTCCAAAAATGCGTTTAACTTCCTAAAATATGATTACTTCCGGTTATACTGAGCGACTCGTGTGTCTGTATTTTTTGTTTTATGTTCGATTCATGAAAAATCATATATGTATCATTTATAAAATATAAAATATTGTATTAAAATTTATATTGACATAATAAAAATAAAATATTTGTTAGGTTTTACTGAAGTTATATAATTTTTATCAAATTTTATTTTGTGTTATTTTCTTTTTTTATTTTTATTGTTTTTATATGAATGTTTAGGTTTATTTTCATTGTACCACTGTATACGGAAGTTGATGGTAGGGATAGTAGGAGTTAGTTCAAATTGATTTGGTTGAGGGAAATCTATCTACTTTGATTAAGTTGAATCGATTAATTCGGTTTCAATTAATAATTATGATTGATTAAAGTGTGTGGTTTATTCGACTAATTTGACTAATTTGATTAATTTTTTATGTTTAAAATTATTAATTGACTTATCGACTATTTAATAGATTTTTTAAATAAATTATTATTATTATTATTATTATTATTATTATCCTGAAATAATATCATTACTTATTAAGTTTAATTGATATAATTGATATATTATATTTGTAAAAAATCTCAATTAGAGCTGGAATTTGGGCACAAATACAAATAATCGAACTCAATATCTGAGTATGAGAATTGAGTTTTTTTTTCTTTTTATAAATGAATATTATTGAATGAATTTGAGTAACTCGAGTCTTATCTTAAAGTTGAGCTTAAATTGAAAAAAAAAAAACTTTGATCAAATTCAAGCGGAGTTTCTGTGAAGACCAAGAATTTTCGAAATAAATATAAGGTATCCGAGAAATTTAATTTGGATAAATGGAAATCCAAATTAAATAAGAAAATGGAGAAATAAATTTGGATATAAAGAAATCCAAAACTTAATAAGAAACAAAAATATATATTTTGATAGATTTATATAATGATATTATATAAATACGCTTTTGATAAATATATATTTATACATGGAATAAATACATATGTATTTTATTATACATTTATGTATATATTTAATATATATGAAAAATATATATATAGTACTTTAAAATCAAAGTATATATATATATATATATATATATAAATGGTTTATATGAAAAATATATAATTATATATATGTTTAATATTTTGATATATATAATTATAAATATATAAAAAAAAAAAAGAAAGAAATTTAGAAGCGGGAATCGGGATACCCGATTCCCAGCTTCTTCTTTCTCCTCTGTTATAGACAGAGGAGAAAGACCAATAAAAACCGTCGGCCCCTGTCGGCCAAAAGAGGAGGAGGAAGGAGAGGGTCGTCGTCGGCGAGCCGAGAGGGAAGAGAAGAAACGACCGGCGGCGACCCGAAGCGGAAAACAGAAGCGAAGCGAAAATGGGAGAAGAGAAAAACCGAAGGAAAAAGAGGAAAAGAGAAAAGAGGAAAGTGGCGGTGCCGGCCGGTCTAGGCACCGCCACCCCAACCCCGAGCTCGGTGGAGCTGAGGGGAAGCAAAAGAAGACCACTGGCGAGGCTACGAACGGCGGAGGGAGGAAGAAACGGAGGAGAAAGGAGCCGAAACCCATGCCACCAGATCCGGTGCCGTCGCCGGTGATGGGGCCAAACGGAGACCAGATCCGGCATCCTCGCAACTTCGGCAAGCTGTGGAGTGGCCGAACCGCCGGAATGGGTGGCCGCCGGTGACCGAACCGGTCAGCCAAAGTTGAACCGGCCAAGCCAAGCTTTGACCCGACCCGACCCGGTTTGACCCGACCCGACCCGGTTCAGGAAAAAAAAAAAAAAGAGAAAAAAAAAAAGAAAGAAGAAAAAGGAAAGAAAAAGAAAAAGGAAAAAGGAAAAGGAAGAAGAAGAAGGAAGAAAAGGTAAGAAAAATTGAGGAAAAATAAATTATTGATGTTATTGAATAATTTATGGTTATATTGATGTAGTGCATTAATATTGAAAATTGTAGCAAAACGAAAATGAGACGAATGGTGGAGTTCGGCAAGGCTCGGAAATCGGAAAGTGCGCTAAGCTTTGGCGAACAAGTAAGATACTTTTATAAAGCATTAGTAGCTTTATATTGTATGTGGGAATTATGATTTTTTTTGCGATGCATTTATTTAATTGACTTTAAATGGAATTATGATTTTTATATGATGCATCAATTTAAATAGATTTGCTAAAAAAAAATGCTAAGAGGACCCACAACTGATGGTGGGGGTCTTAGTAAGAGGTAAAATTGGTGAGAATCAACGGCTGCAAGTATAAATTGTGTTTCCCTTGCAGGAGGTTAGGGAAAATTAAGCCGTTATGCTGCCGAAATTTTTAGGAAAATAATTGAGGAAAAAGATTAAGTTTCTCACATAAATGGAATCTTGGAGATAATTATTGAAAATAAATATTGAAAGGATTTTATAGTATTACCGAAAGAGTTTGATATTGAAATCGATGAGAAGATAGATCGTTGAAAACGATAATGTGGTGAATTACATGGTTTAAAACCTTATAGAATCGATAAATCAAGTAATTGTAATATCACAAATGGTATCAAGTTGAGATTGAGGTGGAATTATTAATTAGACGGATCACGGATAAAAGTGATGATAATTATATGATGTGGCTTGGAAGAGAAGATCATAGTTGAAATTTCGATGGTCGAATGATTGGATTGTGAAGTTATTAACGGAGTAATGATTTCCAGAATTACCGAGTCCGGTTTCATGATTTTGAAATAATTTCGAAAGTGATAATATGGACAAATTCGAGAGATTGAAATGGAGATTTAATTACGACACAATCCGATCAATTATGGATTCAAAGAAATGAGTGATAAATATGTGAAAAGATGATTGTGCTTATAACCTTAGAATAGATCTGAATAATAAGATCGACAATTGCATAAGTTCGGATAAAATCATAAAGGCCACATGAAAATGGATTGAGGATTTAGATACGATTTTGTGATAGTAAATGAAATTGAACCTCAAATCAAAAATGATAAACATGTATCAATAGATCAAATCATAAATGGATTTGATAAGTGACTATCGATTTTGTGATTCTGTTATCCTCGATGTCGATTCTGGAATAGATATTGAAGGATGATATTATTATTTGCATAAATTCGGTAACTTGATGACTATTTTAGAAATTGATGTTTAAATGCTTATCAAAACTTAGAGGATTCATACTAATGATGCGATCCTAATATTGATGATGAAGTGTATAAATGATTATAATAGTCAATGACGATCAAGAAAGGGTATTGAATACCGAATGGTCTGAATACCAAGTGATTCGATTTCCAAATGAATTGAGTACTGAGCAAATTGAATACTGAATTAGATGAATAGTGAATGAATTGTATAGTGATTTATTGGTTGACAGAAAGAAAGTCTTGAAATCGAATAATTGATGGTGATAAAGTTAAATGAATCGCTTTAGCGTATTTGATGGAAACATTACCGAAGTTGCATACTGAAATGTTTTACAGCATCGCATTTAAACATGCCTTCTTGCAACTTGAAACATTTTAATAATGTTTATATGAATACTGAAAAGTATTGATTTGTTTTGAAATGAAAGTATATGGTAAATATATATATATATATATTTTGATATATGAAGTCTCATACAGAATTTTACCATATGCCTTACATGATATTGAAAAGAAAGCTATAGATTTAAATGTTTTATGAGACTGTAGGCACCCTAAAAGAATTAAATTCAATAAAGCATAGTGGAAACCGCCTAATTGGAGCTTTGCTCATTAGGCAGATAGATATGCTTGTCCGACAATAGTCGTGGACAGGTCTCAGTCACGCCTGATCAGTGGGGCTGAGAGAGATGAGGTCTATGGCCATAGATAGCGCCCTAGTTGGTTTCCAGGGGACGATATGATTTTCACTGCTAGCTACAGTGATTTAAGTCTTTATTGATAGAGAGATGATAGGGATCTAGCCTAGTCTCTAACAAATATGATATGAAGTCTAGAGTATGATTTTTATTGATATGAACTCTAGACTTGACATGATTTATACTGTACATGAAACAGATTTGAAATGAAATATGTTTTGAAACAGTACATGTTTTAAACATGTTTTAAAAGCCCATGAGATATGAATTCGACACTATATGATTTATATGTGATTTTGTGTCGAACATGGCATGATATGCGGTCTAGAGTATAGTTTGATTTGATATGAACTCTAGACCTGATATGATTTACAGTAAATGATTTAAAAGTATATGATAAATGATTTCGACACTTACATGATTTATATACGATTTTGTGTCGAATTTGAAACGACATGCGGTTTAGAGTATAGATTGATTTGATATGAACTCTAAACCTGATATGATTTATAGTATATGAAAAATGTTTTAAAACCGCACATGTTTTAGACATGCTCTGAAAACGAATACATGAATTGAAATTGAATATGTTTCTATTATGCCTTAAAGGCAACTTTTGAAAATGCATATGTTGAGCATGTCTTAAAATATATATGATATGATTTGAAATGATCGCGGTTTATACAGAAAAATTACATGAATTGCATATTAAACCCTGATATGATAATATGCTTAGTATATGAGAATTCCATGAGGAATGTCATGACTCGGTGGTAACGATATTTCGTCTATATGGGGTCATGATATGTTATGAAACATGAATATAGAAATACACGAAGAGAATTATGACTGGGTACCACCGTGATCATGATCCACAATACGAGAATTGATAAGAGATGATAGAATACAGAAATATGATTATGAAGTGAAAAGTAAATATGAGAATCGATATGAGATGATAACATACCAAAGTATGATAATGAAATGAAAAGTGAAAATGAGAAGTGATAATGAGATGTATCGATGAGAAAGGATTAACTGTAATTGCATCATTGCAAGTTTAAGCCTTGCAGTTTAAGACAGTGTAATCCTACTTCTGTATTTATATTAGTATCTTACTGAGCCGTGGTTTTGCTCACCCCACTAAATTTCATCTCTTTCAGATTATTGAAGTTAACATCTGCCGTGTGAGCTGCTAGGTGGGCATCGGAGACGGTGTATGGACTTGGTACTAGTTTCCGGAGGTATATGTTACTTATAAATACTTGTTTACATGTAAGACTTAAATTGATGCACAGTACATATTCTGTTTAACAAGTCGGGATGTAACTAAGAACCGTTTCCGTGTTTGTTTAATATTTAAATGGAATGACTATAAGTCACCTAGGTAGTATAGTAACTACACTGACACCGAATACAAACCTTAAAATGGAAAAGAAAAATTTAGTCCATAAATTTGTAGACTAAGAAAAGTATAAGAATCGAGTGAAAGTCGCGGTCGTCGGGTCGTGACAGTTTCGAACTTCAAATTTAAAATTAAACTCTAATATCTCATTATATGCTCAATTCAACTTACTTATACTTCTAATCAAAGAAATAATGATTGATGAAATCAGATGTCGCACTTAAGAGTCTCTAAATTTATTAAGTAATCAACTATCCAAAAAATTTTAACCAAAACAATGATAAAAGAACATCTTGATCCCGTTAGGGAAAATTGTAGCATGTTACGAGGATTGAATTTGAGTCCAAACAATCTCAACTCCATCCTAATTATATAAAAATACAAAATATTGTTATTTTTAATCATAAGTTGAAATTGCATATACTATATTATGAAAAAAAAGTCGAATTATATGGATATGGATAGTCCTTGTGCTACCTCAAAATTTGAAATTTAATTCTTTTGATATAATTTAAAAGAATTGAGTTATTTTACTATTTTTAATTTAATAATCTTAGTCTTGCAATTAAAATAGTCCTTTAAAGCATTGTTAATTTTGCATTCATAGTTGTTGACCATGCTAACGCGACATTTTGATTAAATTTATAAGAGGACTCAATTCCTTCAAATTATATATTGCAGTGACTAAATTTCAAAATTTAACATAATACAAGGAAAATTCATATAATTTGACCTATAATACCGAGAAAAAAATTATTTTTTTTTATTTTTATATCTTTGTTCTCTATAACTCAACCCATTCTCTCTTTAATTTTGTTCTACCAGTTCCATTTTTTAAGATTTGAGCTATTGATAGTATTATCAACCATTGTCCACCATTTTTGCTTCTCTCTCTTATTCTCTTTTTAGGAGAACAAAAAAAGTTCCTCTATATGTCGATATACTTGTTGAAATTTTAGAAAAAAATGGTAAAAAATATACTAAGTGATAGAAAACTATTGAGCATTTGTTGGTTTTGGCTTGAAGTTACGCTATGACACTACCTAGAGAGTTTGGGGTTAAGTGTCAAAGTATTGTTCAGAAATATCAAGCAAGTGGTGCAGTCTGACGATCTATAGTCAGAATTTGGAAAAGAAGTGAGAGTCGATTAGTAAGATGTAGTTAGAAAGAGAAGGGTTAAGTTAGAAAGACAAGAAAAATGAAAGTGAAGATTGTTTTTAGAAAGCTTTTATAGGTTAAAATATATAGATAATCCTTTTATTATGTTAAATTTTGAAATATAATCTTTAAATATATAATTTGTTTTAGTATTTGAATTTAATATTATGAATTTAATCAAAATATCACATTAACACGATCAAACAGTATTAATGTAGCCTAACAGATTAATCTAATTACAAAATTGAGATTATTAAATTAAAAAAAATAAAAGACTTAATTTCTTTAAATTACATTACGGTAACTAAATTTCAAATTTTAAAATGTTACGAAAACTCCATATAATTCAACCAATAAAAAAAATAAAATAATGTGGGATAAACTATGCTTTGAGCTTAAAAATCTCCACTCAAGCTTGGCCCGAGGCGGGCAGGCGGACAACGTGCAGCAAAAAATAAAACAAAGAAAAAACTTATGGTGTCTGTTGATCCGTAAGCAATCAACTACCTTTTCAACTTCAATTGAAAGCCTCTCTTTCATTTCCCCCCTTCTCAAAGAGAGCAGCGAAAATGTTGCCAACTTCTTCTACTACTACTACTACCTCACTCACATCTCTTCATCCAGTGCTTACCAATTATAATGCCTCTCCAACTCACTCTCTCAATCCATCTTTTCTTTCTTTCTCTTCCAAGACTTCTTATTCATATCTTTCTCCTCTCTCTATTGGTCTCCATAGCAAAACCCATATCAGGATTAACCCAAAATCCAAGGTTTTTCTCTTTTCAAAAATGGCTTCTTTTCCTTTTGTTTTTCTTTTTTAAGATATAAGTGTTCATTTTCTTTCCTTTTTTTTTTGGCAGGATTTGAGGGTAAGTTGTTCAAAGAGTGAACCTTTGAAGGTGATGATATCAGGTGCCCCAGCATCAGGTAAAGGCACCCAGTGTGAGTTGATTGTACAAAAGGTAACTAATTTTAAGCTTAGTTTACTTCAGTTCCATACGTCAGTTGTGGTTTCAATGCAAATATGCCTAGTAATTGATTGCAGATTATATATATGATTTTTATAATTATTGAGCTAATAGCAGCCATGGAATCAAATGTATGCAAATGTTTGCACAATTTTGATTGCTTTGTACACCTTGTCAAATCTAATGGTTATGGGTTTTAGTTTTTACGAAGGCTTGATTAGGATTAATTGCTACGAACTACTTTGTTTTCTTTCATGAATTAGTTCCTCAATAGCATAATTTTCTCTAGTAAAATTTTTTATGCTTAAATGGATAAACGTGAAGAATATATATGCTAACATGGGTTGCTTTGCTTTCAAAAATATTGTTTAGTCTTTCCACAAGAGGTGATCAGCTCGTGACTGGTTGGATAGCCAGCCTTTGCAATAAAATTTGATGATGGCCTTTACTTTTTCTTGACATAATATTGAAGATAATATTGTTTTCTAACTGGGTTGGGTCTTAATGATTCATCTTATTGGGTAGAATATATCAATTGCCATCTTATAGCTTTCTGAACAGAGTGGAATTTGTGAAAAGGATATTTTTTAATGAAAACATGTGAAACATTTTACTGAATTATTATAATGTATGCAACATTTTTTTTTATCTTGTCAAATATTTGTTGATGTAAACAAGCAATTATCTAAGAGAAATGGATCAACTAAAAGTTAGAATTTTATAAAGGAAATTAAAAGGAATAACTGTTGTTTTCCCCTTTTGGTTCTATAAAAAAGACAACCTAGTGTTTTCTTCAAATTGCCACTGTGGGATACACAATGTTATACCTTTTTATTTTGTGCTTTTAAAACAGGATTCACTCTTAATGCATCAATTACTCGATTCTTCTTATTAAAGAAGTTTGTTATATGTCTCGGTCTATGCATGTAAATGGTTATTCTAAGTACTTCATTTTGGCAGTTTGGATTGGTGCATATATCAACAGGGGATCTTTTAAGGGCTGAAGTATCAGCTGGGACAGAAATTGGAAATAAAGCGAAAGAATTCATGAATGCTGGGTGTTTGGTTCCTGATGAAATCGTGACGGCTGTAATACATTAACCTAGCCACTTAAATCATATCAATCTTCATCCTTTCTTTTATGCTCAAGAAATAAAATATTTCCCTTTCACTTTGTAGATGGTGACAGCCAGATTATCACGTCAAGATGCTAAGGAGAATGGGTGGCTTCTTGATGGATACCCAAGGAGTTTTTCCCAGGCACAAAGTTTGGAAGAATTGAATATTAGACCAGATATCTACATTGTATTGGATGTATGTATCTTACATGCTTATGTTGGTTCTGCTTTACTGTTCAAAAGTTGTTTGAAATTTACTGAATCTGAAAATATTTTCTGAAGGAATATGTAATTCTTTAATTCACATAATGAGTATGTACAGGGACTTAAATAGAGGTTTCTGAAGATCCTACAATTTTAGGAAACTAAAAACATAGAATCCCATATAATAGGGAGACTAAAATAGGAAACAAATCAGGAAAAATAACACTACTCAAATAAATAAGGAAACAGAATAATTCTAAATCTTCAAATATTTCAACACTCCCCCTCAAGCTGGGCTGAAGATATCAATCATGCCAAGCTTGGAGTTTAATGAATCAAAGACCCTTCTTGGTAAGGCTTTGGTGAGAATATCAGCAACTTGGAGACTTGTAGGTGTGTACTGCACTTCTATGATTCCTGATTCAATCTTCTCTTTAATGAAGTGTCGATCAATCTCAACATGTTTCATCTTGTCGTGATGTACAGGATTCTTTGCAACGCTTATGGTGGATTGATTATCACAGTATATGTTCGTAGGTTCTTCACTAGCGATGTGAAGTTCACTAAGAAGCCTTCTTAACCATATCCCTTCACAAATACCATGAGCCATTGCTCGGAATTCAGCCTCTACGCTGCTTCTAGATACTACACTTTGCTTCTTGCTCCTCCAAGTAACTAGGTTACCCCAAACATAAGTACAATATCCAGAAGTAGATCTCCGATCACTAATAGAGCCTGCCCAATCTGCATCACAGAATACTTCAACTTCTCTTAATGGAGATCTTTTAAAGAACAATCCCTTGCCTGGAGAGAACTTGAGGTATTTGAGGATTTGGTACACTGCTTCCACGTGTTCTTCATTTGGCTTGTTCATGAATTGACTAACCACACTAACAGCAAACCTAATATCTGGTCGAGTATGGGACAAGTATATAAGTTTACCAACTAACCTTTGGTACCTTTCTTTATCGACCGGTCCA
Source organism: Heritiera fomes (assembly GCA_032173925.1). NCBI lineage: Eukaryota > Viridiplantae > Streptophyta > Magnoliopsida > Malvales > Malvaceae > Heritiera > Heritiera fomes. The sequence continues at coordinate 38,703,344 of JAPDPM010000002.1, read as the reverse complement.
CAATCTTTCTTTGCTCCAAGTTTGGTTGAAGAATCCATTGGAGTCTCTGCAGGTTTGCTTCCAAGCATTCCAGTTTCCTCAAGAAGATCCAGGACGTATTACCGTAGTGAGATTGAAATGCCTTTCTTTGATCTAGCCACTTCCATACCTAGGAAGTATCTAAGGTTCCCAAGATCCTTGATCTCAAACTCTTTAGCCAGCCGTTGTTTGAGACTAGTCATTTCTTCAACATCATTTCTAGTCACAATAATGTCGTCAACATAAACAATAAGAACGACAATTTTATCTTGAGGAGAATGCTTCACAAATAGAGTGTGGTCAGCTTGACATTGATAATAACCATACCTCTTGACTGCCTTTGTGAACCGATCAAACCAGGCCCGTGGGGATTGCTTGAGTCCCTATAGTGACTTCTTCAATCTACACACTTTATTGCCTGAAGTCATATTTTCAAATCTTGGAGGAATCACCATGTACACCTCTACTTCAAGATCACCATTCAGAAAGGCATTTTTGACATCTAGCTGATATAATGGCCAATCAAGGTTAGCAGAGAGTGACAATAAAACCCGAACAGTGTTTAGTTTTGCAACAGGGGCAAATGTCTCTTGGTAATCAATCCCATATGACTGAGTAAAGCATCTTGCAACTAGCCGAGCTTTGTACCTGTCTATGTTCCCATCTTCCTTGTATTTTATGGTAAAGATCCATTTACATCCCACTGGATTCTTTCCACTGGGAAGACTTGTCAACTCCCATGTTCCATTCTTTTGAAGTGCATGAATTTCTTCCCATACCGCTTTCTTCCAATTTGGGCTTTTTAGGGCTTCATGTACATCTTTTGGAATCTGCACATTATCAAGATTGGAAACAAATGCATGGAAGGTAGGGGACAATCCCTTGTAAGAGATGTAATTGTGCAAAGGATATTTAGTGCATGATCTCACACCCTTCCTCAAGGCTATAGGTTGATCCAAATCAGCGATAGAAACATCACCATGTAGAAATTCAGTTTCAATGTTACCTGTACTGGGCATTGAATTTGGGTTTGATTCTTGGGTCTGCTGTAGAGGTGCACTTGTTTCTATCTCTTCATGGCCAGCTTTTCTCCTTGAGTAGACACGAAGTTCCTTTGGATTAGCTGATTGTTGGATCTCAGATTGTGGTAGAATTTTTGGGTTAGGCTTTTTGAATTGTGGCAGATTTTGTCCTTCAGATTGTGATGTAATTTCTTGGCTTGGATTTAGGATCTCTGGACTGATTGGATTTAGGGTTTCTGGACTGATTGGATTATTATCAGGAGATAAATTTAGTGTGGTTCTTGTGTTTTCAACATCCCAAAGATGACATTCCCTCATAAATTCACTCTCCCCCTGAATGGCAGATTTGGAATAAAATGGTTTTTGTTCAAAGAAGGTGACATCCATGCTAAAATAAAATTTGTGTGTGATTGGAGAGTAGGATTTGTATCCTTTTTGATTCGAAGAGTATCCTAGGAAGATGCATTTGATGGCTCTAGGATCTAATTTGCCTTGGGAATGTTGATGCACATGAACAAAAGATGTACAACCAAACACTTTGAAAGGAAGAGAATGTATTACGCTTGTGTGAGGATAATTTTGGAGAAGGACATTGCAAGGTGTTTGGAACTTAAGGGTTCTTGAGGGCATTCTGTTAATAAGGTATGCTGCTATGAGTATTGCTTTCCCTCCAGAAGTGTTTTGGAACATTTGAGGTGAACATGAGTGATCGAGCAACATCAAGCAGGTGTCTGTTTTTCCTTTCTGCTATGCCATTCTGTTGGGGTGTGTCAACACAAGAACTTTGATGAATTATCCCCTGATTTGATAAAAAATCACCAAGAATAGAATTGAAATACTCTTTTGCATTGTCAGTCCTTAAGATTTGGATTTTGGTTTGGAATTGGGTCTGGATCATGTTGTTGAAGTTTTGAAAAATTTTACAAGCTTCTGATTTTTCTTTCATTAGGAACACCCAAGTGAGTCTAGTATGGTCATCAATAAATGTTCTGAACCAATGTGAACCTGTAATATTTTTTGTTCTAGAAGGACCCCAAATGTCACTATGTACCATAGAGAAAGGATGAGAACTTTTGTATGGTTGATTGGGGTATGAATTTCGAACATGCTTTGAAAACTGACAAACTTCACATTGGAACATACTTGGATTTTTATTAATAAACAAAGAAGGAAAAAGTTTCTGGAGATAAATAAAATTGGGGTGTCCTAACCTATAGTGCCATAACATAATAGCACTTTCATTGTTGATAGAAGAAGAAAAAGAACATGGAATAGACGGACTCGAAGTGGTAAAACAATCAGCTTTGTGAACTTGTCCCTTGGGAGAATTGTCTGGTTGAATGAGATAGATACCTGAACACATCCTAGCATTGCCAATTATCTTCCCAGAATCCAAGTCCTGAAAGAAACACATAGATTTGTCAAATTTGACATGACACTTCAAATCTTTGGTCAATTTGCTAACTGATAATAAGTTACTATTGAGATTAGGAACTAATAAAACTGAATCAATAGTCAAGTCCTTTGTGACCACCACAGAACCTATTCCAACCACCTTTGAAACTGATCCATCTGCAATCTTTACTGTCCAGTTCTCATGACAAGGTTTAAATGTAGTGAAAAGTGTGGGATTACCCGTCATATGGTCTGAAGCTCCTGAGTCAACAATCCATGGACTTGATTCCTGTTTCTTTGCATTGAAAGCACTTAAGAAATTACCTTTGTGCGACGACCATGCAGTTCCAATAGCTAGATTTGTGGGGGCTGACTGGGGCTGACCGAATAATTTTTGCAGTAATTCCAGTTGTTTCTTGCTGAACAAAGATGGTTCAACAGAATAACCCTGTTCTGGTTTGTTATCAGCTGAAACCATATTTCCTTTGCTTTCAGAAGTTCCGCCACTTGCTGTAGACATGACTACTGGGTGTTGAATGACTTGTTTTCTGGTATCCATTCCAGTGAGATTTTAAGATGAATTTCTGACAAAGATTTCAGGCTCTGATGCCATGAAAATATTTTCTGAAGGAATATGTAATTCTTCAATTCACATAATGAGTATGTACAGGGACTTATCTAGAGGTTTCTGAAGATCCTACAATTTTAGGAAACTAAAAACATAGAATCCCATATGATAGGGAGACTAAAATAGGAAACAAATCAGGAAAAATAACACTACTCAAATAAATAAGGAAACAGAATAATTCTAAATCTTCAAATATTTCAACAGAATCCTACCTAATGGAAAGTTTCTTGAGACACTGACTAGGATAGCACTTCACACAACAGCTTAGAAAAGAGAATTTAGGGAAAAAAAAAACAAATAGAAAAAAATGGAACAGTCCCATGTTGGACACATACCTAAGTCCAAAATTTACACCCACGTTCGAGCATCTTAGGCTTATACCATAGTGGTTGAAAATCATATGTTTGTTACTTTTCCATCAAATGACTTTGTGGCAATAATGATATTATTCCTAAAGTAGTGCATAAGATCTCAATTTAATGCTATGATGTGTTTTTCCACAAACACTTGGAGAGAACTTCTTTTCTTTTGCATCTATATATCTTCTATTTAAATTGCCTCTTAAAATCTTAACTGAAAGGGTAGATAGTGATCATATTATTTTCAATCTCTTACAACTTCATTGCATTTCATTTAAGTAGACAACTATTGCTGAAAAACATGCCTTTTACATTTATTTTATATCTTAATGTTCAGGTTCCTGATGAAATTCTAATCGACAGATGTGTTGGTAGAAGGCTAGACCCAGTGACAGGGAAAATTTATCATCTGAAAAATTTCCCTCCTGAGTCAGATGAAATTAAAGCAAGACTAGTTACCCGTGCTGATGACACAGAGGAGAAAGTATGATTCTATATTACCGTTATCATTCTATACTATGATTCTATATTACCGTTATCATTTTATATTCACTCATTATCTTGCTATTCCATTTGCTTAGATAAAAAGCTTCAAGATGTTGTATGAATATAACATGGCAGATGCAATTGCATGGCCAACATATATCTGGCTTGGTATTCATCATCATGCATAATATTAATTATTGCAAGTGGTTTGTCTTAAATTCTTGAAGCACAGACTTTTTCACTGCAAATGTAGATAAAATTATTCAGTTCAAATAATCTCCCCTATACATTCATAAAGCCTGTTACATGAATTGCAAGGGAACTTGCATTAGCAATCTGAACTCCTTTCTTAATATTCTGGTTTGGACTCATTTAAGAACTAATAACAGGCTGTATTGATGGTTATTTACAAATGCTTTATTTTCACATTATTGTGTGGACATGGAGAAAGTTCAAAACCAGTGATCTCACTTTAAACTAGACCATCCTGAAGAACCCTATGTAGAGCATAATTTGACCTTGAAACATGTTTAAATAAATTTTTCCTGTGGTAATGCTTGCATGTCAGCAGTTTAACCTTTAGCACAACAGCCAGAAAAACTGTAGAAATTTCCAACGAATTGAGTCTTGCAAAGTACTTACTTTTCAGAGTTGCTCATGCTGTTGTAGTGCTTCTAAGTTCCTTTATGCCACTGACTTGAAGCTAATGCAAATGCCTCTCTTAGACCTATTATTGATTGGAGGATCATCAAGGATTCCCCCCCACCTCTCTCTCTCTCTCTCCGACCAAAGGAAAGAAGAGATAGGGCAAACTATTGTGGGAAAGCTGCATGTACCATATTTGTATGATGGATATTTGCTTCATTTCATGTAATGTAATTTACCTTGTGCTCTTGTTTTCGCCATGTAACATCTGCCCCTTCTTTTACCCTTTTTTTTTTCATTTAGGTGAAGTCACGCCTAGAAATATACAAGCAAAATGCAGCAGTGATCTCATCCACTTACACCGGCATAACTATCAAGGTTTGATATGTTTAACTGCTTTCATAGTAATATTTTGCTAGTACTTTTATTATGATTGTGTATGAATTTTTTCCCTGACAGATTGATGGAAACCGTTCTAAAGAGATAGTTTTCAAAGATATAGACACCTTGTTATCTCAACTGCAGAAGTATAAAACAGCGAAATCAGGTACGTAAACAAATTTCAAGTTTTGCAGGGCATGATCTTGCTTTGCACTTGGTGTATTCAATTGAAACTTTTTCTTGACCTTCTTAAGCTTTATCAATGGCTGTTCTGGAACTGAAATTTTTGTAAAAGTTATTAGTTTTTAGTGATATAGTATTGAATTTCTCATTTGAGGGGAATTATTTGGTTGAGATAAGCATAGGACTGCACTGTTTTATCAGCTCCTCTCGATTAAACCTTTAGATCATTCAAATATTTTTTTCATCCTATCCACCACTTGTATTCTTACCGAGTGATAAGCCTGTTATTTTTGTGAGGGACCATCTATGAGAGTCTTTTAATTATCTTTAAAATATGGATGGTTTTTTTCATGTCTGTCTACATAAACCTGTTTAAAAGACTTGGAAGGAAGTCATTCGAAAAGATACAGTTGCATGAGAGTTGGAAGAACGCATTGTATTGGATAAAAATGAGTGGAGGAGGAGAATTCATGTTGACGGCTTAGAGTGGCTTCATATATTGGTTTATGTAGCCTACTCTAATTTATTGGAATAAAGGCTCTGATGATGATGATGATTTTTACATAGACCTGTTTCCTTCTTATGGATATATATTATTCTATAAAGTATAAATCCAAGTACTTAATACTGGTTTAATCTTTGATCGTATCAGAAGTTAGATGCACCTCTCTTGAATGTGAAAGACTAGCCCATGGACTTGAATTTATAACAAAGAAGGATTTTAATCGTTATATATCCTTGTATTTCCTTGGGAATGCTTATACTGAGATTCTTATGGTTTAAACTGTCTCGGTGATTAAAATTGAGTTTATTGTCTGTGGATCATTTTCTATCTTTGATTTGGGCCTGCTATCTAAGCTGAAACTAGATATCTTCTGCCAGTTAGTCTAGATAAATGCTGACAGATCCCTGTTTTGTTACATTGTTTGCTTCTATACCTTAAATGTCAATTTCTGTACTCACACTTTCACCTTGTTTTGACACTTTTCAACTTCATTGCATGATTTTGTACTATTTGTCGATTACAGACATTTTACCTATATTTCCTCATAATTTCAAATTCAGGATAGTTTTTTGAGTAAAGTACTGTTTAATATATAGATCACTTAATGATTATCGCTTGTATGAGTAACTTCAATTTGAGCCTGAACATAGAAACCTTACACCATGTGCGCTTAACTATAGCCTCTGTTATCCATCTTTACTTTTTCTGCTTCCTTCTTGGTTCCAGCAAAACCAGTTCTTCAAACTGAGACCCATTTAGATCAGGCATCTTCAAACCAGGTAAATGGTTATACAATTTGTATAGTGGTGATCTGTACTTCTGAATCTGAAATTTTTAATTTAATGAAAGTGCCAATTAGCTTACTATAATGGTTCTTTCTTGACTGTATTAAGAACAAAGAATCAAATCCTTCCTTCACCTTGTTAGAGGAAGGTTAAACGAAATGCAGGGCTATCCCTTGCATCACTTAATAATGGGTTAAGGAATAACAAGAATCGTTTTCACTCAAAGTTGCAGTTCCAATCTTACTTTCTTTAGCTTTTGACAGGACAAATGGAGAGGAATTCCTACTAGATTGAATAATGTTCCTCACTCCAGAGAAATCAGAAATTATTTCTATGATGATGTGCTACAAGCCACGCAGAGAGCTGTAAATGATGGGAGAACTCGATTAAAGGTCAGATATTAGTACTCGATTTAGTTGAACGGAATTACCTTGCAATAGAAATTAAAATAACTTTTTTTTACTGGCACGTGAATAGTATGGTTCTTTCAGTTATGCTTTCTGAATCAAGATTATAACATCTATCTGTTATGGATCCTCTTATATAACAAGGCATTCACCACAGGAGGGAATTCTTTGAACTAGCCATAAATCAGGGGCACATGTTTAAGACAGTTTGGGCTTGTTAGACAAAAGGTTATGTTGAAATATTTGAAGATTTAGAATTATTCTGTTTCCTTATTTATTTGAGTAGTGTTATTTTTCCTGATTTGTTTCCTATTTTAGTCTCCCTATTATATGGGATTCTATGTTTTTAGTTTCCTAAAATTGTAGGATCTTCAGAAACCTCTATTTAAATCCCAGTACATACTCATTATGTGAATTGAAGAATTACATATTCCTTCAGAAAATATTTTCTTGGCATCAGAGCCTGAAATCTTTGTCAGAAATTCATCTTAAAATCTCACTGGAATGGATACCAGAAAACAAGTCATTCAACACCCAGTAGTCATGTCTACAGCAAGTGGCGGAACTTTTGAAAGCAAAGGAAATATGGTTTCAGCTGATAACAAACCAGAACAGGGTTATTCTGTTGAACCATCTTTGTTCAGCAAGAAACAACTGGAATTACTGCAAAAATTATTCGGTCAGCCCCAGTCAGCCCCCACAAATCTAGCTATTGGAACTGCATGGTCGTCGCACAAAGGTAATTTCTTAAGTGCTTTCAATGCAAAGAAACAGGAATCAAGTCCATGGATTGTTGACTCAGGAGCTTCAGACCATATGACGGGTAATCCCACACTTTTCACTACATTTAAACCTTGTCATGAGAACTGGACAGTAAAGATTGCAGATGGATCAGTTTCAAAGGTGGTTGGAATAGGTTCTGTGGTGGTCACAAAGGACTTGACTATTGATTCAGTTTTATTAGTTCCTAATCTCAATTGCAACTTATTATCAGTTAGAAAATTGACCAAAGATTTGAAGTGTCATGTCAAATTTGACAAATCTATGTGTTTCTTTCAGGACTTGGATTCTAGGAAGATAATTGGCAATGCTAGGATGTGTTCAGGTATCTATCTCATTCAACCAGGCAATTCTCCCAAGGGACAAGTTCACAAAGCTGATTGTTTTACCACTTCGAGTCTGTCTATTCCATGTTCTTTTTCTTCTTCTATCAACAATGAAAGTGCTATTATGTTATGGCACTATAGGTTAGGACACCCCAATTTTATTTATCTCCAGAAACTTTTTCCTTCTTTGTTTATTAATAAAAATCCAAGTATGTTCCAATGTGAAGTTTGTCAGTTTTCAAAGCATGTTCGAATTCATACCCCAATCAACCATACAAAATTTCTCATCCTTTCTCTATGGTACATAGTGACATTTGGGGTCCTTCTAGAACAAAAAATATTACAGGTTCACATTGGTTCATAACATTTATTGATGACCATACTAGACTCACTTGGGTGTTCCTGATGAAAGAAAAATCAGAAGCTTGTAAAATTTTTCAAAACTTCAACAACATGATCCAGACCCAATTCCAAACCAAAATCCAAATCTTAAGGATTGACAATGCAAAAGAGTATTTCAATTCTATTCTTGGTGATTTTTTATCAAATCAGGGGATAATTCATCAAAGTTCTTGTGTTGACACACCCCAACAGAATGGCATAGCAGAAAGGAAAAACAGACGCCTGCTTGATGTTGCTCGATCACTCATGTTCACCTCAAATGTTCCAAAACACTTCTGGGGGGAAAGCAATACTCATAGCAGCATACCTTATTAACAGAATGCCCTCAAGAACCCTTAAGTTCCAAACACCTTGCAATGTCCTTCTCCAAAATTATCCTCACACAAGCGTAATACATTCTCTTCCTTTCAAAGTGTTTGGTTGTACATCTTTTGTTCATGTGCATCAACATTCCCAAGGCAAATTAGATCCTAGAGCCATCAAATGCATCTTCCTAGGCTACTCTCCGAATCAAAAAGGATACAAATCCTACTCTCCAATCACACAAAAATTTTATTTTAGCATGGATGTCACCTTCTTTGAACAAAAACCATTTTATTCCAAATCTGCCATTCAGGGGGAGAGTGAATTTATGAGGGAATGTCATCTTTGGGATGTTGAAAACACAAGAACCACACTAAATTTATCTCCTAATAATAATCCAATCAGTCCAGAAACCCTAAATCCAATCAGTCCAGAAACCCTAAATCCAATCAGTCCAGAGATCCTAAATCCAAGCCAAGAAATTACATCACAATTTGAAGGACAAAATCTGCGACAATTCGAAAAGCCTAACCTAGAAATTCTACCACAATTTGAGATCCAACAATCAGCTAATCCAAAGGAACTTCGTGTCTACTCAAGGAGAAAAGCTGGCCTTGGAGAGATAGAAACAAGTGCACCTCTACAGCAGACCCAAGAATCAAACCCAAATTCAATGCCCAGTACAGGTAACATTGAAACTGAATTTCTACATGGTGATGTTTCTATCGATGATTTGGATCAACCTATAGCCTTGAGGAAGGGTGTGAGATCATGCACTAAACATCCTTTGCACAATTACATCTCTTACAAGGGATTGTCCCCTACCTTCCATGCATTTGTTTCCAATCTTGATAATGTGCAGATTCCAAAAGATGTACATGAAGCCCTAAAAAGCCCAAATTGGAAGAAAGCGGTATGGGAAGAAATTCATGCACTTCAAAAGAATGGAACATGGGAGTTGACAAGTCTTCCAAGTGGAAAGAATCCAGTGGGATGTAAATGGATCTTTACCATAAAATACAAGGAAGATGGGAGCATAGACAGGTACAAAGCTCGGCTAGTTGCAAGAGGCTTTACTCAGTCATATGGGATTGATTACCAAGAGACATTTGCCCCTGTTGCAAAACTAAACACTGTTCGGGTTTTATTGTCACTCTCTGCTAACCTTGATTGGCCATTATATCAGTTAGATGTCAAAAATGCCTTTCTGAATGGTGATCTTGAAGAAGAGGTGTACATGGTGATTCCTCCAGGATTTGAAAATATGACTTCAGGCAATAAAGTGTGTAGATTGAAGAAGTCACTATATGGACTCAAGCAATCCCCACGGGCCTGGTTTGATTTGTTCACGAAGGCAGTCAAGAGGTATGGTTATTATCAATGTCAAGCTAACCACACTCTATTTGTGAAGCTTTCTCCTCAGGATAAAATTGCCATTCTTATTGTTTATGTTGACAACATTATTGTGACTGGAAATGATGTTGAAGAAATGACTAGTCTCAAACAACGGCTGGCTAAAGAGTTTGAGATCAAGGATCTTGGGAACCTTAGATACTTCCTAGGTATGGAAGTGGCTAGATCAAAGAAAGGCATTTCAATCTCACTACGGTAATACGTCCTGGATCTTCTTGAGGAAACTGGAATGCTTGGAAGCAAACCTGCAGAGACTCCAATGGATTCTTCAACCAAACTTGGAGCAAAGAAAGATTGTGGACCGGTCGATAAAGAAAGGTACCAAAGGTTAGTTGGTAAACTTATATACTTGTCCCATACTCGACCAGATATTGGGTTTGCTGTTAGTGTGGTTAGTCAATTCATGAACAAGCCAAATGAAGAACACGTGGAAGCAGTGTACCAAATCCTCAAATACCTCAAGTTCTCTCCAGGCAAGGGATTGTTCTTTAAAAGATCTCCATTAAGAGAAGTTGAAGTATTCTGTGATGCAGATTGGGCAGGCTCTATTAGTGATCGGAGATCTACCTCTGGATATTGTACTTATGTTTGGGGTAACCTAGTTACTTGGAGGAGCAAGAAGCAAAGTGTAGTATCTAGAAGCAGCGCAGAGGCTGAATTCCGAGCAATGGCTCATGGTATTTGTGAAGGGATATGGTTAAGAAGGCTTCTTAGTGAACTTCACATCACTAGTGAAGAACCTATGAACATATACTGTGATAATCAATCCACCATAAGCATTGCAAAAATCCTGTACATCACGACAGGATGAAACATGTTGAGATTGATCGACACTTCATTAAAGAGAAGATTGAATCAGGAATCATAGAAGTGCAGTACACACCTACAAGTCTCCAAGTTGCTGATATTCTCACCAAAGCCTTACCAAGAAGGGTCTTTGATTCATTAAACTCCAAGCTTGGCATGATTGATATCTTCAGCCCAGCTTGAGGGGGAGTGTTGAAATATTTGAAGATTTAGAATTATTCTGTTTCCTTATTTATTTGAGTAGTGTTATTTTTCCTATTTTAGTCTCCCTATTATATGGGATTCTATGTTTTTAGTTTCCTAAAATTGTAGGATCTTCAGAAACCTCTATTTAAGTCCCTGTACATACTCATTATGTGAATTGAAGAATTACATATTCCTTCAGAAAATATTTTCAGGTTATAAGTGCTTCTGTAAAAATATACGACTTGATGGAGGATGGCCGAGTCAAAGAGGGGAGAGGAAGCCTAGAGAAGCCACGGATGGGAGTAATTAAGAAAGACCTTACTTTGCTTCTTAGTATATGGGTCTAAATAGAGAATAATGGCATAATAGGATCCATTTACCTGACCCCACCAAATGGGAAAATGTTTAGTCTGTTGCCGTGATTGTTTCAAACTCACCAAAACTCAAGTGGTAATTCGTGCTCTCTGATACAGGAGCAATGGTATATAGGATTGGCAATCAAGTGTAATATTAACTAAGAAATGAAGTTTGTAATGGGAGAGAGATTACATTGAGAGTTTATATTTCCTTGGTAGTTATAGAATTAAGAAATATATTCCCAGCAGGGCTGATTGATTTTGTTGAAATTCTTTTTTATGTCAATAGGTGGAGATTAATATTCCAGAGCTGAATCCAGAAATGGTGAGATATTATCTGGACGTCTTTTATTTTAAGGTTGCCACAGTAAATTTCTTTCGGACTAACCAGTCTTATGATGAACAGGATGTTTACCGAATAGGTACCTTAATGGAGCTAGTACGAGTTATTGCACTTTCGTTTGCTGATGATGGAAAACATGTCAAGGTACTTTTACTAGTTAATGACATAAACTGAATATATTTTCTGCAATTGTTCAGACATTCCAACTACTCGTCTTTCAGGTTTGTGTTCAAGGCTCTATGGGAGTGGGTGCACTTGCAGGAATGCCCTTGCAACTTGCTGGTAGTCGAAAGATCTTGGAATTCATGGACTGGGGTGAATATGGCGCCATGGGAACATTTATCAAGATTGGTTCAATAGGTATGAGGCAATTTGGGGGCAAAACATTTGTTTGTAGATTTATGCTACTGCTAAAGTTTATGTTATTTTAAAATAAGGATGTTGCTACCATAGAACACATCTTGCTGGCATTGGCATGTAGGAGAATTGGTCAGCATGTGCGCAATTCTATCCACTGTTTACTCTGCTATCTTACGGTTCTATTAAGTCTGCAAAGGTGGATAGTGGCTATTGCTGCTACCCAGGAATTAGCCAAGTCTCTATCTTGTGACTTGCCATCTATATATGCCTCTATTTATTATATTGTGGCACATATTCAACTCCATAAGGCATCATGAACCATATTGAGATATTTAAGAGCATTGGTATTTGTCGCTAGTTTGATTGGTTAAGATTTATTCAAATTGATATGTTTTTTCCTCGGATCATGTTACAAAAACTTATTGTAGACAAAAATCAGATTCAACTTTTTGAAAATCTTTCCAGCCAAGTGTAACTCTTCAGTTATACTCTCGTCTTCTTTAACAAGTGATGCACATAAACTTTTATATTCCAACAGAAAGTGACCATTGTCCTTGGATCACATTTTAAACATGTTTGAACAGCATTTTTGTTCAAATTAGATAATTAGCAATCTACTCATGCAATGCAACAGCTTAACAGAAAAACACCATGACTATTACAAAGATGAGCATATCTGGATTAGATCTGTTATAATTTGTAAAACTTATGTCATCACTTCTGCAGTAGCATTGTGAAATATTAAGTATAGTTATATAAGATGGATTACAAATCTGTTGGAGTATCCTTCTTCATGCATGACTAAATAATTCTCTTTTTTAATGTTTTCATGATTTGCTTTGACAGGTGCCACAGAGGTTGATGAACAAGACGATATGTTTATCTTAGTGGCTCCTCAAAATGCTGTTGGGAATTGCATTATTGATGTAAGAATATGGATAGTTAATTATTTTAGTATACTGTTTAAGAGCCTTCTACTTGAGACTTTTATTTCTAACCTTGCTGCTAAATGTGCAGGATTTAAAAGCAATGACTGATGCTGCTGGGAACCGACCAGTTATACTTATCAACCCTAGACTCAAGGTTGGATGTTTATATGATAGATGAAGTTCTTACTGAATGATTTTGCACATCTAAAAATGCAAGGTAGATCTTTATACATAGTCTTGAACCATTTACATCTAAGTAGGGCCTACATCTAGGAGTTACAGATTTGAAGGAAAAAAAATAATTTAAATGATTTCAGCATATAGTGCTAAGCCTGCAACCTAACAATATCCATATGCCAAACTGCATCCTGGGTAAAATTAATGATGAATACACCATGTAATCAAAATCTGAAATCTCCTATTCATTTGGAAACGCATTGTTGTGTTTTTGGTCATATCTGAGAAAAAATCCAACTTGGTCAACTGACTCATTAAGTGGCTGAAGTATATGCTGCATGGTGTAAATGGTATTCAGTTCTACTTCTGACCTGTGTAGTTTTGAATTTCTATGGATATAGGATCTGCCTGGTTCAAGTGGCATTATGCAAGTAAGTTCAACCTTTCTTTTTGTTGTTTTCAATCTGATTTTATGAGTATGCTTTTGGATTTAAAAGAAAAAAAAAGTACTGAAAATTCGTAAAATAACAAAATGCCATTATGGAAAACAAGAGCTATTTAAAAAAAAAAAACCCGCCTATTTCTCTAAATATTGTAGTGTATAACATTTAATCAGACATGTGCATACTGACTTAAGTTAACAGGACCTTTTGAGTTCCTAACCCATAATATTTCTTTACAGACTATGGGTCGGGACAAGAGACTGGAGTATGCAGCTTCCTTTGAAAGTTGCTACCTTTTTAGGCTTCTTTACTATGCTGGAACCCAATATCCAATTATGGGTGCAATAAGGTAGGTAGTTATTAGCCAAATTCTTATTTGCCGTAGTCTATACTTGTTGGTTTTTGATTGGTCATTGTGGTCATTCATGGTCTTTTGGCCATTCAGAATGGTTAACCCCTTGTTGTAAAACTGCGCATGTACAAACATATTCTTACAGTCATTCAAGATATATCTAAATGTCTGGTGCTAAGGATATCCTAGTTTGGAAATCTTTTTCTTTTCAAGCAATCATCATCTGGATGTGGTTTAATCATCATAACAGTTTGATTGGTTAAATGGATTTGAGAATGTGGATGTTGACTTGATTTCTTGTGTAAGCTATTGGAATGAAAATGCAGCATGATGTATGAAATTTAGTGGAGTCCAAACCCAGTGAAGGTTATATAGGAACTGTTCATAAGCTACGATTGTAATTCCTCAAGCCTCATCTCTGAATAAAAGCCCTTATAGTGACTTTACTGCTCCATGCTCACGAAGGAAGTAGTCTCTCAATTGCTTCCCTGTTTCTAGTCAAAAGAATCTAGTCATGAAAAACGAAGATTAAGAAAATTTTCAGTGGAATCATGTTTGTTAAATATTATCATCACATGATTTCAGAATGACATATCCATATGGTTACGAAGTGTACAAGAGGGTGGATGAATCATCTGGGAAGGAAAAGTATGTTTCATTATCAACATTTACAGAAAGGCCAACCATTGATGAAATTAATGATGCCTTCCTTGGAAAACCAAGGTGAATTGCATTCATTCATCATCTAATATAATTACAAAAACAGCTTCATTTTTGTCTCTCTTTTTTTTTCTTATGATTCCAAATGTACTAACTTCCTTTGGATTTCTGTACAGAAATAAAGAAAAGAAAGCCTCTGGAATTTGGTAAGATCAACATCCATGTTCTTTATATTAACTATGATCACTGTCTCTTGACGATGAACAATCTAAATATTGCTGTTTCAGGGGCTTTCTGAGTGGTGTATTCTAACTTCCGAGTACAGCCGAAGTTGTTTAACCACAACACGAGGCACACATTGCAAATGAGTTCGTATATTAGTAAGTGTTATAGCAAAGAAAAGAAACTATACTCCTAGGACCATCTCCCAATTGTATCCCATCTGATGTTCCAATTTTTTCATTCTAGGTTGGAAGTTACACATGCTTGAGGATACAGCTTAATTCACTTATTCTGCAGTACCAATATATTAATCCATCAAGTATATATTTTGCATATACTACACAGCATTGCTTTTCCTTTTCTCTGAAGCTTAGTAAAATACCATGCCACCCCATCCCCTCCTTTCTATATCTTGGGAAGGAAGAAAGTGCATATGTATGTTGATTGACTATAGCCTGAAACCTGGAGTGAAATTATTTTAGAATGGTTACATTCCCAAGGTCAAACCTGCTATATAATCTTAATCAATCTTCACTACTATTGCAATAATTGTATGGAGAAATATATAAATTAGGGCAGAAGTGCAAGTGGGAGGTGAGATCTTGGAATTCACATGGAATAATTTCTGTTCTTGTTCACTTTTTAAGCCATTAACTACAACAAAGTGGGAATACGTGGAAAAAAGGGAACAGTTGCAGATCAGAAACTTGAGTTGAAGCTAGAAAATTTTCCAGAAATGATTTTCTTGCAATAAAGGTTGGGTGAAGTTCAAACAAAACGGTATTTGTCAAGAAGACAGCCAACACCATTTTTTCTTTTCATGTAATCTACCATTCCTTAAAAATTCGAGGAGAAAAATATATCCTTCCCATTACTTACGCAGCCCCATCCAAAAATTGATGACATAATATTTACATAATTTTTACATCTTAAAAATAAAAATATAATCATTTAAATTAATATTCTAATGTAATTATGTACATCTTTCATTTACAGTGCATTGAGTTTTAATTTCACTTGACCAAATAGTTCGTCACATCAATGCCCCCGCAGCCATGCATGAGACCTCTCAAGTCCGTGTGTCCATTTTCTTCATTTAAAATTCATTTGACCCTTCGTTTATCTTCGTCCTTGATGGGAACAATTTCGACCTTTCTTTGCGCCAAACCCTTGGCTAAACCCTCGGCTAAATGTAATCTCTTACTCCACCCATTTCCTATCTCTTCCGTTTCTTTCTTGCCACTAAATGTTTCAAAGGTTGTGGCAACTACGGTAGTGTTGTATCTATTATCAAAAATGTTGTTTTTTTTTTAATAAATTAAGTTTTAAATTCGTGTAATATGCATACATCTTGAGAAAATGAAATTTTGAAAATGTTAAAATGCTGAGAATGAAAGAAATAGATTAATGATAGATAGTTGATTGTTTAAAATGAGCAATTTTTATCCATAGAAAAATAATTTAAGGGAGCTCAAATAGAGAAGCTGACGGGATTAATCTTTAATTTGATTTGAGATTTACCCAATGCAGTGAATTCGACTACTCATTCTAAAAACTTATAAAAATTATTAGTTGGACATATTTTTTCATTACAGAGGTCATAGTTCTTCATATAAAATATGTTTAATCATGAAAAGTGTTTCTAACACTGGTTGAGATTTATAAATATTTTCATAAATATATACCTGTGATTTACACAAAGTATTGCATACAATTTCTTTTATAATTTTAAAATTTTCGGAGCTTTTTTTGTACTTTTTTATGCTTTTTGTTTAAGTAAGTTGATAAAAAGAATTTTAAATGCAATTGAATTTTTTTAAGAATAGGCTTTGCATTACAAAAATAATGCTTTACAAATCATTTGTACCAGTATCAAGAAACTATTGTTTTTAAATTGACTTTCTGGACATGTCTTGTACACAGAAATCTTTTTCTTCAAAATTGTTCTAATTGATTGAATTAGTCACTCACCACACTCAAGTTTCAACAGTTACTGTAATTAGCTGGCAATACTTGGCAAAGACATCTGAGTTGTGCATTGACTTGTCAGACGTGAACTCCATCTCCATGTGGACAGATAGCTTGCCTGCACAGACACTTATGCCCTGTTGTTTAATGGTTTGGACTCTTGATTTCTAGCTTTAAATTATTATCTGATACATTAATATTAGAGGTTTTTTACTTTTACAAATAGATTTAATTTTAAACAAATACAACGTACAAATTCATGTAATATATATGTCAATTTTTATTTAGAATCATTAAAACCATGACATACATATAAAATTATTTTTTATTTAAATTCTAAACATGTTGAGGTGATATTTTTATCATTTAACCGCATATGTGAATGCCTTTAACTAGTTTGGGACATTTTAAAAAATGTCATTAAAAATTCTGTATTTCTTGTCAAAAAAGATTAACAGTGTTTTTCTTTAAATACTGTTAATGCACGATTATTTTTTTCATCATTTAGGCATTCATATAAAACTAATAATATCTATGCCGTAATAGGAATTTATCAATATTGGTGCATTGATTTGCCTAATGATGAAAAATTAATAATATCTTTTAATGGCAAATGCAACAAATCCAATGTGCTACGTTTTGTCATTTGAAACTAACAAGCCAAAACATTGGCCAAAATTAAGCATACTAATGGAGGAATTTCATAGTAAGATCAACGTGAATACACATAATTAAGTTTAAATTTAGTGTCATTAGATAAAAAAAAATATATTAGAAGTATCGTAAATACATGATAATAGATATAAACACATCTTATAGCAAAATTATCCTATGTTTAAGTTAATTGATTCTAATTTTACATTGATTCTTATGTTTTTAGATGATATTTTTTGTTGTTACCTATTTACAACAATAAATTTTTGATGACGTAGGAATATTGATTTTTGTGCTAGATTGTTTCTAATAACATGCAAGAAAGAGAATCATAAGAGAGCACAAGGGCTTTTCCTTGCGCGTGCACTCCAATACTTCAATTAGACAAGATTTTAGTAGAATTTCAATAGGCAAATAAAGCTTAGGATTTAAAAATGATACCTATGACCTATTAATAGGAGTTATTTGGAGTACAATTACGGTTAAGACCCACAGCTTAATTGATAACATACTAGATCTTTCATGGCCCTTCTGAGTCCTTTTTTCTCTTGGGTTCAGACTACCTTTAAGCCTAATATCATTTAGTTTGACTCATATCATGGCCCAATAACCTTTAGTATAACCCTCATTAATTGCTCCTCACTTTTTATTCTCTGTGGAAGAGTATATAAGAATTTTTTATTTAAATCATGTGCATGCATGGCCTACTTAGCTCATTTTTCGCTTCAGGCTTTTTTATTCTTATGCGTAACTGACCTTGCTCATTTTTTGCTTCAAGCCCTTGCACTTTTTGTCTTCTTGAATAACTTACATCATGCATTTTTTGCTTTAAGTCCGTGCATAGCCTACTTCGTGCACTTTTTGCTTCAAGCCTTTTTCTTCTTGTGCGTGACTTACCTTGCACATTTTTCACTTCAAAACCTTGCTCTTTTTATCTTCATGCATTACTTACATCCCATAGTTTTCGCTTCAAGTCCATGCATAGTCTACTTCACACACTTTTCACTTGAAGCCTTTTTTTTTCTTGTGTATGATTTACCTCACGTATTTTTCGCTTCAAGCCCTTGCACTTTTTATCTTCATGCATGACTTACATTGCATACGTTTCGCTTCAAGTCCATGTATAGCCTACTTCCTGCACTTTTTGCTTCAAGCCCTTGCACTTTTTGTCTTCATGCGTGATTTACATTGTGCACTTTTCACTTTAGGTCCATGCATAGCCTATTTCGCGCATTTTTCGCTCCAAACCTTTTTCTTTTTGTGCGTGGCTTATCTCACACGTTTTTTGCTTCAAACCATTGCACTTTTTGTCTTTATATATGACTTACATCACACAATTTTTGCTTCAAGTTCATGCATAGCCTACTTCGTGCACTTTTTGCTTTAGGTCTTTTTATTCTTGTGTGTGGCTCACCTCGCGTATTTTTCACTTCAAGCCTTTGCACTTTAAATGTTGGTGGCTTTTTTGCATGTTGTGTTGAGGTACTCTACATTCCTTGAAAAGAAGCAATCTCCTTAATCTGCTGCTGCAGTGATTTTGGTTATCAGGTCAAGATTCACTAGAATTCAAAGCTGTACTCTTTAACTTGCATGATATGAGATGAGACCTAAAAAATTTCAATTTGGCTAAACAAACTCTGTACTCAAATATTGGAGTATTTAGTTCAAGTTTTGTATTCATATAAACTTACTTGAGAAAAGTGAAAGAATTCAAGAATCCATTTAACATTTTAGCTAGGAAACATTAGTTAAAATAAAACTAGATTTAGATCGTAAGGCAATGTAAATAGCACAAAAAATAAAACAAGCCATTGTCAGGGCTTCCGCATCTTAACAGTGAAGCCTATTATAGAAAATGAAATGTTAAGTCAAAGTCGAAGAACATGAATAAATTAGTCCGATCTGATATCCATATTTGAGTAAGTAACATGCCAACTAAAAATAAGAACCATGTGATAGACAAATAACTCAGTTTGACAATATGTGTTTGGGTGAAACAGTATTGCAACCATTAATGTTAAGAACGACAACTGAAAGTATAACAGCATAGGAGAAATTGCTCCGATTAATCTAATTGCAAATGCTGATATGTGAGAATGCCATCACCAATAATTCTAATTTTAACTATTAAATTGCTACTACAAAACCACAAATCACATGCAATTCCCACCATTTAAATTCAAAAGTTTATTATGAATCAAACTTTTAGAATAAAGTTGCCAAACCATGTCATATAATTGTTAGCTATATTTTGATTATACTGACTGTAACATTAGCATATCAAAACACATGCAAGAACATGTTTATTGTTACTTAAACGATTGATGTAAGTTATATATCACCTAGGAAAAGCCTTCTGAAAAGTTTTGGTTAAGTTACCAATCAATTAAAAAATTTGTTAACTAAATGAATTTTAGAATTGTTGTTGCTCAAAACAACAATGAATGATTGCTGACGTTGATGTTTGTCCTTTTCTCTCCACGTGTCTCCAAAAGCTTCTGAAAAATAAGAAAAGTCAGAGGAAGCAGGGGGTGGTTCCCTGCGTAGGTACTCCGATGCCTAAGTCAGCAGAAGATTCTTGAATATTGGAAAACGTCCAAGCTAGAAGTCAAAAATTAGGTTGTAAAATAATACATGTGCCCTATTTATAGGCAAGTAAATTACCTTTATCGCAGAGTAATTATGTAAAGGGTGATTTCGTCATTTCTGAAGAGTTCATGTTCCAGTATGACTCTAATACGTCAAATTCAGGTAGCAAGGGTCTATCACCCGACAAGAGACGGATGCGACACACATAGGCAAGAGCTATCTGCCGCTAAGTAGAAGCCTCGAAGTGGTACCATGTGTATAAGGCGAAAGGATGCTATGCTATGGCCTTTAGAGGTCTGTCGCACGCAGAAGGGGTCTCTGGCAAGTGATCTCTTCATGTCAATGATGTCTCTCACCAGATGCCACATGGGACATTATCATTCTACCACGTGGCGGTCTTTCTGAGCTTTGTGCTTCGATCTGACGTAACGGTGCTTTGCCATATCAATTGCTCCCCACTCTCTTATTGGGTTTTTCCAATAAAGAGAGTATAAATACTTAGATATGGGACATTGTGGTCTTTTTCCAATTTTTTATTGTTTTTCTAGAATTTTTGGTAGGTGAAAAAGGTCCAATTCTGCGGGAGGTGTTACTTGGAGCGACGTTTGGTGTTCCCTGTCACAACTATATAAGAAGCAGAAGTCCGATGAAATCAAGCAAGAGAAACCTCTGTATTAGCACTCTGTCGTAACGGCTTCGCGCTCGACGATTTTGAAAAAACGTTTAAAAAAAACAGGAGTCGCCACTAATCTTTTTTGTAAGGTGTGATTGGTCACCTAAAAATATTTATCTTTTTAACAAAATCTCAAAATTAATTAAGTTTTATTAAAAAGACAAATTTGGGTCTGCGAAAACAAAGTTAGGTTCGGGAGTACGGTTACGCGTGGGGAAGGATTAGCACCCCCACGACGCCTGTTAAAAAACGGTACCATAATAATCATGTGTTTTCCTTTTTGTTTTAATAAAATAGTCTCAATTTAATATTTAAAATTAATTCCTTTTTATTTCATTTTTGAAGCATTTTATTATTTATCAAAATTATTTTTACAATCTTTTTAAAAAAAAGGGTTAGATTTTTATTTATCGAAAATGAATATGAACCTTTTTGTATTGAATAATTAAATCAAATACTCCAATACTTTTGGCAGCATTTGAAATAATTTTTCTCACCTAGAGATTTCTTAAGAATCACTACTTGTGACTTCTACAGAATCTCATCCTCGGAGGGCTCACACCCATTTCGAAATTAAATGATGCATATGATGCAAACAAATAATATATGATGCAAATGAATTTTTGATTTTAAATTTCATTATTTATTTTTTATTTATTTATATTTCTTTGTTTTTTAAAAAAACTTATTCATTTTCTTTTTTTAATAAAAATTTAAATTATCGAAAAATCATACTAAATATTTCAATACTTTTGGCAACAATTAGTACGATTCTTCTCACCTAGGGATCAGTTAGGAATCAATACTTGTGACTTCCGTAACATCCCATCATCGGACATATATTTAATTAAATTTAAAATTTATTGTTAATTTTCTTTTAAAAACTTATTTTTATTTTTAATCAAAAATTAAATTATTGAAAAATCATACTAAATATTCTAATACTTTTGGCAACATTTAGTACAACTCTTCTCACCTAGGGATCAGTTAGGAATCACTACTTGTGACTTCCGTAACATCCCATCATCGGACTTTATTAATTTTGAAATTTAAACTTTATTGTTAATTTCCTTTTTCTATTTTTCCCTTTTTTAAAAAAACTTATTTATTTTTATTTTTAACAAAAAATTAAATTATTGAAAAATCATACTAAATATTCCAATACTTTTGGCAACATTTAGTACGACTCCTCTCACCTAGGGATCAGCTAGGAATCACTACTTGTGACTTCCGTAGCATCCCATCATCGGACATTTATTAAATTTAGATTTTATTATTAATTTAAAAAAACTTACTTTTTATTTTCAAAAATTTAAATTATTGAAAATCATACTAAATACCTCAATACTTTTGATAATATTTAGTAGACTCTTCTCACCTAGGGATCAGTTAAGAAATCACTACTTGTGACTTCCATAACATCCCATCATCGGGACATATATTTAATTAAATTTAAACTTTTATCATTTACTCAAATTTGGATTTCATTATTTTTAAATACATTTTTCTAATCAATAATAATTAATGAAAATACAAGTAGAAGAAAATTTTTCAAAAAACTTTTATTTTATAGCATGCATTAATAATAATAATAATAATAATAATAATAATAATAATAATAATAATAATAATAATAATAATAATAATAATAATAATAATAATAATAATAATAATAATAATAATAATAATAATAATAATAACAACTACCATAACAATAACAATAACCATAATAATAAAACACCACAATAATAATAATAATAATAATAATAATAATAATAATAATAACAAAACCCTAATAATAATAATAATCAACAATAATAAAACCTAATAATAATAATAATAATAATAATAATAATAATAATAATAATAATAATAATAATAGTTAAATATTAAAAAAAATTGTTAAGATTAAAGAAAATATACCAATTTGGGTTTAAAACCCAAGAGCAAGGAGGCCCAAACCAGTGGCCCAGGGGGTGCTGGTCCACAGCTTTGTAATTGGGCCCAAAACAGATGGGCCGGATCAAGTCAGGGAGCTAGGTCGCATGCGGCTTGGGTCGGTTCGCGGGTCAGGAGTCGGGTCGGGCGCGGAACCGGGTCGGTTGGCTGGCACGCGGGTCCCTCCGCCTCGCGGGTCAGGATTGTCTTTTTTTTTTCACACTATAAAAGATACTTCTTTTTTTTTATTTCATTTTCCTCTTTTCTTCCACAAAAAATTTCAGAGCCTTTAAGCTCTCCGCCGGGGCGATTCTCGGCCGCCGCTGGGGTTGCTTCCGGCCACCGTTCGCCGCCGGGGTTGCTTCCGACCACCGTTCGCCGCCGCCGTCGTCGATGGTCGAAAATCAAAAGGAGTTGCGGCTTTCCGAAGCTTCTTCCCACCCTCTTTCTGATTCCGGCTTCCGTTTCTCCTAAAAAGCCCTCTAACCTTATACATCTGAGCTTCACCGAAAGCCTTTTCCCCTTTTTTTTTGATTTTCTGTTTTTTTCTTTTTTTTTGTTGGATCTGGATTCTTGTTTGTGTTTTGTTGTTTTTCGTTTTGCAGGTATTAAGGATTTCAGATCTAGGTTTCGGGCTTTGGGGGTTCTCTGGTTTAGTGGTTTGGTGAGGGTTACGGGTAGTTTGGGTTTTGGTTTGGGTGAGGATGACGCTGGTGTTTTCGGTGGTTTCGGTTTGGTTGAGGGTTGGCCGTGAGCTCGAAGTGGTCAAGGGGTCTCGGTTTGGGTGAGGATGATGCTAGTGGTTGATGTCGAGCCAGAAGAGAGGAGCAAAAAAATGGCCAACCCCCTTTGGCAGTGACTGGATGGGTTTTTAGAGGGGAGTCAGGTATGGGATTTCTATTGGGAATGGGATGGATTAGGCAGAGAGGAGAATGGGGGCTGCAGGGTTAGTGGCTGGCAGGAACTGGTGCCGTGCACGGCACCAGTTCTTTCTTTTTTTTAATTTTTAATTATTTTTGTCATTTTTTTGTTTTTTAATTAATTAATTTGAAGATAAAATATAAAGAAAAACCCAGACAAAATTAGGTGTCAACACACTCTGCTGCATGCTTTTAGATCTCCCTCCAAACATAGTCTACCGCATCATCTAGTCTATCACCCTCATGTAGAAGTCTCTCGCTGGTCACCTGTCACAGTAAGTGTGCCCCTGTCGCTTCATTTTTGCTGTCTCCCGTACTTGCCTTAAGTCTTTCGCAGGAGTTTAGTCTTTTGCATAGTGCTTAGGTCTCAACGTGCAGGTAAAACACTGAGAATGGGCGGTATTGAGTGTAAGTTATCAAACGCAAATTTAAAAGAGATCAATACTCGTTTTCCTCTTCCTTCCGATTATCAATATAAACTTCCAACCGATAGAGAACCTTCACCTGAGTTGGTTAAAAGCGGCGTAGCTGTACATAAAGCATCCTTAGTCTTCGGTTTTCACTTTCCTCTTCCCGAATTTGCTCAAGCTTTCCTTAGTCCCATGTCAACTTCATCCTCATATATGGGTTCAACTAGTAGGATTTTCAATAGTACGTCATAGTTTAGATATCGTTCCCACTATTCCTCTTCTAAGTGCCTTTTTTAGAGTTCGTGGGTTGAAAGGGCTGATTACATTTTCTCTCCAAAAGTTGAAGGTCGATGGGTTTCCCAATAAAATTTTTTTGGACCTTCCTAATAAATTACGCAATTTCGAGAGCGAGTGCGTCATAGTTGAGATTCTAAGTGATTTAAGAATTCGCACTAGATGGAACCGTGATACTAGCCCATTCCAGCCTCTGAAAATTTAATATAAGCGCTTTAAGGATCCACTTTAGTGAGCCTATACAACTCATTTGCTCTACCGAGAAGCGGAACCTTTTTTCTCTTTTAACTCTCAAGAACATTACAACGGCCGGTTGGGGAGTAATCAGAGTGGCCCCTGAAACTCCTACTGTTCCATCAAGCCTTCCCACAACCTCGCATAGACCCAATTCTAGTTCTAGCCATCCGCCCGTGGTTCCTGTAGCCAAACCAACTAACCTCGTAGGTCGTCTTGTAGATGAATCTTCTTCCAATTCGGGAGAAGAAACACCTGGGGCTGTGGATGCCAGTGATTCATCCGAGGAAGATCTTGAATGGAACCAAGGCGACGCCTTTGGGAGCCCTTTCTACGACTTCCCATCGAATGCTAACTTAGATGATTTTGGTGACATTATAGGTTTTCATTGATAATTCTCTTTACTTCTTCATACGTGTTTATAGTCTTTTCAACCTGACTAACTCTTTCTTCTTGTGTTATGCAGATATGAGCTTCCAAGCTGCTATGCGTAGGAGGGAGACCACTGTGTCTTCTAGAGTCCCTTCAGAAGCTCCTCCACCTCGAAAGTAGCCTCGTGTTGAGGCATCTACCTCAGAACATCCTCGAGCTCCTACACCCCCTCCTCTGGCCATTGGCGAGCCTAGTTGCCTCACACAAGAGCCGGAAGAAGTAAGCAAAAGAGGCATCTCATCCGTGATCGTGGCTCAGACGATCATGAGAGCTTGGGCTCTCAACGAAGTGAGTCCGCTCCTCGAGAAGGTGATCCTGATGTTGCTAGGAATAGGCTGGCTCCTCGCAAGCCTCGTCGTAAGTATCGGAAAAGGCTGATCATTGAAGATGCGATGGTTGTAAGGAAAACTTTGCCCAAGATGGCGCCACTTACGCTTAGGCGCTATAAAGTGGACGGTGGCGTGGTTGCCGATGGGGATGACTTTTAGACCTACCCTAATGTCAACAATAATGACAGCATCGAAGAGCCTTGGGTAGCTTCTCGCCTGGCTTGGAGTACTATCCTTCCTTGCGATGAGAAGGGAATTTTCAAAAATCTTTCTGAGGCTGAGGACACTGTTGATTACCTCATAATAAAGGTGAGAGTGCCGGCCTTTTTTGATAATGGTGCACACCTTTTAACTTCTTTTGTTAAGTTTTTACATTATTTTCTTTTTGTTTTGCCAGGCTACTCAGCAAGCAGTGGCTGTTAATGCGCAGCATAAGACTCTTATGGAACGGGCTGAGAAGGAGTTACATGATCTTCGGGAGAAGTACATGGCGCTTCAAAACGAGGTTAACCAACTCCGTCCACTTCCCAATAAAATAGACGAGTTGAAAAGGGAAAATATGGACCTCGAATTGAAGTTGAAAGAAGAACAAGCGAAGGTTGCATCTCTCCAAGGGTACCAAGAGGCTTACAACAAAGCAGCAAATGATTTTGAGGCCATGAGATCACAACAGGATGAGGCCATCGACGAGCTGCAAAATGTGCTAGATCAATAAAGGGAGGTCCAAGCAAAAGCCGTCCGTGAATATCGCTTGTCCTAGCACTGTTTTGAGAAGAAACAAGACTATACATCGGGGTTTGTCAAGTACGACTTCTATCTTGCTCGTGCTTGGCTAAAAAAGCATAGGCCTTATGAGACATTCCCTGAGCTGCTCTTTACTAAGGAGGTCGAGTATTATAATGCTCCTCCCTGGACTGAGTATGAGCCTAACTCGAAAGACCCGAAAGATATCTTAGAGGAAAGGGCTGTGGATGACTTAGACAATCTTAAAGGTCCCTGGCCTCCTTGGCAGCCACGCAGTCGACCCAAGCTTGTTGAGGCTCATGATTATCTTGAGCACGTTGAGCCTCGTGATCAGCCTGGACTTGTTGAAGTCCATGATCGGCCTGAATTAATCGAGGGGCGTGATCTACTCGAGCCTATCGAGGCATTGCAAGGGTTAGACGGTGATGAGCTCGAACTCTCTGACTCTACTGTTGTCGATCCTGCATTAGACTCTGTGCCTATTGATATTGCAGGGCCTTCAAGTGATGCTCCCTTTTCTGAAATTGTTCCTCCAGCTCCCCAAGATCCTAATGCTGACATAACACCTTCTTTGCCGGCCGATTCAATTGTCTCGATAGACTAATTAGGATCTTTTTCTTTTTTCATATTGTTTTTCATTCCAATTGTAACTCGCACAAATGATGCATAGTTGTAAACAATTCATTTACTTTTAATGAAAGTTACAATTCCCTTTTGTATTTTGCTTCTTTTCTTTTCTTTGTATGCTTGTGATAGAATGTATGCTATGTTATTACAATGTGGTTTAATTCATTCAACTTTCAACATTTTGTAGTCATAACATTATAGACAATGCTATAACATAAAAGTATTTTACTGATAAAGCCATTACGCTCTTCCAAGACTTACAACATAACATACCTACATAACATACCTTTTATCTTTCATATGGTATTGCTCCCCAAGTTTTTCTTTGAGAGAACATTACTCTTCTTGTCCAAAGAAGAACTTTTTGTTTGAGCGTTATGCCTATCTCGCACTTTTTTCACTTAAGGACTTGTACGTTTGAGTTGCTCGCCTCGCGCATTTTTCGCTTAGGGACTTTTTATTTTGCCCATCTTGCGCATTTTTTACTTAGGGACTTGTGATTGCCCGTCTCTCACCCTTTTGTGCTTAGGGACTTTAGATTTGCTCGTCTCGCATCTTTTTGTGCTTAGGGACTTATGTTTGCCCGTCTTGCACCTTTTTGTGCTTAGGGACTTATGTTTGCCCGTCTCGCACCCTTTTGTGCTTAGAGACTCATGATTTGCTCGTCTAGCACCCTTTTGTGCTTAGGGACTTAGATTTGCCCTTCTCACACCCTTTTGAGCTTAGGGACTTTAGATTTGCCCCTCTCGCACCCTTTTGTGCTTAGGGACTTATGTTTGCTCGTCTCACATCGCACCTTTTGTGCTCAAGGATTTATGTTTGACTAGCTTTTTCCTCAGTCGTTTTTATTCCTGTAACACATATACCAACTAATATATTGCATTAGAAAATGAATAACTGGCCTTTATTCATAAATCAAATGATAATAGAATAATGATATCTGCGAAGCAATGGAATAATAGATGGAAAAATAAAAACAACAACATTAAGAAAGTACAGTGTTTTCATTGCCATTACAACTTAAGATTATTGGTGTTCCAGGTCTTTGATATCCTTTTTCCTTGTAAAGTTTCCAAAGCGCATGTGCTGGGTCCGATTATCCTTCTAATTCTGTAAAGTCCTTCCCAATTGGCTCGGAGTTTACCATCCTCTCTTTGAGCATTTGTGATGGCTGACTTTCTCAGTACTAGGTCTCCTTCTTGCAATTCTCTGCCCTTAACTTGTGCGTTGTAATAAGCGGCTATCCGCTGTTGGTAAGTAGCCAATTTCATTTTCACCGTGTCCCTTAGCTCATCTATCAGATCAAGGTTCTCTCTAAGTCCCTGAGAATTAAATTCTTCAACGTAAGGGACTAGCCTAGGTGATTCAGCTCCAATCTCAATCGGGATGAGAGCCTCAGTTCCTTACACCAAATTAAATGGTGTTTCTCCTATCGATACTTTACTTGTCATTCTATAAGCCCATAGGACACTTGGGAGCTCATCTACCCACGCTCCCTTAGCCTTGTCCAATCTGGTTTTCAACCCATGCAGTATTGTTCGATTGCTTACTTCGACCTGCCCATTGGCTTGTGGGTAGGACACGGACGATATCCTTAGCTGAATGTTCAAGCCTTTACAAAATTCTCGAAATGCGTCATAGCCAAACTGTTTCCTATGATTGGCATTCAACACCGGAGGAATTCCGAAGCGGCAGATGATGTCTTTCGATACCGTCGCCTCTACCTTTTTCTCAGAGATTGTTGCCAGGGGTTCTGCCTCTATCCATTTGGTAAAATAATCGGTGGCTACTAGAAGAAATTATCTCTGGCCTATGTCCAAGGGAAAAGGCCCCAAGATGTCTAGTCCCCATTACACAAATGGCGTTGGCTGAAGGGTGTTCTGAAGGACTGAGACCGGCGCGGTCGTTATATGGGCAAACTTCTGGCATTTTTCACATCTTCGTACTTTCTCCATGGCATCCCTCTTTAGCGTTGGCCAATAAAACCATGTTTGTAGTATCTTGGCGGCTAATGCTCAAGCCCCTAGGTGTTCACCACATATGCCTTCGTGAACCTCAGCCAATACATATTTAGGTCGTTCGGGCCTTAAGCATTTCAACAATAGCATTGTAAACCCTCACTTGTAGAGCTCCCCATTTACTATCGTAAATCTGGCACTTTGCAATTTTAGTTTTTGGGCTTCATTTCTATCATCGGGGAGTTTTCCTTTTAGAATGTAATCTCTGATCAGGTTTCTCCAATCACCACCGATCTCGACATTGCAAACTTCCTCCTCTTTGATACTTGGTTTGGCTAGAGATTCCACCTTCACTATACCACCTTTGATTCCCCTAGAGGAGGCTAACTTCGAAAGAGCATCTGCATGACTGTTCTCAGATTGGTTTATTTGGCTCAATTGGAAATTCTTGAACGATTGCATCAATAACTGGACCTTCTGTAAGTGGGGGACTAGAGCTGATTCTCTTGCTTCATACTTACCGGAGAATTGATTTACTACCAACTGTGAATCACTATTAGCTATCAAATTGCTAACTTCCAATTTCTCAGCCAACTTCATGCTGACTATTAAAGCTTCGTATTCTGCCACATTATTTGAGCTTGGAAAGTCAAAACGCAGGGAATATTCATAAGTTTTCCCTTTGGGAGAAATCAACACAATTTCGACTCCACTACCATATACATTACGAGCTTCGTCTACAAATAGCTTCCACCAAATTAATTCTGATTCTTCTTGGACCTCCCAACCGGTGCATTCTACAATAAAATCTGTCAATGCTGGCCTCTTTATTGTTTGACGAGGTTAGAAGTGTATGTTGTATTCACTTAGCTCAACTGCCCATTTAGTCAGACGTCCCGAGTGCTCTGGTTTTTGTAGTATCCACCTCAAAGGTTGGTCGATTAGGATGGTTACCGAGTGAGCTTGAAAAAATGGCCTTAGCTTCCGTGTTGCCACCCTAATGATAAGGCCACCTTTTCCACTTGGGGATATCTTGTCTCCGCATTGAGCAAAACTTTGCTCACATAGTAAATCGAGTAGTCTTTGTTTCCATCCTTCCTTAATAAGACTGCACTTACAGCCCTCTCACCTACACCGAGATACATAAAGTGGTCTCCAGGTTGGGGTCGAGACAATAGCAACATCTCTTTCAGGTAGTTTTTCAATTTCTCAAAGGCATTGTCACACTGTTTCCATTTGAAATTTTTTCTTGCCTTTATTGCCTTAGAGAAAGGTAGACTCCTTTCTGCTGACTTGGACAAAAAACGATTCAGAGCTGTTATCCTCCCAGTGAGCCTTTGAACTTCTCTAACAGTGTTTGGTGGCTTCATGTCTAAGATAGCCTGAACTTTTTCGGGATTAGCTTCAATTCCTCGAATAGTGACCATGAATCCCAAGAATTGTCTCGATTAAACTCTGAATGAACATTTGTGGGGGTTCAATTTCATTTTATATTGCCGCAATACCTTAAACACCTTTGACATTTTCTCGGCATGTGACTCCTCTCTATGGCTTTTGATGATCATGTCATCCACATATGCCTCCATTGTGTTTCCTAACAAGTCCTTGAACACTTTGTTTACCATGCGTTGATATATTGCCCTTGCATTCTTCAGACCGAAAGGCATTACTCGATAGCAATATGTCCCGCTATCGGTAATGAGAGAAGTTTTCTCTTCATCTTCTGGGTGCATCATAATTTGGTGGCACCTCGAAAAGGCGTCTAGAAAGCTAAGTAGCTCAAACCCACAAGTCTCATCCACCAATTTGTCAATTCAAGGTAACGGATATGAATCTTTAGGGCAGGCTTTATTTAAATCCGTAAAATCCACACACATCCTCTATTTTTCGTTAGTTTCTTCATCATCACTACGTTAGCCAACCATTCCGGGTAATCGACCTCTCTAATAAACCCAACTTGCAATAGTTTTTGGATCTCCTCATCTATAACCTGCTGCCTTTCTAGAGCAAAATTTCTTTTCTTCTGCTTGACCGGTTTGGCTCTTGGGACTACATTTAATCGGTGGCAAGCAACTCTAGAGTCAATTCTAGGCATGTCAATGGGAGTCCATGCGAAGACATCAGCATTCTCTTTTAGGCATCTGATTATCTCTTCCTTCATTTTTTTAGGCAGCTGACTTCCTACATATATCACTTTTTCTTCATCTTCTTCATCTAGTCGAACCACTTCCATCTCCTCATCTGGCTTTGGCTTAAGTGGTTCTCCAATTGTAAGGGTCTCTTTTCTCTGAATTCCTTTACATGTCATTGATGCGATGTAACACGTCCTAGCCCTTCTTTGGTCTCCCCTCACTTGGCCAACACAGTAAGGAGTCGGGAACTTCATTAACGAATAGCAAGGGTGTACTACTGCCCTCATGTCATTCAGCAACGATCGGCCAAGTATCATATTATAAGCCATCGATGTTGACTTTACCACCATGAATAGTACTTGATGGACAATGCTCCTCGGGTTCTCCCCCAATGTGATAGGTAGTTGAACTGCCCCTACTACTGTTACCTTTTCTCTAGAGAAACCATATAAAGGTGTAGGCACCAGCTTCAGCCTATCCTCTGCGATATTCATTTTTTCAAATCAATTCCAGTAAATCAGGTTCACTGAGCTCCCATTGTCAACTAGGATTCGACTGACTGGATGCTTTGCTACAACCGCTAAGATCATCATTGGATCATCATGAGGAACAATAACATCTCCCCCATCAGCTGGCATGAAGGTAATGGGATCCTCTTCCTGCCTCTCCTCCATTAGTGAGTTGACCTGATAGGCTTGCCGAGCATAAGACTTTCGAGACGAGGAGGATGTGTCAGCTAACTATTTTCCTCTAGATATCACATTAATAGTTGGCCCTGTGGGCTCATTATCTTCCTCTCGATTCCTTCTGTCCACCCTTCTGTTATCATTTCTCCTGGCATTTTCATTTCTTCTCACATTCCCCCTATTCTTATCTCTTCTATCCCTAAGGTAATTTCCCCTGTTATGGGCAAAATAGTAGCTTCTATTACTCCTCTACACAAATCTGTTTATCTTTCCTTCCCGTGCCAACTTCTCTAGCTGATTCATTAATTCCCTACGCTTCTTTGTCGAATGCCCATGCGTTAAGTGGTAATCACAGTATGAGTCCAAGTCACGACCCAGATTCCCTGACGCCTTTTTTGGAAGCCGTATGAGACCTGACCCTTCAATAGCAACCAACACTAAAGTCCAAGATTCAGTGAGCGGGGTGTAAGTGGTATATTTCAGTGTAGGGGCCTTATCAAATTTTCTCAGTTGACTAGAAGGCACCTCAGTGACTTCTCTTCCTCGCTTCCTTCCTTCCCTCTGCTCCCCAGTCGACACCATTTTCATTACTTCTTTCTGAGTGATATACTTATTTGCTCGAGAAAAAAAGTCTGAGAGGTGGTTGGTTGATCTAATGACAGGGACTCCTACAACTTCTTAAATCTAGTTCCCTGTAACATGGCTGCCACGGCTACTCCCACTTGCAAATCACGTACCTCCAAAGTGGCATCTCTAAACCGATCCACATAACTTTTTAGCGACTCCTTAACTCCTTAGTTAAAGGTGAGCAAATAAGTTGGCTCCTTCTTCCTTTGGCTATTCACCATAAACGCCTTAAGGAACTCACCTCGTAGCTGGTCAAAGGAGACAATAGACCCCTCGGGCAAATTGTTGAACCATTTCATCGCATGCCCAATTAAAGTAAGCGAAAAGCCCTGCACATTATCTTATCCTCCCATCCATGTAGCAACATCAAGGCCTCATAATTTTGCATATGATCATAGGGATTCGTCTTTCCTATGTATGCGGTTATCTATGACATTTTAAGCTTTGGGGGTAGTGGTTTCTGCATGATAGCCATGCTGAACGGTACTCTTCTCCTCTGGCTCTCTTTCGCGGACACCAGCTTCTTCTCTTCCAACACTTGTTCTATCATTTTTTTCATGTCCACAGAGAGAGTGAGTTGATTTCTATTCCTTTCGCCATGGGACGAATCAAGTAAGTCTTCAACCATTATCTCTTTTCCTTTACTTCAGGAGGGATCGCCCCGTGTCATCTGTGTGCACCAGGTGGGGTCAAACTCTGACCCAGCTCTCCAAGTGTTTTCGTCGTCACCACCATTCTTTCCAGCACCTTCGACACCATGTTCTAAGTTAGTGCCAGCAAAATTCGACCCACTACGGTGATGGGCCGTAGCCTCGGTACCCTGTCGCCCAACACTCTGTTGCCTGGCCTTAGGACCCTGTCGCCTAACACTTGTCGTGGGCCCAAGCTTTGTTGCTGCCTCATACTCTTGTGGAGACCGTGCGACGGGGTTCCCACACCCAAACCCTGCCGCATCCTGCCGATTAGGAACATCTCCCACATGGGGCATCTCTTGTGGCAAAGAGGGGTCTGTCGCCACGTGATTAGTTTGTCGCCTAGCCGCTTACTACGGCATCCCGTCGCTTGTCTCTCCTACGAGGTTCTGTATGGTCGGTGGCAAATTCAACTGCGGAAGAACTCCCTTAAACAGGTCCACCATGGCTTTAAGCGCTTGAGTCGTCTCCTCGCTCTGTCGCCTCAGAGCCTCAAATTCTGTCATAGACACTGATGTTCTCTCTTCTTCCCTATCCACTTGGGTTCTTTGGTGAATCGGTTGTTCAGGAGAACTCACAGAATTCTCATCACTCCCATCTCTGACAGTAGTAGATCTAGTTCTCATCATCTTGAAAGTTTTAATTGGCTTTTAATTCGTTTCCCACAGACGATGCCAATTGTTGTTGCTCAAAACAACAATGAATGATTACTGAAGTCAATGTTTTTCCTTTTCTCTTCACGTGTCTCCAAAAGCTTCTAAAAAATAAGAAAAGTCAGAGGAACGCAGGGGGTGGTTCCCTGCGTAGGCACTCTAATGCTTAAGTCAGCAGAAGATTCTTGAATATTGGGAAACGTCCAAGCCAGAAGTCAAAAATTAGGTTGTAAAATAATACCTGTGGCCTATTTATAGGCAAGAAATTACCTTTATCGCAGAGTAATTACGTAAAGGGTGATTTTGTCATTTCTGAAGAGTTCGTGTTCCAGTACGACTCTAATACGTCAAATTCAGGTAGCAGGGGTCTTCGCCCGGCAGGAGACAGATGTGACACACATAGGCGGGATCTATCTACCACTGAGCAAAGCCTCGGAGTGGTACCACATGTATAAGGCGAAAGGATGCTATGCTATGGCCTTTAGAGGTCTGTCGCACGCAAAAGGGGTCTCCCGCAAGTGATCTCTTCACGTCAACGATGTCTCTCGTCTGATGCCACATGGCACATTATCATTCTACCATGTGGCGATCTTCCTAAGCTTTGTGCTTCAATCTGACGTAACGGTGCTTTGCCATATCAAGAAAAAAAATAAGAATTTCATTAGCTTATACCAAAGAGGGTCACAAATGCAAAGCAAGACACGTTTTAGTAAGAAGCTATAAAGAACATGTTTAAATTCAATGGCTGCCATCACATAATGTTAGTAATACTACGATTAATTTTAGAAAAATGATGAGAAATAATAATACCCATATTTTCAAATAAAACTTGAAATAGCAATTGTGCAATAATTTATCAAAAACAAAGACATACCTTGCCCTTGCCATGTCAATCAAAAAAATAAATAAATAAATTCTAAAATGGAGACCTAGAATCATAGATTTGCGGCTTTGGGTGCATTTTTGTGGAAAACCATTTTCAAATATTTTGCAAAAAAAAAGAAACGGGTTTGAGCACAGAACTTATATCGGTTCTCATAAAAGACGTGAATTGTTGTTGCCTATTCACAATAATAAATTTCTGATGACATAGGAATATTGATCTTCGTGCGAAGTTGTCTTCAATAACTCTAAAAGAAAAAAAATCGCATAGAGCATAAGGGTTTTTCCCTACAAGTGCATTTCGATGCTTCAGTCAAATCGGATTTTGGCAAAATTTCAATAGACAAATAAAATTTAAAGTTTAAAAATGATACCTATAACCTATTTAGAAGAATTATCTAATGCATAATTACCATTAAAACTCATAGATTAAATGATAATCTAATGAATCTTTCATGACTTGTAAAAATCTTATTATCCAAGTGTAAACCCTTAACTTTGGATGCATAAAAGACATATATCCTACTCAAACTCTATTTTCTCCCATCTCAATTAAATGCAGTTTAAAAATGAGGACCACTCTGGATTACGATTTCTCTTTAATTTGGCAGAAAGTGACGAAGAATAATTGATATGGTTATTAAGGCTGAAAGTCAGAAACGTGTAGCTAAATACAATCACATTTATTTAAGTGCCTAAAAGTTGGAACAAATAAATTAATGGTTTGACCGGACCACTAGGAGATGTATAAGTATGGGTTTATCTTTAAAATGAAATATTAACGGATATGTTAAAAAATAAAAATGTAATGATAATTAATATACTATTTTTTTATGTAGTGAAAATAATGTATTAAATATAATTGTTAATTATATTTTAATTATTTTTTAATGAAGTTTATAGAATTTTTTTTGCTTAATACCCTAAACGTTTATCATAAATTGAAATTAAGGAAATCAGTTTATTAAGATTTATTTTAAGTAATTAAAACCTAAACGTTTCAAAATAACATAATTAAGTATATTTTTGTTAAATCCATCTAATTGCCGTTAAATTTTAATTGCTATGCAAAGGTAACAACAGTTAAAAGAAGTAACAGAAATATATTTAATTTTGTTATCTTGAAATGTCTGGGTTTTAATTGCTTAAAATATAACTTAATGAATTGATTTTTACACAATTAAATGTTGAAGACTTAACTTTCATATTGTGATAAATATTGAGAACATATGTAAGTATTAAGCTTTTTTTTTTTATGAAAGAACCCATTAATCTCATCTTAAGGTAAAAGATCAAAACCTAAAACCCATCTGGATGGAACATAAATTAATTTAATAACTTCTTGTCTTTCATTAAAAAAAAATTCAGTGAAAATTTGTCTTAACAATTAAAATCCATGATATGAAAATGTCAGTAGTAATAAAGAAAGCAATCTTTTTTTCTATGCAATAGGTGTGTCGATAAATATATATATATATATATATATCAGACGTGTATATAATTAAAGGGTAACCTTGCACTCTAGATGTTACATTAATTCACATCTATCTTTAATTAAAGTTTGTTTCATAATTTTGCTTACAATTTTGACAAATGAATACTTTTCATGATAACTCTTCTAAATCTTAATCGCATTGTGAATGCAAAATTTAAACAGTAAATTTTTCATGATTTTAATATTGAAATATGGGTACGTCAAAGTAACCCAAACCTGTTACAATATACATTTATTGAACATTTTGTTTAGAGTTTGAACTGAATATATTATATTTGATATTTGTAAAATTAATAAATAACTAAAAAATATAAATGTTCTTAGTATTTATTTATTTTATTATTTATGTAGTTATTTATTTCAATTAACTACTTAATTGTAATTGTATTTATTCTTATTAATTTATTTTTGATTTGTTTGATAAAATTATTTATTTATGTATTTATTATTTTTAAATATTTATTTATAAATTTAAAAGAAATTTTGATCAAAAATAAATAAAAGCAATAATCTTGTAAAAAGTTCCTCCATGTAGAGTTGCTCATAGGCTAGACCGAGCCGGTTTTGGGTCAAGTCTATGGGTTTCGGCCCACAAGTGAGAAAAACCGATTTGAACCGGTTGTTAAATCGAGTCGAGCTGGACTGGTTCAACCAAAAACAATCCTTGAACCGATCTGGCTCGATAGATTGATTCGTAAAAAATCGGGCCAAGTCAAACCGACTGGCCTGGTTTTTTTTTTAAATTTATTTATTAATTCATTTTATTAATATATTTATTTTAAAATTTTATTTATATATTAATTCAAAATAAATATTTATTAATATATTTTTATGATTTAATCTAATAAATTTATTTTTATAATAAATAATGTTAATGGTAATTATAAATTTATAATACATAAAGTTATTATAATTTTTTTAATTAAAGTAACTGTAATTAAAGATAATTTTATTAGAAAATTATCTAATAATTAACAATAAAATAATAAATAATGATAATATGATAAAGTTAGTATAACTTATTTAATAAAACTGTTTGTTTAAAAAATTATAATACTTTTAAAATTTTTTAGTTTTGTTAAACTTATTTATTATATTTGAAATATAAATATACATATCATTTAAAATATAAGTAAACTTATCATTTTGCATTTAAAATATTTATTCATTTATTTAGTATGTTTTTAAAATGTTCATTCATTTTTTAATTTAAAGATTTATTTATTTTTAAACATAATATAAGTATAGTTAATTAAACATTAATTAATTTGGTATTTAACAATAATAATAAATGAAAATAATAAAGGAAAAAAAGAAGAGAGTAAAAGACCAAAGATTTTTTATGTGAAAAACCCCTTTAAAAGTTAGAAGGGTAAAAACCATGGGATCATAGTCCATAAAAATATTTACTATAACTAAACTTATTTACAATTTTACATACAATTTACAAAAAGAAAATTAGATTATTACCTATTCCTCATAATTTATATAGATTGCCTTGAAAATTTTTTCGTCCTACTTTGAAATA
The DNA here is from genome assembly GCA_032173925.1 of Heritiera fomes. Lineage (NCBI taxonomy): Eukaryota > Viridiplantae > Streptophyta > Magnoliopsida > Malvales > Malvaceae > Heritiera > Heritiera fomes. The sequence goes on along the minus strand of JAPDPM010000002.1, from coordinate 38,666,006 downwards.
TTATCAGCGAATTCATTGGCCATTCTAAGTTCGATATTGCAGGATTTCACTTCAAACCAATCTTTAAGGCATATTAACATGCATAATGAATCCGGAATAAGAGTGGTTCGATGGTCTCCAATAATTAGTCCACATGTCGAGAATGCAAATTCTGAAGCAACGGAAGAAACTTGCATCGCAAAAACATATCAGCCCATGGAAGTTAAAATTGGAAATTGTCTTTGATTTTTTTTCCACCATTGAGAAGATCAAAGTTTTCGCCTATAAAAAAGTCTTAACTTAAGAAAAATCTTATCTCATTGAAGTTAGAACTTCATCTAGTTGTTAATGATCCATATTTGCCAACTTTTCCTATTAGCGTCATTCTCTTCTTTGTTGCTTCCTTAATTGCATTCAAAATACCTTCTCCTTTGTTGTTGCCACTACTCGGTTTTTTCATAAAATTCTTCTTGTCCTCGGTTAAAGTTAAACTACTCACTTTTTACTTCATAGATATTAAACAATTCTCAAAAAAAATTATTAATTAAGGACTTTTGGTCCTCAACTAAATCAAGACCAAGAAATTCTTTATAACAATAAAAAAATCTTTATATTTACCTCACATTGACTAAGATCTAGTAAAATTGCAATACAATAAATAGAAGAAATTATTTTTCAATATTTTTTTAAAATTTTTCCTCCATATCATACAAAAAAAAGATAAAGTTTTATGATTCCTAAACTTTAAAAATTTATCAAACATTGTATAAATAATATGAACAAAATAAGGTGTAGTTGGATAAAACTGAGTTGAAAGTCTTTCGGTTGCATATTTAAAAGTAGATAATAAATCAACACAACATGCAATACAAATCCAATCTTTATCATAAGGTGCTAAATACAGGCTACTTGTGTAATTGTTATAAAAAGAAGTAATAAGTTCTTTACAAAATAATACAGAAGAAAGCAAATGATGAAGTGAGTTCCACCTTATTTCCATAGGAAGTGGAAATGCTTTAACATGTATATTATTTACTAGACAAAGTTGCTTCCATTCACGTTTATTATTTGGGGTGCGGATCTATTTTGCTAACATTTTAATTTTATCAATTGGACTTATGCCTCTAGTAGCACTACTACCAGTAGCATTAAACCACTTTGAACACACAAATTTATAATATGACATACATATTGAGCATGAAAAAATACATCTTCCACAATTGGGTTTAAACTTTTAATTAACAAAGGAATAGCTGCAGTATTACTCGAAATATTTTCTAAAATAAAAGCAAAAACTTTATTATTTTCAAGTCCATACAATTTACAAACTTTAGTAATATATTTATGAATAGTATATGCATTATGTGCTTCTTCAATTACAACTAAGGATAAAATTCATTTTTGTATGCACCAATCTTCATCTACCCAATAACAAGTTATAACAATATAACTTATACCATTAGCACTAGTCCATATATCACTAGTTAAACTAGCCCTATATGAAATATTACTAAGTTTATGAATTAAAGCTTGCCTATATTCTTTAAACATATCCATGCAATATTATTTTAATGTATGTCTAGAAACAGATTTATATGCAGGTTGTAAATATTTATAAACAAATTCTAAACATCTTATTTTTTCACAAATTGTGAATAGCTATTCAGTTTTAACTACAAATCTAACTAAACTACGTCTAGCTTGAACATTGTCAAAAGTAAATATTTTTCCACCATCATGTATATTAATTTGAGATTGTATGCCTTCATTAATTTTATCTTCTTCTTCTTCATCTGGATTAATTTTATATGCACCAATTAAATGACTTTTATACGTATTTGTACCGCCACCATTTCCATTGGAGCTATAAGCATAAACCTTTTTACATATTCTACAAATAGCAGAATATTCATTTGTTATACCTTCTTTTAGCACAATATCGAAATGCTCTCATACCCTACTCTTTTTAGTGCGGGTAATCTTCATTTTCAACGGTCTTGATGATGTAGTGACAGTGGTGACAACTAGTGATTGTGTTTGACCACGACCTGCATGTCTATGACGACTATTATGTATCGGTGGTACCAAAGGAAGCTCCTCTTTTGAATTCATATCAAGTTTGAATTCATTGAATGATTCGTCACCCAAATTAAGGATTTTAGTAGAGCCAAAAGGGCGAGAAATGGAACACAAATGACAAAACAAATCTTATATTTTTATATTTTTTTAAAAATAAATATATTTTAAAATTTGAAAGAAATAAATGTCAGAATATATATTGGAAGTTGGAAGTTGAAAGTAAAACAAAAAGAAAAATGAATTTTAGAGAGAAAAATGATAATATTATAAATTTAGAATAAAAGAATTTGAGTGAATTTGAGAGTATTGAGAAAGTATAAGTGTTGAGATTTGAGAGAAAATGTAAAGAAAAACAATGAAGGGAATGAATATTTATCTATAGAAAAAAATTGAATTTAAAAAATAAAAAAATATTGCAAAAGTAGCCTACTTCAAGCAAAGAGGCTGCACAGACAATGGGAAGCTTTTTTTTAAAAACAATTGAGCTAAACTAGTTCAGCCCGGAATCGATCTCGGTCTTTATTGGGTCGAGCCTGGTTATTTATATTGAACTGGCTACTGTTGAGCTACATCGGTTTCGGTTATCAGGCCGAATTGACCCGATCTGGTGCCGAGTTGGATTGAGTCAATTCAGCCCGATAACCAGCTCTACCTCCATGCTGCAACGTGAAAATACCCACCACATTGCACCATTAGACATTCAATGGAGTGTCCAGTGCAGTTGAGAAATATATACAGCCTCCACTAGACCTAACAATCTTAGACACGACACGAAAATAATATTAATATAAGATATGAAGGTGATACGGGTTAAAATTAAGTAAAAATTTTATATAAATATGGTAAAAGCTAAAAATAAGCTAAAGATAAGATTTTAGGTTTTTCGTATCAATACGAATTTTGACATAAAATTTTTGTATTTCACACAACACGAACATAATTTTACATGACACAAAAACAAATTAAAAACACAAATTGCCAGGTCTAGCCTACACTATCGGAGCTTGAGAAAAGATTTTATGAAATAATTACTTCACGTTAGCATATATTTTTTTTATTCAAATCATGTCACGTAATTATATTATTCAGAAAGTCAATAATTTATTATCAGAATCATTAATAAGTTTTTTGAAATTAATATTTACTATTTAATTATCACATATGATGTGTAATAAATAATTAAATAGCAAATGAAAAATATACATGCCGACCTAAAGTAACTGTTTTATAAAATCCTTATTCATTGGAGCAGTTATATTCAAATAGGCCCAAGAAGGTTCATAGAGTTCAAGGTAACTTAGTTTTTGAGGTAAAATAAGGAATCATGCCTTATTCATGGAACCTTGTTAAGTTTGAACAATTCAACGTTTACTATAGTATGAATACAATAAAAAATGTCATATGTATATATATAACTATATTAATAAAAAATAATAAATTTATAATCACGATTGATCACTTCTCAATTAATTAACATTTAAACTACAAAATCAAAATATAAATTTATGAATGAATTACGCCAAATTGAAAAGAAAAATGAAAAATAAGAAGACTTTTACATTAGTTAAATCAGATTGTTTTAACATTATACTAACCTACTTAACTTCATTCAAACAGAATTTTTAGTTTTAAATCTTATGACAATGTGATAAATATTATACTACAAATTTCTAATTTGTAACCTATTCAAATTCATGAGCTACCTTAAGATTATATACTCATATATTTTATTAAAAATAATTTATGATAAATAACTTAATATTAACAAAGAAGTAGATAAATAAAAATCAGTCATATTTAATTTATTGAGGAAAACTACTTTAATAAGAGCTTAAATGTTAACAAGGAAAGTAAAAAGAAAGTGGTCGATATTTTAATTTACTAAAAACCATTAATTAAGAAGAATGAGAAAATTAAAAGAAAAAAAAAAGAAACGATAGAGAATAATAATCCAATAATAAGAAGTATCGTAGGAATTGCGTCTTGTACTCTTGTATGTATTTGTTTTTTGTTTGTTTTCTGCAAAGCAAGGTTTGGAGAAGAGTGAGAAAATAGAGGCAATGTCTTTTTGAGATGCAGATAAAGTGCAAAGAGACAGCAATGCTAATGCAACAGTGTCATCAAATCAAGAATTATGAAAATCCGAATCAAAGGTGCAACAAATACATACGGGCAATCAGTTCAGTCCTGATGCAGCAATTTCTCAAATTCATTGAAAAATCAATGTCAATCTCAAGCTGCCATTTTCATTTCTCTACATGAAACTAAATATCAAGAAATATGAATTTTTTTGAGTTATCCGTTTTACAGTATGAGACTAATCCTATTTAAGCCGGGAGTGATAAATAGTAAAACTCTCTCAATGTTACGACTTCAAGACTCAAATTATGTCCAAATGCCTAAAAAAAAAATCTATTTCTATTTTTTTCAACCACTTATTGATAGAAATATGAATTTTTTCTACACTTGTCTTATGCTTCTCATTTTGGCAAATGATCAAGATTTTTGCTTTGGTAACTGATGATGCCAAAAGCAATGGGGCGGAATGCCCCATCCTTCATTATTAAAGATAAATAAAGTCTATTTGGATTTGGTGTATCTCTTGTCTAATGGAAACCAACTCAAACTTTCAACACTTTTCCATATATTGTAAGCAAAAAAAAAAACACTTTTCCATATATAGTTGTCGATATAATCAAACTATTCTACTTATTTAGGTAACCATTTTGGCCGATCAACCTATCCAATTAAAATCCTTTTTGGTTGATCGTCTGATCCTGCCAATTTCCAAATACTTGAATGAACAGAACCCACGCAGCTTTTCTTCTTCAACTTTGACACTCCCCTCTATTTTCACATAAATAAATTAACTGTGATTAGATCTGCTCAAGGACCGAGCTACCCGCTCAAGCCCAAAAGCCCGTCCTATATTTGGTTGGGCTTGGATAAAAATATTTGATATAATAATCGGGTTTGAAGAAAATTTTAGGCCCGTTTTAAAAATGGGCTTGGGCCCGAGCTTAACCTTTCAAAGCCCGAGCCCAACCCAATATTAATATATTATATTATTTTATATTTTTTATATATATTTATTTAGCATAATATAATTTGATATATATATATATAAAAAACATTATTGATTAATAAACATGATTATAAATATTTAATATGAAATTTGACATATAAATTTTAACAAATTAAATTAAAATTTAAAAGAAATAAATAATAAAAAATAAATAATTAAATAATTAAAAATTTTAAAAAAAATTAATAAAATTATATTTGAGTGGACCAAGTTCAAGCTTATAATACAAAAACGAAAACGAACTTGAACAAAAAAATCAAGCCTGAATTATGAGCCGAGCTTAAATATCAACTAAATCTCTTTTTACCTGTCAATGGCCTAGCCCCTAGCCCGGCCTAGCCCATGATCAGGTCTGTGACCTTTTAACGAAGAGATTTTATTGCCCTTTCTTTTCTCAAAATAATAAAATAGGAAGGAAAGCCTCTTCATTCGATCAAACCAGTTCATCAGAAAAGAGAGAAAGGTAAAATTACAGAACCAGAACAATAATTGTCTTGAATTTTCACTTCACATTACAAAGGAAAAAATAAGTTTTTATTTTTCGCATCACTCAATTACATATTCATGCTTGTCAGATTTCTATCAGATTATTAATCTAATCTTCCAATCTTTTTTTGTCACAATCTTTAATGCATACATGAAATTTGTTTCCTGCAATTGATGGAAAAACAATGGAAAATTTTTTCTTTTCTTTCCTTCTTTGCTAAATAACAGCTGGCAATATTATATCTATGTTAAGTAATAGTCACCGTATATACATATAATACCAGCAGATGCACATTAAATAAACTGATAAAATATTTCCTTGACAGGTACTTGAGCCAAACACCTTTGGAAAATTATTTTCAACCTTTTGGGGGCCAAGTGGGAGGTTTTTTTATACAGTCAACCGCAGTGACAGGCTTTAAAATCTTCAACAAAAGCAGGAGAGGAAAAAAAGGGTCCTTAAGGCTGAAGAGTTATCCCTTTTATATCATCTGGTTTTTGGTGTCTCTGAGAGCGAGAAAGCAGAAGCTTGCAAACATGGCTGGAGGGCCTTTAGCTCCAACCGGGGTGGCCAAGGAGAGGGCAGAGCTGTACCAAGGAAGGGTCACCTTGCATGTGATTGTTACTTGCATTGTGGCAGCTGTTGGAGGATCGATCTTCGGATATGACATTGGAATTTCAGGTACTTTCCATTTCTTCTGCCAAAAGAGTTGCATCTTTGGCATGCAAGGAAATAGAATTGTTCTGTTTTACTCTGTTTAGTTCCAGGCTGAGTAAATGAAAACCAGATTTAGAACTAAACAAGGCATTCAGTTGAGTTAGAGTTCTATGGAAGTGATCATTTGATTAGGAATCAAACAACAGTTAAACCACTGAACTTAAAAGTGAATAGTGGGGACCTATCATATTTCCAAAGGCCAACAAAAATCAACCTCAGCTTCCTATTCGTTGAATGCAACTTCATATCAATACAATTTCTAAGGGGTGATAAAAAATTGAACTGTCTTTTACCTCATTTTTAATACAACAAATAAATTCAGATGTTAATTGCCCCCTTTTTGCCAACGAATATGCAAAAATAGATCAAAAAAGCTAATCAGAAAGGGGGTATGCACAGTTTGTGAATGTTTATTCCTATAACAATTTGTATAGCCAGAAAAGTTCCTCAACAACCAGCTAAATATTATGTAACATTTTGTGACTGGTATTCTTTTCAATGCCATGGCAATGATTCACAGGTGGAGTGACATCCATGGATGGATTTCTGCGAAAGTTCTTCCATTCGGTATACATAAACAAGAAGCACGCCCATGAAAACAACTACTGCAAGTATGACAACCAAGGGCTCGCAGCATTCACCTCCTCTTTATACCTTGCTGGTCTAGTTGCATCCTTGGTGGCATCTCCCATTACCAGGAATTACGGCCGTCGTGCAAGTATAATTTGTGGTGGAATCAGCTTTCTTGTTGGAGCAACTCTAAATGCCGCAGCTGCCAATATTGCAATGCTTCTGTTGGGTCGAATCATGCTTGGTGTTGGAATAGGATTTGGAAACCAGGTAATAACATGCTTCACTTGAAGCTCTCCTCCTTATTTAACTTCCTAGAAAAAAATTTGTTTAGGATCTGGAAATGACCAAAATCTTCCTCTTCCTATCTTTGAACCATACATTTTTATTGAGCATTCATTTACTTTTGGCCGCAGGCAATGACCAATGCCTTGAATATTAATTATACTTTGTATACGATAGATTTAACCATTTAATAATTCAGTAGCTATATCTGAGAGTTTCTGAGCCACGCTTTTTCATGCTTATTGTGAAGGCTGTGCCGCTGTATCTGTCAGAAATGGCACCAACTCATCTCCGAGGAGCCCTCAACATGATGTTTCAGGTAGCAACTACCCTTGGAATCTTTACAGCGAACATGGTCAATTATGGAACTCAGAAGCTTGAACCATGGGGATGGAGGCTCTCTCTAGGCCTAGCAGCAGTACCGGCATTTTTGATGACGCTCGGAGGATTCCTTCTTCCTGAGACACCTAACAGCTTGATTGAAAGGGGATCAAAAGAGAGAGGCAAAAAAGTCCTGGTGAGGATTAGAGGAACAGATAATGTTGATGCAGAGTTTCAAGACATGGTGGATGCAAGTGAACTGGCAAATGAAATCAAGCATCCCTTCAGAAACATCCTTGAGAGAAGAAACAGGCCACAACTGGTCATGGCAATCTGCATGCCAACATTCCAGATCCTAACAGGCATAAACTCCATCCTCTTTTACGCTCCAGTGTTGTTCCAAAGCATGGGATTTGGAGGAAATGCTGCACTTTACTCTTCAGCTCTCACAGGGGCAGTTCTGGCTGGATCTACATTCATTTCTATTGCCACAGTAGATAGATTGGGCCGAAGAGCCTTACTCATCAGTGGTGGAATACAAATGATTGCATGCCAGGTACAACAAGATCTTAATATAATCATGCCTCTGAATATTGAACTTCTCTTAAAAGCTATAACAGTAACTGATCATTGTCTCATCTGCCTCTGAAACAGGTTATAGTTGCCATAATCTTGGGGTTGAAGTTTGGAGACAACCAAGAACTATCAAAAGGTTACTCAATATTGGTGGTGGTTGTGATATGTCTCTTTGTTGTGGCTTTTGGGTGGTCATGGGGGCCACTAGGGTGGACTGTGCCAAGTGAGATATTCCCATTGGAAACCAGGTCAGCCGGACAAGGCATTACGGTTGCTGTGAATCTTCTATTCACTTTCATCATAGCTCAGTGTTTCCTGGCCATGCTTTGCCATTTCAAGTTTGGTATCTTCCTGTTCTTCGCGGGCTGGATCACTGTCATGACCATCTTCGTTTACGTTTTCTTGCCTGAGACCAAAGGAGTGCCTATTGAAGAAATGATATTTCTGTGGAGAAGACATTGGTTCTGGAAGAGGATTGTCCCTGAATATCCCGAAGCTGATAAAAACGAGACAGTTTAGTGTTTTAGAAACCCCAAGAAGAATTGCCTACGGTTACTTGTATGATTGTAAAATGTTTATGTTGTGCTTGTAACAGTCATCATGGCAATACAGGTAAGAGCTAAGAGGAGGTGGGTGAGAGTGACAGCAACAAAAGAGGGTGAACTGGCACATCTCATTGTAATAGATGAGAAAACAAAGCTGATTATGAATAGTAGAAAATTCAAATATAAGAAAACCACCTTCTCAATGATTAATTAATTATTAAGATGTAAGAACAAAATTGACAGAACACAAAAGAAGGTTACAGCTTCATTATTATGGAAAGATAATCGTATTTACTCCCAGCCTTATACTCGATATCAGTAATTTTATACATGCCAATTTATGCTTGCCTTATTGACAAGGAGAAACCTTAAGGTCAAATTACTTGGCTGAAATTACAATATATTCAGTTAAATTTTATGTTTGAATCTGTTTGGTATTCAGGTTGTTTACTTGGCTGTAAAGGTGCTTATTGGGCCGGGTTGGCCCGACCCGGTTCGCAACCGGATCGGGTCAATCCGGCCCAAAATCCGAACTGGTATTGTACTGGTTCGGAACCGGCCCATACCGGGCTAGGCCGGTTTTAAATTTTTAAAATCGGGCCCGGTAAGGGCTCGGCTTATAACCGGATCGGTTCAAGCTGGTCCGGTTAAAAAAAAATAAAAAAAGTTTATTTTGATTGCAGTTGCACTACAGTGCAACTGCAGTCTGCAGCAGAGGCAAGTCACAGACTTACCTCTGCGTTTTGATGTGCAACTGCCAAATCAATCTTTTTTTTAATTTTTTTTATTTTTTAATTTTAATTAAATTAAAAAAAGGGCTTGGTGTGCAGTGACAGCTTAGCCTCTTGCAGTTGCACTGAGTGCAACTGCAGTATGCAGAGCAGAGGCAAGTCTGCTCTGTGTTTGAAATGGTCGTTGCCCATCAATCCTTTTTTTTTAAATTTTTTTTATTCTAATTTTTTTCCTATAAATACCTCTATAATCTTCTATTTTCATTTACATTTCTTTTATATTTTCTCTCAAATCTACTATCTATATTCATCTACTTTTATTCTCTTCACTCACATACTCTCTCAATATTCACTCAAACTCTCTCAAATTCACTTAAATTCCCTTATTCCAAATTTATAATACCATCATTTCCTTTCTAAATTTCATTTTTCTTTTTATTTTATAATTTTACAAATTTTACTTTTAATTTTCAAATTCTAATATTATATATATATATATATATATTCCTTATTCCAAATTTATAATATCATCATTTTCTTTATAAATTTTATTTTTCTTTTTATTTTATAATTTTGCAAATTTTACTTTTAATTTTCAAGTTTCAATTTTCAAATTCCAATATATTATATATATCATACATCTATTTTTTTAATTTTTAACATATATTTATTTTCAAAAAAAATATAAAAATGTCAAATTTCTTTCGTCGTTCATGCTCTGTTTCTCGACCTTTTGGTTCCACTGAAATTCCTAGTTTGGGTGACGAATCATTTAATGAAATCGAACCCGATATTCATCCGGAGGAGGAGCTTCCTTTGGCGGCGCCATCGGTTGGTCGTGGTCGACGTGGAGGTCATGCTCAAACACAATCATCAGCTGCCACCACTGCTGCTACATCATCAAGGCCGAAGTTTAGTCGAAAAAAAATGAGCAGGGTATGGGAGTATTTCGATATTGTAGCAAAAGAAGATGAGACGAATAAATATTGTGCTATCTGTAAATTGTGCCAAGGCGTTTACTCTTATAAGTCCGGTGGAGGTGCTGGCGGTACAGGTACGTATAAAAGACATTTAATTACTGCACATAAAATTAATCCTGATGCCGAAGAAGATGAAATTTTAGAAGGTAAACAATCTCAAATTAATACACGTGATGGTGGAAAAATTTTATTTTTGATAATGTTCAAGCTAGACGTGGTTTAGTTAGATTTGTAATTAGGACTGAACAACCATTCACAATTTGTGAAAAATCAGGATATTTAGAATTTGTTTGTAACTATTTACAACCAGCATATAAATCTATTTCTAGACATACATTAAAAAGAGATTGCATGGATATGTTTAAAGAATATAAACAAGCTTTAATTGATAAACTTAGTAATATTTCATCTAGGGTTAGTTTAACTAGTGATATATGGACTAGTACTAATGATATAAGTTATCTTGTTATAACTTGTCATTGGATAGATGAAGATTGGTCCATGCAAAAACGAATTTTATCTTTAGATGTAATAGAAGAAGCACATAATTCATATACTATTCATAAATATATTACTAAAGTTTGTAAATTATATGAACTAGAAAATAATAAAGTTTTTGCTATTAATTTTAATAATGCTTCGAGTAATACTGCAGCTATTCCTCATTTAATTAAAAGTTTAAACCCTGTTATGCAAGGCATATTTTTTCATGCAAGGCATATTTTTTCATGCAAGATGTGCATGTCATATTATAAATTTATGTGTTCAAAGTGGTTTTAGTTCTAGTGGTACTGGTACTGGCATAGGCATAGGTCCAATTGATAAAATTAAAATTTTAGCAAAATGGATTCGCACACCAAGTAATAAACGTGAATGGAAGCAAATTTGTATAACAAATAATATACCTGTTAAAGCATTTCCACTTCCCGTGGAAACAGGATGGAATTCACTTCATCGTTTGCTTTCTTCTATTTTACCTTATAAAGAACTTGTTACTCATTTTTATAACAATTATATAAGTAGCACACATTTAGTACTTTTTGAAGAAGATTGGACTTTTATTGAATATTGTGTTGATTTATTATCTACTTTTAAAAATGCAACCGAAAGATTTTCAACTCAATTTTATCCAACTACACCGTATTTTGTTCGTATTATCTACACAATGTTTGACAAATTTGTAAAATTTAGGAATCATGAAACTTTAAGTTCTTCTGTATATGATATGGAGGAAAAATTTTAAAAATATTGGGAAATAATTCCTCTTATTTATTGTATTGCAACTTTACTAGATCCTAGTTAAGGTGAGGTAAATATAGAAATTTTTTCTTATTGTTCTAAAGAATTTCTTGGTCTTGATTCTATTGAGGATCAAAAGTCCTCAATTAACAATCTTTTTCGAGAATTGTTTAATGTTTATGAAACAGAAAGGGAGCAATTCAACTTTAATCAAGAAGAAGAAGATTCATACGAAGAAACCGAAAGTAGCAAAAAAGGAAAAGGAATTTTAAACGTAATTAAGGAAGCAGCAAAGAAGAGAATGAAGCTAAAAGGAAAAGCGAGCGGATCGGGATCAACAACTTGATGAAGTTCTAACTTCAATGAGCTAGGATTTTTCTTAAGTCAAGATTTTTCTGTAGATGATAACTTTGATCTTCTCCAATGGTGGAAAGAAAACCAAAAACAATTTCCAGTTTTAGCTTCCATGGCCCGAGATGTTTTTGCGGTGCAAGTTTCATCTGTTGCTTCGGAATCCGCATTCTCGACGTGTGGAAGAATTATTGGAGACCATCGAACCACTCTTAATCCGGATTCATTGTGCATGTTAACATGCCTTAAAGATTGGTTTGATGCGGAATCGCGCAATGTCGAATTTGGAATGGCCAATGAATTTGCTGATAATAATTCAGAAGAGGAGGAAGAAATTTCCAAGGCAATCCGTATAAATTATGAAGAGTAGAGAATAATCTTTTTTTTTGTAAATTGTATGTAAAATTATAAATAAGTTTAGTCATAGTGAATATTTTTATGAACTACGGTCCCGTGGTTTTTACCCTTCTAACTTTTGAAAAGGTTTTCCACGTAAAAAATCTTTGTTCTCCTACTCTCTCCTTTTTCTCCTTTGTTGTTATTATTATTATTATTATTATTATTATTATTATTATTATTATTATTATTATTATTATTATTACATAGCAAATTAATTAATGTTATACTTATCTATGTTTAAAATAAATAAATATTTAAAATACAAAATGAATTAATATTTTAAAAACATATTAAATAAATGAATAAATAAATAAATGAATAAATATTAAGTAAATGATATTTCAAATATAATAAATTATTTTAAATGCAAAATGAATATAATAAATAAATATAAATAAAGATATGCAAAATGAATATAATAATAATATTCATAATATCATTATTTGTATTTTGAATCAAATATCATTTAACATAATATTATATTCATAATATAACTTTAATTTATTATAACAATAATTTTATTAGATAATTTTATAATAGTTTATTTTTACATTATTGTTACATTAATTAAATAAATTATAATATAACTTTATAATAAATTATTGTTAAATTAAACTATTAACATTATTTATTATAAAAATAAATTTATTAGATTAAATTATTAAAATATATTAATATATATTAAAATAAATTAATATAAATTTTTAAAAATAAAAATTTTAAAAAGCAAAAAAAAATAGACCGTACCTGTCCAACGAACCGGGCCGGTTCGCCTCTTATAACAGATAGAATCGGTCCGAACCAAACCGGTTTACTACCGGTTCGGACCGGTTCTCTTTTGGCTAGGGCCGGAACCGGTAAAAACCAGCCTGGAACCGGCCCGTAACCAGCTCTACGTTGGCTGAACTAAAGCTCAAGCTCCAATGCCATTAACAGTCTAGTTCAACTAGAATTGTCTCTTTCTATAAATTCCAACTTCCAAACCTTTCTGTTTTTCCTCTTTTCTATTCATTGTTGCAGATTTAGAGAAACTCGAATAGCAAGCAATCTCTAAGGGACTAACAAAAGTAAATGTTACATGCCAGTGCTACAAGATTCACAACAGAGTAATAATTTATAAAAATAAAATAAAATAAAATTATTTAAAACTAGAGATAAAAAAAATAATTTTTCCATTTTACTTTTTCATCCTACACAGCTTGATCTCACCACATCGAAGTACCGTGAGATCCAAACAGGCCATAAGAATAGTTATCCCTTATAAATAAAGTATCTAAAATGATATAAAATCGAGGAAAAAGATATTAAGCTGTAATTTACAACCAAAGAATAAAACGAGTATCATTTAATATATTGTTAGTGTAATTTTTATATTTTACAAATATGATTAAAATAATAATACATAATTTAATTTTATATTTAATATTTTTTTTAAAAAAATATATATTACCATTTTATTTTCATTCGTAAAATATAAAATTTCCACTGACATAATATGAAAAAGCTGCATTAGGAGTGTAATCGAGCCGAGCCGAGCTGATACAGCAAGGTGCTCGAGCTCGAGCTCGACTATGAAATCCGGTGCTCGATACTCGGCTCGAGCTCAATCGAGTCGTATTTTTTGAACTCGAGCTCGACTCGAGATCGAAAACGAGCTACTCGAGCTCGCTCGATTAAGCGCGACTATTCGAACTCGATTCTCATGCTCGAGTGTTCGAGCTCGAACTCGATCATAAGCTTAAGCTCAAGCTCGAATTTATTTTATATACATAAAAATATTATCAATTAACAACAACAAAATATAATAAATTTTAATAATAATATTAATACCACATCAACAATAATGAAAACCTTACAATAAAAAAAAGTAACTTACACAACAACATTAATCTATCTAGAAAATTATAACATCTTACATAATTTCGAAATCATAAGTTAAAACAATATATATATATATATATATATATATATATATATATATATATATATATATAAGCAACAGCACATCCTTTACTAGCTTTAACAACTGATCCATCATCAAATCCACTTGATCCATCATCAAACTCATTACTAGCTCCAGCAAACATGTACACGACACACCACCTGTAGAGTAGCCAACAAGATCAAAAAGAATATCAAATCCAAGGCAATCCCAATCACATCTACCCAACAACTAGCAATCCATCCAAGTTTTAGTAAAGTTGAAGAATTAGTCTTTGAATCTGAATTTGAATCTAAAGCCTTCTGTGTTGAGGTTCAATCTAGAACAAAATGTGACATAAATGCTGATTTACTTTTTATACAGTGTACCATGACCAAGAGCAAGATAAAGTGCATAGCAGTGATGATAAACAGCCCCTGCCAGAGCAGAAACAACTCCAGAACAAGAAAAAGAAAAAAGAATCAGCCATAGAAAGTAATCACAGAAGATGATTAACAGTAAATCATGACTCATGAGCACCCTGATAAACAAAACATAGTATTATCATCAACACATCAGCAAAGGATTCCAACAACATAGTATTATTATTATTATTATTATTATTATTATTATTATTATTATTATTATTATTATTATTATTATTATTATTATACATTGATTTTGAGAATAATTTAGCTTTTTTTTTTTGTTCTTTTTACATGTTTAAGGCATGGAACATTTTGGATAAAAGTTTTTTTTTATTATAATTGATGAATATTCATTACCAATATTGCGAGAATCCTGGAAATTAGACCACGCAGACAACATCTTGAGCTAGTCTCAAGGGAACTCAAGAAATCCATCTATTACAAAAGCAAAGGAAATTCAGGAAATCTAAAAATTCATTAAAGAATATGCACATGCACTCACTTTCCTATACTCACGCATGTGAAAGAAAGGTTTACCAGTTCAAGCTCTTATTATTCTTCTTGCCTTAAAACCAGAAAGAAATAATCCCAAAATTTCTCTCTGCCTTTCCCAGGAAACCAAAAATTCCAGCAACCTTCCTTCTATTTTCTGCAAAAAAAAAGGAAAATCATTACAAATTTTAACAAACAATAAATTTCACAGTTTGCAACGGAAAAATATTTCACAAGAAATATATTACATGCAAAAGAGAAAACAAAAAACAAAAAAAACAAAAGCTTTACCACAAAAAAAAATTTCAAAAAATCTGATATTGTCGGTGACAGAATGAGGGTCAAGCACACTTGCTAGTAGCTATTGCCTGCGTGCGTAAGTTAGGTGAGTGGGTGTGGGTGACTGAAGGAGAGGTGCGCTGCCGCGTGCGTGAGGGTGGAGATGGTAGCGACGCCATGAGGCAACCGAGAGGACTTACTACGGCCAAGGAGAAGCCAGATCTAAGGGCTGACGGTGTTGTCCGTGCTAGATCTTAAGGCTGAGTGTCTCACCGGCGCCAGATCTGAGGGCCCAAGGTCTCGTCAGCGCCAGATCTATGGAAGATGATCCTCGACAGTCGACACTGGTTCATCGTCCTCGTGTGGCACCAGATTTGGCATGGATGGTACTCTTCTGTTGAGGGGAAGTCGGATCTGAAGGCGAAATGTAAGATCTCATTCTACACTACTGTAGAGTCTAAATTCATAAAATTGAAAATGGAAATTAAATAAATAATGAATGTTAATTTCCAAAAGGGTGAAAAGCTCCTTAACTTGAGATGAGAACGGAGCCAATTAGGTGAAATACTCGACGAGCAAGTACCATGAAGAAATGGCTCGCCAAAGGGCTAGCAAGGTAATGTGTGATCGCCAATGGTGATGGCGAGTTGGACGAGGGCGTGGACGACTAGGTGTGTTCGCCAACGTGTGAGGTGAATCAGGACAATGTTGGCGAGTTGAGCCATGCCTGGTGATGGCCCCAAAAGGGCGAGAACTTGTGATCGCCACACAGAGGGGCAAAGAATAGATTAGTTGGCGAGAAGGCAATTGCCATTCGCTAAGTCTCAATGTAATTGTCAAGAAAAAAAAGAATTTCCTTTAATTGCCAAGATAAAGCTGGCAACTGAATGGCTGGCGAACTGGTGTAGTGTGGCGAGCTGAGGTCTCAAGACGAGGTGGAGACCGGGAATCAGCTTGTGTGGACAAAGGAAAATGGCTTCAAAACAATTAGCAGCCAAGATTGACTTTGTGAGATATACGGTCGAGGACAATAAATGAAGGAAAGTTAAAGTCAATAAGGGAATTAGCCTTATTGGTTGAGGAATTAAGCAAAGTCTGCAGCAGAAGAAAAAGGTGTGTGGAAGGAAGACTTTCTCGCCCATGTAAGTGCAGTTTTTCTTCATGCATTAAATACATGATAGACGTGAGGAATGATGAAAGAAACAGGATAAGGGACAGGCGGTAGCTATTGATTGGTTAAGCAGGGTTATATAAGAAGAAACACTTGACAGAAATCCATTTAGCAAACTTCATCTCCCTCCCGAAAATTAGGCAACTGAGAGCTTATGTTATTCCTCCCGTTTCTGTCATACTTGATTTACTGAGCTTCACTCTTCAGTTGGCCAAAACACATGAACCTGCTTATAAAGCCTTTCTTTCATAATTGGTGAGCTGAAGGAATAAGCAAAAGGAAGGCCAACATGAGACAGAAAGCAGTCTGTTCTGGAAGTGAAGTTGGTTGAGGCGAGTTTCATATTTTCTGAGGATTTGTTGATGCTCAATGATAGATTTCTATGTTTTATGAAGTAATAAACATAAATATAGTTTTGTTTTTAGTTAGATATTTGGAGAATATGAAAACAAGGAAAATAATGGAATAAGTGACGACAATGGTGATTACAGTGATCGCCCAGGTTGAAAAGTAAGTAATCGCCAATGAGGCGAGTAGAAGATAAGGAGCTCGCCAATGTAAAGTCTGTGTTAAAGGGCGAGAACGCCCAATTTTAGTGAAATGAATTCATGGGCGAGCTCAAATGCAGAGGCGTTGGGCGAATAGGATTGTGGGCGAACTCCCACAATTAAGCCAATGTAGGCCTCATGAGTTGAATGTTGGGCGAGCTCACAAACCTTCGGTGAGTAATGGCGGGCGATATGCCACGTGGTAGCCATATGGTGAATGGCGAGCTCGTCTGGGCGAACTAGTGAAGCTATATTTGGGCGAGTAGTCATTTGATTTATTTCAATTTCGCCCAAGTAATGGAAAAATATATATAAAGAAAATATTAATGGAATTTATATAAATTTGCAGCCGATAATTGGGAATAGCTGTGGGCGAACAGAGAGCAGGGCGAAGCAAGGCTTCGTTTCTAACAGGTAAGGGAGATGTGTGTGAAGTAATGCATGTCCTGTGGAGTAAGTTTTATGAAAACATTAAGTTAAATGTTTTGTTTTCTGACATGCATTGGTTTTGATAATGGTTTTGATGATGGGTGTGAATTGGGCGAACTGTTACGGCGGGCGAGCCCTCTTGTTTCTGTTTTTTTGGGGCGAGCAAAGTAACCCCTGTTTTAGCATAAGGCGGGCGAGCCATCGAGGGTGGAACCCTTCAATATTGTTTAGGGCGGGCGACCCCTGCTTTAAATAAAAGGCGGGCGAGCCAGGTTGCTTTGTTTGAAAACCTAAATGGATGGCGAATACTAATTCCCGCACAGATGATTGACCATGGGCGAGCTGACCATGGCGAATAGGTTTCACGTTTCCAAGGTTTCTAAATTGAAAAATAAACTAATTCTACTATCTTTGAAAATAAAAAATAGAAATATGAAACCTTTGATGAGTTGATTACTGGGCGAGTCACTGAGGGCGAGCCAGTTTTGTTTTCATGTTTTAAAAGCAAGATGGCTGGCGAACACAGGTTCTCCGCGTTGGGCGAACTGTCATGGGCGAGCCATATCGGGCGAGTCGACCATGGCGAACAGGTTTCGCTTTTTCCAAATTTTCTCAACGAAAAATGAATTGTTTTCATTATGTTTTTGGGCGAGTTGACCAATGGGTGAGTTGACCATGGGCAAACTAGCCATGGCGAGTCAATTTAACCCGTGCCTTTCTCACACGGAATTCAGTGAGATTGCGGACTGTTTTTAAAACCTTTTTGGAAAAAAAAACGATGACATTATGAAATGATTCCTTAAAGGTTTTTCGTGAGATATAATTCGATTTTGAGACGTTAGGCCTCTAGTTCATGCATTACTATTGCGTGACCCGCATGGGGCGGTGGCTCGGTCGATGGACCAATGAGTGCACCTCAGGGCGTCACAGGACTGATGGACCCGCCAAGTCATCAGCGGTCTCGAGGTCACTTGGCAAGTGGACCCGAGGACCACTATAGATTATGGCCATAGATCTGAGATAGTCGTGAGGGGCGATGGCCTACGGGTGCACCCCAAAAGCGGCAGATTTCGTTCTCGCAAGGGGGAAAGGGAACCATAATAGCATGATTTATTTGTTGCCTAGTCTCAACTTACCAATTTCTATTTACTGTGAGGATTTGTTGAAATCCTATATATAATGTTTACTATGTATCCACTATCTTTTCTACTGGGTTATTGTTAAGAAAAGAATAAATGAGTTGCGATATATAGTTTTGCTTTATTTAAAGCAGCATATGTTTCCTTTACTGAGCGTATGAATCGCTCATCCCTTTGTTTTTAACTCCACAGATAAGAAGTACACGGAGTTGAGAGAATTAGCTCTCAGATAGGTATAGCTATGTTTAAAGCACTGAGACATGGCACGTTAAATGTGACAGGTACAGTCTCTTCTCTTTTACATTTCAGACATATGTATACAGTACTACCTTAGTGAAATAAAGGTTAATAGGGGATGTTAGATGAAAGGAATAATGAAAAGAAATTTCATATTCCATAATTAATAGATAAATGTTTATCATTTATCATTGTTACTGTTGAATGTTAATGGTATCCCAGACAGTCCAACCGGTTAAGTTGTATGGAAATACGTGAAAAATGTGGTAACGGGATGTTACAGATTTAATGGTATCAGAGCTTGGGTTGGTCTGATATCTGTTGATGCCCTTAGCATAGAAAGTGTTGAGAAAGGTTAACATCCCCTGTAGTACTGTATAGTCTGAATGTATAGAGGAGTCGAATGACTGTGAAATGAGTTAAGTGTTGGAATATGGTGAAAGTTGACTAATTATGGGTTACAAATAGAGATAGTAATCCGAAAATTTTACATGAGATAGGCGATCTTATCATCATAATGTCGGGTCTATTCGATGAGGTGCAGTGAGGAACTCGGTGAGGGCCCCACCAGGACCTCTCTGTCCATATCGAACTAAGATCCTGAAATGATGATATTAAGATGAAAAAAGGATAATATTAGCATATAAGCTCTAAGATCGCGTGTTTGGAGTTATACCGATGAGAGAGAATTAAAGGGGAATTTATGAATATACCCCTATATTGACATGTTTTCTTTCGAAGTCATAAGTGATTGAATGGATTTAAAATACAAATTGATGGTGAAATAATATGTGGTGGTGTAAAGGATGATTTTTACTGTGGACCCCACTGATATATTGATAAGTAAGGCGACCCAGAGTACAAGCTATGAGAGGTCGCGAGATAGTCATCCTTGTTGTGGATTTTGGGGTCTGAATTTAAAGTGAATTGTGAGAGAAATGATGTAAACTGGTTATATATACTCCTTATGTTTTAGGAGAATGGATGTAACTTGACATTTGAGGAAGTCAAGTGTTTGAGTCTGTGGATGAGAGAGAAAACTTTGAGATGGGTGAACTCGAGCACGGTTGGAAGGACCGGGCATCGAGGTGATCGCCAAAGAGGACAGTATGGATGAGTAGCGTTGTCACAGCAATCGTTGTCAATGGGCCCAAAAAGGGGGTTGCCATGGCCGGTTGGGCTGGTCCGTTACGATATCCATAGAACCGTGATATTATGAGATTTATGAGAAATACTCGATGGGCGAGAACTACATTGGGATAGCTCGCCAATAGACGTGCAAATGCATGATCGCCAATGATGTGGGCGAGTTAGATGATGGCAAGGACTTAAATGAGTCCGCCAATATAACATGAATTACTAAAGTGGGCGAGAATCCTGATCGCCCAAAGAGTATGGTGAGTAATCTGATCAACAATATGACATGAGTCAAAGCAATGTGGCGAACAGAACAAAAGCTGTAATCGCCAAGAAAATGAAATGTCTCGTAATTACCAAATGATAAAGTTGGCATCGAGATTTAGTTGACAAGTTTAGAGGTTGGTGAATTGAAATAGAAATTGTTTATAAGCTCTTACCAGTGAATCAGTAGAGCTTGAGAAATTACTCGAGAGATTGATGAGTAAAGACTCAACTGTTTCGATATAACTGGTAGAAACAAAAATTTTATTATTTTGAAAATAATGGGATTAGTACTCTCTACAGTTGCTTCTAGGTTTCGGAACAAGTATGGTATTCTAAAATACCTATCATATTCTATCTGGATCCCTAGCCGACTGTAGTATCCTTCCTATTTGTGTGCCTAGAGCCAACTAGTATGATTTTAAAAAGAATAAACATGTATATTGATATCAGCAATATTATTGAATAAGGTATGGAGAAAACCTTATTGTTAAGTCAGTGACCATTGGTTTCTAATTGGTATTTATATGTATATATATATATATATATATATATATATATATATTAGAGACGTGAGGTCTCAACTGATTAAGTGGACATTAAAATTGTCTGAATAAAAGATTTTACTACTTAAGTGAGGTTAAAGTGTGCTTATTGGGGTATAAAATTTATGAGTTTTACCCGTATAGCACGAATGAATTGTTGAAGAGTTTGTGGAATTTGCTACCTTATTGATTCAATACTTAAGTGAGAGGAAGTAAAAGTGAATGGGTATGTATGAATATAGTATTCGAAATGGTTACGAGATAGTAACAGTAAAGTACTATGTTAAGTGAGAAAATAATTGTGGTGATGAATGTAAAAGAATGAAATTGTCTTGAGAAGACAAGTCATATGATGACTAGGGAACACAAGTTATGAGGTAGTTCCCAAGCATACGAATAAATGTGATATCCTCTGATCATTATGTAGTTATGGCTGGAATTAATGACAAGCCAGAATTAAAAAGATAAAATTGTCATACTCAGAGGAGCAGATACAAAAAGTACTGCAAATCCTGAAAAAAGATATACATATGTGTATACATGTACATATTGGGAATGTGAAATTGTATAGTAAAGTGGTGATGAAATCTGAATGATAATAAATTTGAATTTCAGAAATTGATGTGAGGAAATTATACTCTCAAGTACATTCTCCAAGTAGTGACATTGCATGTACTAGGAGAATTAGAGATAAAATGATAACTTGATATAAGAGAAGTTATCGAGGGGAAAATGATTACCTGAGACGTAATCGGTGGCTAGTATTAAGGTCTGCAAAAGAATGGCAGTTATGGTTTAACCATGAAGTAATCATGGTGGGATGGTAAAGAATCCGAAAGAACCATGAGGTTATAGAAGTGATTATGGATTGAGTAACCAAATTATTTCACTTCTTCATCATCAGGTTTCGGGATGTAATAAGTGCCTTAGTCGATATATATTGGTGAAATAGAAAGGACGTATGTGAAGTTCCAGTGAGTGGGTACTTGTGATAGGGATCCCTGATTCGCCGTATACTTAGAGAGAATAGCAAGAGGCTTTGGGATTCCAAATTTTTACTGTTAGCACCGCCTCAGATTGATATAGATATCCGAGCGCATTGTAGGGACGCTCCGGGATATATTAAGAGCGAGTGCGTGATATTTTAGAGACTACTGGGACAATTACATACGAATGATTAAAATTATCTACATGATAGTCACCAAATTATAATCGACTAGCACTGAATGAGATGATAAGTGATAAATAGTCTGAATGAGTCACTAACTCCCAAGGATGATAAAAGATTTCAGGGAGTATAAAATGCGGGTGAGAGAAGAAGTCGAGATTCTTCAGGACTTTGAAAAAATTTGGGATGGGCGACCCATGAGTGAGGTGATCGCTCAACATCGGATAACATGTTGTGAGAAGTGGGCGAACTAAGTGGTCGCCAACACACTTGAGTGAATAATCCTAGAGCGCGGGAGAGCGCCAAAGGGATGATTATTGATGGCCTAAAGAGACGGGCAGTACTCTTAGAGACAATGAGGAATATAAAAAGATATTCGTGGTCTCATATTGGAGACGAGATTAAATAAGAGTTGAAAAAGTGATAAGGAAGAAAAATACCTATATTAGAGGTACTTCCTATACTTTGTGAAAAATTGAAAAGAGTAAATTGCAATCTGGATGGTTGTGGATATATTTCGTAAGTCTGCTCATTCCTTGATTATGGAATTTGTTAAGCTAATTAATGCCTTGGCCGGATTATATGTCAGGGAAATGGTGAGGTTTACAGTATTCCAGTGAGCATTATTGTTGATAGGGAGTCCCGCTTCATATTTCAGTGTTGAGAGAGATTACGGGAAGCTATGGGATCCCAATTGAGTTTCGCACCGCAGTTTATCCGCAGACCAAGAGACAGTTCGAGCGTATGAGATGGACGCTCGAGGATATGGTGTGAGCGTGTGCGATTGATTTTATAGGCTCCTGGGATAATCCTCTATCCTGGCAGAGTTTGTTGATAAAAGGGCCACAAGAGAGTATAGGCATAACATTTGGAAGAAATTATTTAGCAAACGATATAATCCACGATAGCATGAGAAAATGGGAGACCGAAAATTATTTTCGACTTGGTCGAACAGACTTCTTGAGATATACAAGAGGTTATGTATATTAAGGTCTCACCATTGGGATGCATAGTGAGAGGGAAATTGAGTTCCCGATGCATTGGATCGTTGGAGATCTTAGATCATGTGAAAGATGTGCACTACCTCCCGTGTTGTCAGGAGTGCACAATGTGTTCCATGTTTCAATAATGAGAAAGTACTATCCATATCCTTCTCACGTGATTTGAGATGAGTCCTAGAGATTAGAGAGGACATGAATTACGTTGAGAAATTGGTACGGATTCTGGATAGGAAAGATAAATTGCAGTGATAAAGTGCTGTCATCTAAGATCATGTTATGGCTAAGGTGCTTTGATGGTATAATATTAAGGATAAGGCTACTTGAAAATTTAAAAGCCTTATGCATAAGAAGTATCCAGAGTTTCTTCACTGAAAGGTCCGGTTGAAATTTGGAGGACCAAATTTCTTAAGGTGGGGAGAAAATGTAAGATCTGATTTTACACTACTGTAGAGTCTAAATTCATAAAATTGAAAATGGAAATTAAATAAATAATGAATGTTAATTTCCAAAAGGGTGAAAAGCTCCTTAACTTGAGATGAGAACGGAGCCAATTAGGTGAAATACTCGACGGGCGAGTACCATGAAGAACTTTGGCGAGCAAGGTAATGTGTGATCGCCAATGGTGATGGCGAGTTGGACGAGGGCGTGGACGACTAGGTGTATTCGCCAACGTGTGAGGTGAATCAGGACAAGGTTGGCGAGTTGAGCCATGCCTGGTGATGGCCCCAAAAGGGCGAGAACTTGTGATCGCCACACAGAGGGGCAAAGAATAGATTAGTTGGCGAGAAGGCAACTGCCATTCGCTAAGTCTCAATGTAATTGTCAAGAAAAAAAGAATTTCTTTTAATTGCCAAGATAAAGCTGGCAACTGAATGGCTGGCGAACTGGTGTAGTGTGGCGAGCTGAGGTCTCAAGACGAGGTGGAGACCGGGAATCAGCTTGTGTGGACAAAGGAAAATGGCTTCAAAACAATTAGCAGCCAAGATTGACTTTGTGAGATATACGGTCGAGGACAATAAATGAAGGAAAGTTAAAGTCAATAAGGGAATTAGCCTTATTGGTTGAGGAATTAAGCAAAGTCTGCAGCAGAAGAAAAAGGTGTGTGGAAGGAAGACTTTCTCGCCCATATAAGTGCAGTTTTTCTTCATGCATTAAATACATGATAGACGTGAGGAATGATGAAAGAAACAGGATAAGGGACAGGCGGTAGCTATTGATTGGTTGAGCAGGGTTATATAAGAAGAAACACTTGACGAAAATCCATTTAGCAAACTTCATCTCCCTCCTGAAAATTAGGCAACTGAGAGTTTATGTTATTCCTCCTGTTTCTGTCATACTTGATTTACTGAGCTTCACTCTTCAGTTGGCCAAAACACATGAACCTGCTTATAAAGCCTTTCTTTCATAATTGGTGAGCTGAAGGAATAAGCAAAAGGAAGGCCAACATGAGACAGAAAGCAGTCTGTTCTGGAAGTGAAGTTGGTTGAGGCGAGTTTCATATTTTCTGAGGATTTGTTGATGCTTAATGATAGATTTCTATGTTTTATGAAGTAATAAACATAAATATAGTTTTGTTTTTAGTTAGATATTTGGAGAATATGAAAACAAGGAAAATAATGGAATAAGTGACGACAATGGCGATTACAGTGATCGCCCAGGTTGAAAAGTAAGTAATCGCCAATGAGGCGAGTAGAAGATAAGGAGCTCGCCAATGTAAAGTCTGTGTTAAAGGGCGAGAACGCCCAATTTTAGTGAAATGAATTCATGGGCGAGCTCAAATGCAGAGGCGTTGGGCGAATAGGATTGTGGGCGAACTCCCACAATTTAGCCAATGTAGGCCTCATGAGTTGAATGTTGGGCGAGCTCACAAACCTTCGGTGAGTAATGGCGGGCGATCTGCCACGTGGTAGCCATATGGTGAATGGCGAGCTCGTCTGGGCGAACTAGTGAAGCTATATTTGGGCGAGTAGTCATTTGATTTATTTCAATTTCGCCCAAGTAATGGAAAAATATATATAAAGAAAATATTAATGGAATTTATATAAATTTGCAGCCGATAATTAGGAATAGCTGTGGGCGAACAGAGAGCAGGGCGAAGCAAGGCTTCGTTTCTAACAGGTAAGGGAGATGTGTGTGAAGTAATGCATGTCCTGTGGAGTAAGTTTTATGAAAACATTAAGTTAAATGTTTTGTTTTCTGACATGCATTGGTTTTGATAATGGTTTTGATGATGGGTGTGAATTGGGCGAACTGTTACGGCGGGCGAGCCCTCTTGTTTCTGTTTTTTTGGGGCGAGCAAAGTAACCCCTGTTTTAGCATAAGGCGGGCGAGCCATCGAGGGTGGAACCCTTCAATATTGTTTAGGGCAGGCGACCCCTGCTTTAAATAAAAGGCGGGCGAGCCAGGTTGCTTTGTTTGAAAACCTAAATGGATGGCGAATACTAATTCCTGCACAGATGATTGACCATGGGCGAGCTGACCATGGCGAATAGGTTTCACGTTTCCAAGGTTTCTAAATTGAAAACTAAACTAATTCTATTATCTTTGAAAATAAAAAATAGAAATATGAAACCTTTGACGAGTTGATTACTGGGCGAGTCACTGAGGGCGAGCCAGTTTTGTTTTCATGTTTTAAAAGCAAGATGGCGGGCGAACACAGGTTCTCCGCGTTGGGCGAACTGTCATGGGCGAGCCATATCGGGCGAGTCGACCATGGCGAATAGGTTTCGCTTTTTCCAAATTTTCTCAACGAAAAATGAATTGTTTTCATTATGTTTTTGGGCGAGTTGACCAATGGGTGAGTTGACCATGGGCGAACTAGCCATGGCGAGTCAATTTAACCCGTGCCTTTCTCACACGGAATTCAGTGAGATTGCGGGCTGTTTTTAAAACCTTTTTGGAAAAAAAAACGATGACATTATGAAATGATTCCTTAAAGGTTTTTCGTGAGATATAATTCGATTTTGAGACGTTAGGCCTCTGGTTCATGCATTACTATTGCGTGACCCGCATGGGGCGGTGGCTCGGTCGATGGACCAATGAGTGCACCTCAGGGCGTCACAGGGCTGATGGACCCGCCAAGTCATCAGCGGTCTCGAGGTCACTTGGCAAGTGGACCCGAGGACCACTATAGATTATGGCCATAGATCTGAGATAGTCGTGAGGGGCGATGGCCTACGGGTGCACCCCAAAAGCGGCAGATTTCGTTCTCGCAAGGGGGAAGGGGAACGATAATAGCATGATTTATTTGTTGCCTAGTCTCAACTTACCAATTTCTATTTACTGTGAGGATTTGTTGAAATCCTATATATAATGTTTACTATGTATCCACTGTCTTTTCTACTGGGTTATTGTTAAGAAAAGAATAAATGAGTTGCGATATATAGTTTTGCTTTATTTAAAGTAGCATATGTTTCCTTTACTGAGCGTATGAATCGCTCATCCCTTTGTTTTTAACTCCACAGATAAGAAGTACACGGAGTTGAGAGAATTAGCTCTCAGATGGGTATAGCTATGTTTAAAGCACTGAGACATGGCACGTTAAATGTGACAGGTACAGTCTCTTTTCTTTTACATTTCAGACATATGTATACAGTACTACCTTAGTGAAATAAAGGTTAATAGGGGATGTTAGATGAAAAGAATAATGAAAAGAAATTTCATATTCCATAATTAATAGATAAATGTTTATCATTTATCATTGTTACTGTTGAATGTTAATGGTATCGCAGACAGCCCAACCGGTTAAGTTGTATGGAAATACGTGAAAAATGTGGTAACGGGATGTTACACGAAAGCATCGCCGGAGCTGAGGGAGGTGGTGTCGCCAATAATCAGTGGGGAGATGGGCGGAGCAAGCGGAGGGGTGCACTGTCTGGTTGTGGAGAATTTAAAGTAACTGAACTAAATGGGAAGAGTCGAAAGGAAAAGAAAAAATGTACAG
Organism: Heritiera fomes; assembly: GCA_032173925.1. Lineage (NCBI taxonomy): Eukaryota > Viridiplantae > Streptophyta > Magnoliopsida > Malvales > Malvaceae > Heritiera > Heritiera fomes. Next base: position 38,638,960 of record JAPDPM010000002.1, on the reverse strand, counting down.
CTTAATAGGGTTTTTTAATTTATGTTATAATTAAAATTTTATAATATTATAATAAAATATATATTAAAATATTAAATACTCGATTAGGCTCGCGAGCTACTCGAGCCGAATATCATATTATTCGAACTCGACTCGTTCGAGTAGCTCGAGCTCGAGCTCGGCTCGAGAAAAATCGAATCGAATTCGAATTTTTTTCGAGTCGAACCTGAATAACTTGCGAGTATTAGTGTATCGTTTACACCCTAACTGCAATAGATAAATATTGCAGGGAGAAAACAAGCAGTTAAAGCCAATTGTAGCTTGGGCGCATGAGGTCAGGTCAGGTCCACCTCGACGACAAAAGCCGCCCATTAAATATTAATTATCGGCAGCACTTTAAGACGAAGATGAGGCTGTCCTACGCCGCTTCGCCTAGTTTATACGTACAACTGGACAGACAAATGTCGATACCTTAGATTTGGGCCGGCGGGTTTTCTGATTCCAGTAGTGCTAGAACATGGGAGCACTATTGGAATTGGAATAAAACCAGTACCACAGACACCGCTGAATGAGTTGTTGGCAACGTTTCTTTACCCCATTTCTTTTGCCGTGCACTCTAATGACAATGCCTTCTAATGCGCTTAAAAAATTAAAATATACTAGAGTTGCAAAACCACTGGACCGCGGGTGATTCACCAAGTTGTGTTCCATCAGATAGTCGCCCTTCTTATTGGGTAGAGACAGCAACTTTCTTAAGCTTTACTTGAGCAGTGCTGCACTCTTCCACCTAGGGAGAGTTTCCTATTACTGGCACTGACTATTGAAGTTCTAGAACCTTCTTTTAGCTTATGGATAGGTTGGGTTTTGAACCATAAAATGCTTCCTACTCTGTTATCTGCTATCAGTGAAGTTTCCTTTGGTCCTTAAACACAAATAATTCAAGCATGGGTTAAAGATGAGAAACTCTTTATCATCAAACTGAGGCCTAAAGCTATAATCGAAACAGAGCAAATACTCCATGTCTCTGCCTCTCTAGTTCTTTCTTGCCTTAGGATACTAGTCCTCGAGCACCAAAAAATAAAAAAGGGTAGTCATCTGTAATTTGACGATTTTTGCTTTCAGATTCTCATTATTTGGATATTTTGGATGATCCTTTCTATTAATATTTTTTTAAAAAAATTTTGCATTAATTTTGAAGTTTTTTTGAGATTTAGGACTAATTAGAAAAGTTAAATTTAGATCACCTTGCTTAACAAATACAACTCAACAAGCAATTAAACCTCACATTAAGTAACGACACTAAGTATTTCATGACATTTCCGTTGCAAAAAGTTCTTACCTAATCCAGATTGCATAAAATAAAACATTTAGTCTTGATGTGAATATCACGTTTCAGGTGAATCCTTAATCAAGCATTCAATCCATTTTTTTCAGATTTTTTTTTTCAAGCATTTATGTTATGTTAGATGGTTTATCTGAAGTCATGCAATATGATGCTCCTAGGAAGGCATACAATCATTATAAATCTGTAAATGTAAATATCTAACTTGGCACACCATAGATTATTTTACTGAACCAAACCAAAGCAGCGGTGAAGATAATTGTTAGACTACTAAGCATCTCACTGAAACCCGAAGTCAAAAGCCTTGCACACAAGGAAATGCGCATGGAAAATAGTATCAGATAACAAACCAAAACACTCAACATGAAAACTAATAAGAAATGGCAATTAAATCAATCATCCAACAACTAAAAACTGCGATCAGGCAAAGCAAAGGAATTAAAATATACAGATTACAAGTCAGCCTCATGCTGACCGGCTTTCAATTCTTCAAATTTCCAAACTCTAGGCACATCACTTGCCCAATAAATAAGTAAATAAAAAAAAAAAGACTTCCAACGAATGTGCACATGACAATGCATAAAAATCGGAAACGATCAAAACAGGACCATTGAAATAAGAAAAGTTACCTTTATTTCCCTGAGGCCCTGATGAAACGAAATATAAATTCCATGTTCTCATCATAATAGGACTCGCACCTCAAAACAAACAGCAGCAAAATAACAGTCACCACTTTGTCACTTAACATGGACACTCTTCAGACATGCCCTAGCCAAATTTTCTACTTTCCAAGCCATGGATTTAGAGGTGACACTCAAAAGAGTTATCCAAGACAAAAGGAATTAGTATCAGCTAAACTCCCACACAACATTAGAAGAATTTAAACCCTCTGGAAGAAGATTAAAACCACAACAGATAATTCAACACTAGCACATGGACCATTCATGAAAACGGTAAAGTACACTAGCTACCTCATAGGATGAAACAACTATGTGCTGCAAAGAGGAAATCAAACAAGGGAACAAAAGGAAAGATAATCTTTGTAAACGGGCAATGATACGAATTATTTGCAACAATTGACATTCAAGCAATGCTGCGCGAGAAAAGTAAAAGAAAACAATTAAAAAGCCCATGACTGAATGCATGCCGAAAGGACTATAATTCCCACACTGAGTGTGGCCATGAAGTTTAGCACGTTGATGGGAGCCCAAGGCATGATGCATCAATACATATATTATATCCCCAAGTCATTTCCGGCAGCTACTCTTGCCACTTTGTCCTCTTGTTTGACGAGTATTGTAGGACCTGCAATCTGGGCATTTTCGAGCCAAGACATGGAGCCGAACTTCTGACTTTTTTCCACAATCATTGCAAAGGATTGAAACCTATTAATCACAACTGAAATTTGTAAATAAACAAGTATCATAGAAGATGCTTCCATGGATATGAATTTCAACTAAAATTATTTCAGGTTTGCCATTCTTTGCACTCAAAAGAGATAAGATACTCATATTGTATGATACAGGGTTAGTCAGCAGGGCTCACGGCACTCATAAAAATACAAAAAGAAGGGCAGAATATGTAAAATATAAGATGATATTGAGATCACAAACCATTTTATTTTGATAAGGTTCCGGCATTGGTGTAGCAGCAATCTCCTCGTCAAATTTCTCCCAAACCTTTGACATGTCACACACTGATTTGGAGCACAAAGGACAGGCATATGTTGCAGTAATTAGCTAGCAGTCAAGAATACTGAAATGTTGGAAATAACATGAAATAGTTAAACCTGAGACTGAGCTGAAGCACTCATTGGAAATGGTCCCTCATCTCCTTCAAGCAATCTGTATGAATGGTGTGTCCACACGGCAAAACAGTTACATCATATCTTGACTCAAATAGAAACTACACATCCAAATTTTGGTTCCCAATTAGGTTTATCAAAGCAATTCACTAATAAATTTGATGGTTAATAGGAAAATGTTTCATTGAAGTTACCTCAAAGCATACAGGACAGTCATGACGCATTGCTCCCTCCACACAGGGATGGTTGGTTTTTAGAAGAACTGAATAGCAGCAGCCTTCATGTAACAAAGAACACAAAACGAAATAGATGAAAGTATTAGTAACCTTCAAATATCCAACAAGCTCTAACACAAACTTAAATAAAATAAATCCAGATTAGCTTACCACACTTGTAGCAATGGAAAAAGTTCTCCCGTCCTCCAATTCTGAAACAAAATAACATTTTTTATTTAGTTGTGACAGTGACAAGATTAATAGATAAATGCAGTGAAGTGGTAAAAAAACAAACGTGTAGAGTGAAGAAATAAGGAAAATAATTTCATAAAAATTCTAAAACAGTTGGAAAAAACAATCTGATAGCAAAAACTGGATAGCAGAAATAAGATTGTAGTTTCCCAAAAATTAAAGTATATGAAGAAAGCAATGGCAATCTGAACTTAACAGATAATTTAGTATCTGCCAATCAAATTGAGGTTATACTTTACAATTTCAAAATTTGGATAAGAAATGGTCAAAATATTAACATTCGAGAACAAGAGTCTTTGAGGACAAATTGAAGTGCAGAAGATCAATACTGTACAAAAAATTAAGGCAAAACCATACCTACATATCCCGCAACCATCACAATGATACTGTTTCTTCGATGCCTGGATGGTAGGAACAATATTAGCATGCCAGTAAATGTATTCAGTCAACTCTTTGTGCAAAAACATAAAGAGCTGAGACAAGATAATCACAAAAACATAAAAGATGAAAAACCTAAGATTCATGCTCTTTTGCTACATTCGAGAAGTTTTAGCCTCTTACATCATCATCAAAAAGCTTGCAGGACTGGCAGAAATATTTCCCCATGCATACGCAACAATTAATGCAGACTTGATGGACCTGTTCAGAAGAAATCAGTACCAAAGATGCTCAGGAAAACTCCTACTACATATAAAATGTCTCTCAAGCACTAGTTTGTGCTAATTAAGTGTTCTCTTTCATTAAAAAAAAAATACCATCATTCCTCTTGCACATGAATACCTTAAAAGGTTCAAGGTGTATTATTGACATCTTTACTCTCAAAATAGAAAATACTTAATAAAACACCCATAAAAATGAATTAGATTAATTTACCTCTTGTTCTGTGCCACATAGTGAACATATGACCTGGTAAAAGTTACAGGGAAAAAAATGTCAGCAATATGAAGCATTACCACATTAGAAATATCAGCCACTACAAAGAAAAGATTTAACAAAAGAAAACATTTACAGGGACCATGAGGTAGAAAGAAAAAGCTGAATATATGGATATAAATACCTGACTAACTTGGCGGCGTGGTAGATCATGTCTGAGCTTCTGGTCAACATTGATATTGTTCTGCACATAATCAATGATTAATTGCATGTTAATATTATTGAAATAATTAAAGGAGTGGTTTTTTTGGATGACAGGATGAGATAGTTCTCAACTTGCCAGATCCATACTAGATTTGTCATAGCTACTGCTAGCATAGTTATTAAATCGACATTCGTATCGTAAATCGAAATTTTATTTTTAAGGATCGAGTATCGTATCGTATCGTAAGATACGGTAAATAATTTTAAAATTAATTATAAATAATATATACACATGTAAGATAAATAAAATATTAAAAATATTATACATATTAATATAATTAAGTAAGTATATGATAAAAATAAAAAAGTATGATTTTTTTCAAACACTTAACATCTTCATTAATAATATATATTTTTAAATAATATTTTTATATATTTTTTATTTTTAATTTTCTAACTAAAAGTTCATTTTTTTTAAATATTTCAAAATTAAATTATATAGAAAATATGTTTTTAAGTGTTTTTTAGGTTAAAAAACTATTAAAATTGCATTTTTAGTTAATTGGGCCAAATCAGATTTTTTTGGGCTTGGCCCATTGTTACTCTAAGGCGTATCGAAGTGAATCGGTGTATCGTACGATACGTATCGATTCGCTTGTGTATCGATAGATACGCTTTTTTTGCTACCGATTCATGATAAAACCGATTCTTTGTATAGATACGTATCGAATTTATACTGAATCGAACCAAATCGTATGATACGTATCGCGTATCATACGATTTTGATAACAGAGACTGCTAGATATTTTCAATAAAAGCACGAAGTTTTTAAACTTCATGAACCTCAGAAAAAAATGCAAGATAAACACTCAAATTATCTTCTTGTATCCTCCTTAATAATAGCATTCTCAAACAACAATTTCATTTAGATAGCAATTTATGTTGACCGTAAAATATTTAAGGTTAAGAACTAACCTTTGCCTCATTATGACAGTGGCGACAATCAAAGATCTCACCACAACAAGGAGCTCTAATCCGTCATTTCTTCGATAATGTGAGCAACTGGAGAAAAAAGGGAAAGTTAACAGCAAATAATGTTAACCAAGAAACAAAGGAAAGAAACTTAAAGAATATATATTGAAATGAAGCAAAATATTAGAGCTTAGCTTACCCATACTCCATAAGCCCCTTCTCCAGCAATTCAGTAGCTTCCGCTGCATTTGATTCTTGTCTGGACATACAATCTCCACCAAGCTGCTGCGAGTATGACCCCCCTTCTGCTTCTTTATTTACTTTGCAGCCTTCATTTTGGTGTAGACAGCCAAGCTCTAGTTCTTCGGATTCAAAATGCTTAGTTCCCATTTCCTCTGCTGAAAATGATTTCTCCAGATCAAGCCGTATCTAACAGCTTGTACTAAGCCGAGAAAACCTGCAGGTAGCAGCACATTTGGTGAAGATCCAGAGAATTTAAACATATCTAGTGGCTTGAACAAGCCAGGCAAACACTCCATGACATTGTTGCTTTCTTCTAGACTGCGGCAGACCAATCGAAATCAGCAACAAAATAATCCAAGAAAGGTTGAACAGCTCCTATCAGCATTACTCCAAGAGAAGGGTTTATCAAAAAAAAAAAAGTAGAACTACTATAATCCCACACAAATAACAATAATGCAGCACTGGGGAACTCCAGAGCCTCCAGCAGTGAATAGAAAGCACTGCATGATGACAATATGCAGCATTGCATGATCACTTGATTGCTTGAAGATCTGGACCCAAATCCAACTACACTGGAAATGACCAATAGATGTCCCAACCTATGGTAAAAGCAATAGATCACAGAATCAAACATGTTCTATATGCAAAATAAAAACAAGGGAAAGTGATTGATTTCAAAATTTGGCTTGTGTTATTATCAACAAGTACAAGCCTACCTCCATCAGCATTTCTTCACCAAGTCTCCTGTGACAAATGTACTTACTCATCACTTGATACCTTCACATCCTTGGGACTTCAGAAGGTGTATCTTCAGAAAGAATTCAGCTCATTTCAACCTAGTTATTTCTGTCCCAAAATCAAGTTCTACACGCAAAATCTCCAAACTACCAGAAGATTCGCTGTTATGAGTAAACCAACCCATCCAAACTACCAGAAGATTCCCTGTTATGAGTAAACCAACCTAGTAGTTCACCACTCATTAAGGTAACTCATCTACGAAAATTGTAAGATTATACCCAACACCCTACTAGTAGAGTTTGTTTCTTGCTGGTTAAGATCCACTCTCTCTGGGTGTAGAAAAAGGCTGATCTCATGATTTGGGACAAGGACCTCTCTAAGTTATTGCCACTCTTCAAGAGATTGGAAAGAAATCCAAGTTTAGAAGGAAAAAGGAACCAAGAATGAACAGCGAAGGGATGATAAACCTAAAAGCATGAGTTTGTCATTAACAAAATCATGCTACTGTTGTAAGGTTCAAATACGACGATGAGATGAATTAGAAAATGGAAACTTGGAAAGGCATCCTTTGGATGAGATATACAAATGAAAAATTTATTAACCCTCAAGCTTAAGCCCTTGATTGAGCAGATTAACAAATTCCACAACCTGCAAAGATAGTCAAGCTCTGAAGAAAAGAAAAAGGAATGAAAGCCAAATATTCCTAACGGATTCACAGACCTTTAGCAGCTTCAACACCTGCAGCTAATGTTAAAAGAAAGACCTGCATGAACATCCCTAACAAATTCCCATTATAAGCTGCAGGAACAATTGAAATTCCAAATACAAAAATCAAAGTTATGGTGTCTTTGGTTATCTGAAAATCAACTACACATTCCAATTAACAGAGTAAACACAAGCTTTTTATAGTTTCCCACATACATCTAGATGTCGCAAACTCAAAAGTCTCTTCCATGGCACTTTCTTGCTCAAGGATAGATATGACATCACAAAACGTTGCAAGATCAATTAGCCCAAGTGACACGTAAAATGTGATTACTAAGTTATTGTTCTTTTACATTTTGTTTAAGGAAGACATAAAAGTCATTCAAACCCAAAAATATATCACATCCTGTGTTAGATAAATAGAAAAATTAGCTGCCAAGCAAAAAAGCAGACCAATTATAAAAACAATAACGTGTGATTTAACTTTGTTTTTGCTATTCTACATTTAATTCCAGGGGTAAGGGACGTTAAATAAATTTAAAACTTTTATGTTAATACTCCATAAAACTAATCATTTGTTTATCACGTGATCTATGAACATGCCTCATGATGCATCACGTACGTTGGCTTTATCCTCCCATAAACAAATAATAAAAAAGAAAAAAAAAACCATAATTTGATAGTTAAGCAGCAGAATTGCTTAGCAGCAAGCAGTATCTAAGCTAGTATCATTCACGGTAAAATGCAACAGACATGCAATGCTTATGCCAAAGGCTCTAAACAGCAGGTCACATAACACATAATATGAGGAAACACCTAAATAACCACTACAAATAATTACATTCTTTAATGGAATGACCATTATAAAGATACAAATGACATCCACAAGAGACAATTAAAAAAAAAAACTCCAATAAAAAGAATCAATAAACACAGTAAGAAAACCACGTATGAAAGAACTTCAGGCCTAAATTTAAAGTTCTATCTAGGAATGCAATCAAAAATTAGCAGCAGCAACGACACAAGCAATACAAAATCAACAGTAGCAGAAGCAAAGACATCACAACCATGACCTTATTCAACTAAGCAGCAAACAAATTACAGATAACATTTAAATCAGACATTCTTCTACGCACAACCGATTCCATCAAAATTTACAATCCATAAAAAATTTACGATCTTAAGGCGAATAGGATAAATCGATTCAATCATCTATCATTTGTACACCACGGTTGACACTTAATTAAATAATATTAAGTCAATCAGTTCTCTTCAGGCCTATTACTCCATTTGATTATTAAGTAACACAAAGAGAAAGATAACGAAGCTTGAAGGCTGAAGCCACTAATTTCCTCGATAATTTTCCCAATAAAAGAACTAAAACTTTCGAAATCGTTTATGTTCTCCTCCTCAAGAGGGAATGCATGACTTTAAGCAACTCTTCGTTCTCTTTTGCTCAATTTTCTTAGAAGCCAAACAGAAACTAAATCGCCAAACAATGAAAATCATCAAATTACTACTTCCAAAAATAACATTGGCCTGACACATTACCTAAACAAATAATTCAACAAGAAGCAAAAAATAAAATTATTAACTAAATAAATTTTTATAGAATAACGAACTTTCAATCCCGGAGAATCGCCCCAATCTGAATAACAACAGCGTGATCCCGATGAGAATTGAGACGTCCGTGGCAAAAATATCCTTTCAGTTTCTTAATCAGAGCCTTCTTTTCTAAAAGAAAAGAAATCGATGATAAAATTTGATCGCGAAGAGTGCTGATCACAGCAAAGCCCTTTTAAAAAAATTAATAGTATGGACAAGTTTAGATGAGTTTGGGTTTATTCATTAAATATTTCACCTCTCTAACCCATATAATTAAGGCTCCTCAATTGTTAAAAACTTGAGCAATATAAATTCAATAATTAATTTTCTGACATTATTTGTATTAAACATGATATTAATTTTAACTTAACCTCAATTTCTAATAATAAACTAGATATTAAGCCTGTGCGTTGCTACGAAATTTTTCACTTTTTTTTTCATATCAATCATTCAAAGTTACGAAGGGAGAGGAGAAACAAACACACCAATTACCAACAAAGCATATATAAAAAAGACAAAATAGCCAAATAAGCCTTCGACTTTGGGTCCAAAATGAAATTAAGCCCTCGACCTTTTATTTCGTGAAAATCAGTCTATAAACTTTTATTTCAGTGGAAATAAACCCTCAACCTTCTAAAATTATGCAATTAAGTTCAAATCTGTTAAATGACACTAACTGCCGTTAGTATTGCACATGTGGCGCCACGTGGCAGTCAAATAAGCTATCCACATCAGCTTTCACTAACGGCAGTTAGTGTCATTTAACAGATTTGGACTTAATTGCATAATTTAAGAAGGTTGAGGGTTTATTTTCACTAAAATAAAAGTTTATGGATTGATTGCCACGAAATAAAACGTTGAGGGCTTAATTCCATTTTGGGCTTAAGGTCGAGGACTTATTTGGCTATTATTCCTATAAAAAATAGTTGAATTTGAGATATTAAATCAAAGGTTCAACTTTCACAATTGCAAATAAAATTGTTAAGCAACTATAACATAAATTTGTGATGGGAAGGGAACTAAAGGAAAAACCAAATTTTGTTTGATTTTTTAAAACATATCTTTAATGAGCACTTTTTAACTCATTTAGATATTTTATCAAAAATATTGGAATATTGTAAATTTTGCTTAGAGGTCTTGAATGGGGAAAAATCTTTGGAAGGGATTAACCAAACTGTTCTAGTACTTATCCCAAAAACAGAAGATCCTAAGTCCATGTCCAACTTTAGACCTATTAGCTTGTGTAATGTCTTAGACAAAATCATTGCTAAAACAATAGTTAATAGACTTAAACACATTCTACCTTTGTGTATCAATCAAAATCAGAGTGCATTTGTCTGGGGAGATTGATTACAAAGAATATCTTAATAGCTTATAAAAATTTTACACACTTAAGTTACGGAAAAGAGGAAAAACGAGTTATGCTGCTCTGAAATTGCACATGAGTAAAACATATGATAGAGTTGAATGATACTTTTTGAAGGTAGTGATGCAAAAATTAGGCTTTCATAATAAATGGATAGCTTAGATTATGAAGTGCGTTACTTCGGTGAATTTTACTATGTTGATTAATGCTAATTGCACTAACCATTTTAATCCAAAGCGTCGTCTGAAACAAGGAAACCCTCTCTCCCCATATTTATTGAGGCATTTTCAGCGTTGCTGCTCAAAAACCAACATGAAGGAATGATTCAAGGGGCTGAAGCAAGTCGAAATGGCCAAATGATAAACGGTTTATTATTCGCGGATGGTAGCGTGATTTTTCTTCCGACAAACTAACAAGAAATAGATCGAATGAGGACTACATTGAAGCGGTATGAGAAATGCTCTAGGCAGAAATTAAATTATGATAAATCCTCCATATTTTTCATTAGTAGCAATGTTTCCAGAGATAGAAGAGAAAGCATTATAAGGTAGCTGGGTATTGTGGAGGTGCCTTCTCTTGAAAAATACTTGGGCTTTCCAACACTAATTGGAAGGAATAAACGAAGAGCCTTTCGAGAGATTTGTGGCAGGTTGCAGGGGAGAATACAACAATGGAGTAAAAGAATGTTGTCGCAGGGGGGAAAAAGAAATATTCATCAAATCTATTATACAATCTATACCTTTATACTCGATGAGCGTTTTTCAATTTCCTAAGACGCTGTGTAAAGATCTGGATAGATTGATAAGTGGATACTGGTGGAGTTCTAAGAAGGATGGCAGAGGCATTCATTGGCTCCAATAGAATAGAGTTTGTCAAACCAAAAAGAGTGGTGGTATGGGATTTAGAAATTTTGAATGTTTTAACAAGGCACTCCTGGGCAAACAGGAAAAGCATTTGGCACGCAAAAACAAGTCACTAAGGCAGGGGCAGAATGGAGGATTGGAGATGGACACAGCACTAAAATATGGATGGATTGATGGTTAAAACACCGTACCTTAGCAAGCTTTCGGGAAGACAATGGATTGTTGGAGGAAAATGCAACTATGGCACAACTCATTAAATTTGACAAAAGAGAATGGAAAATGGACTTACTCCTCCGAGGAAGAAGCACGGCTGATTAGTGCTATTCCTCTAGGTAACAGAAACAGTAAGGATGAATTGATCCAGATGCAGGAAAAATATAGAAGGTATTTGATTCAAAGTGCATACCAGTTGTTGATCCAAGAAAGATATGTAGTGATTAATATGGCAAGCGAGGAAGCTTGGACAAGTAATGATCAAGCAGAATGAAACAAATTTTGGAAAGCAGGAGTCCCCCCAAAAACCAAAGTGTTATGTTGGAGATTGGCACATGGGATTTTACTAGTAATGAGAAACTTAAAGAATAGGAAATTGATGGACAATGGCACTTGCAACAAGTGTGGATTACAAGAAGAAGCAGTGATGCATGCTATCTTCCGATGCAACAAAGTCGAGGAATTTTGGCGAGAAGCAAGGATGACACGGATCTCCACCGCCACAGAACTAGAAGATGGAGGAAGATTTTTCTTGTAGTGCACCACATGATGATAAAGAAAGAATTGGAAAAGTTCATGATGCTAGTATGGGTTGTCTGGTATGGTAGAAATTTGGATTTTAAGACTAATGAGCACAAAAGTCTAGAGTAGCTTGTTTCCTTTTCGCTTAACTACCTGACAGAATTCCAGCATGCTAGACAATGAACAGAGGAAGCTAATATAGAAATGAACACCCATCGAAAGCCACCAGCCGAAAGATGTGTTAAAGTTAATTTTGATGGAGCTATAAAGGTCGACGATAGTTTCAATGGTATTGGTTTGATTATACGAGACTCATAGGGACAAGTAATGGCAACAGCAACATTAAAACATAAACAGGTGGTTGATCCTCTAACAACAGAAGCAATAGCAGCGTTTAAGGAAATGGAGATAGCTGGAGACTCGGGCTTTCGAGATGTGATCATAGAAAGGGACTGTTTGCAAGTCATACGCATGATAAAGGCCAGTGAAGAAAACTTCTCAAAAGTTGGAAATATTATAAAAGATACGAAGTCACTACAAAGTTTAGATCAGTACGAGTCCAATATACTTGGCGAGAAGCTAATGAGGCTGCTCATACATTAGCTAAATTAGCTTTAAGTCAAGAACATTATTTTTATTGGATAGAAGATTATCCCCCTTCTATTATCAACATTCTAGAGAAGGACTGTATTACTTTTAATAATTAATAAATGCAGCAATCTTTATTTCAAAAAAAAAACTCATTTAGTTCATGTGAAATACAAAACAGAAACACTAACCAGTCTTGGTCATGCCAATACCATTGTCAATGATTGACAGCATGTAGTTAGTGTCATTCGGGATAATGTGGATGAAGAGCTCTGTTTGAGTTGCAAGGTTGCTTTTATTTGTCAAGCTCTCAATTCTAATCTTGTCCGAAACCTACAAGACATAGATTTAACACGAAGATTATCATTGATCACACATAAAAGCCCATTAATTTCCATTATGCTATACATATCAAACTTCCAAGATCATTCTTATTCACTTACACTCGTACAAACGCCAAAAGAAACAAATTTTAATAACATATAGTTTTTATTAAGCTTTAAGAAACAAAGAATCAACCAAATCAAATGCAAAGAAAAAGTTTTCTAAAACAAACTCTCTTTGATCTCTCCCAAACTGAAAAGGAAACCATTTTGTCCATAAACCAAAGAACTTGAGTTTGAGTAATAATAATACATCAAGACTTTAAAATCCATAGTTGAACAATATTAATTTCAATTTGATGATATAAATTATAAACTAATGAGATCAAAATATTATTAAGATAAACATTTCATTAAATCTATTGTTTGAACATTCAAAAATTACTAAAGATTAAAGTCAAAGCAATCAAAATAGAAGCAAATATATATAATTGGGATTATGCGAGTTGAAAAGAAATTATCAAGGTCTTAGCACTTTGAATGAGCAGAATAACAATATCCTACAAAATGGGAATTTTAGGAAACATGGGTCATTTAACTTGCAACCTCATACTTTTTGGTGTTGTAAAAATTCAAGATCAGATAAGTTGCTCTAATCTCGACCATTGCCGTTTATATCAAGGAAAAGGAACTTGTCAACCAAATCAACTTGCTCTTGGTAACTTGAAATCTTTTTACTGTTGATTATTTAAAGATTACTTAGAGAGTAATAGCATATTACCACATTAATGTACAAACGCAACTTTGAAGGAAGGAAAGAAGAAACGCTAGACGACCTCCTTTTGTTTTTCACTTTTTCTTATACGTCTGATGGTAGATTGGTAAGGGATGAGATAAGCTAAACCTAGGATGCAATTGTTGACTTGTCCACGGTTGGTGTTCCTAGAGAGCAATGAAGCATAAGATAAGGCAATACATACCACTGTGCAATAAAACTTAATAAAGACAGTACCTGAACTTCTAGCAGTACTTGGCAAAAAAAATATATTTTTTGACCTACCAGTGCTATCAACTACCACCAGCAAGATAGAGCTTTAGCTTGCCCTTACACTCTACACGAAAATAGGAAACTTTGAGGATGCAAACTGTTACAGGCTAAATGATACTTACTTGATGAAGAAAAAGTAAAGGATTATATTAACCTGATAACTAATTGATTAGAGATTACTGTTTACAAGCTTGCATGGATGTACGTGCATATTTGCCTAGTAATAAGTAATCAATATCATCTAAAATTTGATGAGTCCTTTCTTGGTTTCATGCCGTAATCCTAGGTTCTAGATCTAATCTATTTCCACATTAGAATTGTGCACCAAATACATGATCTAAAAAAATAGTCTATGCAATAATATATAAGTGACATACATTAGATAATTTTTAGTTACAAAAATACGATTAAAAAAATGGTACAAATAAACTAATTAAAAAATACTAACTTGAAGAACTAAAACACATTCACACAACCATCTTGTTTTTCTTTTCATTGCATGGCTTTTGCTACAAAACTTACGAACTCTACTTATCAATGTTTGACATACATATTCAACCAAATTTAAAAGTTTACCAGATTTTATACTACTTAGGCAAGAAAGGTAATTTTTTCCATATATCTACCTGTTGAAGGGCATAGTAAACAATCCAAGGCATATAAAAGAAATTTTGCCTTGAATTCATTTGAATTTGATAGTAATAATGCAATTTCATCTTCTAATTCATTAAATGTCAAGAAACCCTTGTGAATACAAAATTACTTACAAACACTTGATTTTTTGCCTAATCAATTTTAGATCAAACAAGGGGCCTTCTACTAAGACACCAATGATAGCTGATACTATTTCAAGTGCCAACGGTATCTGATGACCATACAAATTCAAACATAATTTTTTTAAATTTACCATTTCAACCAGCCACAAGTAAAGATCCCTTTGCAAATTATGCCCCTGAAGGTGTAGCAAACCTCCTAAACCAATACTGCTAACTGAATCACGAGATTTTGAAATCGTTTCCAATAACTTATAAAATAGATATGGACTCCAATGTGTATCCCAAAACCCTACATTTAAAAATATACCAAATTAGTATAATTTTATTAAAGAATTGTTATCTCTAAACAATTTGTTAATAAATTATGTTATAGAACAATATGATACTTTCATTAATATCATACATTGTTCAACTTTGAATTCAAAACTTTCTTTTCTTAACCATGCGGCACGTGGTTGCAAGTGCCAAATCATGAAAACTAACTTTATATCATCAGAAAGACCTAAAAATGCTTTTGCAACCTATCAAAAAATTAATTTTAAATAAAAGATTATATAAACATTTTATATGATTT
This sequence comes from Heritiera fomes, assembly GCA_032173925.1. Classification (NCBI taxonomy): domain Eukaryota; kingdom Viridiplantae; phylum Streptophyta; class Magnoliopsida; order Malvales; family Malvaceae; genus Heritiera; species Heritiera fomes. The sequence goes on along the minus strand of JAPDPM010000002.1, from coordinate 38,623,755 downwards.
GATTTACAAATGCATATTAACTGAATTTGATAATGTTTTCCATCTCATTCAAGCATGTCATCTTCTTCACATTTTTCTTTTGAGCGCATTCTGATTAGCTAAGATCATAAAGTTAAAAATTTGTTATTCTTAAAAAAAAATAAAAACATTATAAACTGAAGTAGTTGAGAGAATTTTTATCAAATGTAGCATTCTGTTACGATTTTAAACTAAGGAAGTCGAATGCTTTTATCGAGAAGTCAACTTCCTTAATATAAGATTAATCGTAGTCGATTGCTATATTTAAACCATCAACTGCCAATGTAATTGTAATGTTCTGTTTCAATTTTTCCTTTGGCAATCAACTTCCATATAAAAGCATTCGACTACCTTAATGAAAAATTGTAACAGAACATTACAATTACATTGGCAATCGACTGCTTTATTGAAGTAGTCGACTTCTCAAATACTTGTAACATTCTGTTTCAATCTTTCACTAAGGCAGCTGAATGCCTTTTATCATGCAGTCAATTTCCCAAGTAAAATTAGAACTCATAATTACAGAATGCTAAAACGAATAATAAAAAAAAAAACCAAGTAGTCAACTGCCTGTAACAACTATACATAATTAAACATCTTACTAGTAAAAAATATAACGATTTTTAGTCGTTTTGGAAGACAATATTTATAAATCATTAGTTCTTCGAACTTTTCATCACGCATTCCTTCATTTAGGCTATTTTCTTGCACAATCTTACTCATTGTTATAAATAAAAACTCTTTAAGAGAGAATAACAACTATTTGATTAAAGCTTAGTTTAAGGTTTAGGATTTAACAAAGATTGAAACAACTACAAACTAGATTGAAGGTGTAAGAAAAGAAAAAACTGGAATGAAAGGATTTAAAGTTTAGGATTAAGGGTTTATGATTTAGGATTTAAGGTTTATAAACAGTAAAAAGGCTTATATAAGAGAAAGAATGCTGTGGAAATTATAAAAAAGTTAAATTAGTAATATATTACTATATTTTTAATAATATTTAATATATAATGATAATTTTAATAACAGGAAGTTACTAGATTTAAGGGTTTTTTTTAATTGGGTAAATTTCATCTAACTCTCTAACATTTGACATTATTTCAACTTTAATTCATTAGTTTTTAAAATGGACACTTCGCCCCCAAACTTTTATATTTCGCAAAACAACTAAGTCCTTCCATTAAGTAAACCATTAAAAGCTTAATTTTGAGACCATTTTACCCCTTAGACCATTTGAATGTTTTAAATACTTGTCATAATAAAAAATGAAGAAAGAAACACTACTAAGAGATACTATTAGGCTTTGAAAGTTTTTTTTTAACTTATTTTTTGTTTATTTATTTATTTTAGTCCATTAATTTATTATTTATTATGTATTTTCTTATTATTTATTATTTTTCGAAAGGTATGTAAGAAATGGAAGATTTTAGAAAAGCTTTTGTGAAGAAGTGAAAGAACCCTACGAGAATAAGGTAACAATAAAAAAAACGATAGGAACGGAAAAATTATATGAATGAGGAATGGTTTGAATTGAAATTTTCAATGAAGATAATTTTGTCATTTCACATATTTTGTTAAATATTATTAATTGTGGGCTAAAATATTAAAAAAGCCCTTAAACTTTGTCACTTTATTTAAATAAGCCCTTATACTCTTATTGCATCTAGATAAGCCCTTATACTTTAAGTTATACTCAAATAAGCCTTTATTTCAAATAAAAAATTACATATGAATAAAATTTTATTCAAACTAATTTAACCAATCAAAATTCAACTAATTTTGATTCGATTAAGTCACTTTTGAGTTTAAGTTAATTTTTTAGGCCAATTTATTCTATTAAGTCGATGTCTAAAATTACAAATTAAATTGATTAAATTAATTGATATTTTTTTAAATATATAATATATAATATACATAATTCAATGTTACATAATATATTTTCATCAAAAAAAAATTATATAATATATTTTATCTAACCAACATTTTTTATGTAGGAAGTTAGGTTTTAAACCCAACTGAAAAAATATCAATTTTTCACTTCTATAAAAAATTAATTTATGTTAATGGCTCATTTAGGTATAAATTAAAAGTTAAGGGCTTATCTGAGTACAAATTAAAGTTTAAGGGCTTATTCATATTCAAATAAAAGATTAAGGACTTATCTAAATGCAATAAAAGTATAAGGGCTTATTTAAATAAAGTGACAAAGTTTAAGGGTTTTTTTAATATTTTAGCCTTAATTGTGTTAAGATTTTTAAGGTAAAGTATCTGCTTTTGAAACTAATGAATTAGTTGGATGAAATTTATCTTTTAAAATTTAATCAATGATTTAGATGACATATAACTAATCCATGAACTATAATTTAATGACCTTACAATAAGATCAATTCTTATAAATTTACTGTAGAAGTCCCCTATTTTACTATAATTTTACCTCTAAGTATATATATGTTTTACCCTTTATTTCTCTTTCCTTATATTTTTCATACCCTTCTACCAAACAAAGCGCAAGGAAAACTGTTGATTAGCTCTTAAGTGACTGGAATTGCCTTCTTTGCATTACACAGTACTACCATCAATCGCTACTACACTGATACCATCACCAGAACGGCATATATTGCCACCTCACTGCAAAACCGATCATATCTATGGAAACATTTTCCGGAACAAACTACACACACAAGTGGACTACCCAGTCTACCACATGTTGCTGTCATTTACAAGGAAACAGCCTACGCATCAGACAATTCAAAATCAATACACACGAAACAATGAGGAAGCAACAAAAGATTCCTGCCCTCTAATGAATCTCTGTGAAAATTTATAAGATAATTACTTACAGCATTTTTTTTTTCTCATTTCAGATGTACGTGTCTCTAGTGTTTGATACATATCTACGAAATGCTCCAAACATTTCAATCAGATGGGAAACAGTAATTTGATTCCAAAGGGGTGCCGTGTTATTTGGGCCACCTGCTACTCTGATATCAAGGCTACAGGCAAAAAACGAACCGAATAAGAGGTAAGGGAAAAAAATCTGTACATAGGATCGGCTGCCAAATTTCCATACACCCCCTTCCAGCAGGATCAAAACAACAGTTGCATTCAATTGTGTAACCTGCTATTGGGATTAAAAAGAAGCCTACTCGCCGAAAAAACTGTGAAGTTGCACAGAAAAACTGCCATGATGTAGCAGACGCAAAAAACTGATCTTACCTTTCACAGCTCTCCTGTTAGAACTTTACACTGGATCAGTCATCAACAACTCCGGGCCATCACTCCAACTGGAAAAACCAGATTCATTCCAGATAAACAGTGCCGACTCTTTAGATGATCTTCAATACCAGAATTGCATTATGCTGGCTAATTTCATTCTGTCAACACTCCATATTTCATCAGATCATTCTACCCGTCACCATTCAAGTCCACAGAAGATTCTTTGATTGCCTCTGCAGTGATGAGAGCAACCACAGCCTTGTGAATTGCTAGATCTGCTCTGAAAAGCAATCTCTGAGCTTTTTCTCTTTTGAACTTAGCCATTTTAAGCGCATGCTGGGCAGCTCTAGATGCATCAAGCAACTGGAATTCATCAATATCAGAATTATCCAACTGTTCAGGTCCATGCCTTTGAAAGCCATCTAAGAAGTAATGCCGCTGGCTTGGCGACTCAGAAAAGCCCATGTTCCACCGATGAATTCCATTTCTCTTGCCTATTAGCCTCTGATTATATGAGGCCATCATTTGTGTGTCATTTGATGATAGAAAAGTGCCCAATTTCTTTGACTTGTTTCTTTGAAGTTTCTGGTAATGACTCTTATCAAACCCATTACTGCCTGGGGAGAAAAATCCCATGCTACCAGCGTCTCGTGGTGAAAATATCCGTGGTGATGCCTGAGACAGTGGGGAATCTTCCAGAAATTCATAGTTATGCACAGGATATAGAATCTTCTCATCCCCAAACAGGAACCCATTTGATCTTCCTCCTGAAAAAACACGAAATGAAATCAGATTCACAAAAGAAAATAAAAAAAGCCAGATGAAAGTGAAATCAAGAACATTACCAAAGGAATGGCAACCCTCTCCAAATGCAGGGTTGCTTTGACCAGACACTGAAATTTTCCGCTGGGATCTTTGTTTTGACCCTTTATTTGGAACTTCCAAGCCCCGTGGTTTCAAACAGAAAGCAAACATGGGAGGCTTTTCAATGGCTGGAACCTTGTCTGAGCAGCCATTGAAGAGAATAGGATTAACTTTAGACATAGCTAGCTCCCAATCTCTCACTTGCTGCTGATACCTTTCCCACAATGGCGGCTGAATAATAATACCAGATATTTAGCATAAGTTAGACAGGATAAATGTTTAAGATAAAGTAAACACATGAAAAACAAACAAACCACAGTAAACACAGTAAAACTGTCAAGTGAAACCAGAGCTTCGAGATATGAAGTGTAAAATTCTGAGGGCTCTAAATTAGATAGGAAATATATACAATTAAAATCAGACAGCCCAATACATGCTCGATAATAATTAGGCTTAAAAAAAGAAAGGAAAAAAAAAAGCACCTGAACACAATTTTCTCCTGGTGATGGGCACAGAGGTAATGAATTCTATGTTCTTATTTAGAATGATTGGACTGGCAAATAACATATAATTACACAAAATATAATTGATAAAGAAATGCCAAAACTTCAAAAAGTAATAATATTTACCCAGGAACACAATAGCAATAACCCACCAAAAATAAAAAATTGCATTTACAGGTCCACGGCCATATCGACAGAGACCTTTACCTTCCAAGGTAAAAAAAGGTGCATATCCAAATGTGTGATTGCGTTGAGAAGGGGCCAAGAGAAGCAAGTTTGAAATATAGAAACAAAAGACACACATAGAATAAGAAAAAGATCAATGCAGCTTATGTTGTAGGGCCACCAGGGGCTGGGGTCTGTGGCAATTCCCTGATCAGATTCTTGAGGAAAACAGGAAGAACTAAATAACGAAAAGAACAGAAAAGATCCCTAAGCTTCTGACTTAGGAACCCACAGGAGTAACACCTAAGGTTGATTGCAACACACAATCAAGAAGAAAGGAAAAGATACTAAGCTTCACATAAAATGTCTTTCAGGGTAGACCTAACAATCCTAGGCACGACACAGTAATACCACACGAAAACGACACGAAGGTGACATGGGCTAAAATTTAGTTAAAATTATATATGAATATGATAGAAGCTAAAAAAAGTTGTCTTTCACATGTTGACACGAAAGTTTTGTATTTTACATGACATGAATACGATTTTACCTCATATGAATATAAATTTTATATATGAATTGCCAAGTCTATTTCAGAGTCACACATAAGATCAATTACACCATCCAATCAGAAAAGCAATAATGCTGCATATTATCTGACAACGATCCATATCACAATAGGAAGAGTACATTGACTTATATAGATTCGTAGACTCATAATCAACATGCTATGTTTGGGAAGATCAATTCAGGAAAGTAGATTTGATTTGTCGCATAAATTTTGAGGATAACATTATGTAAAAATTAGTTAAGATTCAATAAACATCTATATTTTAGTGAGTACAAAATGATGAACCCAAATATTTCAAGATGATTCTTTGTTATGTTCTATCAACAAGTATTACGTTATTCTTAGTTATTAATTTTAACACATATAAAAAAACCTATTACCCAAAATAACTGAAACATAGTTAATTCAGATTTCCAATTTTCCTTTCCAGGTTCTTGAGAAGAATTATTTCTTTCCCTTCACATGACTCATTTCTCCTCTACGACAAGTTGCTCCCATGTTAAGAAGATGGCAAGTACAGGTGTTTGTGAAGAAATTACATATAAATAAATTAATAAATGAACAGTTTTAAGACTACAGAATACATCTGCAGAACCAAGTGCCCTTTGACCAAAAGATATTGACAATTTCAATCAGCTAGTATTCCAAAAGAAACTAATACTATTAACATAAAACTAAAGAAGACAAATCCACAAAGAGACATTTTGACGGATACCTGAAGATGCCGAATTAAAGGCATTCCAACTCTCTGCCTCTTCTGCTGCCAATGCTCATAAATGGCTCTGATTGCGTTCATGGACCCAACTCCCGCCATGAGCTCTTGTATTTCATCAGAATTAAACTGATCACACTGTTGAGTATATGCTGCCTTCTCAAACATGTCCATAATCTTTTCAAACATTTCATCAGACAATTCCAATGAGGTGCTGCTAACATTACTTTCTGAAGATTTGCGAATTCTTGAAATCCACTGTTCGTCATCACTATCCATATCATATAAAACATGGGATGGATCCAAAGCCATCTCAACATCAGTTTCAACCTGCTGCAAATACTTGGAAGAACTGCGAATGAATGTCACATCTGTTGTGTTTTCATCATATTCCTCTATGAAGCGAACCCCAGGAATAGGAACGTTCTTAACCAAAGCAGCACGAACATTTCGGTTGTAGCACTCTTCATGCATCTCCCTGAAAAGTGCCCACTGGCTCCTGTCACTGAACTCCAAGATCCAATCCTTTCCTCCTTTCCACATCATAGCATGCGTGTAACGATTGGTAGACCCAGGCTGCAGGAACTGATGTGCCTTGTAAGAATACCTCATAGACCCTGAAACTTTCACAGCCAGCTTCCATTCATTATGATCAAAAAGCTCTAGCACAACCTGTGCTCCACATTCTCGCCATCCTCTGTCACCAAGTGTAATTAGTACATTTGCATCACAAGATAATAACTCCAAATTTCTTCGTGAACCTCCAGAAACATCAGATGATCTCTTCTCACTAGCCCTCCTAATTCGCTTGAGAGGAAGACCTCTCTGGTTATGACCTTTATTCTTTGAGCTGTAATCTAAACCTCCAAAGGGCATTGAGTATGACACCTGAGTTCGTGGCTTCTTAGGTCCATTTCCAAAATTATTGTGGAAGAAATCAGCCTTTCCATCTGACCATCCATGGGCAGGATAACCAACCGATGAACTACTTCTAGTTCGATGCCATGTACTTCTACGAGCAGTAGGATTAGGACTTGGGATAATACCACCATTCATATTCCAAGTAAAATCAGTAGACTGTTGAGTACTGGGTAATTCAATGTCAACGTTCTTTTCAAATTGATTGAAGGGTGGAATCTCAACCCTAATAGCATTCAAAACGGAACTTGACACTGCACTCTTCTTATCACCTTCAATAGGAGACTTTGGTGATGAAATAAGTTGCTCAGGCTCCAAAAGGTCACATTGTCGCTTCCGTGATTGACCAATGGCCATGGCTCCAACTTCTTCAGATTCAGGAGAGCAGGCAGAAGTTCCATCAACAACTAGGTCACAATTTTCGTACTTCTGTGAGGACTTTTTACAACATCCATCACCACAAACAGAGAGATCAAGAGTTGTTAACTCAGCATCAGAAGCAGCAATATTTGATGAAGCCTTCAGATTTTTTTCTAAGCTACTTTCAAAACTTTTTTTCACATAATCCTCTCCACTAGAACTGTAATCCGCCAACAAATTGCCAGAGCTTCCTGGTTGCTCGATAGAATCATGATCTTGAAAGCCGATGCGAGCAATACTTTGTTCCATAAGTAGCTTAAGATGCAAACTAAAAAGGAAAGTAGGTGCAGCACCAAAAGAAAGGGCAAACAGAGGAAGATTTCTGTGCTGCTTCTCAGAATTAGAAGAAAATCGGCCAACTTTCAGAGAACTAGATTCTCTGGAGACGCTCATAAGGCTGATACGCTGCCTGTACCTCCTCCTTAAACACTGGTCAATAGCAGGCAAAATTCATTACATTTAAGAACATCCATCAAACAAAATAAACACATTAGATATCTAAACATACAGCTATAAAAGAAATCCAGAACCCATGGCTGATTGTTAAATGACCACACAACTAAGAAACAGCACAGGAAAACTAAAACTATATATGGTCTTTTGGGGACATGGATTTCTTTTTTTTTCCCCCATTGTTTGTGGGTGCAAGTGTGTTTTTTAGGGGCAAATGACAAAAGATAAAAGATGTATTTCCATGAGAAAACTATAATCACAAGTAAAACTCACACAGAAACCACCTTTGAGGTTCCAATAGCAAAATAACATGGAGAAGTGGCATACCTCAAGTGATGAGGAGTCTCTGCAAGCAGAAGAATTAAGTAGCTGATTAGCTCCATTCTGAAGTGCCTTAATGTTATCATAAGTGCACTCAGACGGAGGTAATTGCCTGTGGAGCAGACAATGTCTTTTCAGCTTAGAATCCAAAAACATCCATTTTGAATGCTTCACTTCATGGAAGTTGTAAAAAGCAAAGACAATCTGCTTCCTAAAATCTTGAAAGCAGGAAAATTTAAACCTAATTGAAGTTACAGGTAAGTTCAGATCAGCAAACTTCCCCTGCTCAATAGGTTGATAAAATACAGTCAGGACCTGGAAAACAAAAGCTACAGCCTGCTTCAACGAACCTTCAAACAGGAGAAACCTTAGTCCTACTTCATTATCAACAAAAAGGATCTCCAGATGAACCATTGGCCAGACAGTCATTAGCGTACCACACTGAAGCAGCAATAAAGCATGAATCAGCCAAAAGCTCTTTGTTTCAAATAAGTTATTTGAAACAGAGAGCACAGGAGAGCTCAACCCAAACCTGAATTGTTTTGAATGTAACATTGAAATATTTAATCGTAGCCGCCCTGCATCATCACTAAACAACAGATCTCCTTCAGGATCCAGCCTTCCCGGACAAACATCAAGTTCTCCCAAATCCTGAAATTCATCAACAGAGCAAAAGGACATGACAGATTCAGACACACTACTGGCAACAAAATTGCCTTCAGAAGCCTGACAAAATGCTTTCTCTGTCCTGCGATTCCGCCTTCTAAAATAAACGATAGGATGTTTGGTGTCTTTGGGGCAACTAGTGCTACCCAAGGAAGAAACATCAACTCTTCTGCCATCAACTGATCTGTCTGACAATGTAGAGGCATCAAACAATTTAACTTTGTTCCCTTTCAATGAACCATCATATAAACAACCCTTTCCATCCAGAGCTTCATCACACAACAATGGCTGCCCCGAAGAACTTAGGGAAAAAGCAGATGTTTTCTGTCTCTTCACAGCATGCAAAGGGCAGGATTTGACACGATGACTAGAGCGAGCCAACCAGGAGATGATGGGTTCTGAATCCATATAGCTCCCATTACCACTGTCATCTTCTATCATTGCATCTCTCTTCCCCTTCTCTTTGTTGAGCTTCATGTTCCTGATTCTATTGTCAAAACCCCTATCTCGCCTAGATCTTTTCCGCTCTGACTTGCTCGGAACCTCACCGGGAAAAAGGAGGAGTTTAAATCTCTCGTTCTGTAAACTTATCCATTCCTCATCGCGGTCATCATATTTTACATGGTGAAGCTTTCTCTCTTTGTCATAGTCATTGACAAGGCCATAATACCAACTCTTATCCAAAGGCCAAAACACCTTGATTCTCCTATTCAATACCCAGTGAGTATCCAAGTCTCCAGAGAATATTTCATAAAAACGGCACCTTTTCCTTGAGTTGCCCTTCTCTTTATGACCTTTTCTTGGTCTCAATACTCTACCAGATGCATCAACAGATCCAGATTCGGACCCAGACAAAGTCTTAGACCCAGAACTAGCATTTTGACCAGAAGATAAGAGAAAAGATAATCCATTCTCAGAAGGTGATACAGAGACTTTGCAGTTTGAAGAAAAGCCAGTATAGATTGGGTCAAACCGTGATGATAACATCCTTGCCGCATTCTCTTCAAGATTCTCTTCATCATCTTCTTGAAGATCATCACATGTCTTAACAGATGAATCTACTAAACTCTCAGCCTTCTTAGCAACACTTTTACCACCCCTTACCGATTCCTTCTTCTTCCTAGGCTTCCTACGTGAATTTTTTAACAACGAGTCACCATCATTTGCATCTAAGTGACGAGCAGCACCATTTTCTTCCTTAAACTGCTGAACTGAACTTGACTCACTGCTTTTATTTTCCTTGCAATCATCACCAAGCTTCTCCTGCTCAACCTTTGAAGACTCATTCTGAGTGCCAAAATCTTCACTAGCTAACTTCACTCCTTCATTAACACCAACAGTTTTACTACTAGATAACCCTGCCAATTTCAACACTTGATCACCCTCAAACTTGTTCCGCCCCACAAACCCACGTTTACGCCTTGGGATCCTAGTACCACTTTCAACCAAACTAAGTGAAATGCCATTAGCAGTGCATCCATTCTTTGATTTCTGACTCAAACCCAACTTCAAACTTTCTGCACCATGCAGCCCCAAACCGAACACCCCATTATACACTTCAGTTAAACTCTTGCTACTATTGCTATCAGGGACAGTTCTAAAACTACTAAGAGGCAGTGCTTTCCTACTCTTCTTTCTGTTGTTATTATTACTACAATTCCTCTTCTCACCATCACCTTCTTGTGAACTTGCTTTCCTCTTCAAGCTCTTATTTTTAGAAGACTTTTTTGAATCACCAGATTTATACAAACTCTTAAGATCCAAAGATCTTGATTTCTTAGGAATTTCCGCTCCATGAGAGTTTCCTATTCTATTTTCCATCAACAATCCCTTAATCCGAGCAGGGAAACCCCAACCCCCCACTTTTCACATTCCCATCACACATGCTTCAGATCTGTAAAACCAAAAATGCACCCCAAAAATCACAAGAAATAAAATAAAAACACCTCAAATTTCCCAAAGTGACCGATCAATCCCAATATGCATATATTCAGATATTTGTTGAATAAATTAAACAATTAGCAGTGAAAATCGCAATAAAATTCAGCACTTACCTGGATCGGTGCATCAAAGAACATCAATTTCTACGCTGAATCATGAATATCAAGAGAACGAGCGTAGGCTAGGGTTTGAATCTAGGGATTTCGATTTGTCGATTTTTGAAATTAATTTTTTGATAATTTTGTTTTCTGAAATTCTTTTTTTTCTTTTTTTTTTTTTTACCGCGAGAGACGGGAAGAGGCCTAGTGTTTCTTTCGGTTTCACGAGAGTAAGGGTTTAGATCGAAAATAATAGAAAATAAAAGAAATTAAGTCAAAAAATGGAAAATAGGAAAAATATAGACTCGGCTTTTCGATTTAGCTACGTGGTAACATAATAACCCTCGGATTTGGAAAGTGAGGTGGGGATCTTGTTCTGATTTTTTAAAGTTGCGTGATTAATTAATACGGATCGTCATTTTCAGAGTAAATAAAGAGGTTAACGAACGGCCAAGATTGGGTAAATTGAAAGGTGGACGGTTTGGATTTGGGATGGATAAGAGAGATGTGCGGCAGTTAACCCGCTCGATTTTGCTAAAACGGTAAATTGGAAGGAAAAAAGAAAAAGTTTTTATTTCACATTTCCATTTTCGTATTAGTGAACTGACCGACCTAATGTTTTGCCGAAATAGCAAAAATGCCATCGAGATTTTAAGTTAGTAGCGCCATTAAGGAAGCGAGAAATCCACTCGCCGAACATGGATCGTGAATGAAACTCGCTTCAATTGAACACGTGGCAGAAAAATCTGAGCGTTGCACTTAAAATGGCGAGTTTTATGTCGATGTGCGTGCGAGGGAAAGCGGTTAATGTATAAAGCTGGTAACTGTACAACAGATTACATACTGACGTGGAGAAAACGGCAAAGCTTAAATTACAGTTTCATTCTTGAAATTTGCTCTTAATTACACTTTTGTCCAAAGCCGGACGAATTCAATTTTGGTTGTCTCTAAGTTTAGGTTATTTCAAGTTCAAATTTTTTTAAATTCAAGTTTTTTCAAATTCAAGTCTTTTTTTAGGATTCGAATACTTTCAGTTTTAGGTATTTTCGAGTTCAGTTTGAATTTAAGTTTGGTCTGATTTTAACTGGACAGATTTAGCAGGTTTACTCAAATTATTTTGAAATTTTGCAATTTATAAATTTTTTTATAATTTTGAATATAATAATTAATTTAATTTTTTATATAGCTAAATAAAAATATAATAAAATTGCTCAAGTAAATTTAAAATTTAATATATATTCACATAAATATAAATTTTTACATTTTAGTGTTTTTATGTCACGACCCGAAGACCGCGACTTTCACTTGATTCTTATACTTTTCTTAGTCTACAAATTTATGGACTAAATTTTTCTTTTTCATTTTAAGGTTTGTATTCGGTGTCAGTGTAGTTACTATACTATCTAGGTGGCTTATAGTCATTCCATTTAAATATTAAACAACACGGAAACGGTTCTTAGTTACATCCCGACTTGTTAAACAAAATATGTACTGTGCATCAATTAAAGTCATACATGTAAACAAGTATTTTATAAGTTCCATATACCTCCGGAAACTAGTACCAAGTCCATATACAGTCTCCGATGCCCACTGAGCAGCTCACATGGCAGATGTTAACTTCAATAATCTGAAAGAGATGAAATTTAGTGGGGTGAGCAAACCACGGCTCAGTAAGATACTAATATAAATGCAAGAGTAGGATTATACTGTCTTAACCGCAAATGCTTAAAACTTGCAAGGATGCAATTACAGTTAATCCTTTCTCATCGATAACATATCATTATCTCATTTCTTGTCATCTGTCTATCACTTATACTTTTAAATAAATCATCATAATCACTTCTTCAATCTTCTCGATCTTACACTATAGTGCATCGCATCTGTCGTATCCAAATTGAATGTCATATACTACTAGTCTATATTTCCCTCTATCTCGGAGTACATCCTGTCCAATTGAAGCATCATATCAATTCACCTTATGTTTCATAATCGTACTCTTGTAATCTATCACCTCATATCATTTTCCATATAGAGAAATCATGATCACAATAGTGTAAGTTCACAATTCTCTTCATATCGATCTTATGTTCATGTATCATATCATGTCTAGATGAAATATCGTTACCACTGTGTGCTATCATCACATGATTCAATATGTACCGTATAAAATTTGTGTTCTGTATAAAACATTCATTTCAAATCATGTTTCATGTAGTACATAATCATGTACGAAAGTCATGTAATTTAGAATCATTTGACATATGTTTTAAAACACATTTTAAAACATATGAAATCTCTATTCATATCATGTGTGGTATAAAACACATGTACATCATTTCATCTGTCATGTCAAATAAACATGGTTTAAAACATATAAAGTCTCAAATCATATAATGCATAATATAAACCATGTTTCAATCATTCAATTTCAATCATTTCATGTATACTGTAAAACATATCATGTCTAGAGTTTAATATATAATAAATTGTACTCTAGACATTCTTTAACATTTAGTAAGAGACTAGGCATGAATCCCTATTCTATTATCATATCATCTCTAACCCATTGTAGCTATCAATGGGATAGTTTCCCTCGAAGGGTTCACTATCTATGATCATAGATCGTCCCAGTCCCACTGATCAGCTGGAAACTGAGGAATGTGTCCACGACTATTGTCGGACAGCCTGGAATGATCTCATCAGGCAACATTTACATGTACATATCATATATGTATAAATGGGGTTCCATGCCACACAGGCAGAACCACACAATAAATACATACTCTGTGCCACAAAGGCATATGCCACTCAGGCATTCAATAGGGTACCTGTCGTCTCAAAAATCGAAATCTTTTGATATATCATTTTGAATTCATTTAGACAGCCCTCATAAAAAAAAACATTTAAAACCGAGTCTTTTCTCAAATCAATGCATAATTAAATCTCATGTTCAATATGTACATGTCATGAATGATATTAAACATCAAGGTCTGTGACTGTCTAATCATTTCAAATATTTACTTTCACTTAAAAGATTTCGATGCATCTCTTTTTAAAATATCACTTTTTCTTTTAAAACAACATGAAATCATATGTCATGCATGAATGATTTTCTAAATATATCCAAATATATCTCAATACTCATTCAATCTGTTGTTGTGCATATTATGACATCAGACTAAGGTGTGTCTTTAGTAGCCTAAATTTCTTATTCAAACATGATCATGACACGAAAGTCATCCGTCATTCATTCTACAATTACACACGTCTTTCAAGTCCCCAATGGCATCATTAAAATCCACTGTACATATGTTTGCACGTTTATTCAAATACATTTCAATAACATCCATAGACTACTAGGATCATTCTAGTATATTTTTCAATCAAAGATCACAAGCTACCTCAAGCTTTCATTCTCCCTTTCATTATTTTGCACATTAATTAAATCAATTCCCAACATTAGCTTTACACATACAAAGTTAACATGACACAATCAAACATTGATTCGAATCCATTCTGTTGACAAAGATATTCCATAATGTAGTATATATCAAGTACCAAATTCTCTAAATCTCATTTTATTGCTATATCTTTTTTTTTTCTCAATTTTAGCCTTATGGTATATTAAGATTATATTGTCATATTGCCAGATAGGTCATTATCCACACTTACAATCCTCTAACTTCGAGGTCATAACACATCAAAATGTCCATAAGATTTCGCGATCTACTTTCTTATGATCATTATCTCAATCATACCACTAAGACGGTCCATTTGTTTGAATCTATCAATTCTATAATCATCACTTTTCAACTATGATCTTCTCTTCAAAGCAATATCATATAATTATCATCACTTTTATCCGTGATCCGTCTAATTAATAATTCCACCTCAATCTCAACTTGATACCATTTGTGATATTAAAATTACTTGATTTATCGATTCTATAAGGTTTTAAACCATGTAATTCACCACATTATCGTTTTCAACGATCTATCCTCTCATCGATTTCAATATCAAACTCTTTCGGTAATACTATAAAATCCTTTCAATATTTATTTTCAATAATTATCTCCAAGATTCCATTTATGTGAGAAACTTAATCTTTTTCCTCAATTATTTTCCTAAAAATTTCGGCAGCATAACGGCTAAATTTTCCCTAACCTCCTGCAAGGGAAACACAATTTATACTTGCAGCCGTTGATTCTCACCAATTTTACCTCTTACTAAGACCCCCACCATCAGTTGTGGGTCCTCTTAGCATTTTTTTTTTTTTTACAAATCTATTTAAATTGATGCATCATATAAAAATCATAATTCCATTTAAAGTCAATTAAATAAATGCATCATAAAAAATCATAATTCCCACATACAATATAAAGCTACTAATGCTTTATAAAAGTATCTTACCTATTCGCCAAGCTTAGTGCATTTTCTGATTTTTCAAGCCTTGCCGAACTCCACCATTCGTCTCATTTCCATTTTTGCTACAATTTCAAAATTAACATATATTTTCATTTAGAAAATAATCCGAAAATTTCCAATAAATCCAATAGACATATGGCGAAAAGACTTAAATTTTCCTTACCACATTTTTTTTTCTTCTCTTTCTTTTTCCTTTCCTTCTTCTTCTCCTTCCTTCTTTTCTTTCTCCTTTTCTTTTCTTTTCTTTTCTTTTCTTCTTTCTTTTCTTTTCTTTTCTGTTTCTGTTTTTTTTTTTTCCTGGCCTGAACCGGTTCGGACCGGTTCAGGCCGGTTTGGTCGGGTTCACCTCTGCTTGGCCGGTTCACCCACCGGCGGCCACCCATTCCGGCGGTTCGGCCACCCAACAGCTTGCCGAGGTTGCCACGAAGTCGGATCTGGTCTCGGTTTGGCCCCATCACCAGCGACGGCGCCGGATCTGGAAGCGACACCGGCGGCTCTTCTCTTCCTCTTTTCTCCTTCCTCCGCCGGTTTCCTCTTCGTCGATGGCTCCTCTCACCTTCCCCTGGTCTCCGCCGGTCTCGTGGGGGGAGTGGCGGTGCCCGGATCGGCCGGCACCGCCGATCTCCTCTTCCATTTCTTCTCGGTTTTCTTCGCTTCTCTCCCTGTTTTCCGTTTCTTCTCTTTTCCGTTTGGGCCGTCGCCGGTCACTTCTCTCTTCTCCTTGGCTCGCCGGCGACGCCCCCCCTTCGCTCCTCTTCCTTCCGGTGGCCGGTGTCGTCCGGCATCCACTTTGGGTTTTTTTTTTTTTCCTCTTCTGTTTTGGTTAACAGAAGAGGAAATGTGGGAATCGGTTTTCCCGATTCCCACTTCTCCTTCTTTCTTTTTTTTTTTTTTATATTATATATAATAATAATGACTATAATATATATATATAATTATTTACACCATAATTATATATGTATAT